>CP125977.1:111815971-112464305 GCA_030063025.1 Avena longiglumis | reverse complement strand
TCAAATCATTTCCCAAAGGTTTTACTCAAAAATCATTTCTAAATCATAATCAATATTTTTATTTGACTAGAAATGGGCTAATTCAAATATTTATTTCTTATCTTCACAAAATACATTTTTAAATCCATAAGTTGGTTCCTAGGGTCAGTAGGTTCACAACAATCCATTTTGCAAAGATTTCATATTAAAAATATATGTAGAACAATTTTTATATTCAAAATAAGCCTACACATGTTTCTTCAAATTCAACCACTTTTCCAGAAGCAAATCATTAAACAAAGTGCATGGTTGCAAAGTACTTGTTTTGCTGAATCCATTGATATAAAATTTGCAAAATTTGGACGTGTAGAATTAAATTTAAGAATTTTACAAGTTTGCATAACCAATAGATTCAAAATTCTGTTTTTAAACAAAACCCTGTCCACGCGGCGTGTTTCTATTGGCCGATACCGCTTCGTGCGGATCAACCTCTGAGGATCGTTGGATCTAATTTAAAACACACGGCTCTGATGAAAACGTACCGTTTCGTTTAAATCTAATCCTAGCCGTAAGATCAGGATCTAACGGCCACTGTCTCTCTGACCAAGGTTGGGCGGCGCACGCTCGGGCAGGAGGTTTCCGGCGAAGCTAGGAAGCGTAGGAGAGGGGGAAGACCATTACCGAACTCGCCGTGACGTGCTGAAGCTCAAGGTGGTTGAAGTGGACGAAGGGGCGCTCGGAGCTGCTGGCAATTCCTTGCCGGAGTCGCCGTTGGCGTCGTGCACGCTCAGGTGTCGTCGGGGGTGGGGCTACAAGTCACCCTAAGGCAAGATAGGAGCACGGTTAGATGCGGGCGAACGTGGGGTTCACGTGAGCATCATCGAGAGGTGATGGGGCGGTCTGAGCTTACCCGGGGGAGCTCGCCGGAGAAACGATAGAAGACGGTGGCGCTCGGTAACGTCGAAGCCGAGGCTGTGGATCACGCGCGGGCGAGTTCGAGGTACTGGCAGGTGCTCCTGGAGGTGGGGAACAAGCTCGTGTGCAGTGTTAGGCGAGGGGCGGCTGGACGGCGCTGGAATTGGTTGCGAAGCTCGTCGGAGACGGTGGCAGTGTGGTTCAAATTTAGAACAACCCTGGGGCAGAGAGGTGCTGGAAAGTGAGGGAAAGGAGAAAGGAGTCGTGGGCAATTAAATGGGCGTGGTCACGGCGAGGAATAACATCGGTGTTGATGTGAATTTAATCGGGACTTGAATGTCAGAGAACGGCAGAAAGAAAAGGGGAAGCAGTCGCGGCGGGTGAGAACGATGAACATGCGAGTGGGGCCGTGCTGACAGTGAGAGAGAGAGAGAGGGAGTGCGGGGTCCACTGCTCAGTGACTCTGTGGGTTCTTCCTGAGTGAAAACTGTTCACCAACGGGGAAGTTTAGTTGGGCCGGATTGCTGGGCTGGGCCTGTTAGCTGGGCTGCTGTTTGTTTCCCTTTTTTTGTACTGAAGCTTTTTCCTTTTTCTATTTGAATTTCTGTTTGGATTTTCAAACAAATAATTCAAACAACAATTCAAATCAAACCACCACCAAACTTTGTATAATTTTTAGTTCTGTTTAACAACATAATCCAAAGTCCAAAATAAAATAATTTTTATTCTTTTTAGGATCCATTAATAATTAAATAAATAGACCTTAGTCATTAATTCAAATAGGATTTTATTTATTTAAAAACTCTATTTGAAAACTAAATAATACCAAAACCATTTCAGTAGGTTTTATTTGAAAACATAAAACACTTGGAAATCTTATTTAAAATAAATTAACAAGTTTTAGTTGTTTATTTAAAATGGAAAAGCCTTTACTTTAATAAATTCGGATATCAATAAATCCTCATTATTTTATTTAAATAAACCTTTACTCTTTTTATCAAATAGAAATACTTTATTTCAAAGTTTGGCCAAGATTTAATTTGGCTCTATAAAATAATCATTATTTATAATTCTACCTTTTATTTTGAAAACCAAATCTTTTTATTAAAAGATCCAAAAATAGTGATTCCAACTATTATAATTTTATTTATTAATTGTTTATATTTTTAAATCGTTTTAGGATTTTATTTTATCAAAATAAGTTTGGATATTTCCAATTGGAATCAAAAAGTTTCTTCTCACCCTAAATTTCAACAAAATTTTATTTTGTTTATTTATTTTTCACATTTCAAAATTTGGAAAATTTTGGGATGTGACAGGATACCACCCTTAAAAGAAATCTCGTCCCGAGATGTCACATCCCAAAATTTTCCAAATTTTGAAATGTGAAAAATAAATAAACAAATTAAACAATTGTTGAAATTTAGGGTGAGAAGAAACTTTTTGATTCCAATTGGAAACATCAAAACCTATTTTGATTTGATAAAATCCTAAAGGGATTTAAAAAGATAAAGAATTAATAAATAAAGTTATAATAGTTGGAATCACTATTTTTGGATCTTTAAATAAAAAGATATGGTTTTTATAAAGCAAAGGTAGAAATGTAAATAAGGATTATTTTAAAGATCCAAATTAATCTTGGCCAAGTTTTTAAAATAAAATATTCTTGTTTGATAAAAGAGTAAAGGTTTATTTAAATAAAATAATAAGGATTTATTAATATCCAATTTTATTTAAGTAAAGGCTTTTCCATTTTAAATAAACACTAAAACTTGTTAATGTATTTTAAATAAGAATTCCAAGTGTTTTGTTTTTCAAATAAAACCTACTGAAAAGGTTTTGGATATTATTTAGATTTCAAATAGAGTTTTTAAAAATGGTTAATAGTTTGCTGCCAAGGGGGATAGCTGCCCCCCCCCCACACACACACACACATATGTCGCCTGATCATCATCTTTGAGATATGTGCCAATCATATTTAGTTTTGCCTCACACAATAATGCATGATTAACCTCCTATAGTAAAGCTCAACGCTGACAATACCTCAGTGACAAGAGTAGTGAGAGAAAGAGTATGGACAAATTAATGCATATCACATGTCTTTTTCTATATTGACGTTTAGTGTTACTTGACAGCAAGTCGCTGGAGTAAGCAATGCCGTCTTTACCTAATAGTACCAGGATAACTACCCCCTCCATAGCTTGCACGCTATGCATTGTATCGGTAATAGTGTAAGAGTGTGGACAAACTATTGCCTGCTCATGTTTACCATTGGTCCTTGTGTTTGCATGATCATGAATATTAATTTATCCAGTGGTGTGTGTATAAACAATACACCCCTTTGTCTTAGAAAACAATAACACTCTTGACCAGTTTTTAATAGACAAACAAATCCGTTTGCTTATTATGTGTGTTCAAAAAAGGTTGGTCGTCCAAAATAAATCACTCTAAAGTGTATGTTTAGACAAGTATTTTTTATCTAATATAAATTTCACCACGTCAAGACGGTCCAGGACATAGACGTGTTGTTATATGTACACTTATACTACTAAGACATCTAACTTATGACCAATAAAATAAAGTTTTGAGAGGATGTAACGTGCAATAAAGTCAATGCCGTTAATCACAAAACACTTAGGGTCCTTAATTAATTTTACAAGCACATGAGTGCTTACGTGGTCATACATGTACGTAGGGTTGTGTAGCTTTCTTTGTTTACCGTGGTCCCTATTGCTTCATGAGGACCATCTTACTAGATGTCAACATGGTGTAGCATTGTGCAGTAAAAAGAGTGTTACCGGCTATAGTGTCAGTTGTTGCTGCTACCAGAGAGGCTAACCATGATGCCGTACGATTGTGGAACATACATCGATGGTACTGAACAATGGCAGGAAATGTCAGTCAACGACAAACCAAATTGTCTCACTAATTGTTGATTACAGTTGAAGTTTGTGTTTCATCCCGTTTATTGGTTAGATACATGTTCGAATGTCTAGGCAGATCGTACGCCAGTTGGATGGGGGACAGCTATCCCCCGTGGCAGCAAATCCATACTCTTTTAAAAATATATTAAATCCTATTTGAATTAAAGACTAAGGTCTATTTATTTAATTATTAATAGATCCTAAAAGAATAAAAGATTTATTTTATTTTTGACTTTGGATTATGTTGTTAAACAGAATTAAAATCAATACAAAGTTTGGTGGTGGTTTGAATTGATTTGGAGTTTGAATTGTTTGAATGAAAATGACATCAGGAAATTCAAAACAGAAAAAGAAAAAGGTTTGGTATAAAAAATGAATCAACCCAACCCATCCAACAGGCCCAGCAAGCCCACTCGCAGCCCACCAAGCTCTCCCCTCTGCGAAGCGTTTTTCACTGAATAACACACCCGCGCAGTCAGGGACAAGTGGACCCCACGCCCCCTCTCTCTCTCTCTCTCGCTGACGAACGGGACTCACATCGCCAGTCATCGTCTTCACCGCGACCACGTCCCCATCGGCGTTGCTGCCCTTGATTGCGGTGATCAATTCGTGTTGATGACATGCTTAATTCCTCCAGAGACCACGCACCCATAAACACCTCCCTCTTCCCTCCCTTTCCCCTCAGAAACCACTTCAAGAGCGCCCCCAGGCCGTCGTCATTTTCGTTTGCACCGCCGCAACCTCCGACGAGCTCTCCGAGCAATTCCGGCGCCGACCAGCCGCCCCTCGCCTCCCACTGTACGCAGCCTTGTTCCCCATCACCTGGCGCATCTCCCAGTGCCAGCTGCTTTGCCGCGCCCGCTCCAGAACGTCGGCAACCTCAACGCCACTCGCCGCCGCGTCTGCCACTTCTCCGGCGAACTTCCCAGGTAACATCAGACCGCCCCGAACTCGCTCGTTGATGCTCCTGTAAACCCCGCACTCGGCCGAGTCTTACTACACCCTCTTTTTGCCTTCGAGTGGCCTGCAACCCCGCCTCCGACGACAAAGAGAAACGTCCGACCCACTACTAACTCCGGCGAGAAATTCCCCTTGAACCAGAGCGCCCCTTGACGAGTTGACCACACCTCTGCGAGCACGGTGAGCTACTTCCCTCCTTCCCTTTCTTCCTGTAGTCTCCGCGACACCGCCACCAGAGCGCACCGCCGCCTGTCGCCGCCGCCAGCGCCGCCAGTGGATGGTCAACGCCTGAGAGCCGTTAGATCGTCATCCGGTGGATACGATAGAAACTGGACGAAGGGGTATCACTCGATCTGCACCGTGCGATCTAAATGAGCCGCGGTCATAACAACTCGATCCAAACGAAACGGTACCAACCAATAGAAATGAGCCACGTGGCCAGTCTGTTTGAATAAAAACCAGAAAATGTTCTATTAGATTTGCAAACTTGTAAAATTCCTAACTTTCGTTATACACGTCCAAATTTTGCAAATTTTATATCAATGGAATCAACAGAGCAAGTACTTTGCAACCATGCACTTTGTTTAATGTTTTACTTCTGGAAAATTGGTTGAATTTGCAGAAACTTGTGTAGGCATAATTTGAATATAAAAATTGTTCTAGATATATTTTTAATATGAAATCTTTGCAAAATGGATTGTTGTGAACCTACTGACCATAGGAACCAACTTATGGATTTAAAAATATATTTTGTGAGGTTAAGGAATAAATATTTGAATTAGAGCATTTCTAGTCAAATAAAAATGTTGTTTATGGTTTAGAAATGAATTTTGAGTAAAAATCTTTGGGAAATAATTTAATTAAACTCTCTGGCCCTAAACCCCAAGTTTTGAGAATTAAAATATATTTGATGAACCATATAAAGTTATTACCTTGCTAAAAGATATTTTCAACTACATAAAATACCACCTTAGCATAATATTTGGTTTATGAGATGAAACCTTTTGCAAATGGTTTTACCACTTTAGTAAATGACCACTTTGAACCTTAAAATGTTTAGAGCCTAGTAGAAAGCACTTTTACTAATAAAACTATATTTTGCATGCTTGCATGCATGACCTTGTTTTTGTTATTTTACGTGGTGAAATGGTTTGAATGCTAGTTGATTTTGTGTTTGCTTGATTGAATTGTAGTGAAGTTAGAAGAGTGTGATATTTGCAAGATCAAGAAGTGAACCATCATTCTCTACTAAAAAGGCAAGTGACACTATCATCCAGGTCCTACTATTTTCATTACACTTAGTGGATTTTTGTAACATGCATGGAAAGGACTACTATATTTTATGCTATGCTAAATCCTAATAGGATACCCTTATATATTCCTTAGTGAAAACATTGTGGTTGTAGTATGCTTAGCCCTGCTATATGTTTGGGATAGGATACATGATATGATTATATGAAGTGTTGAAAACATATATGTTTTATATAATAAAACAAGTACTCAATGAACCACCTGGGTGGACAAGGATACTCAATTTTTGGACAAGGTGGCAACAAAGGGAACCATGTTTATATGGCTATCTTTTTGTGTGTGCACTAGAAGAAAACCACCCAGGGACTTAGAGATTGAACATGTTTCTCATATAGTGGCTTCCGTGTACTGCCACATGCTAAATGGGCTCTGGATTAGTCAACTACATAGTGGAAGACCCATGCATTGGCATCTTCAGGTTAACTAGAATTGTGTAAGGAAATTTATCCCTACATTGGTGCCTGGTTGACAAGCTAGCATTGTGTATTGGGAGGACTTCTATGGAAAGACTTTGTCACATTCTCGATCTGCCGGTACTCCATTTTGGTGAGTACTTATCCAACGGCCACTGGTGGCATCAAGACGAGATTGTGTCATGTGGGTAAAGTGTACAACTTCTGCAGAAGATCAAAAATTCTAAGTACTTAGCCGTGTCCCTGGTTATGGACAACTACTGAGCAACTAAGGCCTGAAGCTATGGAAGATCTCAACATTCCAATTTATCAAAGTTAAAACTTGAGGGTGACAACAAGGGATTAGAAGCACATAGAGTTTTCCAAGAAGTTCAGAAAGATTTGACAAAAGATCAAAACTATTTTGAAAAGATAGGATAAAACTATATTTCTTTCTGCAAATGAGCCTAAACCCTACTTAGCCAAATATGCATGTAATGATAGGATCCACTTATTTCTACATAGTAGTGAAACTTGCCAATACAATTCAAATGTATTGACCATGGTGGCTGCAACTTATTATGTTGCAGGTTTGTTTGTTGTTAGTGAAGTGTGTTGAATAGGATTACATGTCTACAACCAACATGATTGCATGTGGAACTTTGAAGATGAAGGACTCCATGCTATATAGATATTCTGCTGCATTGTAATGTGATAGCCAAATGAGCTATGTAAGATGTAATGAATTATTTTATCCTTGGTTATAAAGTTGTATTATGACCTTTGTTTCTTGATATTACATCTTAAATGTGGATGCTAGCTATTGATCCAGGGACTAGCATTGTAAACACAGGGATCTCTACCTTATTAAAGGTTGGGAACCTTACACTTATGTTGAGAAAACACCTTTCCTAGCTAAGGTAAAGGAGTATTCTATGATTATTAGTGTGAATAACAAAGGTACAAAGAAAGCTGTGGAACCTGATGAGCAAATAAACAATGAACTCCCTATGCTTTCTATTAGAATTGGTGATCATTTCTATCATGGTTTATGTGATATTGGTGCCAGTTCTAGTGCTATTCCTCATGAGATTTACATGGAAATTATGCATGAAATTGTTCCTTGTGATCTTGAGGACATTGATGTGGTTATTCACCTTGCTAATAGAGAGACAGTATGTCCAATTTGCATTGTTAGAGATGTGGAAGTTCTTTGTGGTAAGATTAAGAATCCTGCCGATTTTCGAGTGCTTAGTTCAGCAACTAGTAAAACTTGTCCTATTATCTTCGGTAGACCTTTCTTGAACACTTGTGGAGCTATTATAGATTGTAAAAAGGAGGAAGTTTTAACTAAGTTTGATGGAGATTCTTATGAGTTTAACTTTTCCAAATTTGCTAAAGCTCCTCATGAAAATGAATTTCCTAATGAAGATTTCAGGGTTGAACAACTTGCTTCTATTGATCCAGTTTATGACCTTGGACCTCTTTTTGATGATTGTAAGTATGCTCATTCTGATGATAAAGTTGTTTCATGTGACAGTTATATTGTCAACTTTATTCAAAGTGCTGCTGAAAGTTATTATGAAAGAGGGAAACATAGTTTTATGCATGTCAATAACATTAAGTTTACCTGTTTTATGTTGAAAGCTTTGCAGTTGCATTTGTTTTGTCTTCCTGTGCTAGTGGACTTTTGCTTCAATAATTTGTTTTCTCATGAGACTCCCTTTCATAGGAAGTGGGTTAGACTCAAATGTGTTGTATATTTTCCTCTTGATGCCCTCTTTCACTTTAAATCTATATCTCCTATGTGGGCATCTTTGAAATTATCAATCCTGACTTAAAGGCATTGAAGAAAAGTACTTCTTGGGATATAACCTGTAAGGGTCCCAACCTTTAAATAAGGTAGAGTCCCCTGTGTTTACAATGCTAGTCCCTGGATCAATAGCTAGCATCCACAGTTAAGATGTAATATCAATAAACAAAGGTCATAATATAACTTTACAACCAGGAATAACATAATTTTATTACATCTTACATAGCTCATTTGGCTATTACATTACATTGCAGCAGAATAACTATAAGCATGGGGTCCTTCATCTTCAAAGTGCCACAGGCAAACATGTTGGTTGTAGACTTTGCAATCCTAATCAATCAATCTTCACTAAAATCAATCAAACCTGCAACATTACAAGTTACAGCCACAAGGGTAAATACATTTGAATTGTATTGGCAAGTTTCACTACTATGTTGAATATAAGTGGATCCTGTCACTACATGCATTTTTGGCTAAGTAGAGTGTAAGGCTCATTTGCAGAAAGCAATAATTTATCCTATCTTTTCAAAATGGTTTAGATCTTTTGCCAAATCTTTCTGAACTCCTTCGAATCCACCAAGTGTCTTTGTCAAAATCTCTTGAGCTCCTTGGTAACCCCAAGTTCTTCAAGTTTTCATCAAAATCTCTTGAGCTCCTTGGTAACCCCAAGTGCTTCAAGTTTTCATCAAAATATCTTGAGCTCCTTGGTACCCCCAAGTGCATCAAGTCTTTTGTTGTCACTTAAAAGTTTTTCTTTTAGAAATTGGAATGTCGAGATTTCCCATAGCTTCAAACTTTAGTTGCTCAGTATTATCCATAACCGGGGACATGGCTAAGTACTTAGATTTTATTATCTTCTGCAGAAGTTGTACACTTTACCCACATGTCACACTCTCATCTTGTTGCCACCTGTGGCCGCTGGATTGGTACTCATCAAGATGGAGTACTGGCAGATTGAGAATGTGACGAAGTCTTTCCAGAGGGTCCTCCCATACACCATTGCTAGCTTGTGTTCAGTACCCATGTAGGATTCCAGGTCCCTCATTTTCGGTAACCTGAAGACAATGCATGGGTCTTCCCAATGTAGTTGACTAAGCCAGAGCCATAAGTAGCATGTGGTTGTACACGGAAGCCACAATTGGAGAAACACGTTCAATCTCTAAGTTTCCTGAGTGGTTTTCTTTTTGAGCACAACACAAAGAGATTTCCATAGACATGGTTCCTTTTGTTGCCACCTTCTCCAAAACTCAAAGTATCCTTGTCCACCCAGGTGGTTCATTGAGTCCTTGTTTTATTATATAAAAACACAAGTCCTTTTCTCAACTTCATAAAACCTCAACATGTATCTCTTTTCAAAACATAGCATGGCTAAGCATGTAACAACTACATTGTTTTCACTAAGGAATGTATAGGGGTATCCTATTAGGATTTAGCATAGCATAAGTATATAAATTCTTTTCATGCATGTTTCAAAATCCACTAAGTATAATGAAAATAGTAGGACTTTTTAGATGATAGTGTCACTTGCCTTTTTGGTAGGGAATGTTGGTTCGCTTCTTGATCTTGCTAGTTTCACACTTTTCTATCTTCACTACAAATCAATCAAGCAAACACAATATCACTAGCATTCCAACCAAAATCAATCAAACAATTTAACACACATAAAATAATGGGACCTAGGTCATGCATGCAAGCATGCATAAGATAGTTTTATTTGCCAAGGTGGTCTCTACTAGGCTCTACACATTGTAAGGCTCAAAGTGGACATTTTTCCAAAGTGGCAAAGTCATTTGTAAAAGGGTTTTGTCTATAAACCATTTTTAAATCCAATCATTATTTTATGTGAGGGAAAATGTTTTTAACAAATCAGAAACTTTATGTCTTTCACCAAATAAGTTGTTAATTCTCAAAACTTGGTGTTTAGGGTCAGTAGGTTTGATTCAAATCATTTTCCCAAAGTTTTTTACCCAAAAACATTTTCATAACAAAACCAATATTTTTATTTGGCTAGAAATGGGCTAAATCAATTAATCCATCCTAAATTTCACCAAATTCATTTTTAAATCCATGGGTTGGTTCCTAGGGTCAGTAAGTTCACCACAAACTAATTTTCCAAGATTTCAACCTCAAAAACATTTTTGAACAATTTTTCTAATATAAACCAGCATACAAATGTTTCTGCAAAAACAAACAATCTACCAGAGGCTTTTTACTAAACAAATTGCATGGTTGGCTAGGGCTTGTTCCACTGATTCCATTGATATCAAATTTGTAAATTTTGGACGTGTGGATCAAAAGTTACAAATGTTTCAAAATTGAATCTCTAACAGATTCAAATCTGTTTTAAAATGAAACCTGGGCCACGTGGCGCCTTTCTATTTGATCGACACTGCTTCGTCAGATCACTCACTGAGGATCGTTGGATCTAATGCGAATCGCACGGCTCAGATGCTTCCATACCTGTTCGCTTAAGTCGTTTTTTCTACGCCACAGGATGGGGATCTAACGGCTTACACGTGTTCGACCAAAAGCTGGCGGCGCGGCGACGGTGGCTGACGACGGCGCGGTCAGAGGGTGGCGGTGCTGGTGAAGCAGGAAGCGAGAGAGGGAGGGAGTAGGCTCACCGTGTTCGCAGAATCCTGGGGAAGCTCAAGGTGTTGTTGGTTCGACGAGGGGCGCGCAAGGTTGCGGTTAATTGCTCGCCGGAGACGTGGTAGGCGTCAGATGGTCCTGGAGCTCGTCGAGGGTGGTGCTGTGGTTCGCCCCGAGGGAAAATGAAGACACAGTTAGACGCGCAAGATCAAGGCGAAGCTGCTTGCGTGAAGGAGAAGGAGAGGGGAGGTCGGGTACTACCTAGGGAACTCGCCGGAGTAAGGCGCAGACGCGGCGGTGCTCAGTTGAAGACGGAGCTGACGTTCTGGGGCGCCCGCGAGTGAATGGGAGGTACAGGAAGATGCGCCAGAGGGTGGGGAGTAATCTCGTGTGGTTGGGAGGGTGAGGGGCGGCAGTGGTTCGCCGGAATTAGCTGGGGACGATGGTCGGAGCAGTGGTGGTGTTGCTTCGATTCAGGGCAGCCTGGTGGCGTTCAGGGCGTGGAGTCTGAGGGGAATGGGAGGTAGGAGGGAGGCGTTTAAAACAGCGTGGTCATGGCGAGGGATTAACGCGACATTGAAGCGAATTCAACTGCGACATTACTGGTGAAAAGCATCATGTGTCCGGGGAAGAACAGGTAGGGGAAGATGACTGTGGTCAGGGGGTCCACGGCGCTTAGAGAGAGAGAGGGTGTTGGGTCCACTACAGCGATTGCAAGTGTCTGGTCAGTGAGAAAACTTTTCGGAGAGGGGATAGGTGGGCTGACTAGGTCATAATGGCCGGTCAATGGCTTGTTTCTCCTCTTTTTTTTATTCAGTAATCTTTTTCTTTTTCTTTTTCTATTTCTTTTTCTGTTTTGAAATTCAAACAAACAAATCAAACATTCAAACAATTCAAATATTCACCACACTTGTAATGAGTTTTGGTTCTGTTTAACAACATAAACCAAATCCCAAATAAAAATATTAATTTTATTCTTTTAGGATCTATTTAATAATTAAATAAAATATACCTTAATTATTAATTCAAATAGGTTTTGATTTATTTAATAAAATCTCCATTTGGAAACTAAATATTATCAAAACCAAATCAGTAGGTTTTATTTGAAAAAAAATAAGATACTTGGAAAACTTGTTTAAAATAAAATAACATCTTTATTTTAGGGTCCATTATTAATTAAATAAAATGGACCTTATTTATTTAAATCAAATAGGATTTGTTTTAATTTTTTTCAAAACTCTATTTGAAATCCAAAATAGTACCAAAACCATTTAGTAGGTTTTATTTGAAAATAATAAACACTTGGAAAACTTATTTAAAATAATTTAATAAGTTTTGATGTTTAATTAAAATGGTAAAACCTTTTATTTAAATATAATTGGATATTAAATCCTTATTATTTTATTTAAATAAACCTTTACTCTTTTATTCAAAGCAAAACATTTTATTTCAAAAACTTGTCCAAGGTTTACTTTGGCTTTATAAAAATAGTCTTTATTTAAATTTCAACCTTTTCATTTGAAAACCAAATCTTTTTAAAAGATCCAAAATAGTAATTTTAAATATTTTTAAGTTTATTGTTTATTTAACTTTTTAAATCCCTTTAGGATTTTATTTGATCCAAATAGGTTTGAAGGTTTCCAATTGGATTCAAAAAGTTTCTTCTCACCCTAAAAATCAACAAAGTTTTATTTTATTCAATTATTTTTCACATAACAAGATTTGGAAAATCTTGGGATTTGACAGGCTACCACCCTTAAAATAAATCTCGTCCCGAGATTTGGGGAGGCTAGGGTTACAAGTTGGCTCAAAGCATCTAGGGTACTACCACCCTTAAAATTTTCCAACTATATTGGCCTTCTTGGGATCCTGGGAAAACTTCTCCAAGCAAACATTTGCATAGTGTACTTTGTTTTCACACTTGAAACATGTGACAAGGCTGAGATCCTTCGTAGGCTGGTGTAACACCCTCAGAATCGGACCTATGCAAGTTTTAGCGAAACCCGCCAAACCCGCATAGAAACGATTCAAAGGTGCCCACAAGGCACTTTCGTGCGGGTGGAAAACGAAGTAATAACATTACACAACAGTCCTCGATGGGACCCACAGAACAGATATATATATAGCAGCGAATCCATGAGTCAAGAATACAAATATAATATACAATGATCCAAATCACCTTGAAAATAATCGAGCGTCCGACTACGGACAAGATGCAAATGGGGCTAAGAGCCCTGAAGAATAACCAATGGCGTCCATAACCGCCTGTGCCAAGCGGAAGGGTAACCCCGCTAACGACGCCGATCTCAAACCTGCTTATACAAAGGGTGCCGACAAAGGGCAAAGGAAAAAGAAGGAGCGTCGATCGAGGCCGATACACGAGGCTAGAATTCGGCGGTCCTCGCCTACATAGGTATGGTGGACTGAGCGGCCGCGGCAATATGCGCTAAACAACCTATAGAGACTCGATACAACTGGCGGCTATCAGAGAGGGGTAAGAAAGACCTACTCGGAACCAACCTGATGCTAACATCAAACAAACCCATCCTGGTTTTTCCCCCTCGAGACCAAACGAGGAAGTCAACCGAGGAACTCACGCGGTTGGCAGTTTTACTTATTCAGTTATAGTTATGGCACTTTACTAGTCAGGTTTAGATAAACGTTCTGATAAAGTAAGAAGTGGGCACTTTTAGTTAACCATTCCGTTATAGTTACAACACTTACTAATCAGATACAATTAGCATGAGACAACCCCAAAACCCAGCAGTTGTTGGTACTTTGATTTAGCCATTCCGTTGTGGTGAAGCTGATTACTAGTCAAATCGGATACAAGTCAATTTATAACAATAAACTTTAGTTATAGTTGTCTATGATCAAGCACTGTGCTCCAAGTCGTCCATAACCGCGGACACGGCTTCTCGAAAAGATTTAACCGCAGGGTGCACCAAAGTATCCAGCACTTGACCCTTTTGCCGATCGGTTAACATACACCCATCGGTATGTCGGCGGGCCTAAGTCACGACGTTCCTGCACTCCAAAGCAAGCACGTGGGGCCACCCACCAAGTCGACACCCAACGAAGTTGGCGGTCTCAGACGGACTGGGTTTGGTCAAACGGCTGTGAACGACAAAGAATCCCCAAACGGGATCGACACCGCAAACGTGGCCGATCCTAAACAAGACACGTGCTATCTCGCACAATTTAAATAAAGCAGTAAGCATGGCATAAGTACAGGATAGTAAAACACCTCAAACTAGTTGTGGCCCCAAAGACAATACTTTGAAATCAGGTAATAATCAATGGGGGGCCCATATCTCCCCACCTGTGGTTAGCGCGCTCGATCTCGGAACAGGTGTCAAGAACTCGGGTCCTACGGGGCACAAGTGGGCGGTCGGAAACCAAATATTACCTATCACCCACCGATGCCTCTGCTTAATTCAATTTTAGTTGTTAAACAGTAATTAAAGTGAATGATAAGTAAAGCCATGATCATCTCCAACATCAACATGCAGCGAGCCTCCAACAATTGTGGTACTTGACGACACACAAAACACTTGAGCAAGCGACTACGACACGCGGGTCCAACTATCTACCAAACAACAGGTAATAGGATGTGTCCAAGGCTATATATGGCTGCAAGGGATATCACGGTTACGAAACTAGAGCAACGCAACACAGACAGCAATAGATCAACAGGAGGGAAGTAAATACTATAAAAGTAAGATAGGTAGAAAGGGGGAGATGCTCGCCTGAAAACATTGCCGAAAGGTTCATCCGAAGATCGGGGCGGAGCTCACATCAACTCAACGGACTTATCCGCGAAGAAGCAAAACACTAGAAGGAACACCGGATGCAATATTTAATACAACGGCAGAAGATCGGCATGATGCATGTATGATGCATGGCATGGCAAGGTGCGGTGCAATTGGGCAATATTAAGTGGAACCTGGGTCCCGACAATTAATTAGGTGGTTCATGTTGTTTAGCTACCCCGCAATTTAACTGTTGTTTAACAAGGCAGAATATATCACCGGTTCGCTACACAAGTTTAAATGAGGCCAATATAAGGCTAGATTTGCCCACATATGGGCCCCATATTTAATTAGAGGTGAATCGGCATAAGGCCCCCAAACCACATGAATGTATGCATGCAAAACAATTATTATGCGACAAGTTGTATTATATTGTAAAAATAGGGTTTTCGGAAAGAGGTTCACACATTGAGGGGTCTCGACGGTCTTGGTTTCCGGGGTTCGGGGTTCGACGGGGTCCAGGGTCCAGATCTGAGGTTCAGGGTTCGACGGATCGTTCTCGGTTAGCGGAGTTGATCTTGTCGCATCCGGGAAGCAGGACTTGGTTCGGCGTCCGGGGCGCCACTACTAGGAAAATGGTCGTTTGTGGCGCACCTGAAAGGCCCATCTGTGGCGCACCAGTAGTGCGCCACGGGCCTTGCGCTACGGGTTATCTCACCGTGGCGCACTTGCCTAGCGCCACGTTGTAGAGATAGGCGAGCGCACCACCCAGTGCGCCTGAAGTTTGGCATGGCGCTACCCTTGATCTTCGTGGCGCACTACCCAAGGCGCCACTAAACATCCATGGTGCGCTTTAGGTGTAGTGCGCCATGAAGGTAGAACATGTGAGCCACAGATGTATTTTTGTTTTTTTAATTTCCAAGCCAGATTATATGCAATACAGATTATATACAATATTACAGCAGATATACACACAGATACAAGATATACAATTATATATATAAATACCGATATGAAAAACAAGATTGAAACAAATACATATAGATAAGTCTCATACATGAATACATAGTCCAAGTTACATTGTTTTGATCATGTTACAAAGTAGTAGTTGGTGACATGCGAATACATTTGTCGATCGAACAAGTTAGAGCTCGGAAGCTCGCCTAGACATCTAAACTAGCTAGCTAGACACAAACGCGGATAAATAACCAAAGAAGATAAGCATGATCACCGCCACGAAGGTGTAGGTCTTCATCCGGTTCCTTGTCCTAACTCCCGCTAGATAGCGCGTATCTATCTTCCGCCTCGCCATAGTGTTGTACCCTTTGTAGCTATTGCCGCTGAAACGGTGCACTGTCTCCGCAGTCTTCCCAATTATCGAGACTCAGGAACCCGCCCTTGTACACGACGTACCACGTCATCTACAAGTTGACAATAATAACTAACCGGTGATTAAAAAACATGTATAATTAAAGTCGCATATGAAGATACACTTATAGAAAGTACTCTTAAATCAAAAAGAGCAAACTCAAAAAGCATGCCTCATATATAACTAGCTAGGTCGTTGGACACAGGAATTGCTTATGACGGGACCGTTAGCCAAGTAGGATGCACAATTCCTGGACTTGTGCATATCACAAGGCTAACAATCCCGTCATAGCACATTCACATATATATTGTGCCACGACATTTCAATCATCGGCATATTCTCGAAAAAGACAAAAATAACTCAAAAAGCATGCCTCATATATAACTAGCTAGGTCGTTGGACACAGGAATTGCTTATGACGGGACTGCTAGCCAAGTAGGATGCACAATTCCTGGACTTGTGCATATCACAAGGCTAACAATCCCGTCATATCACATTCACATATATATTGTGCCACGACATTTCAATCATCGGCATATTCTCGAAAAAGACAAAAATAACTCGAAAAGCATGCCTCATATATAACTAGCTAGGTCGTTGGATACAGGAATTGCTTATGACGGGACTGTTAGCCAAGTAGGATGCACAATTCCTGGACTTGTGCATATCACAAGGCTAACAATCCCGTCATAGCACATTCACATATATATTGTGCCACGACATTTCAATCATCGGCATATTCTCGAAAAAGACAAAAATAACTCAAAAAGCATGCCTCATATATAACTAGCTAGGTCGTTGGACACGTGAATTGCTTATGACGGACTATGAGCCAAGTAGGATGCACAATTCTGGACTTGTGCATATCACAAGGCTCACAATCCGTCATAGCACATTCACATATATATTGTGCCACGACATTTCAATCATCGGCATATTCGAAAAAAGACAAAAATAACTCAAAAAGCATGCCTCATATATAACTAGCTAGGTCGTTGGACAGGAATTGCTTATGACGGTTGTGAGCCAAGTAGGATGCACAATTCTCGGACTTGTGCATATCACAAGGCTCACAATCCCGTCATAGCACATTCACATATATATTGTGCCACGACATTTCAATCATCGGCATATTCTCGAAAAGACAAACATAACTCAAAAGCATGCCTCATATATAACTAGCTAGGTCGTTGGACACAGAATTGCTTATGACGGACTGTGAGCCAAGTAGGATGCACAATTCTGGACTTGTGCATATCACAAGGCTCACAATCCCGTCATAGCACATTCACATATATATTGTGCCACGACATTTCAATCATCGGCATATTCTCGAAAAGACAAAATAACGCGAAAAGCATGCCTCATATATAACTAGCTAGGTCGTTGGACACAGAATTGCTTATGACGGACTCACCAAGTAGGATGCACAATTCCGGACTTGTGCATATCACAAGGTCGACAATCCCGCCATAGCACATTCACATATATATTGTGCCACGACATTTCAATCATCGGCATATTCTCGAAAAGACAAAAATAACTCACACTTGTCGTCCGAGAACCAAAGAGTAAGCAAAAAACCAAAGAGTAAGCAAAAACCAAGCATTGATTGATATATAATAATAATAAGCAAAATAAGTAAGCGGTGATTCATGAACCTAATAAGATAAGTACACTTGTCGTCCACACACACACAAAGGTCATCTATAGTTTGCAACTACAACTAGGCCAACATCAAGCCTTCTCTCGGCTTAGGAACGGAGGACGCCGCCCTCGTCATGAACTTCCTATAGTCACCCTGCATCTCTAGGCGATCTTCTATGTCACGGTTATTCGGGATATTTCCTCCAGAAGATCCCCGAAGTCATGACATCACGAAGATGATTGCCCCAAATCGCCTTGGATGCGATACATCTCTTGTCTAATATCCGAATCATTGATCTTGGCCTTTGCTTCGCCCACTGCTTGAGATGATCCGATAGCGAGAATTCTGCTGGTCAAGTAGGAACGCCTCATGTGATGGAGTGCGAGTAGGCTTCCTTCATCGCTTTTCCTACCGCTTCACGCAGGGAACTCTGTTACGTGGTTGAAGACGTGCGCCGAACTTGACCTTCTTACGCACGTAAGTCGGTGCCTTCCGTCGAGGCAAAGCCGTGAGAGCATCATCCGAACTTCCTTGATCTTGTCGTAGTTTTTCTTCTTTTCTAGACTCCCGAGTCGAAATACGTGG
Source organism: Avena longiglumis (assembly GCA_030063025.1). Lineage (NCBI taxonomy): Eukaryota > Viridiplantae > Streptophyta > Magnoliopsida > Poales > Poaceae > Avena > Avena longiglumis. Next base: position 112,446,065 of record CP125977.1, on the reverse strand, counting down.
CGTGGGAATGCTTGGCGATAAGGAGATGAGCGCAGTGTTCATCTCTGCAAAAAATTCAAATGGAATGTGTTGAAAAAGAATGATGATGATCTAATAAAGCCAATCGACGGTGGCGATGAATAATGACTTACTCGGAAAGTAAGGCACGAGAATGTATTCCTTTGTCTTGTTCGCCACGAGGATTCTTTTTAGGTACGAGGCCACGATACGTCGCTCATGGGGAACCCAAGCAGCCACGCATGTAGTAGGGGTCCACTATAGCGATGCCGGTGTGTTCTCTCTAATGATCTGCGTGGCGGTGAGAGAAAAGAGCGGACCATGGTATAGTGGAGCGGGTATAGGTGGAACATATTGAAGATGTCCTCGAACCGCAGGAAGAACAGATCCGGGGCAAGTCGACGAAGCCCAAGCTCGGTGGCACCTTAACCACGAATACCGGGTGCGAGGGATCTTTCTCCGATAGAAGGCGTCTCTATCGTCAGCACGCCGTCATGCACACTCTGCAGTTTCGAACTGGCGAGCTTTCGCAAATTCTTAGGTAGCATGGGCTCACCTGCCACATGAATCCTCCATATAATACCCTCGGGTCTTGGTGGCCCGTCCCGAAACCTAATCGGATTCGCAGTTGTTGACGCCACCGGCTGGCTCGAGCTGCTAGATTTTCTTTTCTGCCTTTTTCCTTTTGGAGAGCGGGCACCACAATCTGAGCACCGCCGCCCTATGTAGTGTGTCGTGGCTTAGAATAAAGGGCGGTTGGTTGTATACCTGGCTCAGAAGGCGCAAGCTAGAGGCGTCTCCTGAGAACCAAACAGACGCTTGGTGATAGTGGCTTTTTCTGTGGGGCCACCAGCTAGGTCTTCGTTGCCAAACTGAGTGCTGAAGAAGTGATCATTCCAGTCTTCGTCGTCCTCGGCCGGATCCTGCGCCATGTGCATATCATCAACATGATCATCCGACCCACCGCGTGGAGGTGACGGGCGATGAGGTTTGCCACCGCTTGTCGCCGCACGACAGCGGTCTTGTTGTCTGGGCGTGATGGCCCCCGCCGGCCCCAAACGGATCATGCTCTTTGGCCATCGCATGAACAAGCCGAAGCAACTTCTGAGGACAGACGACTCTTCTTCATCCGCTCCTGGGGGTTGAATGGGAGGTTCCAAGTCGTCGCAGCCCCTTAGCACCGACTAATTTTAACCTGTGCACGCTTCTCGGCATCGGCTTTGAGTGGAACGTGCGCTGCAAGGGTTGAACGATGGTACCCTTGGCAACATCCTCAGCTCGTTGTTCACGTAGCATAAGAGAGTGCAAGGAACATCCGTCTGCGGAAAACATGTACGGGCGTCCGAGCGAGATGCCACAAGAGTAATATATAGATGGCATGAAAGGCGGTAATTAAAGCAATTTGTTTACCGTGATGGCGCCGAGATCGGCTAATGTCGACGCACCGCATCTGGCACGGCGTGCAAGAGACGGAAGGCTGCTTGATGGCGCGGTCTGGCCGCCGTGTATTCTCCCTACCGACGGGTGCTTGAGCTCCGTGCCGCCGTGACGATGGCGTGGGGGCACCAACATGTACTCCGGCGCCGCGGTGATGGCGGGAGTCACCAACACTTGCGGCGCCAGGTGCTAGCGGGCGAGTCACGAACACGTAGTTCGCTCGATTCGTCGGCCCGCGTTGTTCGAGTGGTCACGACCATGCTTGAATCGGCACGCCCTACTCGACCACCCGCACTCCATTCGCTATTGACTCCACCAAGGTAGGCGGGAAGGACATAAGGGTGATTGCCAGTTGTCTTGGACGATCTGCGGATCCACGCCACTTGTGCCTTAAGTTCTTGAACCTCTGTTTCCTCCTCGCCTTCCTTCGACGCGCCACATGCGTCCTCGGCGGACCAAAATGATCCACCCAATTCTTACCCCGAGGACGGCCAGACGGCCAGCCGATGACGGCTTCTTCGTAACCGGCTCTATTTTCTTGGCCCGGTTCATCGCCCTGTTAAAAGGGTTATCCCACCGGGTGGCCGCCGTCGACCCCTGGGATGAGGAACCCTGGGATCCATGACTAGCAACAATTTCCTCCTCCTGCAGAAGAAGTAACGGTGAATCATTTAGATCATCGATTAGATTGCAATCGTGTTGATCACCGGTAATTAGATTATACTTACCACAATTTCCTCGAATTCCTTCACCGCAGGATCCGCGGTGAGTTGTTTGGTTTTTGGGTCCACATGGTAACGAGCCCTGATGAAGTTTCGAACCTGCCCGGGTTCGAATTTAGCAAAGGGGTTTTCTATCCCCTTGGATCTATACTCTTCGTCCTCCTTATTCCATTTGGCCTCCGCGGTTCTGTATCCACCAGATCCGAGATGGTGATGACCTATATTCATCGCCTGCAGCGCCTTTCCCCGATTACTATTGGCCAGGGCTCTTTCGGATTCACACCTCTCCTTGAACTCCCGGAACTGATCTTCGGTGATCTGCGGGTCAATCTTCTGGATCTCCTCGAGACTTTTGCCTTCTTTATAGATCTTCTTCTTTATCCGGTTCTCCGGCTGGCCGGTGCTCATCTTTGTGAGGGCGGATTTTTTACTGCTCCCATGATAATTTGTGTTCGATACTTAGCGGAAACTTGTATCCGGCGCAGCTTCTCAAGAGGAGTGTGCATGGCCATTATCTTTATGCCGGAGATTCTCGGTGTTGATCGAGATGGTTGTCCGGTGATCGCCGCCACTTGCCCACCGCATTCTTTGACGACAAGGGCGGGCTCCAAAGGAACCCCGATGGGCTCACTGCAATTTCCTCCTGCCGCCGACCGTGTTCGGGCGCCGTCCTTCGCTTCTTCTTCTTAGGAGGGTTGCTACCACTCGTGCCTCGCCGCCATCGCTGGTTTCATCGTCCGCCTCGGCTTCTTCCTCCGCTTCTTCCATCTCATCATCCTCGCTCTCCAAGGATGGTATTCTTCATCGTCTTCTAGACGCTGGGCCGCCTCCCAGAATGTCAATTGTTTATTCGGAGGTCTGAGTTCTCCTTCATGCGCGCTTAGAACATCCAGCCTCGTCGTTATCACACATCTTTGCACTAATAAAAAACAAATAATTGGTTAAATGCACGGAAAAATACGGCATGACCTTTGCTAATTTTCTTAACTAGAGTGCCCGATTTACTTAAACGGAAGTTAATCAACATTCCGCAAAAATCGGACTCGTTTCATACAAGAACCTACATACACACATAATAAAGTGCTTCATATACAAGCACAAGCACAATTTCAAGGTGCTATTGTCCCAAAGAGATAGTAGCAAAACCAACACTACTCTATTTTTCCTTCCAAACCATTTCACAACCACATCCATCCAGTCCCAAAGACATTGCCACAACCATATAAACTTTTGTTATCAATTTAAGCATAGCCATATGATGTAAGCTATCTCTTTAAGCAACAATGACAACCCAATTAAAATAAATCTTGTGAATAAGTAAAGGTAAAAATGAGAATGATCTTACATAAGCATGCCACTTACTGTATGATTCCAATGAAGCAATGTCATTGTTCTAACCACAATGGATGCCCACAATCATGCTAATAAGCCCAAGACCATAGCTAAAAATATAAGCCCACAACTTGCTACAATAAGCCCAAGACCATAGCTAAAAATATAAACCCATGATATATGCCGATACATCAAGGATCAGGATTTATAACTATAATCGAATCAGTTACCTATAACTCGAAAGTGGATTTATAACTATAATGAATCGATTACCTATAACGAATCAGCTATCTACAAGCTACATTTATCGTCAGTTCACAAGATCATCTCGCATCAAAGGAACAAATGGTTCTTGTGCCTTGGTAATTTAACGATCATGCATCAAAGGAACAAATGGTTCTTGTGCCTTGGTAATTTAACGATTTCGGTTTTCCATAAGGACCAAATAAGGACCTGTAACAGCTTGTCCATATGCACAAAAGGAAATGCACTTTCTTATACAACAGTAAAAAAGGAACTTGGTTTCATGAAACCTTCAGTTACACAGTTCATAGTTAGTGAGTGCAATGTAAACTACTGCATATCTTTGTTCTACTATCGCAATGTAAACATAAGAGACATGCATTAAAAACACAAGTTTTACTACGCATATCTTTGTTCTACTATTGCATTTTCATCTACTCGAACCTAACCTAAACCTAACCCGAATCTTGCTACTCGAACCTAACCCGAACCTAACTCAAGCTTGCTACACGTAATGTCATTCGGTGTATGTTACACAGGTTTTGACTTGCGAACAACAACTAGCTCAAGCTACAACTAGTAATTGAAACACGTAATGACTTGCGTAACAACAACTAGTACTGAAACATTCAGGTTACACAGGTTCAGGACTGAACATTTCTGTTCTCTGTTTATATAGGTTGCGGTTCTTGAATCGGAGCTGCAGCGGGTGAGCGAGGAGAACCGGCGGCTGGGCGAGATGCTCAGGGAGGTGGCTACAAAGTACGAGGCCCTGCAGGGCCAGTTCACGGACTTGGTCACGGCCCATCAATCCAACGCCGGCGAGAGAGGGAGAGAGGAAGATAGGGAGAGAGAGAGAGGGGAGGTCGGCAGGAGACTCACCAGGAGGGAGCGCGGAGCTGGACGACGGCGGGCGGGCGGGCAGGCTGGCGGACGACGGCGGGTTCCTCCACGGACTCCTCCTCCTCGGACACGCACGACTCGGGCTCCTCCTCCTCCACGCGCAGCTGGCAGGGCTCCTCCTCCTCCACGCGGCTGGTGGCTGGCTCCACCTCCTCCACGTCCTCCTCCTAGAGCGGCGGCAGATCGAGAGCGGCGGCGGGCACGCTGAGATCGTCGGTGTCGATCCGAGATGGGAGAAGAGGCGCGTGGGCAGCACGGATGACTAATAGCATTGAAGTTAGGCGTGGCACCGGCCAAGGCGCCACTGCAACCGAAGCACTTGGCCAGGGTGCGCTACGCCTAACTCGGTGCTACTAGTCACATAAGAAGGCGCGGCCACCCCTATAGACAACTAACATTGCCCTATCCCACTGGTTCCACCAACTGCTCTAATCTAAACCTGTGAGCACCTGTGTTCAATCTCAGTGCCCACCTTTTTTAAAATATTTTTAAAATATTTTAAATATTCCAAAAATGCCCAAAAGTCTGATATATGCTACAAAAGTTTTGTTTTGTTTTTAAAATACTTTTATATATTCCAAAAATGCCCAAAAGTGATAATATATGTCATAAAAGTGGTACAAATTAAATATGCTTCAAATATGTCATAATAATTTGTCCATAAATATTACAATCTTTTTCGACCACGCGTTTTACAATATTTTTGAGCTAGCGTTTTACAATCTTTTTCCCTTCTTTGTCAGGTTGAATAATTTAGCCCGACTTTAATGTTTCTTCTTTCGAACGGCTACCTTTTTGGGTAGGGTTGTCCTTTTCTTCTTGTGATGTATGTTGCTGCATCGTAGTCGCCGTCATCTTCAATCTTTGGATCGCCCGTCTTGGTGAAGTCTTGCTCATTGGCGACTCCATCCATTCCGATGATGTTCCTTTTCCTCTCCTCACGACAACACGGCTAGGCTTTGTCGGGTCGGTAATGAAAAACATTGGTCCACTTTGGTAGCCAGTACCCACGGTTCATTTTTCGCCACGCTTGCACCGGCCTTGGATTTGGCTGCCGGGTATAACCATGGTTGTGAAATACCGGTCTTCTCTTCGACGTTCTTGCCCATCTAACACGGAACATCGCACCTTTTCTCCATGAGTCGAGCTCCCAGATCTCCTCGATTCTTCCGTAGAATCTTTCCTTCACGTTGTCATCGGTGTAGAATTCGACGTTACGCTCGAGTTCGATAATCACACTTGTTGTCCTTTTCCTCCGTGTAGAATGTGTAGCCGCTGATATCATACGCTGATAGGTCACCAGGTTTTGCATCGGTCCCTGCGACAAGGTGAATATGATCTTTCCGTGTTAGAAGAATGCGAGCGGGATTATCAAGGAGCCGCCTTAAACCAACGCGTGAAATCTGAGTTGTGCTCTTTGATTATTTCTCCTGCGTCCTCAGTATGCCCCGGCCATCGTATTTCTTCTCGATTAACCTTTTGTGCTTCGCAAGGATCGACCAGTTCTAAATGCTGTAGCGACGAGGTTTGCTCGATCAAAGTCTGCTGTCGAAAATCGAAGTGCATGCGATGCGACGACCCTCTCGATGACCAGATCCGTCGAGCTTGCCAAGGTGTCGCTGACGGAAGACCCAGGGTTCTCGATGTTCAGATAATTCGTGCGTAAAGAGATGCACTCTTGCCGTAAAGCCCTTGGCTATGCTTCCATCTCGACGGGACCTGGCGAACGTATCCTTTGATGTGTCCGTTCATCCTTTCGAACGCCATCATGCTCGCGGAGAAACATCGGCCCGAGTTGTCGATGTCCTCCACGACATGGACCAGCAGATGCACCATAATGTCGAAGAATGCGGGTGGGAAGCGACCTCAAGCTCACATAGTATCACCACGATCTCCTCCTCAGCCTTCCGAGCTGATTCAAGCCAATCGACTTCCTAGAGATGACGTCAAAAACTTGCATAAGCCAAATAACGGTTCACGGATGTGCTCGTCCATTATCCCTCTTAGTGCGACGGAAGTACTGCATTAGCACGACACGTCGTGAGACTTCATGCCATCGAACCTCTGCTTCGCCGCCTAGGTATCGCTTATCTTGCCCGCGTGTAAGGAAATTTGACTCCTAGAAGGCACTTGAAAACTGTTTGATCTCATCACGGCTTAGAGTGAAGCAAGAAGGAGGGCAGTAATATTCGTTCTTCTTGAACTTTTACCCTTCCGACGACCTTGTGTCGCCAACTCATGATCATCGTCATCTTCCTGATCATCAGGAGTAGTGCGTCCTCCGTGAAGCTCCTTCCGTATACCCAAGCATATCAGGTCGTGCCTTGCTTTCGGACCATCTTTCGTCCTATCTGGCATGTTGATTATGGTCGCGACCAGACTCGCACACGTTTTCGTGATATGCATGATGTCGAGGCTATGAGGCGCGAGAAACTTCCAAGATGGCAACTCCCGTAAAATGCACCTTGTTTTCCATACCTTCATCGGCTTGTCTTGTTGCTGCCTCTTTCGCTTCTTTCCGTGCTTACAACAATCTTTCCGCTTTTCAGCAACTCTTCCACTTCTTCGCTGCTCCCACGCCCGGGATTCCTCGGGTCTCGATTTGCCATCGAACAGGTCTCCACGCTTTCTCCATGGATCATTCTTGCCGAGCCACCTCCGTGCGCCATGAACACGGTTTTCGATGACCTGGATATTTCTCTAGTTGGAGATAGCTTGTGTTATCCATGCACCTAACGCATGCGTGGAATCCTTGGATAACCGCCCCGCCCCAGATATACCCGCAACCTGGATAGTCTTGCACCGTAGTGACCAACGCTCTCATAGTGAAATAATCTTGCGACGGCGCCGTAAGTATTGGCTCCAGATTCCCATAACGTGGCTAGCTCCTCTTTCAACAGCCCGAGATACAGATTGATGTCGGTACCAGGTTGTTTCGGCCCTTGAATTAGCATACTCATTTGTATGTACTTCTTCTTCATGCACAACCATGGAGGGAGGTTGTACATCCATACAAACACAGGCCAAGTGCTGTGCGTGCTGCTCTAGCTACCGAACGGATTGAGTCCATCGGTGCTCGCACCAAGCCTGATGTTCCTCGAATATCCACCGAATTCTGGGAATTCGAGGTCCAATGCTTTCCACTGGCTAGCATCTGAAGGGTGTGTCAGCAGCTCATCCTTTTCGGGGTCATCATCATCTCCTGGCTTCTTCCTTTCCGCATGCCATCGCATGAGCTTCGCTTCCTTAGGGTCCGCGAAATAGCGCCGCACGAGGGTGATAGGAAAGTACCATACCACTTTTCGAGGTGCTTTCTTCCCTTTCTTGTATCGACTCACGCACACACGGACATGTGGTTTTCTCGCGTCCTCGCCCGATAAATGATGCAATCGTTGATGCATACGTGATATCTAACGTGCGGTAGATCGAGAGGATGCGATTTTCTTGGCATCCTCGATACTAGTTGGACATGTGTTCTCCCGGAGACGATCGTGCTGAATGCCATCATATCGTCAAGCTTGCGTCGTCAATTTGTGCTTTGCCTTCATCTCCATAGCCTTGAGTTACATTCAACCGGTATCATCGGGCCTGCATCCTTCATACAATGGAGTAACCGCGTCTTTCTCAAGTTGCGCAAGCTTGGCTTTCTCTCTAGCGGCAGCCTGGCATTACTCGCTGCTTGAGAAGCGCTCTTGCACATAAGGGTCCCGCACACCGACGTTGTTCCATCGCCGCTCGCTCCGGCATCTAGATCATCATCATCCCGTGCCCGCTCGCACCTTCACCATCTCCGAGCCTCTTCATCATCTCGCCCGTTCTCGCCGTGATGATGATCACCGCTCCATCATCTACGCCATCGCTTATCCAACGAGTGTATCCATCCATGAAACCATGGCGAGCGAGTGCCGCAGATTCCGGAACTGGGTCGATCACCCGCTTGAGTTTGCATCTTCGCACGGACATCTTATATCTGTCTTGTTATTTCGTATCATGTCGGCCGTCGCACATTTCAAAATCTAGCCACAATGCCTTCGCCATTATGCGGACCATTTTTGCTCGCACGATGTACACGGTACAATTTTGAAGTCTATTAGAACCACATAATGAATGCATGCATGCAATGGTCGATAGAAAATTTCGCATGACCTATCCTAAAATTAGGACCTTTATGAAATGTTAAAGTCTTGCCAAAATGGAAATGAATCAACATTTTGGCAAAAAAAATGGCAACTTGTTCACATACAAACACAAGAGAGAGAGAGACCGATCCATACACACATGAACATATCATTATCCTCCATACACACATGCATGAGCATCATCGATACTCTCCATATACACACACATATGACCATCGATCCTCCACACATACACACATCATGAGCATCGATCATCTACATACATATGAGCACATGCATCATCCATATACACATGAACACATCCTTACATGGACAACTTACCGAGATGAGAGACCGATCGCGAGAAAGATGGAAAGGAGAGGTGCTAGTCGACCGGAGACGGATAGATGAGAGACCGAGACCTCCTCTATTACTTATGTAACATCCAAAGCAAGTTTTACATGCTAAAAATGGTGAATGTGTGAAGAAATTGAGGTGGGAAGGAGAAGATCCCGACTAGATCTAAGGAGGAAGAAGAAGGGGAAAGTGAAGTGTGGGGTGGTGGATGTGGTCACACATGTGCACATAAAGTGCTGCCCTAAAAAAATCGACACATCCGTGGGCGCACACGCCCCAGGCGCCCTGGGAGTATAAACATCTGTGGCGCACTAGGCGAGTGCGCCACAGATGTTTTAGTCCTGTGGCGCACTAGGCGGAGTGCGCCACGTAAGTTTGTGGCCGCTTGCAGAGGTGGGCATGCGCTCGGTCAGATCGCACCATGCACACGCGCCACGATGACCCTAACAACCGTGGCGCATATGGTCAGTGCGCCATGTTTGGCGTAGGGCCACAGGCCTCGCCCACATATCTGTGGCGCACTAGGGTCATGTGCGCCACGGATGTTCTAGTTATTAGTAGGGCACTGCCCACAGGTGAGCCACGCCTGTTTTAGCCGTGGGGCACTTCAACCATGTGAGCCACGGATGTGCTGATTACCTATAGCCGTTTTCCTAGTAGTGCGCACCGGACTAGTCCTGGTCGGTGTCGCTCTTGTCATCGCGAAGATCTTGTCGTGTTCGCGGGTCGGGTCGGGCTTGGCGTCCGGGGTCCTTCGGTTTCCTGTCGACGTGCTTGACGTCCAAGATGAAGAACTCGGCGTATCCGTGTCTTCGGGAACGGAACCGGGGAGAATACCTTGGGGTATCGCGGTTCCGTCGTCGATGTTGATCTTGGCAGCACGATCATCGGGGTTGCGGCATCGGATCGGTCTTGTCGACGAGATGATTTTGTCGCCCCTAGAATGGCATCGGTTCCTCTTCGCAACACTTCTACCTCCACAACACAGGGCAACACCAAAACTATAGTGACACTCCTTGTCATTTCCCTTGGATCGAGTCACAAAGGATCCATCTGGGCCCTCCTATAGTCCCATCTGTGAAGCAGGCCAGATCGTTGGCATAGTGACGACGTTGAGCTTTATATTCCATCATAGGAGTCGATCTCGTGGTCGTCGGAGGGTTCTTTGCTTGCCGGACTAGCTCGAGCGGCACCGAGCGACGGGGTAGGTGTGCAAGGTCTGCGGCCATGGAGGCCAGAGGCGAGGCGAAACACGACGGAAGCAGCTGGCGTGGCAGAGAACTGATAGCGCAAGCGGCGAGGTGAGAGGAAGGTGGGCTCGCTGGGAGGCGGCGGGCCGTGGGGGCAGAGGGGAGCCTCGCCGAGACGGGAGGTGGAGGCAGGGAGCTGGGCGGCGGTGGTTGGAGAGGCTCAGGAGGGAGGGCCCTGGTGGCGGCGGGAGGCAGCGCGAGGTGGCTGGGGAGGAGGCCCACGGCCGGCCGCGGTTGCGGGCTCGAGAGGAAGGAGCGGGGAGGCGTCGCGTCGGTGGGCGCCAGAGACGGCGGAAAACGGGGCGAGGGCGGAGGACAGAGGAACGGGGGGGCGTGCGGTCACCGGCGAGGAGGATTGGTGGGGCGCGGGGCGGCCGGAGGCGCGGCAGGAGGTGCAGCGAGAGGAGGGAGAGGGTGGCGAGGGCGCTGGGCCGGAGGGAGAGCGGGCGGTGAGAGGCGGTGGCGGGGCAGACGGGGTGCGCGCGGGTGGGGAGGAGAGAGGAGAGGGCGGGGCTGGGGAGAACCAGGGAAGAGGGGGGAGAGGAGCCTGGCACGGGGTGGGGAAGATGAGAGGAAGAAGAGGAACAGGGAAGAGGTACTGGGGGCGGGGCCAGGACGTGGGGCCCGCGGGTGGCCCGCGTGGCAGGGGAAGTGGGGTGAGCTGCGGCTGCTGTGTGCGTGGGGAATGGGTGTGGTGTGTGTGGGCGTTGTGTGGGGGGTGTGTGACCAGGTGGGGAGGGAGGAGAGAGAGGGAGGCCATGTGGCGGTTTCTGGTTGGGTGGGGTGGTGGACAGGGCGACGTGGCGACATAGGATAGGTTGGGGTGAGGTGGCCAAAGGGGGGGTGGGTAGATTATCTGGTAGTCTTAGGATTAATAGGGTAGGTTAGGTGGACCGATTAAAATCCTGGGGGTGGTCGTTCGGGTCGAAACGGCCCGTTCGACTGCCCCTACTAAAATAATTAATTAAATTATTTATATCAACCAGCGTTTTTGCAAACTGACAACGGACAAAACAAAATACTCCGGTGACCCGGGTTTGCGCGATAATTAAGGTGGGGCGTTTTTAGAAAACAAAACGGGCTTTGCGAAAATAGTTTTGGCAAACAATGCATGATGATGACGATGCAATGCACAAATTTAACGCGATTTTCTAGTAGTGGTTTTGCGGGATGCCACAATTCAACACCACTAACACTGGATCTCGCCCTCGAGATCCGCCTCATGGTACCGGAAGGAAGGTCATGTCTGCTCTCGCTTATGTAGATCCTCGCGACACCACTAACAAGAGGTCGTTGTCCGTGATCGCCGAGAGAACACTCCAGAAAACAAAAGGTCGAAGATAGAGGCATCAACAAATAAAGCCACCTCTAGCATCCGATGGATGGAGTAAAATTGCATCGATCCACTATTCAATATACCGAGCAAATGATAAGAGTAGTGGTATGGTCGCGACTCCATCCCGCACTCAAAGCATTACTCTGTACACGAACAGATAGATTATGCAAACAACCCTCAAGATTCAGACTGAAGATCTCGACAAGCGAGGTTCGGATCAAAGGAGTGATGAAGACTCTGCATCGGATCTGGCGTAGATGATGTCGCTGCCGTAAAACACGGAAGGCACAAACAAGGAACAAAGAATGGTAACACCATGGACGGATTCATCGCAGCTTGACACCGGATGGTAGAACACCGTTATCAAAGGAGGAAGCGAAACTCAAGGTACGACGAATCCCAACCACGAGAAATCGGACTCGCGAAAAAGATAAGAGGTGGATTCAAAACACGCTGAGGTGAGAGGAGAGCAGAGGGTAAGGAGTAAAATCAGACCTAATCGTAACTATCCAACCGATTTTGCAAAATAGTTTTGACACTCTACTTTTTGGACGTAGGGTATCGCAACCGCTGAGCTCGATACCACTCAGAACACCCTCGATCGGACCTATGCAAGTTTTAGCGAAACCCGCCAAACCCGCATAGAAACGATTCAAAGGTGCCCACCAGGCACTTTCGTGCGGGTGGAAAACGAAGTAATAACATTACACAACAGTCCTCGATGGGACCCACAGAACAGATATATATATATAACAGCGACTCCATGAGTCAAGAATACAAATATAATATACAATGATCCAAATCACCTTGAAAATAATCGAGCGTCCGACTACGGACAAGATGCAAATGGGGCTAAGAGCCCTGCAGAATAACCAATGGCGTCCATAACCCTGCCCAGGCCAAGCCGGAAGGGTAACCCTGCTAACGACGTCGATCTCAAACCTGCTTAAACAAAAGGGGTGCCGACAAAGGGCAAAGGAAAAAGAAGGAGCGTCAAGATCGAGGCCAATGCAGCGAGGCTAGAATTGACGGTCCTCGCCTACATAGGTATGGTGGATCGAGCGCGCAACATGCGCTAAACAACCTATAGAGACTCGATACAACCGGGCGGCTATCGAGAGGGTAAGAAAGACCTACTCGGAACCAACTCGATGCTAACATCAAACAAACCCATCTGGTTTTTCCCTCGAGACCGCCGGGGTTAACCTCGTAGGTCGAGACGGGAAAGACAGGTACCGCCCGTCTGGTTTCCGAGCTACGGCCTAGGTCAGCCGAATCATGGATATATCGGCCGATGAACGGAGGCAAGAAGCCCATGTATAGGTATCAAGTAATTACCCGGCCGAGTTAATGAGAAAATCGGCCGGGTTAGCCAAATGATCTTTATGCAGGTGAGGAACGAGCCGAGTAACACAAGGTAAGGCCGAGTGATACGAAGCTTGCAGGAGAAGGAGAAGCCCAGGGTCAAAGTATAGCTGCAAGCTAGAAGGAATCAGAACAGGGCCAAGCACAAGAGACAAGGATGCACAACGTCAGAGGGGCAGAAGGAGGTCACGGAGGTGACAGTCCTGGAGCCCGAGGCACGCAGGAGGGGGGCCACTGGAGCCTTGCCGTCATTATAAGGGCGACAGGGAAAGGAGGCCGCCGAACTACTATTTTGGGACGAGCATATTCCACGAATATGCTTGCCTCGTCAGCCCTAAGGGCACCCAAGGCACCCCTTTATAAGGGGAGGTTTGGACCCTGAGGGGGGGATCGATTCAAGGAGCACCGTTAGGCTGGGGAGATTCACATTGTCCCCCTGTAAACAGCTCAAGGAGCACTTGTAACCCATCAGGAGAGAAATAAAGTTCATCACTTTGGCAGCTTGAGTGTAAAGACAGCATCTTCCTCCCTGCATCCCACTAGCATCCATTGGCCCCATACTTTAGCCTACCCATGGCATCTGCCGTGCCACCACCACGCAGTTACGCCACCGTGGGGCCAGCAGGGTACTAGCGGAGTTGTGATCCCGACGGAAACTTCATCAACACCGGCGGCGTTGTTTCGGCTTGGTCCAGATTTGGTCTCGCGACTATGTCGAGACAATGCAGGAGCTTGTGGGAAAACCCCGCGAACGGGATCTTCATCGGCTGGGCGAGCACGTGGTCTACGGCGTCGACATCACCGACATTTATCCTCACCAAGTTGTTGCGGGAACCACCTCGAAGCGGCGACGATCCATCGAGGAGCATCGCGGCAGCGCCGAGGTGATGGTCGCAGCAGGGACTCAAGCGGAGCGGCATTAGCCGGTCAAGCAGAGAACCCACAGCGCATTGGTCCGCCTAAGCAGATCACGCTGCAAAGCGCCGAGGTAATTCCGCCAGTGACAAACCCGGCAGAGCTGCATGACACCACCCCAAAGGCACCAAGAGTAAGAGGACCACCTCTGGAGAGACCAGAGAACATTCTTCAGGAAACTATAGAGAACTTAACCACACCAGTTGCGCCGATACTTGATCCGGCAAATGCTCAGGCAGAGTTAGAGGAAACCAGGCAAAAGGTGCTGGTAGAGGCCAAAAAAGTATCAGCCCTGCGGGAATCCTTGAACATGACCCTGATAGAATATGCAAAAGCTAATAAGCTTGATATCGCACCCGAGCGGGTGGACGAACTAAGATTAAGAGGTAAGAACCTCATGAATGATATTAACAAAGAGCATGAAGCTCACAGTGCCGAATCAGGCGATTTGGGTTTGCCGAGGTACGACTCCGAAAAACCTGAGAGCGGCAAATGCCGCAGCATTGGAATTAGAGGGATTAACAGGGGAAGCTCGGCAGAAACAACAAGAAAGAGTGAATGAGCTGGTGCGCATCGCGAACCAGCAAAATGAGGAAATGCTCAGAGCCAACCCGGCAAGACCAGGGGCTTCACGGATGGTTCATTCGGGGCAGCACTGCTTTATCTGCAATGCGTCTTCACCTGGAAACAACGCTAGAAAAGAAAAAGCAGTAACCTCAGGGAAGAGGAACAAACAAACTGTTCCATATGACCCGGCAATAGCTGGAAAGGCAAATGACAACAGAGGCAATGCAAGCCGAGGTAATAGTGGGGAGAGAAACCACGACCGCATGGAAAAGGACGGCGGCGGCCGAGGTAATGGGGAGCACAGCAGGAAAGAACCTGCAAGAGACAATCATGAAAACCAAACCCCGGCCGAGGTAAGAAGAGAAGTGCCGCACAACCCGCAACCAAGACATGAGCCTCGGCAGGAAAGAGAAGTGAGGCCAGCTCGCTACAATCAGATGAATGAAAGGTATAATGATGGATATTCCGAGGTAGAATACGCAAACCAGGGTGGAAACAATCACTATGGGATGCAGGATAGAATCTGCAGATTTGCCGAAATGATGCAAGAGTAAAGTTGGATCGGCTATACCGGTCCGAGCTATTGGAAGAGCAAGGTCCACCAGGTCCGGCATGTTTCGGACCAAGGATCATGGGCGAACCACCAGTGCCGAATTTTCAGTTGGCAAGAGGCACAAAACGCATAATGGAAGTACCAAACCACAAGACTGGTTGATTGATTATGCCACCATGTGAAGATAGTGTGGCAATCGAGATGGTCATGCGGTATGTCCCACAGATGTTGGAAGGACCAGCCAGGGTATGGTTGAATAATCAACCAGCTGGCAGTATCAACTGCTGGTTGGATTTCGAAGAAATGTTCGTTAGCAACTTTACCAGCACATACAAGAGACCGAATAGACCACAGCAACTAGCCATGTGCAAGCAGAGGCCGAATGAAACAGATAGAGAGTTTTTAACTCGATGGTGTAACCTGAGAAACTCATGTGAGGGAGTAATCGAATCGCAAGCAATCGCTTGGTTCGCGCAAGGCTGCCGTTATGGCAACGTACTGTGTCAACGCCTGCAGAGAGATATGCCAACCACACTGGCAGAAACTATCAGAATAGCGGACTCCTATGCATTGGGTGACCCAACCCAACCGGAGTTAATGTCGGCAGATCATCGTGAACAACAAGACCAATACACGAGAGAATTGGCCGGGTCATCCAGGCGTGATTTCAGAGGAAGAAGAGAAGAGAGGCCGGATTATAGGTATAATTCAGCCCAGGTGGCGGCTGTAGCACAAGATCAGCCGAGTCACGGAGCAACTCAACGACAAAAAAATGGACCTCAACAGTGGACGTCAAGAAATGAAGGAAAGAGGCAATGGACCCCGGAGCAAAAGAAGCAATGGCAAGAGGCGAAGTATACGTTCAATCCATGTTGGATCAGCCGTAAATTTCACACATCAAACCCATCTAGACCAGCCAATCATACAACCCGCAATGCGCTGGATGAAAAATGCGATGGGGAACCCGCAGAGTTCGTGCTCCCCATCGTGCAACAAAGACATCCGCAGCTTAATCGGAGCAAATACAAAGAATCGATGTTACCGCCTCCTCCGAGGTACGATAACTCGGATCGGAGGGATGCATTACATCAAGTAATGAACCAGGGCAGGGACGGAAGGATAAATCCGCAAATGCTGGACGTAATGATTGAGGAACATCACCATCTTATTGTGTGTTCACGATGAACATCGGACAAGCGAGTGTGCAAGACCGCATATGGAAGTGAATGCAGTTGTACCAGCGGTGCCAAGATACCAGCCATGGTACGATCAGAGATGACACGGAGCATGAAAGACCACCCGAATAATGCCGAGTCCAGGATCATATGCACTTGTGTTGGATCCGACGCTTTGTGGGACCAAGCATCAATGTGAAATTCTCAAAAGTACTCATCGATAATGGAAGCGATCAACATCATGTACAAAGATACCATGCACAAGCTCGGAATATCACGTAATATCTTTGCCGCATCCACGAGGACAACTTTCCATGGGATAGTGCCAGGGCTTTCATGTGAGCCCATCGGTAAAGTCCGAGTGGACGTGTTATTCGGTACAAGAGATAACTGCAGAGCAGAAAATTTAGAATTTGAGGTGGTCGATCTGGAAAGTTGCTATCATGCTCTACTCGGACGGCCCGCACTGGCCAAATTCATGAGCAGCTGTCATATAGGTTATCTAAATATGAAGTTACCCGGACCACAAGGGGTGATAACAGTTGCAGGGGATTACAAGAAGTCAATGGAGTGTGCTTCGGCCTGGTCAAATTTGGCCGAGTCATTGGTTATAGCAAGAGAAAAGAAAAGGATTCAGGAGGTAGCAGCCCTCGCCAAGACAAAGCATGCTTAAGACTGCCAACCCTCATGGCGTGTTTCTTTTCAGCCGACCAAAGAGACGAAGAAATTTCAGATTGATGAGCAATTCCCAGAGCGCACTGTTACTATTGGTGCAGGCCTTGACGCTAAATAGGAAGGCGAGCTCACCAACTTCCTCCGTGAGAATCGGGACATATTTGCATGGTCAACTCAAGATCTGCAAGGTGTGCCGAGGGAGTTGGCTGAGCACTCCTTAAACGTCAGGCCAGGAGCAAGGCCGGTGAAGCAACCTCTCCGCCGCTTCGCCGAAGACAGGAGAAAAATAATAGGGGATGAAATAGCTCGGCTCCTCACAGCCGGGTTCATCATGGAGGTGCTGTATCCGGATTGGTTATCAAATCCGGTACTAGTAGAAAAGAAAAAAGATGACCCCAATGTAGCCATTGTGTGGCGAATGTGTATCGACTACACTAACCTGAACAAGGCATGTCCAAAAGATCCTTTTCCTTTGCCTAGAATAGACCAAGTCATTGACTCGACCGCTGGCTGTGAGCTGTTATCATTTGTAGACGCGTATTCTGGTTTCCACTAGATACCGTTAAATCCGGCCGATCAAATAAAGACTGCATTTATTACCCCGTACGGGGCTTATTGTTATCGCACAATGCCATTCGGCCTGCGAAATGCAAGAGCAACGTATCAAAGGTGCATGCAAAAGTGCCTACATGATCAGATAGGAAAAAATGTACAAGTATATGTGGAGGATGTAGTCATCAAAACTAAGGAGAGCAAAACCTTGCTAGAAGATATACGACAAACTTTCGCGAACCTCAGAAGGTTCCGAATGAAACTTAATCGAGAAGTGCACATTTGGCGTCAAGGAAAATTACTCGGTTTCCTTGTGTCCAGCCGAGGTATCGAGGCTAATCCAACAAAGATAAGAGGAATAGAAAGAATGGAATTGCCGAGATGCTTGAACGATGTACAAAAATTCACGGGCGGCCTGGCCTCGCTTAGTCGATTTGTATGTCGGCTAGGAGAAAAGGCACCGCCACTTTATCACCGATGAGAAAGTCGGACAAATTCATTTGGACTCCCAGCGGACCTTGCATTTCATGAGTTGAAAAAGATGCTAGTTACGGCACCCATTTTAGCTTCTCCATTATCGAAAGAACCTATGCTACTCTATGTAGCGGCTACCAATCGAGTAGTTAGTACTGTGGTTGTAGTGGAACGACTTGAAGAGGGTAAGTCAGTTCAGAGGCCAAGATACTATCTAAGTGAAGTATTATCCACTTCAAAGCGAATTATCCGCACTATCGAAGATGGCTTATGGAGTATATATGTCAGCAAAAGCTTAAGCATTACTTTGAAGAGCACCCCATCAAAGTAACTGTGAGGCACCCATAGCCGACATATTGAACAACAAAGATGCAAGTGGCGAATAGCAAAATGGGCGATCGAGTTATCACCGTATGCTCCACAATTTGATAGAAGAGATGCGATCAAATCTCAGTCGTCACGACTTTCTCGTAGACTGGGCCGAGGTGCAATATGAGCCACCACTGCCAGATCCAAATTACTGGACAATGCATTTTGATGGTTCCAAACTAAGGAACGGTTTGGGAGCAGGAATAGTGCTAACCTCGCCTAAAAAAGATCAGTTGAAATATGTACTGCAAATACATTTTGCCGCATCCAACAATGTAGCTGAATATGAAGCACTAGTTCACGGATTGAAAGTGGCAAAAGAAATTGGTATACGCCGAATCCTATGCTACGGTGACTCGGATCTAGTAGTACAGCAAGTATCGGGCAGTTGGGACGCATTAGATGCTAATATGGCTTTATACATATTCCATGTGCAAAAGATAAGTGGATATTTTGAAGGATGTGAATTCCACCACATACCACGAGCAGAAAATGACGCTGCTGACACATTGTCAAAATTAGGATCAACCCGGCAGTCAATTCCGCCAGGTATTGCCCTGGAGCACCTCAGGAAACCATCAATAAACCCATCACCAGACTCCGAATCAATCTTTATCCCAGCAAGTTGTGCAGAGAATCATACGCCAATGGAGGTAGATCCGCAGAAAGATTCGGAATCCCTAAAGAGAGGGACAGCCGAGGTAATAGCAATCATGGAGAGAGCCGAGGTATATACGTCGGCAGAAAGCATGGAGATAGACAGTGGGATCACTGCAGAAAGAGTAACGCCGATATGGGCGCAACCCATATTTTCGTACCTAAAAGACGCAGTATTGCCGAGTAATGAAATATTAGCCAGACAAACCATCAGAAGAGCAAAAGCCTATACAATCATAAACAATGAGTTATATAAGAGAAGCGTAACAAACATATTGCAGAAGTGCGTGAGTTCCACAGAAGGTCAGGAAATCCTTCTAGACATACACCAAGGAGAATGTGGGCACCATGCCTCATCTCGCGCTTTAGTAGCCAAGTCTTTCAGGCATGGATTTTACTGGCCAACGGCGTTAAAGGAGGCCGAAGAATTAGTTAAGAAGTGCAATGGGTGTCAGAGATATGCAACCAGAATACATATGCCGTCGGCCGAGTTAAAAACAATACCCATCACTTGGCCATTTTCTGTATGGGGTTTAGACATGGTGGGACCTTTCAAGCCGGCGAGAGGAGGAATGACCCACATCTTGGTTATGGTAGACAAGTTCACAAAGTGGATTGAAGTAAAACCAATCAAAAAGTGTGATGGGCACACAGCAGTGAAATTTCTCAAGGATATCATCTTGAGATACGGATACCCACATAGCATTATTACGGATAATGGCACGAACTTTGCGTATGAGCCTTACCAGATTTTGCCAAGAGAAGCACATAAGATTAGATGTTGCCTCGGCCCACCCAAAGATCCAATGGGCAAGTTGAAAGATCTAATGGACTGGTGTTATCAGGAATAAAACCACGACTTGTTGAACCTTTGCAACGGTCGGCAGGATGTTGGATCGAAGAAATCCCAGCCGTGTTATGGAGCCTCCGGACTACTCCGAATAGGTCAACAGGTTACACTCCATTCTTTCTGGTATACGAGGCAGAGGCCGTACTCCCAGCCGACATAATCTATGACTCGCCAAGGGTTGCTCAGTACACAACCTCTGAAACAAATGAAATAGCTCGGCAAGATGCCGTAGACCTGTTGGAAGAAGCCAGAGAATTGACATTATCACGATCGGCCATTTATCAACAGAACTTACGGCGGTATCACAGCAAGAAAGTGAACCCAAGAGTATTCAAAGAAGGAGATTTAGTCCTCCGGCTGGTGCAGCGCACGGCCGGCATGCACAAATTATCACCCCCATGGGAAGGACCATTTATCGTGAGCAAAGCATTGCACAACGATGCATATTATCTGATCGATGCTCAATCCCCTGGAGAGAGCAAGGCAAACAAAGCTGGTGAAGAAACGAAGCGCCCTTGGAATGTGGCTTTACTTCGGCCATTTTACTCATAGGGTTGTATCTCAAGGTCAAAAAACCAATGATGTATTTGCACCTCGGCACGAGCAGTGACTCAGATCGCCAGGTTATATTTATTTCATATTATGTATTCAAACCTCGGCACCGGAAGCGATTACTCGGGACGCCATATGTGATGTTATTTCATATTATGTATTCAAACCTCGGCACCCAGAGCAGTTACTCGGGGACTGCCATATGTGATGTTATTTCATATTAGATATTTTAACCTCGGCACCCAGAAGCGATTACTGGGACGCCATATGTGATGTTATTTCATATTAGATATTTGAACCTCGGCACCCAGAGCAGTTACTCGGGGACTGCCATATGTGACGTTATTTCATATTAGATATTTGAACCTCGGCACCCAGAGCAGTTACTCGGGGACTGCCATATGTAATGCTTATTTTGTATTATATATTTAGACCTCGGCACCCAGAGCAATAACTCGGGGACTGTCATATGGTATATTTATTTCTTTCGCGTTATATGCTTGAACATTGGCGACCAGAGCAGTGACTCGGGGAATGCCATATGTTGTTTTCCTTTCATGTTACGAATATGCACCTTGGTGCCCAAAGCATTGACTCAGGGACTATCATATGATAGGTCAAATTCGTATTGACACTTAAACTTCGGCATCTAAAGCAACGACCCGGAGACTACCATATGATACCTCAAACCTATGCTAAACGCACTCATATCCGAAACTTGATTTATATAAGGAAGTTACGGATAGTGAACGACGATCCAGCGATCGTTGCTTACTTCCACAACTGAGTAATTATCTTATGTTCAAAACAGGTCAATAGCGTAGATATTCAGCGCCAATGCCTGGATAAGATCATCAAAATAACGGCAAAAATTGAGCCCGGAAAGATGAGGAAATTACGAGCCAACAAGGCAAGAATTCGTACGAGCATCCACTTAACCAAAAATATCAACAACACATAGCGAAAGAAACTCGAATCATACGAGTTGACAAGTTTTTCGTCTACATTGTACGCCCGCATACCGGGATCGCAAATAACCTAGGCGTTGTTCGTTGAAGGGCAACCACTTGCTCAAAAGGGCACTCAAGTAGGAGGAACTTCGATCGAGGTCGCCCTCCGCCGACCCAGGTATAACTTCGGCGGTATCACGGGGTTGTTCAGGAGCGTCAGTACACGCGGTAGAATGCCCGGTGCCTTTGGAGGAAGACCGCGCATCGCCATTGCTATCTGAGCTTGAGATGGAGCTATCGGATGTGGCCGAATCATCTTCACCTTCCCCGTGCTCAGCTGAATCATCACCCGAAGCACCTTCACCGACCTCGATCCGGATCGGGAGAAAACTCGCCCTTCATTCCAAGTGTGCACGTCGGCATACTCGACGAGCTGGAAAGCCCGAGCTTGCGTCAAGAGCAACAAAGGTGGGATCTTCAACCCAGCGGAGCCGGTCGTGATTCCTCAAAATATCAAGAGAGATGTCTTCATACCATGACATGATTACTGAAGAGGCCATGTCGGCACCAAAGACGCAGCAATGATTCTCTCAAAGACTCAACTGCTCTCGATGCCATCACTGGTCACCAATAACTTGACCTCATTGATATCGAGTCCCGAGGTATTCGGCCAGTACATGGTAAGCTCGGATAGCGGCTGCACCAAGTCCCGGCCCATAATTTTCATCGGACCAACGGCAAGACCAACAAGAACCAAGAAATCCTCCATCGAATATTCAAAGTCAATGAACAGGTTCACCTCGACGAGCGTAAGCAAGAACAGCTCTAGAACTCACGGGTTTGGCCTCGGGAAGTGACTGCGAAAACATGGACATGTCAAAAGATAGCAGCGACGACAAAGAAAAAATATAGTTCGGCCAGGCTAAATAACTTACGATGAATGTAGCTCATCATTATCTGAAGGTCTTTGGCCCAAGCAGCTTTACTCTTCTCGAAACGAGCAATTTCCTCACTCAAACCGCGAGTTTTAAGTTCGGCAGCTTCGAGGAGTTCTTTGTTCTTCTGTAGATCCAGAGTCAGCCGATTCTTTTCCTCGGTAAATTCTTGATCGGCCTTTTCTAGCTCGGACTTCTGAGAGAGCTTGAGTGTATTCACCTCGGATCTCAGGAGAGCTATCTCATCATCTTTTTCTTGAAGTTGCGCCGAATGAACTGCGCTTTGTTCTAAAAAATGAAGCATCACGTCAGGCATGGGCACGCAATCTTGTTGCGACACTGCAAAGTCTTGCAACTCGGCTTTACCACAGCCCAACGCAATAAGGAAACTTAGCATAGATACTAAAAGGGGAAGGAGTAAAGTAGAAAGGAAACTAACCTTCCAAGGTCTTGATCTTCTTTTCAAGGCGGATATTGAGGTTATTGATATTACCTATTCAACAAGAAGTAAGCCGGCATTCCGCGGACGAGTATATGAGAAAGGTGGAAATAAGGAAAACGAACTATCGACTTACCGGCCTTCTTTGCCACGGGCAGAACTTTCTTGTACTTCTCTTCCAGCTTGCGGTGCGAAAAAAGCAACCTCTGGAACTTGGCGGTATGTCGGTCATGTGCAACCTGAGCAATGGAGCAAAATGATAAAACAACAAGTAGAAGCTATACCAGATCCAAACCAAGCAAAGCTTAATTCGGCTCTAGGTGGCTACATATTCAAAGCTATACCAGATCCGAATCAAGCAAAGCTTAATTCGGCTCTAGGTGGCTGGAGATTCAAAGCTATACCAGATCCGAATCAAGCAAAGCTTAATTCGGCTCTAGGTGGCTGGATATTCAAAGCTATACCATATCCGAATCAAGCAAAGCTCACTTCGGCTCTAGGTGGCTGGATATTCAAAGCTATACTAGATCCGAGTCAAGAAGGACTTAACTCAGATCTAGGTGGCTGGATATTCAAAGCTAAACTAGATCCGAATCAAGCAAAGCTCACTTCGGCTCTAGGTGGCTGGATATTCAGAGCTATACTAGATCCGAGTCAAGAAGGACTTAACTCAGATCTAGGTGGCTGGATATTCAAAGCTAAACTAGATCCGAATCAAGCAAATCTCACTTCGGCTCTAGGTGGCTGGATATTCAAAGCTATACTAGATCCGAGTCAAGAAGGACTAAACTCAGATCTCGGTGGCTAGATATTCAAAGTTAAACTAGATCTGAATCAAGCAAAGCTTAATTCGGCTATAGGTGGCTGGAGATTCAAAGCTATGCCAAATCCGAGTCAAGAAGGACTTAACTCGGCTCTAGGTGGATGGATATTCAAAGCTACACCAAGTCCGAATAAACTATGAACTAGATGGCCGGACTAACAAACCATAGAAATAAAATTAAGTCAAACTTCCAAGCATACAACAAGTTATTTCCTTGCAAGTTTCGGGGACTAGAGAATATGGTAACATCTGGAGAATAATTTAAGACTCAGAGATAAAATAATTACCGCATTCATCTTGTTGGTATCAATGATAAACTGGGCAGCATGGTCAAAACGGCCGCTGATGTCAGAAAGCTGGAAAGGTTGGTTGGCCGGATTACCCTCAAATTGATCAGCAGCATTCCAGTTATTGGCATACTCAACTAGCGCTCCAAGGCTGTTCCCGCTAGCTGTCCGAGTTAAAACTTTACCCCGGGCAGGCGGTCCGACCACGGCAGTCGCAGGGCTCTTATGAAGAGCAAGCTGGCTGCCGGTGGCCGAGGTAACAGGGACTTTGGCAGATGCAGCTCCCTTGCGCAGCGCGTCTGCAATACTCGGCTGAGAAGAGCCGGCAAGACCTTTCTGAGAAGAAGTCTTGACGGCAATAGCACGTTTCTCCTTGGAAGAGGCGTCAGCAGGAAGTTGCGCCTCCGAAGTGGGGACAGAGTCCTTAGGACCAGCGGAGGATAAGCTCGCAGAGGGCGCCGAGGCAACGACCTTTTCGGCCGAGGTCGGGATAACCGTAGAAACTGCCGGACTAGATGGAGGTTCAATGGTAACGCTGGGGCCCATAGAGGGGACAGCTGGCTCAACGAAAACATCGGAGGGCCGGATAGGATCCGGATCAATGGAAGAGGTCTCAGGGGCATCAGAACGAACAGGCGACATATTTGGAGCGGGGGGAGAAGCAGGACGAATAGGACTAGGAATTCGGGTGTCATCAACGGGAGGAGGAGATGGCGGCCGAATCGGACGGCTAGTCATACTAGGACCGCCGGGTTTAACAGACAGAGGAGCGCTGCAAAAATAAGAAAGAAGATTCATCGGTATGGGAAACAGAAAGAGAGAAACAAGAAATATAAGCAAAAGAACTTACCCAGCAACCCCGGGCATAGTCTTGCGCCTGGGAGGATTCGGAGCGGATTTCTTTATTCGCTTCTTAGGAACCGCCTCCGAGGCACTAGCAGGAGCCCCGCGCTTCCCCGAGGTAACGGGAGGCCGGGAAGCAATAGGTTCGGCGTCGTGAACCTGACCGGCCGGATTAGCTGGGAAAGTAGAAGCCGGAAATGCATAAGAAATAGGCATGGCGGCAACTACCTCAAGAATTTGGACCTCGTCTGAATCACCTTCCTCCTCTTGCGCTGAAGTTTTGCCGCGAGCTCGAGCCGGAGCAGGATCCGACTTAGGGACGAACTCCTCGGAGTCCGGCTCGCCAGTATCCGGGGTACTCCTGTCTGCGGGCCAAGGGAGCTGTAGAACTTCGGCGTCCTCATTCTTCTGCTCTGCGAACCTCTGCAGGACAAGGAGAAAGAAAATCACGTAAGCCAGTCTCTAGGAACTAAGAAAAAATAGAGCAATGGAGATTAGGCATACCTCGGGAGGCGGATTGTCGCGGGTGAATGGTTTTAACCCCCAAGACCAATCCTCAGGCATCTCAGTCTTGAAGATAGCTCGGACGCGCTTATGAATAAGGTAATTGTCCAACTCCACGGTCGAGACTCGGTTAGGGTCAAGAGGACCACTCATATAGCATAGCTTGTGGGTCCTTGTTGGAAGGGGCGATCCGGCTACTAATAAAAGTTGCCATCGGTCTTCACCAAGACAACCCGCCCGGATCAACTCTTTAGCCGAATCTCAAGGCCTCGGCCAGGCATGAGTTTTCCTCGGATTATATAGCCAGTTCACTTTGGAAGGTGGGCCAATTGAGAACGGGGAGCGAATCTTGTCTTCCGCCCCTCTGTTCTTGACATAGAAGAATGATTTGTGCCATTTCTTGCATGACTCCAACCCAGTGACACGGGGGAACACGGATTTCCTCCGAGGTGTAATAGACGCCGCCCCACATTGGGTGAGCAACTTCTCGGAAGGATGCAGAGATTTGTCGGGAACGACGTTGGAGCGGATCTGGAAGAACTTCGACCAGACATGCACTGACGGCCACAGGCCGAAGTAACCCTCCGAAGCGGAGATGAAAGCAGAAAGAGAAGCTATGGCGTTCGCAGGAAGGTGGTGCGGCTGAAGGCCGAAGTAATCAAGGAATTCTCTAGCGAAATCGCTGAGAGGGAGACCGAAGCCGTGGACGAAGTGAGACATGAAAACCACATACTCGCCCTCTCTGATAACTGGAGAGGATTCGCTGCCGGGTAAACGGCAGGAAACCTCGGCAGGAATCCGTCGAGTTCGGATGAGCCATTCAATCTCACGGCGCGTGACTGAAGAGCCCTGCCACGATCCACGCTCGGGCCCAGAGCCAGCGTCATCGTCCTCAACAAGAGCACCGCTAAACGAACTAGACATGGGTGCGCCGGAGAGATCGCCGGAGGAAAAACTGGCGGCGGAGGGGAGCTTAGAGCTACAAGGCCCCGTCGGAACTTAGCACGAAAACAATGGCGAAGAGAGGAGGAACCGCCGCCTGAGCACGAAAACGGAGCGGATCGATCTAGGGCAAGATCAGGGCAAGATGGTCAGAAAGGACTCACCGGCGGCGGAGCCACAGCCGTAGAGCGCGGGCGAACGACGCGGCGGAATCCTCACCGGCGGAGGCTCTGGCGGATGAACGGCGGCGGAGCGGCAAGAGAACACGCAGGCGAAGGGAAGAAGGAGAGCGGACGCGAGCGATAAGGGGAAAGATGAACCCTGCGGGCGCGTTTCCCCTCTTTATAGTCAAGCCACGAACAGGGAGTGGGATCGTGGGTGTGGCAGTTACCCGTGTAGATCGTGGGAACAGCACGAACGCACGACGGTAAGTGGAGCCACACCAACGGCCACAGACAAAGAAAAGTTGTTACGATCCCGAGGGAGGCGGCACGAAGCGTCATGGCGGCGCAGAGGCAGGTTCACTGTAGCTTGTCAGTAAGCACTGTAGAAGGACCTAAAAACTAGAAGAGCAATGATGGGGTGACACGTAGGACGTGGCGTACGATGGAAGGAACGAGGAAACCTCGGACAAGGCCATAGCTTGGAAACAAGACTTAAGAAAGTAATGAAGCTGATATAACCCGGCCAAAGCTATTGACAAGGCCACACCAGCTTCGGGGACTAATGTCGGGGGGTTAACCTCGGGTAGGTCAGAGACGGGGAAAGACAGAGGTACTGTCCCCGTCTGGTTTCCGAGCTACGGCCTAGGTCGGCCGAATCATGGATATATCGGTCGATGAACGGAGGCAAGAAGCCCATGTATAGGTATCAAGTAATTACCCGGCCGAGTTAATGAGAAAATCGGCCGGGTTACCCAAATGATCTTTATGCAGGTGAGGAACGAGCCGAGTAACACAAGGTAAGGCCGAGTGAACGAAGCTTGCAGGAGAAGGAGAAGCCCAGGGTCAAAGTATAGCTGCAGGCTAGAAGGAATCAGAACAGGGCCAAGCACAAGAGACAAGGATGCACAGCGTCAGAGGGGCAGAAGGAGGTCACGGAGGTGACAGTCCTGGAGCCCGAGGCACGCAGGAGGGGGGCCACTGGAGCCTTGCCGTCATTAGAAGGGCGACAGGGAAAGGAGGCCGCCGAACTACTATTTTGGGACGAGCATATTCCACGAATATGCTTGCCTCGTCAGCCCTAAGGGCACCCAAGGCACCCCTTTATAAGGGGAGGTTTGGACCCTGAGGGGGGGATCGATTCAAGGAGCACCGTTAGGCTGGGGAGATTCACATTGTCCCCCTGTAAACAGCTCAAGGAGCACTTGTAACCCATCAGGAGAGAAATAAAGTTCATCACTTTGGCAGCTTGAGTGTAAAGACAGTTGCATCTTCCCTCCCCAGATCCCACTAGCATCCATTGGCCCCATACTTTAGCCTACCCATGGCATCTGCCGTGCCACCACCACGACAGAGACCAAACGAGGAAGTCAACCGAGGAACTCACGCGGTTGGCAGTTTTACTTATTCAGTTATAGTTATGGCACTTTACTAGTCAGGTTTAGATAAACGTTCTGATAAAGTAAGCAGTGGGCACTTTTAGTTAACCATTCCGTTATAGTTACAACACTTACTAATCAGATACAATTAGCATGAGACAACCCCAAAACCCAGCAGTTGTTGGTACTTTGATTTAGCCATTCCGTTGTGGTGAAGCTGATTACTAGTCAAATCGGATACAAGTCAATTTATAACAATAAACTTTAGTTATAGTTGTCTATGATCAAGCCTTCGTGCTCCAAGTCGTCCATAACCGCGACACGGCTTCTAAAAGATTTAACCGCAGGGTGCACCAAAGTATCCACAGCACTTGACCCTTTTGCGGATCGTTAACATACACCCATCGGTATGTCGGCGGGCCTAAGTCACACGCTTCCTGACCAAAGCAAGAACGTGGGGGCCACCCCACCAAGTCGACACCCGCAACGAAGTCGGCCGGTCTCCGAGACGGACTGGGGTTTGGGCAAACAGCTGTGAACGACAGCAAATCCCCAAACGGGGACTGTCGACACCGCGAAACGTGGCCCGATCCTAAACAGTACACGTGCTATCTGTCGCACAATTTAAATAAAGCAGTAAGCATGTCATAAGTACAGGATAGTAAAAACACCTCAAACTAGTTGTGGCCCCCAGTACAATACTTTGAAATCAGGTAATAATCAATGGGGGGCCCATATCTCCCCACCTGTGGTTAGCGCGCTCGATCTCGGAACAGGTGTCAAGAACTCGGGTCCTACGGGACACAAGTGGGCGGTCGGAAACCAAATATTACCTATCACCCACCGATGCCTCTGCTTAATTCAATTTTAGTTGTTAAACAGTAATTAAAGTGAATGATAAGTAAAGCCATGATCATCTCCAACATCAACATGCGGCGAGCCTCCAACAATTGTGGTACTTGACGACACACAAAACACTTGAGCAAGCGACTACGACACGCGGGTCCAACTATCTACCAAACAACAGGTAATAGGATGTGTCCAAGGCTATATATGGCTGCAAGGGATATCACGTTCTAAACTAGAGCAACGCATACCTGACGACAATAGATCAACAGGAGGAAGTAAATACTATAAAAGTAAGATAGGTAGAAAGGGGAGATGCTCTTTGAAAACATTGCCGAAAGGTTCATCCGAAGATCGGGGCGGAGCTCACATCAACTCAACGGCCTTATCCGCGAAGAAGCAAAACACTAGAAGGAACACCGGATGCAATATTTAATACAACGGCAGAAGATCGGCATGATGCATGTATGATGCATGTCATGGCAAGGTGCGGTGCAATTGGGCAATATTAAGTGGAACCTGGGTCCCGACAATTAATTAGGTGGTTCATGTTGTTTAGCTACCCCGCAATTTAACTGTTGTTTAACAAGGCAGAATATATCACCGGTTCGCTACACAAGTTTAAATGAGGCCAATATAAGGCTAGATTTGCCCACATATGGGCCCCATATTTAATTAGAGGTGAATCGGCATAAGGCCCCCAAACCACATGAATGTATGCATGCAAAACAATTATTATGCGACAAGTTGTATTATATTGTAAAAATAGGGTTTTCGGAAAGAGGTTCACACATTGAGGGGTCTCGACGGTCTTGGTTTCCGGGGTTCGGGGTTCGACGGGGTCCAGGGTCCAGATCTGAGGTTCAGGGTTCGACGGATCGTTCTCGGTTAGCGGAGTTGATCTTGTCGCATCCGGGAAGCAGGACTTGGTTCGGCGTCCGGGGCGCACCGGACTAGTCCTGGTCGGTGTCGCTCTTGTCGTCGCGAAGATCTTGTCGTGTTCGCGGTCGGTCGGGCTTGGCGTCCGGGGTCCTTCGGTTTCCTGTCGACGTGCTTGACGTCCAAGATGAAGAACTCGGCGTATCCGTGTCTTCGGGAACGGAACCGGGGAGAAGACCTTGGGGTATCGCGGTTCCGTCGTCGATGTTGATCTTGGCGGCACGATCATCGGGGTTGCGACATCGGATCGGTCTTGTCGACGAGATGATTTTGTCGCCCCTAGAATGGCATCGGTTCCTCTTCGCAACACTTCTACCTCCACAACACAGGGCAACACCAAAACTATAGTGACACTCCTTGTCATTTCCCTTGGATCGAGTCACAAAGGATCCATCTGCGCCCTCCCATAGTCCCATCTGTGAAGCAGGCCAGATCGTTGGCATAGTGACGACGTTGAGCTTTATATTCCATCATAGGAGTCGATCTCGTGGTCGTCGGAGGGTTCTTTGCTTGCCGGACTAGCTCGAGCCTGGCACCGAGCGACGTGGGGTAGGGGTGTGCAGCAGCGGGCCCGATGCGGCCGCGGGAGGCCAGAGGCGAGGCGAAACACGACGGAAGCAGCTGGCGTGGCAGAGGAACTGAGGCGCGGCGGCAGGTGCGAGGGAAGGTGGGCTCGCGGGAGGGGCGCGGCCGTGGCCGACAGTGGGGGCAGCAGAGGGAGCCCGGCTCATGAGACGGGAGGTGGAGGCAGGGAGCTGGGCGGCGGTGGTTGGAGAGGCTCAGGAGGGAGGGCCTGGCGGGCGGGAGGCAGCGAGGTGGCCGGGAGGAGGCCACGTCCGGTTGATTGGGCTCGAGAGGAAGGAGCGGGAGGCGTCGCGTCGGTGGGCGCCGGAGACGGAAGACGGGCGAGGAGGAGAGGAACGGGGGGGGGCGCGGGTCACCGCGAGGAGGATTGGTGGGAGCGGCCGGAGGCTGGCGGAGGCGCCAGGAGGTGCAGAGGAGGGAGAGGTGGCGAGGCGCTGGGTGAGGGAGAGCGGTGAGGCGGTGGCGGGCAGGCGGGTGGGAGAGGAGAGAGGCGGGGCTGGGAGAACCAGGAAGAGGGGGAGAGGAGCCTGGCACGGGGTGGGGAAGATGAGAGGAAGAAGAGGAACAGGGAAGAGGTACTGGGGCGGACGGGGCCCATGGTGTGGCCAAGGGTGGGAAGTGGGGAGGGTGCTGTTGTGTGCGTGGGGAATGGGTGTGGTGTGTGTGGGCGTTGTGTGGGGGGTGTGTGACCAGGTGGGGAGGGAGGAGAGAGAGGGAGGCCATGTGGCGGTTTCTGGTTGGGTGGGGTGGTGGACAGGGCGACGTGGCGACATAGGATAGGTTGGGGTGAGGTGGCCAAAGGGGGGTGGGTAGATTATCTGGTAGTCTTAGGATTAATAGGGTGGGTTAGGTGGACCGATTAAAATCCTGGGGGTGGTCGTTCGGGTCAAAACGGCCCGTTCGACTGCCCCTACTAAAATAATTAATTAAATTATTTATCTCAACCAGCGTTTTTGCAAACTGACAACGGACAAAACAAAATACTCCGGTGACCCGGGTTTGCGCGATAATTAAGGTGGGGCGTTTTTAGAAAACAAAACGGGCTTTGCGAAAATAGTTTTGGCAAACAATGCATGATGATGACGATGCAATGCACAAATTTAACGCGATTTTCTAGTAGTGGTTTTGCGGGATGCCACAGCTGGTTTATATTGTGCTTCATCTTTTCTGGACAGAAGTTTGCATAGTGGCCTAGTTCCTTGCATTTGAAACACATCACTTGGCTGATATATTTCTTTTCCTTTGGTATCATTGCCTCTTGTTTGTTTCTTTGGTTCTTCTTCTTTTCTAGGCATTCATTGACATAGTGTCCCATCTCTTTGCAATTGTAACATTGCACTTGAGTAATATCCTTCTTGTTAGGGTTGGGGCATTTCTTCTTCTTCTTGGGTCTCTCCAAAGCTAGGAGTTCTTCTAGTTCATGTTCTTCATATCTCACCTCAAAGGTGGGAAATCTTTCTCTCTTCTTGGGGTAGTTACTAGAGATATGACTTTCTTCTTCACAATTAGGGCAGTGATCTTCATGCTCCTTGCATGTATGATCCTTGTCTCCACAAATATTGCAAGCTTGGGTTCCTTCTAGAATAGCATCTTTGTCATCCTTGTTGTCATTAGCTCTTTGGGAAAAGTTTTCTCCCATGTTGATCATTTGAGTAACCAATCCTTGCAACAATTGGGATTGAAGTTTCAAAATCCTTTGTATGGCTGGATCTAGTCCAATGTTGTTGGCTAAAAGCTGAGTTGTCTCTTGGATCAACTGGTTTTGGGTTGCTATAAGTTCTCTCATGTTGTCCTCTTGGTTGTTGTTGTTGTCATCAACCTTGATGTTGGAGTCTCTTGGAGTAGTCATCAGTTTGGGTTGAATTGCGATTTAGAATAGGCAAAATATTTCTAAGGGAATAATTCTAATCACACACATCACAATTCACACAAGCAATGTGCAAGCAATCACAAACAAACATCCCACTCAAACAATGAAGTTCAAGCACATTTTTAGGCAACCAAAAATATTTTTGTTACACCACATAAGTTGGTGGGTTTGACTTAAACAAAATATGGGGGTCCATCTATATGGTTCACTTGTGATCTTTCCATCTTTCTTAGTTGATTCTTCTTGTATGAGATCATGGTTTCCTTGGGGAAAACTCTAGGTTACAATACTTCAAGTGAAGTGAACTCCTAATTTTGCATTTCCTTAGTCTCCACATCTTGATCAAGATTCCTTGTCTCACTTGTAGTCCTTAGTGGTATCCAAGTTGGAAGTCCTTGGTAAATATGCTGAAGATGTTGAAGGCATTAGAGTTGAAGAAGTTGAAGTCATTAGAGTTGAAGAAGTTGAAGTCATTAGAGTTGATGGAGTCCTTTGCACATGGTGAAGTCTTTGGTCATGGGGTAGGCTTTTATCCATCAAGTTGAAATAGAAGAGATGTAGAATCAAATCCAAACTGGTTGAGGAAAGAGTTTACAAGATTGTTTGTAAATAAGTTTTGGAACAAATACAACTCCTATTTTTCTAAGGGTTTTTGTCCAATCCTAGGTTTACAAATCCTACAGGCAACACAATGCTCTAATACCATCTGTAAGGGTCCCAACCTTTAAATAAGGTAGAGTCCCCTGTGTTTACAATGCTAGTCCCTGGATCAATAGCTCGCATCCACAGTTAAGATGTAATATCAATAAACAAAGGTCATAATATAACTTTATAACCAGGAATAACATAATTTTATTACATCTTACATAGCTCATTTGGCTATTACATTACATTGCAGCGGAATAACTATAAGCATGGGTCCTTCATCTTCAAAGTGCCACGGGCAAACATGTTGGTTGTAGACTTTGTAATCCTAATCAATCAATCTTCACTAAAATCAATCAAACCTGCAACATTACAAGTTACAGCCACAAGGGTCAATACATTTGAATTGTATTGGCAAGTTTCACTACTATGTTGAATATAAGTGGATCCTATCACTACATGCATTTTTGGCTAAGTAGAGTGTAAGGCTCATTTGCAGAAAGCAATAATTTGTCCTATCTTTTCAAAATGGTTTAGATCTTTTGTCAAATCTTTCTGAACTCCTTGGAATCCACCAAGTTTCTTTGTCAAAATCTCTTGAGCTCCTTGGTAACCCCAAGTGCTTCAAGTTTTCATCAAAATCTCTTGAGCTCCTTGGTAACCCCAAGTGCTTCAAGTTTTCATCAAAATCTCTTGAGCTCCTTGGTACCCCCAAGTGCATCAAGTATTTTGTTGTCACTTAAAAGTTTTTCTTTTAGAAATTGGAATGTCGAGATTTCCCATAGCTTCAAACTTTAGTTGCTCAGTATTGTCCATAACTGGGGACACGGGTAAGCACTTACATTTTATTATCTTCTGCAGAAGTTGTACACTT
This sequence comes from Avena longiglumis, assembly GCA_030063025.1. Lineage (NCBI taxonomy): Eukaryota > Viridiplantae > Streptophyta > Magnoliopsida > Poales > Poaceae > Avena > Avena longiglumis. The sequence continues at coordinate 112,412,644 of CP125977.1, read as the reverse complement.
TACCAACATGTCACACTCTCATCTTGTTGCCACCAGTGGCCGCTGGATTGGTACTCACCAAGATGGAGTACTGGCAGAATGAGAATGTGACGAAGTCTTTCCAGAGGGTCCTCCCATACACCATTGCTAGCTTGTCTTCAGTACCCATGTAGGATTCCAGGTCCCTCATTTTCGGTAACCTGAAGACAATGCATGGGTCTTCCCAATGTAGTTGACTAAGCCAGAGCCATAAGTAACATGTGGTTGTACACGGAAGCCACAATTGGAGAAACATGTTCAATCTCTAAGTTTCCTGAGTGGTTTTATTTTGGAGCACAACACAAAGAGATTGCCATAGACATGTTCCTTTTGTTGCCACCTTCTCCAAAACTCAAAGTATCCTTGTCCACCCAGGTGGTTCATTGAGTCCTTGTTTTATTATATAAAAACACAAGTCCTTTTCTCAACTTCATAAAACCTCAACATGTATCTCTTTTCAAAACATAGCATGGCTAAGCATGTAACAACTACATTGTTTTCACTAAGGAATGTATAGGGGTATCCTATTAGGATTTAGCATAGCATAAGTATAGAAATTCTTTTCATGCATGTTTCAAAATCCACTAAGTATAATGAAAATAGTAGGACTTTTTAGATGATAGTGTCACTTGCCTTTTTGGTAGGGAATGTTGGTTCACTTCTTGATCTTGCTAGTTTCACACTTTTCTATCTTCACTACAAATCAATCAAGCAAACACAATATCACTAGCATTCCAACCAAAATCAATCAAACAATTTAACACACATAAAATAATGGGACCTAGGTCATGCATGCAAGCATGCATAAGATAGTTTTATTTGCCAAGGTGGTCTCTACTAGGCTCTACACATTGTAAGGCTCAAAGTGGACATTTTTCCAAAGTGGCAAAGTCATTTGTAAAAGGGTTTTGTCTATAAACCATTTTTAAATTCAATCATTATTTTATGTGAGGGAAAATGTTTTTAACAAATCAGAAACTTTATGTCTTTCACCAAATAAGTTGTTAATTCTCAAAACATGGTGTTTAGGGTCAGTAGGTTTGATTCAAATCATTTTCCCAAAGTTTTTTACCCAAAAACATTTTCATAACAAAACCAATATTTTTATTTGGCTAGAAATGGGCTAAATCAATTAATCCATCCTAAATTTCACCAAATTCATTTTTAAATCCATGGGTTGGTTCCTAGGGTCAGTAAGTTCACCACAAACTAATTTGCCAAGATTTCAACCTCAAAAACATTTTTGAACAATTTTTCTAATCTAAACCAGCATACAAATGTTTCTGCAAAAACAAACAATCTACCAGAGGCTTTTTACTAAACAAATTGCATGGTTGGCTAGGGCTTGTTCCACTGATTCCATTGATATCAAAATTGTAAATTTTGGACGTGTGGATCAAAAGTTACAAAGGTTTCAAAATTGAATCTCTAACATATTCAAATCTGTTTTAAAATGAAACCTGGGCCACGTGGCGCCTTTCTATTTGCTGATACCGTTTCGTCAGGATCACTCACTGAGGATCGTTGGATCTAATGCGAATCGCATGGCTCAGATGCTTCCATACCTGTTCGCTTAAGTCGTTTTGTCTACGCCACAGGATGGGGATCTAACGGCTTACGCGTGTTCGACCAAAAGCTGGCGGCGCGGCGACGGTGGCTGACGACGGCGCGGTCAGAGGGTGGCGGTGCTGGTGAAGCAGGAAGTGAGAGAGGGAGGGAGTAGGCTCACCGTGTTCACAGAAGCCTAGGGAAGCTCAAGGTGTTGTTGGTTCGACGAGGGGCGCGCAAGGTTGCGGTTAATTGCTCGCCGGAGACGTGGTCGGCGTCAGATGGTCCTGGAGCTCGTCGAGGGTGGTGCTGTGGTTTGCCCCGAGGGAAAATGAAGACACAGTTAGACGCGCAAGATCAAGGCGAAGCTGCTTGCGTGAAGGATAAGGAGAGGGGAGGTCGGGTACTACCTAGGGAACTCGCCAGAGTAAGGCGCAGACGCGGCGGTGCTCAGTTGAAGACGGAGCTAACGTTCTGGGGCGCCCGCGAGTGAATGGGAGGTACAGGAAGATGCGCCAGAGGCTGGGGAGTAATCTCGTGTGGTTGGGAGGGTGAGTGGCGGTAGTGGTTCGCCGGAATTAGCTGGGGACGGTGGTCGGAGCAGTGGCGGTGTTGCTTCGATTCAGGACAGCCTGGTGGCGTTCAGGGCGTGGAGTCTGAGGGGAATGGGAGGTAGGAGGGAGGCGTTTAAAACAGCATGGTCACGGCGAGGGATTAACGCGACATTGAAGCGAATTCAACTGCGACATTCTTGGCGAAAGCCGGTCATGTGTCTGGGAAGAACAGGTCAGGTGGGGAAGATGACCGTGGTTGTGGGGGTCCACATGAGAGAGAGAGGAGAGGGAGTTGGGTCCACCAACGATCATGTGGCTTGGTCTGAGAAAAAGCTTGTGAGAGGGATAGGTGGGGATTTGGTAATAATGGCCGGCTGGGCTGGCTTGTTTCTCCTCTTTTTTTATTCAGTAATCTTTTTCTTTTTCTATTTCTTTTTCTGTTTTGAAATTCAAACAAACAAATCAAACATTCAAACAAATCAAACATTCACCACACTTGTAATGAGTTTTGGTTCTGTTTAACAACATAAACCAAATCCCAAATAAAAATATTAATTTTATTCTTTTAGGATCTATTTAATAATTAAATAAAATAGACCTTAATTATTAATTCAAATAGGTTTTGATTTATTTAATAAAATATCCATTTGGAAACTAAATATTATCAAAACCAAATCAGTAGGTTTTATTTGAAAAAAATAAGATACTTGGAAAACTTGTTTAAAATAAAATAACATTTTTATTTTAGGGTCCATTTATAATTAAATAAAATGGACCTTATTTATTTAAATAAAATAGGATTTGTTTTATTTATTTTCAAAACTCTATTTGAAATCCAAAATAGTACCAAAACCATTCAGTAGGTTTTATTATAAAATAATAAACACTTGGAAAACTTATTTAAAATAATTTAATAAGTTTTGATGTTTAATTAAAATGGTAAAACCTTTTATTTAAATAAAATTGGATATTAAATCCTTATTATTTTATTTAAATAAACCTTTACTCTTTTATTCAAAGAAAAACATTTTATTTCAAAAACTTGGCCAAGTTTACTTTGGCTTTATAAAAATAGTCTTTATTTAAATTTCAACCTTTTCATTTGAAAAACAAATCTTTTTAAAAGATCCAAAATAGTAATTTTAAATATTTTTTAGTTTATTGTTTATTTAACTTTTTAAATCCCTTTAGGATTTTATTTGATCCAAATAGGTTTGAAGGTTTCCAATTGGATTCAAAAAGTTTCTTCTCACCCTAAAAATCAACAAAGTTTTATTTTATTCAATTATTTTTCACATAACAAGATTTGGAAAATCTTGGGATGTGACATAACCCAATAGTTTTTTTAAGTCATGGAAGTTATTACCTCAGTAATAACTGCTCCTTATCCTTTTTGTTTTGGTTTTTGTGTCAAGATCAACTGCTTTTGAGAAGTAGAGGAGTTGTGAAAAGTGGCTGTCCTGGGACAGATTTTTTGTCCTGCATTGTGAAAATTCATGAAGAAGCTCAGTACTTTGGATGGAGCTGTATTTTTTTGTACCTGTTCTCCAAGTTGTTATCCATCTTTCATTAGTTTTGCATTTTTTATTTTAGCAACAAAAGTTTTTTGAAAAAATAAATCTTTACCCGCTGGTCTGTTTTGACAGATTCCTACCATCATTTGCATTTGCCTCTTATATTGATTCCCTTTTAGATTCTTTTGGGAGTTTGGAAAGGAGTTGCTGCAGTAACTTTTTTTTGATGGTTTTCAGTTGAAGTTTGAACCTAAAGGTTTAGTGTTTTTGCACAAACTAATGTTGCCATTGAAGTTTGTGTAAGGCCGTGTATGAAAGGAATTTCCAGGAGAAGGAGAAAAGGAATCTGTAGAGTCCGTCTCTGAATAGGTAAAAAGTGGTGAAAACAGAAGGTTCGTGAAAACCTTATCTTTCTATATTTTTGATGTTTTCATTGCATAGGAAGGTTATGAGACGAAACAGAGGAGGAAACGGAGGCCAGTGTGGCCACACCCACCCTAGGCGCGGGTCCCAGCTGACCGCGCCTGGAGGGGGTGTGAGCCCCTTGAACTCTGTCTTCGCCTCGCTTTTTCATAGTACCTTCCTTATGCATTGAAACTTCGTAATATATAACCCCCCTCGGATCCCCCGAAGTTCGTATATCGTGTTCTCGTCGTGTTTTCGTTTCAATCTGTTTCTGTCAGGAAATCTTCTCAAGTTTAGAGAACCATGGTCTCCGCCAACGACAAAGGCAAGAAGCTCGTGGAGGATGAGTCTCAAAAGCCCAAGGAGGAGGTGATCTTAGTTGAGGATGAAGAAGACATGAATGAGGAAGAGCATCCGGACACTCGTGCTACCGTAGCAAGCATTGGAGTGGTGACAAACCCTATCAACCTTAGGATGACAGCACAGATGTCTATAGGAGGGAGAACTCCACGTCATATCCTCGCTCCACGATCACTTCCTTCACGTACCAAGAACCCCTTCCATACTCTCATAATTGAGAAAAAATACCAAAAGGTGCCCAAAGGGAATTTGCCCTCTGTTTGGGATCTACCTCGTTCTAACCATGCAGGGAAGGAACACACTAAGACGGAAGAGTGGAGAAAGAATAACAAGGAATGGCATTCTCGGTCCGACATGATCATGAACCGTATGAGCATAATTCAGAGTTAATTCGTACTCTAACCTTCGAGATTGAGGATTTGAGGGAATTGATTGAAGAGCTTATCAAGAGAAAACCACCACCACCACCGAAGGAGTAATTCGTCATCAGGTTTGGCATCCCCTTGGCTTGTTCCAAGCTTGGGGGAGTGACGTGGTATCACATCATTATCTTTTATCTTTTCACCTTTTTAGTAGATTCATATCTTGGGTAGAGAAGTTATCTTATAGGCTGCTTTGCATATGGAAGTATCTCTCCTTTAGTTGGTTGTGAGTGCCTTTATGGAATATTTAATGAGAAGTCTCATCTTTTACTTTTTGCACTTCTTATTTTAGTTTGCAATCTTTATTATATGATTGATCTTGTTAATCAGTCTTGGCATCACTTTGGGAGCATCAAGTAGATCTAAATTGGTTTTGGAAAACTGAGCTCTGGTCAGTAGCAACACTTTTTGAGGTTTGAAAGGAAAAGAGAAAAAGCTTACAGGTATTTAGTATCATTTATTTTCTTTCTTGATTGACTGATAAGCTTAGTATTCTTTATTTAAGATCTTTTGTGTTTTCAAGGAAGATTGCATGTTTGGATTTATTACTTGTATCTTCGCTTGATTCTTTCAATTCTTTTGCTTGATACCCAGCCTTGCTAGCCAAAAACCTGTATTAAGAGGGCATACTTCTCATGCATCCAACCCCTTTGAACCAAAACAGGTGCCATTTGTGTCCACCATACCTACCTATTAGCATTATTTCTATTCCAAGATAATTCTCAAGCTTCATCTAACTTTCGAATTAAAAATTATTTTGTCATGTGAAAACTAGTTAGTAAAGCTCTCACGAACTTGATGGCACACCTTATTTTCTTGCCCCTAATAAACTTGAACCATTGTGTCATCAAAGTTGTATATGCTTGCATCTATACGTTGGGGTTAGCAGATCCATGCTATCATGGGGAACCCTTTCAACACTTATGGATACATATCCAGTTGATATCATGCTCTTTTATTTGCGGATGTTGTCGGTGTGAAATAAAAGGGGAGCTTGTAAGTCCATGGAGTTATGTATGCGTGTTAGAGAAACTCCTGGGCAGCTAGCCTAAGCCATGCCTAATCATGGTGGAAACTTGCAGCATAACCATAGTGAGCAATCTGTGAAGCATCCTCAATAAAAACCTTTGCAAATAGCAAATAAAAATATCGCTGAGATGCTCACTGTCTGCTTCCCTTGTCATTTTGATTATGGGATAGCTCCTGTATCATGTGCAATGGGTACCCCGTTGGCGGTTCTTTATGATACACATGTACTTATAATGATAAGAACTTGCCGGTAACTAAAGTTGAGTAGCATGAGGAGCGGCCCTCGTACTCAAGGGACATGAGATTGCCAACTTATATTTCGTCAAGCATATACTCCATCCTTGTCCACTTTAACCTTAATTACCTCAAGATTCTTATGATAGGTGCAATGAGAGCTCAAAGCTAGTAAGTACCATAATCTTTTGAAATCTCTTTATGAACTTGAAGTCCCTGCTTCCCTCTATGAAGGGCCTTTCTTCTACTTCTAAGTTGAGTCAGTAAACCTATTCCTCTCTATCTCCAGCAAGCATTTGAGTTGTTGTGTTTCAAGCATTCATATGATGATTTATTCAATCATGTTCTTTATCTTCCTTGTTTGCACAAGACTCTTATCTAATGAGTATTACTTTGAAAGCCATCATTGTGAAAAACCTTTTATGTTTGAGCAAAGAGTACTCTTGTTGTAAAACTTCTACAAAAGCTTTATTTGTGAAACTATTTTCTAGCTGTTCTCTGACCAAGAACAAAATTTGCCAATTCCAATTATGATTTATCTTTATGAATCTTTATTGTGACTCCTATACTTGTTGCAAGCTAAGTTATATAATGGTGAGTTGCTTTCTCCTATGAGTTGTTTAGTGGTAAGTGCTATGCTTCTTGTCCGTATTCTTTTAACGACACTTCACTCCATAAACATGTGGACATGTTTACTAAGCTCAGTTTTCTCTTGGGGACAAGCGAAGGTCTAAGCTTGGGGGGGTTGATACCTCCAATTCGCATCACCATTATATATCATAATTTGCCTCTATTCATTGATATATTTCATATTAAGAGGTGATACTTATGTCTTTTCATATGTTTTTGCATGTTGGATGATTCTTGGAGGATGAACTGTCGGAGTTAGGATTTTGATGGAAAAAGCGGTGTTTTGATGCAATTTCACGAAGATCAGAAAAATATCAGAAAAACTACGGAAAATCCTATTTTCCCAGAAGACGAAGAGTGCCAGAAGGGGAGGCGGAGATGGGCCATAGGGGGCCCTCACCCCCAGGCGCAGGCCACCCCTAGGCCGCGCCTACAGGGGGTGTGGCCCACCTGGCCCACCTGGCCCACCTCTGGCTCCACCCTCTCGCCTATATATTCTCCTCAAAACACTAATACATGAGGAGCAACGATAGAAATATTCCGCCGCCTCTGCGGGGCGGAAAAACACCGAGAGAGAAAGAGCTCTCCGACAGACAGATTTCTGCCGGGGAAGTTCCTTCCCGGAGAGGGGAGATCGTCGCCATCAACACCATCATCAAGCTAGACTTCATCGGGATCATCATCATCATCCACGCCATCATCTCCACCTGCACCATCATCATCACTCCATCTCACTGTAACAATTGTGTTGAATCTTGCATAGTTCTTAGGGGAAACTTTCCCGGTGTTGATTACTATTGTAGTTGATGCTTGTGAGTGGAACCATTGGATTATTGTTTATGTTCAGATTGTTATCCATCACCATATCATCTTTGATCTTGATCCATATGATGTCTTGTGAGTATTTCGTTTAGTTCTTGAGGACATGGGAGAAGTCATGTTGTTAGTATTTGTGTTGAGATATTATTCAATGGTTTAGTATTTAAGTTATGGTGCTATTCTTCTAGTGGTGTCATGTGAACGTCGACTACATGATACTTCACCATTTATGGGCCTAGGGGAATGCATTGTGTATTTGTCTACTAATTGTGGGGTTGCCGAAGTGACAGAAACCTGAACCCCCATTAGGAAACCATTGCACAAGGGAGTGTAGGATCTCAGAGTTTAAGACTGTGGTTAGGTTTATACCTTAATTGCTTTCTTGTAGTTGTGGATGCTTGCAAGGGGTTTAATCACAAGTATGTATTAGTCCAAGTAAGGTCGGTACATTAGCACAGGTTCACCCACACAACACTTATAAAACCAAAGAAGAATACTCAGCTATATGAAGCGAAAGCACTTGACAGAATTCCCATGTGTCCTCGAGAACGTTTGGTCCTCATTAGTATTTCCACCGGCTTGTCCTTTGATAAGAAAGGATTGGGCCACTTGCTGCAATTGTTTGCCGTTTTGTTTACTTGCACTTTATTTCCTTGCTTTATCATAAAACTCCTAAAAATCTGTTTGCTAAGTATTTACCGAGATTTCCTGCTCCATACCACTAGTCAACACCTTCTGCTCCTCGTTGGGATCGACACTCCTATTTATCGAAAGTACTACGATGCACCCCTATACTTTTGGGTCGTCACAGGGTTATAGCTCCCCGCCTATGAAAGCCACTACACCTACGCTGAGATGACCTGGGAGTTCATAGCCTCCTTCTACGATGACTATAGGGAGAAAGGTAATGCATGCACAATTAGCTTCACCATAAACCAGTAGCCATATCAAATTTCTTTTCAAGAATTTTGTGATGCTTTTGGGTTCCCTCATGATGGGGAACCAACTGTTACAAATTTGTATGGCGTCTCAAGCGGTGAAACTTGGGAGGTTATTTCTGTTAACGGTGGCAGGGACTTCTATCAGAAGAATATGTCCACCATTCAGAACACGACGATCTGCTACTTCGCCTTGTTCCTCGCCAACACTTTGTTGGGAAGAGGTGATACTGCTTCCATGGCCAATGCAGACATGGCCATTATCACCAAGGCACTCTTCCCCGATGCCCCGCAGAGTCCCAATCCTGTGGCTCTACTCATCCAACACCTCCTCCATCAGAGCAACAAAACAAGAGGTGACATTCGCATTGGTGGATTGGTAACCCACCTTGTCCTAGCCCGTGAAATTCCACTACCTGTTATGCAACATGTTAATGACTCCTTACTTATGGACGTCAAATATATAACTTCTTGTGGATTCCTTGGTGTCTACCAAGCTAACAAAAAGCTCCGAGCATATCAGTTTGGTTATCTTGATGTCTCATAGGATGAGTAGGTGCCGCTGCCTTGTCCGCAAGCTTTCTCAATTATTGGGAAGGACAACTGGATGCTCACACGAGACCAAGTGATGGGGATCATGGTCGAGATCCAGCCTGTCCCCGAAGAAGAGGAAGAAGGAGAGTAACATGGAGAGCAGGAGCAGTACAATCCTGCTTGGGAAGGACAACAGTAGCAACAGGAAGGACCCTGGGACCGATGGCCCAATCAGTAGCAACAGCAGCAGGGGTTCAACGACATCCCCTATCAAGAATTTCTGAAGCTCAACCATCACGTTGGGGAAATCGACCACACTCTTCAAGGAGTGAGTGAGGATGTTAGTTCCCTCACTAACAGCTTCACCCACTTCATAACCAACTTCCCCATCTACTACCGGCAGTACCTGTACCAACCGCTGAATGACGGCAACAACTAAGCATGGCAACATCCTAAGCTTGGGGAGGTTTGAAAACCTCCAAACTTTGCATTCATATTTTTATTTCTTATTTTGATTTAAATTAATTCTTTAAAAAATTGCATGTTTACTTTCAGTTTTACATTCCTAAATTAAAAACACACAAAAAATAGTCGTAACTTCTATTGCAAATTTGTTTCTTTGTCTCCCGCATAGATTGTTAAATTTAAGGTGACTTGGCAATAGGGAATTATAACCGGGTTCAACTCAAATACACTAACGAATCAAGTAAAAGGATGTATCACATTCCTTTCATCACCCCTTCTACAATTTTAAATTGACCATACAACTATTTGCTCGCTTGCACTTGAGTCACTCCCCACTTGACTTGTATCTTACAAATTCTATTCCTTTGCTAGTGTATCATTTTTATCTTTGAAATAATGAGCAATGAACTTGGTTAAAATATTTCCAACATTTTTACAAAAATAAAAGGCATCCAAAAGATGACTTGAGTCCATGTTTAGCCCAAAGGATTTGATTTTAGAAGCTACTCAACCCCATTGAGCTTAATGTAATAGACTTGATAGCACTTTTTAATGGAATTGTTTGATAAAATCAACGCTTTGAAGTAGTAGAGATTATGCCACTATTTTTCTAGTAATTAAATTAAGATGTTGCTTTACGCGTTTCATTACAACACTGTCGTGCTCCATGAGAAACTACTAACTCTGCTGGCCAATGAACGATCTAAACATGGGAAACCACTTGATTTCGGCTATTGAGTTATTTAAGCGTATGTAGATGCAATGCTATGACGAGTAAAAGTTTTAGTTTCCTCATGATATCACGTTCCAAGTGAAGTTGTAGTACTCCTATGGCCCATTATTTCTCAACAGTTATCTATTGGCATGGTCACGCATACACAACATAGTCCCAATTAACATGTTAAAAACATTGGCATAATCCCTCTATGGAAGAGCCTCAATTTTTTAAAAGCAAGGAAATAAAAAAGGTGCTTTGAGAGTCTTGAAATTTTGACATGAGAGCCTCGATTGTTTCTTCCTATCTTGAATTGTGTTGGATTGATTTTCTGTTCTTATTGTGGATATCCACGGTAATATTGAGATGAACTCCTTTTATTTAATTATATCAATGATTCTTTCTTCTCTCATGTGTGAGTAAGTTCCTTTGGGCCTGGGAGTTGTAAGGGATTGGTGACATGTGACGTGCCTATAAATTTTCCATTAATTTTTGATTGATTTTAATTACTATATTATGTGTGCTTGACTATCTGTGGGATGCTTAATGATTGTTGTCCAATTAAGTGACCAGACAACATGATGCTTTGTTATACATAGATAAGATCTTGTTTTCTAGCAGACCGGCGACCCCTGAGTGACATGGGGATATCAATGGAAAACTAGTTGAACTCGAGGATCACGAGTGTAAGACCTCACCATTTAAGGTAAAGGCCCCTGTGATTGCAATGCTAGTCCTTGGATCGAATTGCTAGCATCCATAGTTTAAGATGAAGTACATAGATACAAAGGTCATTATTGAAGGGAATATGTCCGAGACAAAATAATAAAGTGGTTATTATCGTATTCCTTATTTATGATAAATGTTTTTTTTCATGCTATAATTGTATTAATACGGAAACATTAATACATGTGTGTTTAATAGACAAATAGAAAGTTCCTAGTTATGCCTCTCTTATAAACTAGCTCGTTGATTGACAAGATGATCAAAGGTTTCCTGATCATGGACATTGGATGTTGTTAATAACGAGGTCACAACATTATTGCAATGATGTGATGAACATTGATCCGAAGTATAGCATTACGATCAAGGTCATTGTGTTTATATTGCTATAACATCATATGAAGTAATCTTAGTCCTTAGACCATGAGATCATGTCAATCACTAACACCGAAAGAGTATCTTGATAACATCAAACGTCACACCGTAACAGGGTGACTATAAAGATGGGTTCAGTGCTACGAAGGTGTTATGCTGAAGCTCATGGATCAAGAGTGGAATTTTCCCATCCTGATGACAGATAGATATACCCTGGGCCCTCTCAGTGATATCACATTAGTTAGCTTGAAAGCAAGTGATTTGATCACTAGAATGTTATATCATGGGAACGAGAAAAGAGTACATGTCGGTAACAAGATCAAACTAGGTATGGAGATACCGATGATCGAATCTCAGACATGTAATATATCGCGAGACAAAGGGATTGAGTTACATGCATATAAGGTTCACACGATCATAGAAGTCATTGTTGAATGTGTGGGAGTCAGTACGGATCTCCAGGTCCCGCTGCTGATTATTGATCTGAGAGGGGTATCGATCATGTCGACATTATTCGCGAATCGTAGGGTGACACACTTAAGGGATACCGACACCATTCAGAGCAAATAATATGCTAGAGAAAGAAAAATAAAGCATAGCAATTTGTTTTACTAGACACCGAAATCGTTTCGGCTGAAATTGCTGAAACTGGTTCTGCATGTGAAATTGAATACTAGCAAGGGGTTTTATGTGAATGTTTGTTAATTCGAGTAATTAAAAAAATCTGAATAAATAAATAAATAAAATAGTTTTATTTAATGAGAGATTGCATTAAATTTGGTGGAAATTTAATGGAGGTGAGTGGAATTTTGAGTGGGTGGTTATTTATGTGAGTGGGAGCTCCACCCACATGAATGTGGAAGAGGTGGGGGCACCTCCATGGCTGCCATGGGAGGGGTCTGCCCCCTCTCCCTATAAAAGGAACCCCACTCCCTCCTATCATCTTACACCTCCTCGCGAAGGATCTCTCTCCCCCCTTTAGAATTTCCCCATGGTCTCAGGTCAGCGAGATACATGTTCCCGGTGGCTTTTTCTGGAAGGATTTGTTGCTTCCGCTGCTTCCCTGGAGAAAGGGCATGTAGGTTTTCGTGGTACCCGGACCACCACTGCTTTGTGGTGTTGGACTTGATGGTGCTGGACCGGCTGGACTAGATGGACTTCATCATGATCTTGAGATCGGCAAGCGTTTGACTACATCATCCATGAGTATAACCTCGTTAACGCTATTCGGTCTTTGAGGGTATTATTCTATGGATGTATATCCACCCGTTGCTTGTATCTAGTAGATAGATCTTGATACTTAGTTGTTCCCATCGTAGGAAATTTTTTGTTTAGTCACCATCAGAGTAACCTGCAACATAATAAGTTACAGCCAGAGAGGCTCAATACATTTGGAATTGTCTTGGAAAGTGATACCATAGTAGTACAGTAACATCTATTAACTATATGAATTTGGCTAAGTGTAGTTCATGTCGGGTTTGCTCAAAAATAAGGTTTGTCTTATTAGTTTGAAAACACTAAGTTTTTGTTTGACAAAAACACCCAAGGAACCACCAATAGACATTGGTGAACCTTTACCCTTGTTCAACCACAAGTTTTAACTTAGATAAATTGGGATGAGGAGATCCTTGATCATTTCAATGTCTTTGATGCTCAAACTATCCGTTACCGGGGACATGGCTAAGTACTTAGGTTTTACCCTCTCTAGAGGTGGTGCACTTTCCCCACAAGACTCGACATGCATCGATAAGATACTTTTTAGAAGCATTCCCTTATACCACCATGGACGCGTTCCATCCTATCAACCCTACCACCAACTGTCCATCCGGTTGAGTTCTTGCAACCTAGTTGGTCAAGGCAGAGCCCATATTCCATGTGGTTGCACTAGAATCTTCTCAACGCTAAACATCTCAAATCTCTTTGTTCCTGGGTGGCCATCCACAAGTGTGATACACAAGGTAAACCATAGACATGGGCCTTGTGTAACCACTCAACACAAACCAATCTTCCTATTCCTCCTAGGTGATTCATTCACATAGTTGTTTTATTAATCAAAAACATAGTCATAACTTTGCATAGTATCATAACATGAATATTCCACCCTTGCATTATACTATCTAGGCTAAGCATACTAGCATAACATGTCTCTTAACTTAGGGAAAAACTACTAAGACAATAACTATAGGATTTACCATAGCATAGCATATACTTAGAAAAATCACCATGCAAATCCTACTCAAAATATCACTAGGGCATAGATAAAATAATGGGACAGAAATATGAAGCATCACTTGCCTTCGTAGTATGGGGAATAGGTACAATCCTCACAATCACACTCTCCACAATCCACAAAATCTACACATAAAATCATACCACAAAATTCACATTCAATATACAAACAAAAATATATATGAATGCATGCAAATGCAATGGAATGATGCGCCTAACTTTTAAAATCAAATTAAATAGTACTGAATAAAAAACATACTTTCTAAGGTCTAAATAAACCAAAATTTACTTTAAAATAATTTTCTAAATAATTTATATAGTCAAAATAAGCCTACAAATGCTTCTGCATAAAATGCTAATTTTACAGAAGCAAATGGCTAAACCAAGGCTATAGATGCAAACAGCTCATTTTTATGAATCCATTGATATAAAATTTGTAATTTTTGGATAAACAGAACAAAAGTTATTAAATTTACATGTTTGAATAACTAATAGATCAAAATTCAGATTTTAAATCAAAACCAGGGACACGCGGCAGCGTCTGATTGGTGCGTACCGGTTCGCGCTGGATCACGCTTCCGCACCATCAGATCTAAGTGATGATGCATGGCTCTGATCAAATCGTATCGTTTTGTTATGTGATCTAATCCTAACCACCAGATGCAGATCTAACGGATCAAACTAGACTGACCAAAACCTAGCGGCGGAAATGGCTCTGGCGGCAGCGACGCTGCTGACGGCGAAGCGCCGGCGAGGCTAGGGGATTAGGAGGGGTGTGCTGGTGCTTACCATGTTCGCGAGAAGACGGTGAAGCTCAATGTGGACGTGGCTTGGACAGGGGCGCATGGACACGACAGGAAAATCTTGTCGGAGCTCGTACTGGCATCGGGTGTTCACGAACGGATACGGAGACGATGACCTAGGGCGCGATAAGGCAAACAGTGGACATTAGAAGGTGCACAAGTTCACGGGGAACACAATAGCGTGAAATAGAGGTCAAGGGGCGCGTGGATTTTACCGTGATTGCTTGCCGGAGTTGAACGGCGACTCGGTTGCTTGCAGACGTCGACGGGGACGACGACCTGGGGCAAATTAGGACAAACCAAATGTATGATTAGATGTGCATGAGCAAGAGTAACATGTTCATGTGAATGAGATGCAGAGGGGCGCACTGGACTCACCGGAATAGCTCGTCGGATTGGCTCGGCACCGCGGTGGTGCAAGGCGAAATTTGAGGAGCCTGGTGGCGCTTGGGGGTTGCAGTGTTGGGGGAAATGTTGTGGAGGGGGAGGGGTTTAAGTAGCCAGAGCGAGGGAGTGATTCACGCTTGCAATCAACAATGAATTATGAAGGATTGATCCGGGCTTGAATGGGGAAGAAACAGCCGGCGAACTGGACGCGGGCGCGGTGTCTAGGGGCGACGAAGTCGACGTGGATACGGGGCCACTGGTTAGTGAGGGGGAGGGTGCACGCGGGTGAGAATTGCGAGGAGAGAGGGGTGGTTCCTGGGTGGGCCGTGGGCTGCCAGGGGGAAATGGGCCAGAAGGGTTGCACCTTTTTTTTGCTCTTTTCTTTTTCTGTTTTGATTTTCTAAATAGAATTTGAATGGCCTTTTCAAATCCATTTGAATTCAAACTTTCACCAAACTTTTGTGTGGTGAACCTAGTGTCCAAAAGTCTGTCAAACATAACTAGTCACTCAAAAATCATTTTGAGGTCACAAAATAAAATAAAACCATGCCCCATATATATAATAAGAAGGGGTTTAATATGGTTCTATTAGGGTTTTTGTTTTGAAATTTTTTGTGCAAGATGATATGCCATGATGATATGAATGCAACAACATGGTTTTGAATTTGATGAAATTTGGGATGTTACAACGAGGAACCACTGTGCTTATCGCATTAGTCTGATCCAAGGAGCTTAATTGCTAAGCAACCTGAAGGATCTTAATCGCTTAGTGACTGACCATGGTTTTGGAAACAGACTAGTGGGATTATTGAAGTTGGGATGAAATTTACCAAGAGGAGCTCCGGCTAATTATGGGTTTCTTGCCTACACATATACTTATAATATTATAATTGTTACACTTATCACTCATCCACTTGGCATAATCACTATCACCATGAATTGTATCTCCCCGTGCCTGCTTTTCCATCTGTAGAAAACAACAAACAATCAAATCGTTCTTTACTTTTACGATTTTTATTTCTCAAGTTTACATTTTATTTTTATTTAAATACATTCAGTTTAATCCAAATTTGTTCTTAATTCAACACTTGCATTCAATTCACTCAAAGACCTATGACAACTTTGACTGTGACAAAGACTTTATTCATAAACACTTTCCTTTGGGCTCCCTGTGGGATCGATATCTTAACTTCGAAACTAGCTACAACCCATATGTGCACTTGCAGACATCACTGGGTTATAGCTAAAATAAAGGGGATCATTGGTAAATCCCCAAAAATCAATGTAAAACATGGATATAACATTATATATGATGCAAATATGTGGTTAAACATGTTAACAAACTACAATGATCATTTATGAATTCTACATGCATCAACATCCCCAAGCTTAACCTATGATCGTCCTCTAGCATGAAGGTGATAAAAATAAACATGGATTTCGGAGTTTTTTACGTTTGCTTCTTTCACTATCCTGTAGAGTTCATATGTTCAAATGCTTTCAATGAAACATAATATGTAAGTGTACTATCAAGTTGTATCTTTTGCACAATCATAAGCATGTTTAACAATAAGTAATGGTGTGATAAAATAAATGAAAGGTAAAACAAACCTTCAAGCACACTTTGATGAACCTATAGAATAAGAGACTCTTCATATCATTCGCATTGGTGTTTTATGCCTCTACTTTTGTTTTTGGGCTACTTGTTAGTTTAATGCCCTTGACTAGAAGACTTGCTTCTTAGTTTCATGTCTTCCCTTGAGATGTTTTGCATCCCGTACTGAAATTAAGCATTGGATACATATGTTAAACCTCCATAAAGAATGTAAAACAAAGTTTTGACCTATGTAATTCATGTCAACTATACTAATAAGGATGGGGTTCCAAGTATCTTTTATTTCAAAGCTTCATATGGTTTATGTGTTAAACAACTTACAAGTTGATTGTATCATGCACCATACCTATGGCCTTGCACTCCTCATGCTACTCAACTTAGGCCTGTCATTATGGGTCATGTTTGTCTTCGAAACCGCATCACTGAAGTACCTCTTGCTCCGTGTGTAGCTATATGCCCCCTTATGTTTCCTTTTGCACAAGAGTTAAAATAATTTTGTGGTTTATGTTCATAGAGGGGGCAGTATCTCTATGCCATAAGAGCAAGAAAAATAGACATATGAATAATCTCAACAAGGAGCATCATTCTGTAAGTTTCCACCATGAGTGTCGCACGGCACATGGCTTTGTCTAGCGGTCCAGGAGCGTTTTCTCTAAGCCTACGCCAATATGCACTCTTTATTTCACATTGATGCAATCCATAGGGCAACCCATAGGTAGAACTAACATGATTAATTATCAACATTCAACATTAAAAGTTTGTGCCATGACAGCATGGTTTAGCCAACAACAACTTATAAGATGTAAAGCACATAAAATTCCATATTGGTATCACCCTAAACCTTACTTTATTATGAGCTTTAAAATACATTAAAAAGATGTTTTTAAGAATGTTTGGAGGATTAAAATACATATTATACTTTAAAGTAGCTTTTTCCACAAATATATGGATATGCCTAATCTAGTTTAAGGCGTTTGGAACTAGTCTTAGCTTGTATAGAGAAGGCTTAGCAAAAAGGGATCTAAACAGTTTGCCATCTAGTTCATAATGCCAAGGATTTATTTTCTCACCTTGCTCCTTAATGTTGAACATAAGCATATATGAACAAAGGATAAAAATTAATAGGCACAAACATATCATACTTCATATAAAGTATTTGAGCTTAAAAACTAGACACGAGATGAATTTTAGCTTTTTGCTTTTATTTCCCATTCTATTTTATTTCAAGGCCTTCATATTCAGTTTTTATCTCATCAAGGAAAATTTTATTGTCAGTAGCTCAATCATAAACATTTATAATAATAGTGATGTCGGTCTTCTTAATGCAAAACAAAAATAAAATAACAAAATAGACGCTCTAAGTTTCTACGATAGTTTTATGTTGCTCGAAAAACAAAGTTTAGAGGTTTGCAAACCGAGAGTTTAATAGGTCCAGTGGGGTTCCTTGGGAATCCCCAATATTACGGTTTTCACCATCCTTAGATTGCTTTTGGTATGATGTTCCTCTATTCACTGTCAAAAAACTTCAACACAATTTTTTCTCTCATCTCTTTTCTGAGTGGTGACATTAGTGACACAAAAGTATAATAGTTGCTGCATATATATCAAAGACAAAATTCTTTATAAATGTTCCAGTAAGTATATAATTTTCCTACATATCCATAGAATATAATATGACTCACAACAATCATTTTAGGACACTTGGAATGGTTAAAACAAAACATGGCACAATCTGTCTAGATTTTCAGCAGCATCAAAACGAACTTTTCGCCCACTTAGACATGTCATGAATTTTAGCCAATTTTTGTGAATACATAGTATAAAAAGTTTTAAATTATTTGTAAATATGAGCGAAATCTAAGTTACATAAAAAACATAAATTCTTGCATGAAAAACAATTATGCAGAAATTTGCTACTCCATATGTTTTATAACATCCAAAATGGGTTCCATTTGGTACTTTATTAAAGGTTCAGAAAGAAAACCAAACAAAACTCTCTTGATACAGCAAGAGTTCAAAGCAAAAATACAAAATAAAATAACCGGGTTGCCTCCCGCAAAGCGCTTTCTTTATAGCCATATAGCTAGGCTTTATTTACTCGGTTTAAGTGATATGGACCTCATGGTATAGCTTGTGTTTCTTTGCTACCTCCTTCTTCCTTGGAAAGTGTTCCATACATCTTATGAGGAAATTGAAACTTCACATTTCCATTTTTGTATCAATGACTGCAGTTATGGTTCGCAAGAATGGTCTACCAAGTATTATAGGACTTGAGGTATTGCTCCCCATGTCATGACAATAAAATCAACAGGTACAAATGTCATATGCAATTCAACCATTATATCTTGAACTTTTCCTAAAGCATGTTTAGTTGAATCATCAGCAAGTAAAATATCTATAGAGAATTTTTTTCATGGGTTTCAAATCAAGTAAATCATATAGATTTTTGGATAAAACTAAGACACTAGATCCTAAATCTAGAATAGCATGATGTGTCTCTTTTCCAATAGTGACTAATATCTTGGGAGCCAAACATCACCAAGCTTAGGTGGTATCATAGCTTCATTATTATATCTTTAAATCTTTTCTTTTATAACATAATTTGCTAGGTAGGAACCAAATCCTGCTTGGTGTCCATTAAAAGATGGGTCATTAGAAAACTTTTGCAATAAATCAATGAGTTCATGCAAGCTACATTTATCATGTCACATCCCAAAAAATTTCCAAATTTTGCAATATGGAAAAACTTAAACAAAATGAAAAACAAAGTCTTGGAAATTCAGAGGAAAAAAAACTTTTTGACTATTTAATAGAACTCCTTCAAAACAAAATTAAATAAAACAATTTTGTTTGTGAAGTTGTATGCATGTTTTCAAAACCTCAAAATCATGAAGCATGCATGGTTGCATTTTAAAACTAAGAGAAATAACTTTCTTCTAAAAGTTGAAATGACCACTTAACAACATGAGACATTGGATATATTCCATATTTACAATATACAAAAGAATTCCTAAGTGAGCTAAAAAGATAAAGGGAAAAATTATAAAACCATATAAATTAGTTTGACTCTATTTGAAGCTCCACATAAAATGATATGAAATTTATAAAATATAGGAAGAAAAATAAAGTAAAATTAAGGCAGTGACTAAAAACAAAATAAAAGTATTCTTAAATGAGTGATTACGATAAAGAATAAAATTATAAAGCTAAGGAAATTGTTTGAACATTTTTGGTGTCGTAGGTCAAAAGATATGGCTTTTATATGAAAAGGGAATAGAAAATAATAAAACTAGGCATACGTGTCATGCACATTTTTTTAAAATGAATTATACTTTACTAAAAAAATATTCCAAATACTCTAATTAGAGTAAAGTATAACTTATATTTTATATAAAATTTTCTGAAAAAGTTTGGTACAAATTTGAATCAAATTTGAAGAGACAAATTGGAAACTAGAAAAAAAACATTGTAGAAAAAAAGAGAAAGAGCCGACCCAGCCCACCTGAGATCAGCCCAACCAGCCCTCCATCTCTACTTATTTTTCCTCCGGTTCATTTTCTTGATGGGCCGGTTCAGCCAAGCCCATCTAGACCGACCGAACACCCTGATCTATCGTCTTCCTCCTCTCTTCAGGTACGTGTACAGAATCTCAACCTACATGGTTGTAGATCTTTCTCTCCTTCCCCCATCAATTCCAATGACCATTTCTTCTCGACTTCAAAACGAAAAATGTTTAGAATCAAGTGAAGGTTCCGTTCAGGCCATTAATTTTTCACTTTAGTGTTAATTTCTCAAACCATTCTCGTGAACCGAATATCATTTGGCGGCATACGTCTCTTGATGTCCCTCCACTGACATGGTTATACCCTACGGGTACCCGATGTTAGCCTACCTGGTCTAGCCCGAAGGAAGGCCCACTCGACGATCTACCGTGGTCCATGACGCTCATGACGGTTCGGGTGGTATGAAGCCATGTGGACACGGACTCCCAAGCGCACAAGACAAGGAAACCTCAAGACTAGAGTTTGAATACAACTTGTAACCTACTCGTATTGGCACCCGAGACCTAGCCTCCCCATATATAAAGGCTAGGAGAGTCCAACGAGGAGGACACGTACACAATAGACAGATCTACAGATCTAGAACTCGACTCATACTTTCGCACACGCATCCACGCCAGATCGAATCTGCACATCCTGTAATCTTCGGTTCCGCCGTAATCAAAGAGCAGACAAGCAGGAGTAGGGTTTTCCCTCCGGGGGCCTGAACCTGGGTAAATCTCGTGTCCCCTGGTTGCTTCTCTGTTAACCGTGCCACGATCTCCAGCATCCCCATCTTCTCCAAAACCCAAGTCCATAACAATGGGCATTGACGAGATTAAACCTCGTCAATTGGCGCCGTCTGTGGGAATCGGGGCTGCTGATTGTGCGATTATGATGGTCCATCCACTGCAATCTATGATTTGTCGGCTACTAGAGGCCAGATCTGATTCGGTTCCGCCATCATCAACATTGGCCATATCGGATCACATCTGATTGATTTGTACGCGTCTGCATCAACATATTCAATTTCTTCATCGACAAATCTACCATGACGCATCTCGTCTTCGCTGCGAGTGCCTGTTTGACTCATCCGTCAAAGTTTCATAAGCGTGTATTCGTGAACCACCAGGAGATCAAAGGCCAGTTCACGGAAATCTAGAGATCCATCGATTGCTACTAGTGATAATGGGATCGAGTCCCCATGCTCCTGAGAAAATAAATCCGTCACCGCGTCAAATCCAAGGAAGAGGAAAAAACAATCTAGCCTGATGCCATGAAATCATACTCCTTTTCTACTTTAGGAAGAGGAAGGGAAGAAAAAGGCAATCACATGGACACGTGCAGACATGAATCATCAGCTGATAGATCAAGTTTCGATCAAGACTTTGTTAGTTCTTTCATCAAGGAAGCTATACGGAACGTAAGGAATAAATCAAGTTGCAATGTACGACACGATAAAAAGTCTGGCATCCAAGCATACAGTCAACTCCACGTACAGGTGAAGACTAATTATTCGCCGCAACGAGTATTCTTTCGCTACATCGACTAGGCCCAAAAAATACATGCCTTGTTTACTCCCATCCGTCGACCACAACTACGCACCACGCGATCCGCTGCGGCATCGACTCACCGGTGCGTGTCCGTCGTCCACCGTGTCGGCATCGTACAACACGTGCTCCATCGACCCCGACCACATCTGCGGTGACTCGCCGCTACGGTCTTTGACTCCGGCGACCTTCTGCGATCTTCGGATGCGGTAACCCGACGCGATCTTCGATTGCCGCAACTGCGCGCCGGCGGTGACCCGCGACTGGGGCTCCCTCGACATCGGCGACCCAATGCGGCTTTCGGCTGCGATGACCCGATACACCCTTCGGATGTGGCAACCTGGTGCGGTCTTCGACCGGGACAATCTTCGGATGCGGAGCTCTCTACCACCATCAACTTCGGAAACCCATCGCCGCTACGATTGTGGTTCGCCGCGTCGAACACACCCGCGTGCGACCCGCTACCGCGACGGCTCTGTCCACGACAACTACCACAAAGCTAAGTTCTCTACTCAAAGTAGATTTTCTTTCTTACTTTAAATCACACTCGAAACACTCAGGGGTTGCGCCCTCTTCGAGTAACCTAATGTGCCATCGGCTCCACGCACTCGAGCACCTCGAGCAGCGGCCGAGTAGCTGATTCCGCCTGATCGTCGAATCCTTGAACTCCGAGTGCCTCGGCAAGGTACTGAGACTAAGGGTAATCAGGCTAATGAAAAGGCCTAGCATACAGTGCAAAAGTGTCGACTCGATCGGCACCAGAATCTTACTGTACAAGACGACAGGCAAATATTCTTTACAAGATACAAGTACTTCACAATTTTTTATATTTTATGCAGCTTACAAGGACGTCGACTACGTCGAGCTATTCTATCGGGTCCTCCAACAGGAGTCGACAAAACAGCTGGCTACGCCATACACTCAAGACCCGAGTCGAGTCCCTCCTCGGATGGTTGCATCGCTTGATGCTACAAAGGCGCAGTGCTGGGCGCGCACCCGACAGAAGCAACGGCTTCGACTTCATCCGTAACGTCGAGTCATTCCGGCTAAACGCCGCACGACTCCGCCACGTCAAATCCGACTGCATCATCGATTCTTGGCTCCTTATGCATGAAACGCTGACTCGATGCATTTCCGGGTCAGTGGTCTCTCCTCGCATGAGTCTCCACTCGAGTCTGCGACTCGACTAGACACTCGGGGCCTACTCCTATCAGGAGCGCTGGTCGCGCACCCGACGTACTTCCGGGTTAGCGGTACGCCCACGAGATTTCCTACTATAACTACACGATACAAGACTCGAGTCTCTGCCCGAGTCTACGACTCCGCCAGACACTCGGGGGCTACTCCAAACTAGAGCCTGGTCGCGCACACACAAGATCTTCGAGTCCTACGTCGAGTTTATGACTCCACTACGGACTCGGGGGCTACTCCCATAGGGAGGATTGATTCAATCATCCGAAAAAAAATTGTGTCCTACGGACCTGAAGCAAACAACGGCTGAATTAAAGTCTCTGCTCGAGTCTACGACTCGAACAGACACTCGGGGGCTACTCCCATAGGGAGCGCTGGTCGCGCACCCTATAGTCCATTGTGTTGACTACGTCCATGATGTTGATTCCTTTACAACAGCCGAACAAATTCAGTTGACCCGATGAACTTCCGGGTGAAGTGCTTCGCACTCGACATAAACTTTCGACTCCGACCTCCAAATACAAGGTTCAAGACAACTAAATCTCCACCCGAATCTACGTTTCGGATGGACACTCGGGGGCTACTGACATGGTTATACCCTACGGGTACCCGATGTTAGCCTACCTGGTCCAGCCCGAAGGAAGGCCCACTCGACGATCTACCGAGGTCCATGACTCTCATGACGGTTTAGGTGGTACGAAGCCATGTGGACACGGACTCCCAAACGCACAAGACAAGGAAACCTCAAGACTAGAGTTTGAATACAACTTGTAACCTACTCGTATTGGCACCCGAGACCTAGCCTCCCCATATATAAAGGCTAGGAGGGTCCAACGAGGAGGACACGTACACAATAGACAGATCTACAGATCTAGAACTCGACTCATACTTTCGCACACGCATCCACGCCAGATCGAATCTGCGCATCCTGTAACCTTCAGTTCCGCCGTAATCAAAGAGCAGACAAGCAGGAGTAGGGTTTTCCCTTCGGGGGCCTGAACCTGGGTAAATCTCGTGTCCCCTGGTTGCTTGTCTGTTAACCGTGCCACGATCTCCAGCATCCCCATCTTCTCCAAAACCCAAGTCCATAACAATGGGCATTGACGAGATTAAACCTCGTCATCCACAGACCACCTTAGCAAAAACCGAAGCGAGCACCATTTCACCTCCGTCTCCTCCATCATTTTAATTCTTACACTTTCTCGAGAGGAGATCTGTAGAACACATACTAACCATGCCAAGATCAGCCTAAAATCGGAGTTCATCGCTAGATTGCATCGTCTTCTGTAAGAATCTCGTCGTTTCCTTTTACTAGAAGATGTTCCCAGACGTTGCCTACCTTCAGAACATGATTGTTCATCATATTGTTGCAGTTCGTCGTGCCGCCCGACGCCATCAGTGCTCCAGCCGTGGATTGTCGTCACCGTTGGGGACGAATAACCTCTCAATCATGTCCAGTAGCACCGCCTTGACTTCCTTTATGCCGTCTGCATCTTCTTCTACTCCGGATACGTTCCTAGCGATGGGAATGGCAACGCCAAGCTCGTGCCCGCAAATCCACCGAACTTTTCAGTGAGTTATTCCTGTGAGCTATACTGGATCGTTAGATCTTCATCTAAAGGTCATCATAGATCACTTAAGTGAAGGGGTATCCTCCAACCAGAATCTGCCAAGTGTCACATCTATTCCTATTTTCGAATTTTTAGACATAAGAACATATAAACCTGTAAAAATCATATCTTTAGTTCTGTATATCCAAATTTAGCAAATAATATGTCTATGGATTCAAAAAAATGAGTAGAACACAGTGGATTCATAATTTCGTATTTTTAAGTAGGTTAAAATCACGTTTTATACAGAACCATTTTTGGAGTATTTTGAGTATAAAACTTGTTGTGTAAATTATTTTAAATTGAATGCTTTTGTAAATGGTTGTATATTGAACCCTCTGTCCAGTAAAACCAAAAATATAATTTTAGTCTAGTATAAATAATACCGTGGAAATTGTTTATTGATAATGTCCTTTCCAAGTGTTAGAAAATATTATTAATTGCTACAATTGCATAAATGATTGCATAATCTTGAAAAGATAAAATGTTCAGAAATCACTTAGTAATGTTCAGAACTGTGTTATAACAATCTGTACAATAAGAATTTCCATCTTGCATGCTTGCATACTCTTGGGGATATGCTATATGGGTGTCCTCATAGCATGTCACTTATCCGGATAACCCGGGTGGCCCACAGTTGGTAGCATGGCCTATGGCCTGCTGGGCGGCCCAGTTAGATGGATCCAGAAGGGAGGCCCATGCCGGATAAAGAAAGGCTACTGTGGAGTCACCAGCGTACCCGGAGCCTTGGAGTGCAAGATACACAAGACTAGTAATAGACGGTGTAGGACTCTGTAACCTGTCCGGCTAGGACTTTTCCCTGCAACCCTAGGACCTGGCGACTATATAAGTCGGGCCTATGGGAGCCTTTACGGCACAACCTCAGACGATAACTTAGACTTTCTAGTCACCTCGCACATCGAACCTATCTCTGTAACTCGGCGTATTTCCTTTATAGTGATTTATAGCCAGAGTAGGATTCTGCCACCGTTGTGGGATCTGAACCTGGGTAAGCTATGTTACCTCGTACCCGTCAACGGTCCGCCTTACCCACGTCTCTAAACACGCACTGTGAGGACCCCTCCATGGCGTACTCGTCGGCAATACCACGACAGTTGGCGCCAACCGTGGGGCAAGAGGCGCTTCAGGCTCTTCAGCGGGCGAGGACCAAGGTCTTCGCGGGAATCGGCGAAACCGTAGCCATCGGTCGTGTTCTCTTCTCCGGCAACATTCCGATCGTCCCTCCTGACGAGTTCTGGATCCCAGCAAAGACGAACCCTACGTGGTGTTCGGTCGTTCCTATCGGAGACATCCACCTCTTCATCGGCGAAACCAACTCGGGCACTAGTTCCCTGGGAGTCGAAGGAGCATCAAGGCCCGCACGGACCGCCTACGGGCAGGATACGTTCGTGGAAGGATCGATGTCGTATCTCTTTTCGGAGTTTGCTGGCAAAGATCGGAAAAATTCAAGGCCCACCCAAACCGCCCCTGTGCAGGATATAAAGGTGGAAGATTACTGCAAATCCGCCGGCTTCGCCCGTGCGTCTGGACAACAAAGATCCAAATTCGTCGACGTGGTTACCATCTTCGATCTGACGCGCTGCGTTCAGAGAGAAGGCGAAAACCCCCGCGATTACCTGGCCAGGTGGCTCCGTATACGAGCCGATCTGGCCCACTACCCCGATGATAACGCTTTGTATCACTTCGTGGAAGGACTGGACCGCGACAAGCTTCTCCGACATTCTTTAAGACGGCAGCAGGCAACATGACGCCTTACCCTCGAAGAGATGGTGAGCACCGTCAACAACTACGCGGAAGCTGACGCAGCAGCCCAGATGGAGCTCGCGCTCAGAGACGGAGAACCTACGATTCAACAGCCGCCGCCACCGCCTCCCGCCGCCATTGTCGCACCAACACCACCACCTCAATTCATCGTCGCGGCCGTTGCACCTCCACCGCCCATCATCGAGGAATTCCTGGCACCCTCCGACTCTGTCATTGACGCGCTTTATGCTGATATCAGTGCAGATTCAGAGGAGATAGATTTCAGTCCAGAAGAGCAAGACTCCGCTATGCAGGAGATGGAGGAGGAGTACTCGCGCGACGAGCAATCCAACAATGCCGTCACGTCTCGAGGGGTGTTCGTCACCATTGGGACGACGATGGATGAAGATCAATCCGGACGAGCTCCGCCTACAACATTGCTGACGATGATCGCGCAAAGGTCATGCCTCCTCCGCCTAACCCAGTGCAGCAGCCGCATGAACTCGGCACCGGCCCGAGCAACAACAACATCGCAAACTTGCCACCTCCGGCATCTACGTCTGCAGCAGCCCAAGTTACTCCGACTGATAGAGTGATGTACGACAATCTCCTCGTCGAGCCACTAACCGTTGCTCATATCCGGAACGTGACCCAGCTTGACGAGAAGCGCCAGCAGCTGCTGGAGGAAGCGCAGGACATCGCGGAGCAAGGCACTAAGCTAGATCGAGATCTGGTCAACGCGCAGAAGTCCATAGAGAAAGCTAGAGCAATGGAGGTCGAGTATAAGACTTTACTGCAGCAGCAGAAGGCTAAGAAAGCTCCGGCTCGTGTCATCAACGATCGTGGTGTACGGCGCAACCTAGGATGGGCTCCCTCGAAGCTAGTACAATCCAAGCCATACATTGACAGTGAAGGCAAGCAGGTGATGCCCACCCCACTCCTTAACCTTGCCGTCGCCAAGACCCTTCTGGAGCAGGATAGATCACCCGAGGCAGTGGAGCAGGTCTATGACCTGGTGGCCAAGGCGGTGAAGCAGCAGGAAAAGGCCACCTCTCGGAGGCTTGAGTCTGACCCAGCGCTATGCCAATCTAGCCAGTACAAGCCGCCAAGGGACATATCTCCTCTTGATGTCGGGTCCCAGACGGGTTCATCAGAACGAAGACAGAGGGATGCGCGCAACAGGAAGGATGCTATCCCCATATCCTCTGACCACGGAGAAAAGGCCCGACCCCATCGCCCATCGCCATCGCCCCGGTCCCCCTGACATCGCGAAGATTACAAGACTCACCATCGTACGGATATGCCCCCACCAAAGCAGTGCACCATCGTCATCCGCGACAACACTGAGCAGACCCGTCATGACGAAGAGCGCAACCAAGGACACAGGAGAAGGTCACGCCATGACCCTCCGCGTCCGACAAGAAACCATGACAGGCGTGAGGCGTCGCAGGAGGGTAACATCAAGAAGGCTAACCCAACGCCACCTCCGCCTCCTTCACCACCATGCAGCCACCATGGCGGAGGAGGCCCGCGTCGTTCACGCAGCCCATCCCCTGTTGACAAGAAGAAGAACCCAGAGCCATACAATGAACGTTCACGGATCGATAAGATCCACGAGGCCCGGGAAGGACGATACCTAGGACCACGTTGCTTTGGACCTGCAATACGGTTTGCAACTTACCCCAAAGGTTTCCGGATTGACAAGACCATCAAGCCCTATGACGGCACCGCCAAGCCAGCCACATGGTTGCAGGACTATGTCAACGCGATGGAGATTGCTGGAGGCAACCCCAACGTCGCCGTCAAGTACCTTGTAACACCCTCATAATCGGCCCTATGCAAGTCTCAGCGATTCACGCCAAACCCGCATAGAAACGATTCAAAGGTGCCCACCAGGCACTTTCGTGTGGGTGAAAAACGAAGTAATACCATTACACAATAGTCCACGATGGAACCCACAAAACAGATAGATACAACAACGACTCCATGAGTCAAGAATACAATATACAGTACAAAGATCCAAATCACCTTGAAAACGATACAGCGTCCGAGTACGGACAAGATGCAAATTGAGCTAAGAGCCCTGAAGAATAACCAATGGCGTCCATAACCCTGCCCAGGCCAAGCCGGAAGGGTAACCCTGCTAACGACGTCGATCTCAAAACCTGCTTAAACAAAAGGGATGCCGACAAAGGTCAAAGGAAAAAGAGAGAGCGGTCAGTACTGAGGCCAGTACACGGCGAGACTAGAATTCGGCGGTCCTCGCCTACATTGGTATGGTGGACTGAGGCGGCAGCGCAGCATGCACTAAACAACCTATAGAGACTCCATACAACTGGCGGCTATCAGAGAGGGATAAGAAAGACCTATTCGGAACCAGCCTGATACTACCACCAAACATACCCATCCTGGTATTACCCCCTCGAGACCAAACGAGGAAGTCAATCGAGGAACTCACACAGTTGGCAGTTTTATTTATTTAGTTATCGTTGCAGCAATTACTAGTCAGGTATCGATAGTCATCCTGATATAATAAGCAGTGGGCACTTTTAGTTGACCATTCCATTGTAGTTGTAGTACTTACTAGTCAGATACATATAGGTGAGGCATCCCAAAACCCAGCAGTTGTTGGTACTTTTATTTAGCCATTCCGTTGTAGTTGCAATACTTACTAGTCAGATACAATGGTAACAGGTAACAACTCAAACCAGCAATTGTTGGCACTTTTATTTAGTCATTCCATTATAGTAAAGCTGATTACTAGTCATTATAAGGTCAAATTTATAGCACTACTTTAGTTATAGTTGTCTATGATCGAGATACTGTGCTCCAAGTCGTCCATAACCGCGGACATGGCTATCAGAAAGTTTTACCCTGCAGGGGGCACAAATAGCAACACACGCACGATCAACCTCGGAAAAACCAAAATAAAACCCAACGAGGCATCACGACAAAGAAATCGCAAGATTCATATAATATTTCAGGGGGCCACCCCACCAAGCTACCCTTCTGAAGTTGGCGGCTCGAGACGCGGACCCAGAGGTTTGTGACGATGGCTGTAAACGACTGGGAACCCAAAAATGTGATTGGGCTTGTCGATACCGCGAAAACGTGGCATGGGGTTCCAAAACAGTACAGGCGCTCCACGCGCAATCATAATAAAGCAGTAAAGCATGGCATAAGTACAGGATAGTAATAAAGCCCCAAACTACTTTGTGGCCCCAAGAAATAAGATATGACTCCAGCTCATGCTAAGGGGATTCATGGGCCCACATGCGGATAGTGCGAATATTCAAAGAACATGTATCAAGTACTCGGGGTCCTATGGGACACAAGTGGACGGTTAAAAACCAAATAACATCTATTGCCCACCTGTGCCTCTGCATTATTTACCTACTTCAATTTTAGTTATTAAATGATAATTAAAGTTATAATCATCTCCAACATAAAGCATATGGCAGTCTTCCAGCAACTGTGGTGCTTGACGACACGCAACAACACTTGAGCAAGCGACTACGTCACGCAAGTCCAACTATCTACCAAACAACAGGTGATAGGATGTGTCCAAGGAAATATGAGGCTGCAAGGGATATCACGGGTACAGAAACTAGAGCATCGAAACACAGGTAGCAATAGATCAACAGGAGGGAGTAAATACTATGAAAGTAAGATAGGTAGAAAGGGGGAGATTGCTCGCCTGAAAAACATTGCCAAAGGTACATCCGAAGATCGGGGCGAAGCTCACATCAACTCATCGATCTTATCCGCGAAGAAGCAAAACACTAGAAGAAACATCGGATGCACTATTTAATACTACGACAGAAGATCGGGCATGATGCATGTATGATCTATGACATGGCAAGCATGCGATGCAATTAGGCCATATTAAGCGGAACCGGGGTCCCGAAAATTATTAAGTTCATGTTTTTTAGATACCCCACAATTTAAATGTTGTTTTAACAAGGTAAGACATGGCACCGGTTCACTATGCAAATTTAAATGAAGCCAATATAAGACTATATAAACCCGCATATGGACTCCATATTTAATTATGAGGTGAATCATCTAGATACCCCAAACACCCACAACATGTATGCAAACATGTTCATTTAATATGCAACAAGATCAATATCATATATAAAATAGGGGCTCGGGAAAGGGTCACACATGATGTTCGGCGATCTTGGCGTCCTATGGTTCGGGTTTGGGTCTCGACGTGATCGGTCTTCGGGCCTCGTCCGAGGGGTCCGTGAAGGAGTTCTCGGTGCTCTATGGAGAAGACCCTGTGGTTCCATCTTGGTTTGTCGGCGACAAACTTGGATTGAATGTTGGCGTCCTTTGCGTTGGAGTAGGAGTAACTAATGTAGTCAATCTACAACTTGTCATTCTTTGAAGACTCAACACGCCACCGGAGATCATAGCCACATGGGTAAACAACATAGATCACAAGCAGCAATCTGGACCAAAGATCAAAGGGAAATTGTGACCATCTGCAAACATAACAATGCCCTCACGCAACACATGTATAGAGACCTGGACAAGCAGTCACTATGCATGCGCGCTGGGACAGAGGAGGCAGGTACTGCAAGTGCTTGCACTCACGTGGGCGGCAGTACACGCAGCGGATGACCTCGAGATCGCGGGTACCTGCGCGAACATCTGGCCAAGAGGAAGCAGCGGCGCACGCTAGCCGACGACCCGGACAAGGTGAAGCAGGGGCAGTGGCGATGATAACGGCGACGGGGAGACCGGGCTTGGTAGTTGTCGGCAATATAGAGAGAACTGCAGGGCGTAGACCTGCAGGGAGAGGTGACGCGTGGTGGCGGGGTCGGTGCGGAGCCGGTAGGCAGAAGGCGAGGCGGCGGGGCGCGGTTCTAGGGCCAGTGTGGAAGAGGTGGCGGGGTCCTCTCGGGAAGGGGCTCGGCGACCATGGCGGTGGGAAATGAGGTCGACGGCGCACTGGAGGCGAAGGCTGGACGGAGGAAGGTGCCGGCGGCGGGGTCCTGCAGGGGAAGATGGGGTCAGAGAAGGTGAGCCCCGCGTGCGGCCTGTGGTAGGTGGCGACGCGGGTGGGGAAACAGGGAGAGAGGAAGGTGTGGCTAGCAGGGGAGGTAGCTGCCGGCTCCAGGACGGACGGGCTCGACGACGAGCTAGGAGGCAAATGACGGCGGCGTCGGGGTAGGGCGGAGCCGCTCGGGTTGGCAGGAAGGAGACAGGGAGGGCCGACGCCGTCGGTGACGGAGACGAGCAGAGGACAAGGTGGCCGGCCGACGTCGTCTCTGCTGGCGACGGGGAGGCGCTGCAGAGGGCCAGGGCGAGCGCGGTGAGCAGCGAAGGGGCCGGCCACAGCAGACGAGGCGGCGGCGTCGGGTGCTATCGGGGACAGGAGGGAGGAGGAAGTGGGGCGCGTGGGGAAAGAGAGGTTTGGTGGGCATCGGTCACTGCAGGTGGGGCCGGGGGTGCTGGACAGTTTCGTGTGAACGGGGTGGGATGCGTGTGTGGTGTTCGGAAGGGTGGGGTGGAGTTGGTAGGTGGTGGCGGCTGGGAGGTGGCCGAGTGGTGGCTGGAGGGAGTAGGGAGCAGG
Organism: Avena longiglumis; assembly: GCA_030063025.1. Classification (NCBI taxonomy): domain Eukaryota; kingdom Viridiplantae; phylum Streptophyta; class Magnoliopsida; order Poales; family Poaceae; genus Avena; species Avena longiglumis. Next base: position 112,381,089 of record CP125977.1, on the reverse strand, counting down.
TGGGGATGGGTTTGGTCTAGGGTTAGGGTTTGAGGGAGGGGGTTTTGTCAGATTGTCCCAGGCCAAAACTGTCGGGGTGGTAGGTGGCCTCCCCGGGTTTTAAAATAGTTGGTTTATTTAATTTATTTTTAAAAATATATTATATAAGTAGTCTAAGACAAATACAAGATCCGAATAGACCGAGAATTTTGATTTAAAATTTAAGGAGGGCTAGTTTAGAAAACAACATAGTCTTTCGCAAATAGTTTTAGGCAAAAATAATATGCATGATGATGTCTTGATGATGCACAACAAAATAACATACAATTTTCTAGTAGTGATTTACCCGGGGTGCTACAATTCGACACCACTAACAACGGATCTCGCCCTCGAGATCCGCCTCCTAGTATGGGAAAGAATGCCAACAATCTGAATCTTCTCGCTTCGTGTAGATCTTCGCGACACCACTAACAAAGGTTCTTGTTTCGTCTTGAAATCGGCGACACCACCAACAAGATGTCGTTGATCCTGTTCGTCAAGAGAACACTCCGGATAAACAACAGACGAAGTTAAAGGTAAGGCCACCTCTAACTTCTATGGAAGGAGTAAGAATTGCATCGATCCACCATTCAATGTACAAAAGTGAATGGTATGAGTAGTGGTATGGTCGCGACTCCATCCCGCACTCAAAGCATTAATCTGTACATGAATAGAAGACTTATGCAACCAACTCTCGGGATTCAGACTGAAGATCTCGACAAGCGAGGTTTGGAAACAAAGGAGGGATGGAGATTCTCATCAGATCTGATGTAGATGACTTCGTCGTATCGGAAAACACTGTAGGATAGAAAGAAAAATTTTATTGATTTTTCGGTCCATTGAAAGGTACAACAGATGAAAGATTCATCAGATAGCATGAAGGTCGGATGTTGAAGCACCGTTACAAGAGGAGGAAGTGAAACCCTGAAGGTACGACGAAAGCCCAACCACGAGAATTCCTGGACTCAAAGAAAAGATAAGGGGGTAGATTCAAAACACGCAGACGTACAAGGAGAATAGAAGAGGGGTAAGGAGTAAAAGCAGACCTAATCAGATCTATCCAACCGATTTTCCAAAATAGTTTTGACACTCTACATCGGCCGTTAGCTAGGTTATCCTACAGGCTGGACCACTGGGGTATCATAATTGCTGAGCTCTGATACCACTCTGTAACACCCTCATAATCGGCCCTATGCAAGTCTCAGCGATTCACGCCAAACCCGCATAGAAACGATTCAAAGGTGCCCACCAGGCACTTTCGTGCGGGTGGAAAACGAAGTAATACCATTACACAATAGTCCACGATGGAACCCACAAAACAGATAGATACAACAACGACTCCATGAGTCAAGAATACAATATACAGTACAAAGATCCAAATCACCTTGAAAACGATATCCGAGTCGATGCGGACAAGATGCAAATTGAGCTAAGAGCCCTGAAGAATAACCAATGGCGTCCATAACCCTGCCCAGGCCAAGCCGGAAGGGTAACCCTGCTAACGACGTCGATCTCAAAACCTGCTTAAACAAAAGGGATGCCGACAAAGGGCAAAGGAAAAAGAGAGAGCGGTCAGTACTGAGGCCAGTACACGACGAGACTAGAATTCGGCGGTCCTCGCCTACATAGGTATGGTGGACTGAGGCGGCAGCGCAGCATGCACTAAACAACCTATAGAGACTCCATACAACTGGCGGCTATCAGAGAGGGATAAGAAAGACCTATTTGGAACCAGCCTGATACTACCACCAAACATACCCATCCTGGTATTACCCCCTCGATACCAAACGAGGAAGTCAACCGAGGAACTCACATAGTTGGTTGTTTTATTTATTTAGTTATTGTTGCAGCAATTACTAGTCAGGTATCGATAGTCATCCTGATATAATAAGCAGTGGGCACTTTTAGTTGACCATTCCATTGTAGTTGTAGTACTTACTAGTCAGATACATATAGGTGAGGCATCCCAAAACCCAGCAGTTGTTGGTACTTTTATTTAGCCATTCCGTTGTAGTTGCAATACTTACTAGTCAGATACAATGGTAACAGGTAACAACTCAAACCAGCAATTGTTGGCACTTTTATTTAGTCATTCCATTATAGTAAAGTTGATTACTAGTCATTATAAGGTCAAATTTATAGCACTACTTTAGTTATAGTTGTCTATGATCGAGATACTGTGCTCCAAGTCGTCCATTACCGCGGACACGGCTTTCAGAAAGTTTTACCCTGCAGGGGGCACAAATAGCAACACACGCACGATCAACCTCGGAAAAACCAAATAAAACCCAACGAGGCATCACGACAAAGAAATCGCAAGATTCATATAATATTTCAGGGGGCCACCCCACCAAGCTACCCGCTACGAAGTTGGCCGGCTCCGAGACGGACCCAGAGGTTTGTGACGACGGCTGTAAACGACTGGGAACCCCAAAATGTGACTGGGCTTGTCGATACACAAAACGTGGCACGGGTTCCAAACAATACAGCGCTCCGCAATCATAATAAAGCAGTAAAGCATGGCATAAGTACAGGATAGTAATAAAGCCCCAAACTACTTTGTGGCCCCAAGAAATAAGATATGACTCCAGCTCATGCTAAGGGGATTCATGGGCCCACATGCGGATAGTGCGAATATTCAAAGAACAGGTATCAAGTACTCGGGGTCCTACGGGACACAAGTGGACGGTTAAAAACCAAATAACATATATTGCCCACTTGTGCCTCTGCATTATTTACCTACTTCAATTTTAGTTATTAAATGATAATTAAAGTTATAATCATCTCCAACATAAAGCATATGGCAGTCTTCCAGCAACTGTGGTGCTTGACGACACGCAACAACACTTGAGCAAGCGACTATGACACGCAAGTCCAACTATCTACCAAACAACAGGTAATAGGATGTGTCCAAGGCAATATGAGGCTGCAAGGGATATCACGGGTACGGAAACTAGAGCATCGAAACACAGGTAGCAATAGATCAACAGGAGGGAGTAAATACTATGAAAGTAATATAGGTAGAAAGGGGGAGATTGCTCGCCTGAAAAACATTGCCGATGGTACATCCGAAGATCGAGGCGAAGCTCACATCAACTCATCGATCTTATCCGCGAAGAAGCAAAACACTAGAAGAAACATCGGATGCACTATTTAATACTACGACAGAAGATCGGGCATGATGCATGTATGATGTATGACATGGCAAGCATGCGATGCAATTAGGCCATATTAAGCGGAACCGGGGTCCCGACAATTATTAAGTTCATGTTGTTTAGATACCCCGCAATTTAAATGTTGTTTTAACAAGGTAAGACATGGCACCGGTTCACTATGCAAATTTAAATGAAGCCAATATAAGACTAGATAAACCCGCATATGGACTCCATATTTAATTATGAGGTGAATCATCTAGATACCCCAAACACCCACAACATGTATGCAAACATGTTCATTTAATATGCAACAAGATCAATATCATATATAAAATAGGGGCTCGGGAAAGGGTCACACATGATGTTCAGCGATCTTGGCGTCCTATGGTTCGGGTTTGGGTCTCGACGTGATCGGTCTTCGGGCCTCGTCCGAGGGGTCCGTGAAGGAGTTCTCGGTGCTCTGTGGAGAAGACCCTGTGGTTCCATCTTGGTTTGTCGGCGACAAACTTGGATTGAATGTTGGCGTCCTTTGCGTTGGAGTAGGAGTAACTAATGTAGTCAATCTACAACTTGTCATTCTTTGAAGACTCAACATGCCACCGGAGATCATAGCCACATGGGTAAACAACATAGATCACAAGCAGCAATCTGGACCAAAGATCAAAGGGAAATTGTGAACATCTGCAAACATAACAATGCCCTCATGCAACACATGTATAGAGACCTGGACAAGCAGTCACTATGCATGTGCGCTGGGACAGAGGAGGCAGGTACTGCAAGTGCTTGCACTCACGTGGGCGGCAGTACACGCAGCGGATGACCTCGAGATCGCGGGTACCTGCGCGAACGATCTGGCCAAGAGGAAGCAGCGGCGCACGCTAGCCGACGACCCGGACAAGGTGAAGCAGGGGCAGTGGCGATGATAACGGCGACAGGGAGACCGGGCTTGGTAGTTGTCGGCGATATAGAGAGAACTGCAGGGCGTAGACCTGTAGGGAGAGGTGACGCGCGGTGGGGGGGTCGGTGCAGAGCCGGTAGGCAGAAGGCGAGGCGGCGGGGCGCGGTTCTGGGGCCAGTGTGGAAGAGGCGGCGGGGTCCTCTCGGGAAGGGGCTCGGTGATCATGGCGGTGGGAAACGAGGTCGGCGGCGCACTGGAGGAGAGGCTTGGACGGAGGAAGGTGCCGGCGGCGGGGTCCTGCAGGGGAAGATGGGGTTAGAGAAGGCGAGCCCCGCGTGCGGCCTGGGGTAGGTGGCGACGCGGGTGGGGAAACAGGGAGAGAGGAAGGTGCGGCTAGCAGGGGAGGTAGGTGGCCGGCTCAGGGCAGACGGGCTCGACGAGCCGGGAGGCAGAGGACGGGCGGCGTCAGGGGCGGAGCCGCTCGGGTTAGCGAGGAAGGAGATAGGAGGCCGCCTGTGACGGAGACGAGCAGAGGACAAGGTGGCGGCCGACGCTGCCTCTGGCTGGCGACGGAGGCGCCGCAGAGGGCAGGCGCAGCGGTGAGCAGGGCACAGCAGCGGCAAGGCGTCGGGTGCTATCGGGGACAGGAGGGAGGAGGAAGTGGGGCGCATGGGGAAAGAGAGGTTTGGTGGGCATCGGTCACTGCAGGGGGCAGGTGCTGGACAGAATGTGAGCAGGGTGGGATGCGTGTGTGGTGTTCGGCAGGGTGGGGTGGAGATGGTAGGTGGCGGCGGCTGGGAGGTGGCCGAGTGGTGGCTGGAGGGAGTAGGGAGCAGGTGGGGATGGGTTTGGTCTAGGGTTAGGGTTTGAGGGAGGGGGTTTGGTCAGATTGGGCCAGGCCAAAACTGCCGGGGTGGTAGGTGGCCTCCCCGGGTTTTAAAATAGTTGGTTTATTTAATTTATTTTTAAAAATATATTTTATAAGTAGTCTAAGACAAATACAAGATCCGAATAGACCGAGATTTTTGATTTAAAATTTAAGGAGGGCTAGTTTAGAAAACAACATAGTCTTTCGCAAAAAGTTTTAGGCAAAAATAATATGCATGATGATGTCTTGATGATGCACAACAAAATAACATACAATTTTCTAGTAGTGATTTACCCGGGGTGCTACATACCTCCCATTAATGTTGGCGGGCATGACCCGTCAATGGATCGACGACTTGCCGGAGAAATCTATCTACAACTGGTTGGACATGCAAGAATCGTTCACCAAGAACTTTGAGGTTACTTACAAGCGTCCCTGCACTATGGGCGATCTACATCTGTGCGTGCAAGAGAAAGACGAGACATCTCGCGCCTACCTCTCTCGCTGGCTGGACATGAAGAATTCCTGTGCAGGAGTGCACACCCAGACCGCCATGTCCGCCTTCATCGACAGGTGGGAAGGGTCACGTTGCTCTGACATAAGCTGAAGTGCTTGCAGGACAATCACCAGCTTGACTTGAATCAGATGATTTAGTTGGCTAGTGAGTTCGCAGCTGTGGACGACGATGCTCGCGGCTCCTTGCCGGCAACGGCCGTTCCAACTCAAGCTCGGAGGAACAGCAGTACAAAGCGGAAAACCTCTCTAGAAGAAAAGCAATCTACCGATATGGTCGCTATGACTTTTGCAGGACGAGGTGATGGCAGACAACATGGCCGAGGAAGGGGAGCTGGACGTGGACAGCAACGAGGAAGTGAAACAACCTCGGCGTCGCTCCGCGTTCCCCAAACCTACGAGGAGTACCGCGATATGCCGTGCCTCGTACACCTCTACGCCAACGACAAAGCCACCCATACCAATCGACACTGCAAGTTCGTCAATGACCTCAAGGAAGACCCGGAGTCTGGCTACAAGAAAAGTCGGAAGAACAGACCGCGAGGCAAGGGAAAGGGGAAGAAGAAGGAGGAGGAATCCAAGGATTCAAGTGACATGGACGAAGACGTTGACCCCAAACACGCCGCCAAGAGCGATGATAAGGGCAAGAACCCCTTCGCAAAGAAGGATCCAGTCTACCACACTTTCCTTGGCACCCCCACCGTCCGACAACAAAAGACCTCTCTGAGGATCCTGATGGCCACTCTCCCCCCAGTTCCCCAGTACCTGCGCTGGTCGGAGGTTCCAATAACTTGGGATAGGACGGACCACCCAGACCTTATACCTACGGAGAACCAGTACGCCATGGTCATCAACCCCGTGATTGACGGCGTGGAGTTCACCAAGTGTATGGTGGATAGTGGAAGCAGCATCAACATCATGTACCTGGATACACTGCAGAAGATGAACTTGACGGAGGCAAACCTAAGGCGGACCAACACCATCTTCCACGGCATAGTTCCTGTAACATACTAAAAATACTAAACTTGGATCATCAAACTCTAATCATCAAATTTAGGGTTAACAAAAACTTTTCTAATTAAAAATATGAAAGCATTCATATGTGTGTGTATTGAAATTTGGATTCTTTTGAATTGCCATGATTATGTGTTTCCTTGCTTGTAAAATGATTCTTAGGTGAAATAAACATCATTTAAACAATTCCCAAACTTTTCCCAAAGACAAATAAATCAAAACAAACAAATTAAGTGAATGGTCACTTTGGCCAAATTAACTCCCATGCCTACTTTGGCTATATCTAACTTTTAGAACTTAACAGAAACTTGTTTATATCTTTGCACCCCTTGATAGTACTCATAACAAAGTATCAAGGCCCACCTTGTGATCATCCCGAAACATTCAAATGCATAGTTTAAATGATAGTTTAAAATTGAATCTATTTCATATGGGAAGATCCCAATTTTTCAAAAACCACTCAAACAAGCTCAACTTTCAAAACCCAAGCATCCACAGACTCACCAGCACATGCCTAGCACACCCACCAAAAATCTTTTCAAAATTCAAAACTTGAATTCATGCGGCCATTTCATCAAACTCCTTGTAGATACAAATCAAACGAAATCAAAACACTATAGTGTGTAGGGATTCTGGCCTAACTTGTTCCCTCTCTGGACACCACTAGCCTTAGTAGATCATCTAACAAACTTAACTAATCACTAGCACCACTGTGAGCTCGCCAATGTCATCAATGGTGAACATCCTGTTGGGAATATGCCCTAGAGGCAATCATGTATGATGAGATTTCCCATTGTATTCATAAAGTTATTAAGTAGTCCTTGTATAAACATCTGATGTGTATCATTGAATATGTGATTCAGTTGTGGAACTATGCATTCATGTTGTTTGTACTAAATATCCTTGGTCATTGAGGTTGTGCTGGACACACAACTTAGACCAATGTGAAAGTTGTCTTGATGACTCGGTTCCACTTGTCATGGGCATGGAGATGCTATTCCAACTTACACAGACTAGGCTAAAGAGTTTAGCGAGTCGGATTGACCCATATTGAGGTACAACGAACTAAGTTATCATTTGTATATCTCAATCAATGTAATCCTTAGACCTGAGGTTGTTGCATAGTCCGAGTTGAGGATCACCGACTTAGGTTCTGTTAAACGCTGATCCGTAACTGGGCAGTTATAAAGACAGGGTTCGGGTCGACTGAGAATCAAGCTGCGTGATATGAATAACCAAGATGGGATTTTGCCCCTCCACTCGGAGAGATATTCTCTAGGCCCTCTCGTGAGATATGATTCGGAAAGCATGGCCATGCACGACTCGGTTAAGTGTTAACCGAGGCGATCGACTAAGAGTTAGTCGGGTGAATCACTTATCTCGGATCGAGAAGAGAGTCGGACTATTTAAGGGATGACATATATTCGCCTATAGTCTGACAAGGTATATCGTGAGGCAAAAGGGACTCAGACGTAAGTCGCATTGAAAAGGCAAGTCGTCATGACTCTTTGGTATTTGGGAATCCAGACGCTCGCTAGGAGCCGATGCCGATTGATCGATTGTGAGTTGGACTCAAATCGTGTCCAAGTAACCATGAGCCTGCGGGGTCACACACTTAAGAGCGGGAGCAAGTTCGGATTGGATCCGAATCTGTAATCTGGTTGGGTTGGACCTAAACCAGATTAGGACTGAGTTAGTGAGTTGGACTCACGGTGACTAATGTTATATGGGCTTTAGTGAATGGGTCGCGCGAGCAGAGCCCACGTTCACTCCCTATATATTGTGGAGCACAGTAACCCAGAAAGGTTAATCGTTGTTCGGTTAGGTCATTCCATGTGTTGGAAACCCTAGCTCCACAGCAGTCCAGCCGCCGTAACGAACCTAGCGATCGCCACGGCGCCTCCTCATATGCGTGTGGATACCACAGAGGTGTCACGATCGCACCGTGAAGATCGGATCGTGAGGATCGCCTTGCATCAATCGACGCGCTTCATCGGTAATCCGCAACCGCGTCTAGTGGTAAACCTCGTGGCTTTCTACCTCAGCTAGGTATTGGGATCACCACGTTAGAGGAAAAGTTTTATTTTATCTCTGCGTGGCCCAACAAAGGGTATCGAGGGATAGCTTCGGTTTTAGGCGAGATCTCGCATATGTGATATGCGGTAGGCTATAGATGAGATCTATGTCCTGTTTTGGTGGTCGATCTATGAGATAGATCGGTTTTGTATGAAGTTGATTGGATCAACTGCATCGGGAATGGTAGATCTGATTTCCGTGATCATACTGCTGAGGTCGTGGAACGACATACCCCTACCGGTCGGCTTCCGCCATCGGGGTAGACTGTGACACGTAAATCCAGAAGCGGTGATCGAAGATCAAAAAGTTTGATCGGATCGGAACGATGGTCGGAATCCATGTTCGGATCGTAGATGAGATCTACGTTTTCGGAAAAATCCGGCTAGCGGGACCGCCGGCTTCGCCCTGTCGTAGCGCCTTAGATGTCGTTGCGAGTTTCACAACGCCGGTAGATATTGTATCTATGCATAACTTGTTTTTGCAGGAAGTTGTGAATGGTATGGTTCATGTGCATGTGATGTATGTGTGTAATCCATACGTGATCTGCGAATCACGGTTTTTGTCAGCCGGCTGGAGCCTAGGTGCTGTCATTTTATTGTATAACGACCTGCGTGTCGGATTCTCTATGTAATTTACTTTACTAAGCTAGTGTAGCTGTTTGAGAACCCGGAAGGCATGCAAGGCGTTGTACATGTCGGTGACATGGAGTAAGACGGCAAGTGACAAGAGTTGGCACGAGTCGGATTACAGTCTTTGTGGAGATGGAGATCGCCATGAAGAGAGCCATACCATTTCACATTATAATTGCTTTATTTTGTGTTATTGTTATGTCTCAGTTTTACCTCTATTAGATAGTCGGTAAAATTTAATCCCTCAAAGAAGGTCTAGTCGGTTTTCCCGCCAGTGTTTGCACCATCACAAGTCGGACATTTTTGGTAGTGGGCTCATAAAATTGAGGTGCTGCCAATTCTTTCCAACTAGGTGGGTTCGAGTCGGACTCTTACGCAGAAACACTTGGTAAGCTAGACGGGTCTATCACAACGGTGGGACTCGGGAAAAGTCGGATGGGAGCTGGGCATGTGATGCCACCCGTCAACAGGAGTCGCATGAGATGCGATTGACAAGGAGTTGTCTACCTAGATCACTTGGAGGCTAGCGGTGATGCTAAAGCTCACTAGCCGACTTGATTATTTAGGATCCTGAATCACTAAGTAACCATCGGAGGGGTGTTGGTTCTAGTGGGAGCAGAAAATATTAAAATGTTTAATATGCTTGCTCTTTTATGAATACATGTCTTAAAGTGTTTTGCATATTTTCTGTTGTAGATAATGGCACCAAGTAGCAGTCACTCTCAGATATCCGGTTTTGCATTGAGAACCATTCTTGAGAAAGATAAACTGAACGACACTAATTTTACCAACTGGTATCGAAATCTGAGAATTGTTCTCAAACAAGAAAGAAGGACCATGTCCTAGACAACCCACTTCCAGATGAGCTGAATGAGAATGCGACTGTCGCAGCCACCAATGCCTACCGTCGGGCTAAAGATGAGTCCACGGATATTAGCTGTCTTATGCTTGCTCACATGGAACCGGACTTGCAAAAGCAGTTCGAGCATGTTGAGGCCTACGATATGATCGAAAGCCTCAAAAGTATGTTCCAGGCTCAGGCGAAGACTGAGAGGTATCAAGTCTCTCGTGCTTTCTGAGTTGCAAGCTTAAGGATGGTGATCCACCGAGTCCGCATGTGATCAAAATGGTTGGTTACGTGCAGTCTCGGAGAGGCTTGGCTACCCCATAAGCGAAGAGTTCGCTACGGATATAATTCGAACTCTCTTCCTAGTGCATATGGGCAGTTCATTTCGCACTACCACATGCATGGTATGGATAAGAAGCTCACCGAATTGCATGGGATGCTCAAGCAGTGAGGCGGATCTCAAGAAGGGCACCAGTCAAGTGTTGATGGTGCGAGAATAAGGCTAAGTTCAAGAAGAGTTCTTGGACTAAGAAGAAGGCTAAGTCGAGGAAAGCGGGCTCGGGACCCGGTCCCAAGCTCTTCCTCGTGGACTAAACCATCTCCTTCACCGGATCCACTTGCTTCTACCCAAGGCGGATGGCCTTGGAAGACGAATGCACAAGTACTTGGCCGACAAAGCCAAGAGTGGAGGTATGACTTCCGACTCAGGTACACTTGTTTGCAATGTTATAGACATATATCTTGCTTGATGCACCTAATAGTTCTTGGGTATATGATACGGATCAGTTATTCACATACGCAACTCGTTGGTGGACCGGTAAGAACTAGGAGCGCAAGAGGCGAGGTTGATATTCGATCGGCAACAAAGCAAGAGTTGCTGCGTTGGAAGTCGGACGATGCAACTTCATTTACCTTCCGGATTCATTATGGAACTAAATAATTGTTATTATGTTCCAAAGGCTCGATCGAAACATTATTTCGCTTCATGTTTGATGAGGCAAGGCTATGAGTCGAATATCAAGAATAATGGTTGTTCTTTGTATTTGAATGATATGTTTCACGGCTTTGCACCCGCCCGTGACGGGTTATTTATTTTGAATCTTGATGGTGAGTCGGTTTATAACATAAATGTTAAAAGGTTGAAACCAAATGATCTGAATATGACTTACTTTTTGGCACTGTCGGCTTGGTCATATAAGTTGGAAACGCATGAAGAAGATCCATGATGATGGACTCCTAACCCGCTCGACTTAGAGTCGCTCGAGACATGCGAATCTTGCCTACTCGGCAAAATGACCAAGACACCTTTTGCAAAGAGTTGCGAAAGGGCGTCCGACTTGTTGGGACTAGTACATAGTGATGTATGTGGACCAATGAGCACGACAGCCAGGGGTGGTTATGAGTACTTCATTACCTTCACTGATGATTTGAGTAGGTATGATATGTCTACTTAATGAAACATAAGTCGGAAGCCTTTGAAAAGTTCAAAGAATTCGAATGAAGCACAGAATCAACTCGGCAAGAAAATAAAGTTTCTTGATCGGACCGAGGAGGCGAGTACATGAGCCATGAGTTTGATGACCATCCAAAAGTTGTGGAATAGTTCCTCAACTTACTCCGCCAGAACGCCACAAAGGAATGGTGTTTTGGAAAGGCGGAATCGTACCTTGTTGGACATGGTACGATCAATGATGAGTCGACAGATCCGCCTTTATCATTTTGGGGTTATTGTCTAGAAACAAGGCTTCACACTAAACAAAGTACCATCAAAATCGGTAGAGAAGACACCGCATGAGATGTGGACAGCAAAAAGCCGAGTTTGTCTTTTCTTAAGATTTGGGGTTGTGAAGCTTTTGTCAAGTTTATCGGACAAGCTTACGGCCAAGTCGGATAAATGTATTTTCGTGGGGTATCCGAGGGAAACCTTGGGTTACTACTTCTACAACCGAGAAGAGGGCAAAGTGTTCGTCGCTCGGAACGGTGTCTTCCTTGAGAAAGAGTTTCTCAGTCGGGGAGTAAGTGGGAGCACGGTGCAACTCGAAGAAATTCGAGAGGAATCGGCTAATAGCAAATCGGCTAATAGCAAATCGGCTAATAGCGAATCGGCAAAAACCTTGGAGGTTGAGCCGATCGTGGCAGCTGAGCCGATAGCAGCACCTGTACTACGAAGATCGGCAAGATTACGAAGTTTTCGTGATGTGTTACCGCGATGTGATGAGCCGCAAATTATTCGGAAGCGATGGTGGGATCTGATTCCGAGTCATGGCTTGGAGCCATGAGATCCGAGATAAAGTCCATGGATGAAAATCAAGTTTGGAACTTGGTTGATCTGCCAGACGGTGCAAGACCCGTCGAGTGCAAATGGGTCTTTAAGAAGAAAACTGATATGGATGGAAATGTTTCAATCTATAAAGCACGCCTTGTCGCGAAGGGGTTCCGACAAGTTCAAGGAGTTGATTACGACGAGACTTTCGCCAGTAGCGATGCTTAAATCAGTTCGGATCATGTTAGCTATAGCGCCTATTTCGACTATGAGATATGGCGATGGATGTCAAAACGGCTTTCCTTAACGGAAATTTAACCGAGGACGTGTATATGATACCCGAGGGTTTTGTCGATCGGCTAATGCTGACAAGGTATGCAAACTTCTGAAATCCATTTATGGGTTGAAGCAAGCATCTCGGAGTTGGAACATTCGCTTTGATGAGGTAGTCAAATCGTTTGGCTTCATCAAGAATGATCATGATTCTTGTTTGTACAAGAAGTTTAGTGGGAACAAAGTAAATTTTCTAATCTTATATGTGGATGACATATTCGATTGGAAATGATGTCCAGATGTTGTAAGAAACCAAGGATTCATTGGAAAGGAGTTTCTCAATGAAAGACTTGGGTGAGGCAACATACATCCTCGAATCCGGATCTATAGAGATAGATCAAGGAGGCTCATTGGATTGAGTCGAGTACTTATTTGGACAAAGTGTTGAAAAGTTCAACATGGAATCGCCTAAGAAGGGTTCTTACCGATGTCCCATGGTGTAAAACTTAGCAAGACTCGGTGTCCTTCGACAACCGATGAGCGAAGTAGGATGAGTGCGATTCCATATGCTTCGCAGTTGGATCCATCATGTACGCCATGATTTGTACTAGGCGGATGTTTCCTATGCTCTAAGTGTTGTGAGCGATACCAGTCGATCTGGAGAGATCCATCGATGGCTAAAAATATCCTAAAGTACTTGAGAAGGACTAAGGATATGTTCTTGGTTTATGGTGGTGAAGATGAACTCGGTGTAAAGGGTTACACGGATGCGAGTTATCTCACCGACTACGATGATTCTCATTCGCAATCCGGATACGTGTTTATTATAAGCGGAGGTGCCGTGAGCTGGAAAAGTTCCAAGCAAGAGGCGTGTCTGCTCTACAACAGAGGCTGAGTATATTGCCGCCTCGGAGGCAGCAAAGGAAGCTGTTTGGATGAGGAATTTCCTCATGGATCTTGGTGTGGTTCATGGCTCGTCCAATCCGTTGGACGTGTATTGTGACAACAATGGTGCTATTGCACAAGCCAAGGAACCTAGACAGCACCAGAAGAACAAGCACATACTCATGCGGTACCACCTGATTCGGCAGTTCTTGGATCAGGGTGATATCGAGTTATGCAAGGTACACACGGATGCAAATATTGCGGATCCATTGACAAAGCCGTTACCCCAGCCGAAGCATGAGGCGCACCTGAGAGCCATGGGCATTAGATGCTTAGACATGTGATGTCGGAAGATTGACTCTAGTGCAAGTGGGAGACTGTTGGGAATATGCCCTAGAGGCAATCATGTATGATGAGATTTCCCATTGTATTCATAAAGTTATTAAGTAGTCCTTGTATAAACATCTGATGTGTATCATTGAATATGTGATTCAGTTGTGGAACTATGCATTCATGTTGTTTGTACTAAATATCCTTGGTCATTGAGGTTGTGCTGGACACACAACTTAGACCAATGTGAAAGTTGGCTTGATGACTCGGTTCCAATTGTCATGGGCATGGAGATGCTATTCCAACTTACACAGACTAGGCTAAAGAGTTTAGCGAGTCGGATTGACCCATATTGAGGTACAACGAACTAAGTTGTCATTTGTATATCTCAATCAATGTAATCCTTAGACCTGAGGTTGTTGCATAGTCCGAGTTGAGGATCACCGACTTAGGTTACGCAAACGCTGATCCGTGAATCGGCGCTTTTAAAGACAGGTTGGTCGATCGAGAATCAAGCTGCGTGATATGAATAACCAAGATGGGATTTTGCCCCTCCACTCGGAGAGATATTCTCTAGGCCCTCTCGTGAGATATGATTCGGAAAGCATGGCCATGCACGACTCGGTTAAATGTTAACCGAGGCGATCGACTAAGAGTTAGTCGGGTGAATCACTTATCTCGGATCGAGAAGAGAGTCGGACTATTTAAGGGATGACATATATTCGCCTATAGTCTGACAAGGTATATCGTGAGGCAAAAGGGACTCAGACGTAAGTCGCATTGAAAAGGCAAGTCGTCATGACTCTTTGGTATTTGGGAATCGACGTCGCTAGGAGCCGATGCCGATTGATCGATTGAGTTGGACTCAAATCGTGTCCAAGTAACCATGAGCTGCTGGGTCACACACTTAAGAGCGGAGCAAGCGGATTGGATCCGAATCAGAATGGTTGGGTTGGACCTAAACCAGATTAGGACTGAGTTAGTGAGTTGGACTCACGGTGACTAATGTTATATGGGCTTTAGTGAATGGGTCGCCATGAGCGAGCCCACGCTCACTCCTATATATAGTGGAGCACAAGAACCCGTAAAGGTTAATCGTTGTTCGGTTAGGTTATTCCATGTGTTGGAAACCCTAGCTCCTAAAGAGTCCACCAGAACGAACCTAGCAGGCCACGCGCCTCCTCCTGTAATGTGTGGATACCAGAGAGGTGTTGTACGATCGCACCGGGACGATCGGATCGTGAGGACTGACGCATCAATCGACGCGCTTCATCAGTAATCCGCAACCGCGCGTCTAGTGGTAAACCTTGTGGCTTTCTACCTCAGCTAGGTCTTGGGATCACCACGTTAGAGGAAAAGTTTTTATTTTATCTCTGCGTGGCCCAACACATCCCGAGAGCACCCATGTCACCCCAGTGTGGACAACAGGCTAGAGGAAGAACTAGCCGTGTCAACCTTGTCTGGGAGGTAGCCCATGCCTCACCGCCCCCTCTCGATCAGCCCTGCCTCGCAAACATTAGCCAGAACCACCAGGAACGCCGCGCCCGTGCCGCTGTCGACCATGCCGACCCGCTCCGCAGAGCACGCGCCGTTCCCATTCAACCAGACCACCTCGAGCCCTCGCCGCCCGCCAACATGCTCCCCACTGTAACACCCTCTGAATCGAACCTATGCAAGTTTGAGAAAAATTCGCCAAACCCACATAGAAACGATTCAAAGGTGCCCACCAGGCACTTTCGTGCGGGTGGAAAACGAAGTAATAACATTACACAACAGTCCTCGATGGGACCCAGCAGTAATATATATATAACGACTCAAAGAGTCAAGAATACGATATAATATACAAAGATCCAAATCACCTTGAAAGCGATAGAGCGTCCACTACGGACAAGATGCAAATGGGGCTAAGAGCCTCAAGAATAACCAATGGCGCCCATAACCCTGCCAAAGCGGAAGGGTAACCTCGCTAACGTCGATCTCAAAACCTGCTTAAACAAAAGGGTGCCGACAAAGGGCAAAGGAAAAAGAAGGAGCGTCGATCGAGGCCAAGACAGCGAGGCTAGAATGGCCGGTCCTCGCCTACATAGGTATGGTGGATCGGGCGGCAAGATGCACTAAACAACCTATAGAGACTCGATACAATGGCGGCTATCGAGAGGGTAAGGAGACCTATTCGGATCCAACTGATATTATCATCAAACAAACCCATCTGGCGTTTCCCCTCGAGACCAAACGAGGAAGTCAACCGAGGAACTCACAGTTGGCGCTTTACTTATTTGGTTATCGTTAAGCAATTACTAGTCGTTTAGATAATCATCCCGATAAAGTAAGTTGGCACTTTTAGTTATCCATTCCGTTGTAGTTGCAGCAATTACTAATCAGATACAGATGGCATGATATAATCCCAAAACCCAGCAGTTGTTGGTACTTTTATTCAGCCATCCCGTTGTAGTTGCAATACTTACTAGTCAGGTACAATGGTCGCAAGCGACACGCCAAACAAGCAGTTGTGGGCAGTATTAATTAGCCATTCCATTATAGTGAAGCTGATTACTAGTCATTATAAAGTCAAATTATAGCATTAAACTTTAGTTATGCTTGTCTATGATCGATATACTGTGCTCCAAGTCGTCCATATCCATGACACGGCTTTGAGAAAGTTTTACTCGCCGGGTGCACCAATAGCAACACACGCCGGTCAACCTCGGAAAAACCAAATCAAAACCCAACGAGGCTTTCACGGTGAACAATCACAGATTCAGAATATTTCAGGGGCCACCCTTTGAGTAGATCCAACGGAGTAAGCAAGCTCGAGACGGACTCAAGGTTTGCGCCAATGGTGAAGCATCGGGAACCCAAAGTGTGGCTGGGCTTGTAGATACCGCGTAATCACTCCGCATACCTAAGCAAGACAAAGGTGCTCGCACAATTTAAATACAGAAGTAGCATGGCATAAGTACAGGATCGTAAATAAAACCTCAAACTAGTTGTGGACCCAAGAAATAAGATGAATCAAGCTCGCTGTGGGGTCCCATATACCTCCCGGATGTGGATAGCGCGATAAATCAAGGAACAGGTATCAAGTACTCGGGGTCTTACGGGACACAAGTGGGCGTTCGGAAACCAAATATTTTCTATCACCCACCGATGCCTCTGCTTATTTCAATTTTAGTTGTTAAACAGAAATTAAAGTGAACGATAAGTAAAACTATGATCATCTCCATCATCAACATGCGGCAAAACTTCAACAACTGTGGCACTTGACAACACGCAACAGCACTTGAGCAAGCGACTGCGACACGCAAGTCCAACTATCTACCAAACAACAGGTAATAGGATGTGTCCAAGGCACTATAGGGCTGCACGGTATATCACAGGTACGGAAACTAAAGCATCGCAACACAGATAGCAATAGATCAACAAGAGGGAATAAAGACTATAAAAGTAAGATAGGTAGAAAGGGGAAGATGCTCGCCTGAAAACATTGCGGAAGGTTCAACCGAAGATCGGGGCGAAGCTCACATCAACTCAACGTCCTTATCCGCGAAGAAGCAAATCACTAGAAGGAACACCGGATGCAATATTTAATACACGGCAGAAGATCGGCATGATGCATGTATGATGCATGGCATGGCAAAGGTGCGATGCAATTAGGTCATATTAAGTGGAACCAGGGTCCCAATAATTAGTTAGGTGGTTCAAGTTGTTTAGGTACCCCGCAATTCAAATGTTGG
Source organism: Avena longiglumis (assembly GCA_030063025.1). NCBI lineage: Eukaryota > Viridiplantae > Streptophyta > Magnoliopsida > Poales > Poaceae > Avena > Avena longiglumis. The sequence goes on along the minus strand of CP125977.1, from coordinate 112,363,586 downwards.
ATTAACATGGCAAAATATAATACCGGTTCGCTACATCAATTTAAATGAGGCCAATATGAGACTAGATTTTCCCGCATATGAGCCCCATATTTAATTATTAGGTGAATCGGCATAAGGCCCCCAACCCACATAGCAAGTATGCATGCATGAACAAATATTATGCGACAAGTTGTATTATGTTATAAAATAGGGTTCGAGAAAAGGGTTCACACATTAGGGGTCTCGACGAACTTGGTTCCGGGGTTCAGGGTTCAGGGTTCGACGGAAGCGTTCTTGGATAGCGGGGTAGATCTTGTTGTCCTGTGTCGGTGACCTCGGCATGCGGGAAGCAGGACTTGGTTCGGCGCCGGGGGCGCATCGGTCTCGCCCTGGTCGGTGTCGTTCTTGTCGTTGCGAGTCTCTTGTCGACTGCAGCATCGGTCGATCTTAGCGTCGTGATGCGTAACTTGGTGTCCGGACGGAGTACCGTCGACCGGTCTTCGGATCAGGCTCCGGATCGGTCTTCGGTTTCCACGGATCGGGGTCTTCGGATCCGTGCTCTTGGTTTCATGACGATGATCTTGTCGATCCATGACGAGGATGTCCGGGTACTGGCTTGGATAGACGATGACGGACTTGGATGTGGTACCAGCAACCTCCTAGAGTCCCCGACTCGGCACAATCTTCACGCATCGGTCCGCGACAACGGAGTGCCTGGTACAGCGCATGGCGATCTAGGGTCTTCGGAAGAACTTGTCGAGCCTTGTCGCATGCGGGCACACAGGTGCTAGGCAGACCATCCAGCAGGAGCACAGCAGCCTCAACAAGTACGGGGGCAGTCGACGACGAGCCGTGGACGGCCATGGCGAGCAGCTCTCGGAGGGAGCTCGCGGGCGTGAACGGACGGAGACGGGTGGCTGGCTCAGCGGCCGGCCATGACGGCTTGGTGGTGTGGCGGGAGGAGGGCACCGGCTCGCGGGTGCGCCGGTGGAGTGGCTCGCCCAGAACCGGGCGAGGCAGGCGGCGGCAGAGGCGAGGGCCAGCGGAGCTGGACGGCAGGCGGCGACGCTGGACGTCTGGGCGGCATGGCGACGAGCTGGAGGCGGCGGGTCGGCCGCGGAGGAGACGGCCGGGCCACGGGAAGGTCGGAGCTAGGGGAGAGGGGAGGCGGAGCTGGCCGGCGAGCGGCCAAGCAGTGAGGCTGAGGCGAGGTACCGGAGGAGGACAGCGTGAGCTGCAGAGGTGGTGGAGGCGGGCAGAGGCGAGTGAGGCGCGGCCTGGCTGTGGCAGCAGTGAGCGGGCAGGCGGCGCTAGGGAGGACAACGAATGGAGGAGCGAAGCAGCGGCGCCTTGGCGAGAGAGGGGCTGGCGGCGAGCGAGCGAGGCGGCGGCGCGAGCAGCGAAGAGAGGCAAGAGAGGAAGACAGGGGAAGGAGGCTCTGAGGGAGTCCTGGCAGGCAAGGCAGGAAATGGGAAGAAAGGTGGAGGGAGGGAGGAAGATGGTGGTGGGACCGGGGGTTGGTGGGGATCTGGGCAGGTGGTCACGCGGGGTGTGTGGCGCGTTTGTGTGTGCGTGCGTCGTGTGCTGGGAAGAGAGTGAGGTGAGAGAGAGAGAGGTGGCTGGGGTAGGCTTAGGTGGCAGATGGGGAGTGGTGGAGACTAGGGAAAAAGGTGAGGTGGCTGCTCTTGGTTGGGGTGAGGTGGAGAGGAGGGCTGGGTAGATAGGTTGGGTGAGTTTAGGATTTAGAGGGCGGTCTATTTGGACCGATTAATTTCAAGGCGGTCGGGTCAATCGCCCGTTCTGCCCCGCTAAAATAATTAATATTTTTATTTATTTCAAACAAGACTTTTGCAAACCGATATCGGGCAAAACAAAATATCCCGGCGACCCGGATTTGGTGTTTGAATTAAGACGGGTGTATTAGAAAATGAAACGGGCTTTGCGAAAATAGTTTTAGGCAAACAACACATGATGATGACGATGCAATGCACAAATTCAACGCGATTTTCTAGTAGTGGTTTTGCGGGATGCCACACCCACCGTCCCAGGAGACCGCTAGACATGCCCATTTCACCGCCCATACCCATAGCCACCGCTCGCCGTTGAAGACGCCGCCTCTGCCGCGCAGAACGTCGAGCGTTCCAGACCGTTTTCCACCGCCCCTACACATGCATTAAAGCCATAGATCATCGCCAGGAGACCACCAATCGATCGCCACCCTCGGCCATGCCTCTAGCTGTTTGTAGCCGTGTCGCCACCGTCGCATGCCCATCCAGTTCGGTCTCACCTTCGAGCCTATAAAAGGAGGCCACCCCTAGCCGAATTGAGCACACCATCTCACTCCCCTGACCTCACTGATCGTTCCAACCCGTTCACGGAGCAAGGCGAGCAGCGCATTGCCGGAATTGCGCTGGAGCAGGCCGCCTCTAGAGAAGAAGGGCGTCGTCGATTTCGTCCACCCCAGGAGGATCTGCCGGTACCAGGAGGTTCGCCGTTGTCGACTTCGTCGTTCGCCCGCATCACCGACCCTCGCCTGAGCCCCGATGAGCCTCCCACGACCCCCACCTTCCGCGTTAGGGTTCTATCTCGTCGGCGCTGCCCGACGTGGATGATGAACCAGAGCCGTTGGATTAGAACTAGATCCAACGCACCACGTTGATCCATACCGCTTCGCACCCCCGTCTCACTGATGCGTGGGGACAGCAACTTAACCATCCCGCGTAAGCGCTGTGCGTAGCAGGCCGGCCCATTAGCAATTCCAGCGCAGCCCAATCGTTTGAATTTAACCTTTTCCATTTTAATTCAAACATAGTTCTGTACCTAGTTTCAAAAATCAACCCAACTCGATTCAGTGATCCAAATTGAGTGAAACCAATTTTGTTAGAAATATATTTAAATGCTTAATCCAAGCCCGTTGGATTCAAATCATTTGAATCTATAGATCAACCTTGGTAAAAATAACAAGGCAGAATCTTTTCTGCATTCAAACATTTTTCAAATTTAAACTATAATAGCTTTTGAATTGATTCCAACTCTCAAAAATCACATTTGATCATACCTTTCAGAATATATAAAAACATATGGGTTTACTTACAAAAATAATGTTCAAGTAACAAAAGGATGCACCATAGGCAATTCTAGTCATTTATTTTTAATTAAAATAAAAGGTTAAATCTTATTAAATTGTGACACCACTTTAAATCACATTCCCATGTACTGAAATGTGTGGTGATGACATGTGTCAACATGATCCCATGTTTGGTTTGGAGAATATTAAATCTTAAGTAGTTTTTCAATGATTAGAAACTACTTTTCTAAAAATAAAATTATTAAGTCAAGTGCTTGTAATGTTAGTGATGATGCTAGATCATCTATAGAACCACCTTTGTGTGATGATTGGAAGTAGTTAAGTATTTTTTGGTGATTGTGTACCTCGTATTTATTTATAGACGCTAATACCGACCAAGGATACGAGGAGGAAGGAGGATACTACGAAGAAGAAGCCGAGGAGAATCGCAACCATCGCCCGCACAAGGCAAGCCAATACTTGCAAGCTAACACTTGCAATTTAGCAAGCTTATACTGATAATGATGCAAGCCTAATACTACTAGTTGATTGAGCAAGCTAACACTTGCAAGATACTCTACTGTAGCAAGCCTTACTAATCAAGTTGACCTATGCAAGCAAATACTTGCTTGTTACCATGCCAACTATATGCCTTAAGCATATGTGATCCTACCCACTTGATAACCCCATCCCTAGTTTTACTTACAAGCTTTATACTTTATTTCTTTATCAAAGCTAGTACTTAGAGCTTACTTAAGTGAATTGTAGATACTAGAAATATAATGGAAGGTTGCATAAAGAGCATAAAACTTGGTCTAAGCTAGATAATATTTATGTCATCCTACACTACAAGAAATCTGGCAATATATGACCCTCTATTTTCATCACAGAATCGTCATAATAGTCTTTTTATGACGATTTTATGACGATTTTGAGATCGTCGAAATCGAAAGGCCGTAAAGCGAACTATAACGACGTTTTGATAGAATCGTCATAACCTTCTATGACGATATTGGATCGTCATAATGTCTATGACGATCCAATATCGCCACGCCATCTAGCATGCCAAGTCGGATCCACGTGGGCGATCCTACGTGGCAAAATTGTGACGAAATTAAATCGTCTTAAATCAAAATCAGCCCAGTCCATTTCTGGATTCCACATGGGCTTAGCCCAACTATTCTGGATTGATTTTCTCATCAAATCTGGTTAGCTACATGGGCCAAGCCCATCATTCAAGCATTTTTTTTGTTGTGTTGCATTGGCCTTTTCTTTGGACAAATTTTTACTTTGGGCCTTCTTATTTTGGGCCGGTCACACCTAGTGTTCCATAATTCATACGGTCCCAGTTGTCAGTATATATTTTCTCAGTAATTAAAATCTAACAATTTAATCAAGACCAACAGAATATACAAAATCATTTTGATTCAAACAGAGCACATTATGATCGGCACATTACAATCATACACAGTTCTACATAGTTCACATCAGTGGAGCTACCAAAATACAATAAAAATTTACAGAAAGAATAAAATCCAAAATTCTTCACGCTTTCTCTTCCTGGAACTTCTTCATGCTTCCTCTTCGGAACTATCTGAATAAAGACACTACGAACAAAGCTTGAGTGGATATACACTCTCAAAGTCGTAATCAGACTTCCCAAAACAACCGAAAGCAGAAAAATACTAACACAGATAAGAATGGTTAGACATTACTTAGCCATAGCATATAATTTGTGTATGAAGTCATAGCATATAAGCTATTCTTATCCATTACTTAGCCAATGTAGTTCTGCATACGATTTTTTAAGAAACAAGAAACTATTACCAAAGGAAGAATGGTTAGTTGGTTAGTTTGCTCTCGTAAATGAATAGTGTGTTGCCTTGTTAAAAGTTCATCATTGAGCTAAACTTTAGAAAGGGCAAGTTTCACCAAAAAAGTAGCATCTGTTCATATCAAGATATTTTGCCTCAGTACAACATCATAGGCTGGAGAGGGGCAAGTTTCACCATGACAGCTAAGGTAATAAGATAAAGATTCCACAAATATCAAGTTTTCACTTGATCTCATCCACACCATTAGGTCCCACTTGCAAGAAGCTTGCGCATCAACATGCAAGTAGCTGCTGTCAACACCACAATGCACTGTGAAACCAGATAAGAAGGAACAGTAGTAGCTAACAATTACACGGCCACACTCCACAAAGACATCCACACAAAGTTACCATCAGAGTGTTATACCTCACCCTCAACCAACTCTGGTTGCTCCTTGGAGCCATCCAGGAGCTAGAAGTAGAGGGATTCACAGCAAAGGCAACATGGTTTCAAGGTAGGAGTACACTTCTACTAATCTGCATTCAACATGATTCACTGAAAGGCAACATGATTCACAGAAAGGCAACATGGTTGCAAGGTAGGATTCATAGCAAATTTACATAGAGATGCTATGTATGTTCCTCATAGAGAAATAAAAGATACACCATAATCTCTGTTCTTATTTAGAGTTGGCCTCGGCCTTTGCATCCTAGGGGGGCTATAGCACACTTCTACTAATTATACCAAGGCCATAAAAGCATACAAATCATCTTTGCACAAACCAGCAAGCATGAGGGATTCTGGCACAAATAAAAAGAATTGGAATTGCACCTCGTGCACAATCCCAAACTCACTCCCACCAAACTCTCAATCTAGTCTCTAAAACTAGAACATCAGCCCTTCAACAAGTTTGATAATAAATCCTTTTCTTAGATATTCAAAAATATCTAAGAATCATTTTATATTTTAAAACAAAGGTAACTGAATCAAAGATTCAGTTACACACTGCTCATCTTCACAGTTCGATTCAAGGAAACTAGAACTCATATAGCTCCAGCAATTGAACAAAAATACAGGCCATAGGGGATTTGCAACATCACAAAACATGCTCTTTATATTATTGTTGTCTAGGAATCATTTGGCTAGGAATCATTTAGATTATTGTTGTCATATGGACAGAGTAATCATATTGATCATCCATTTACACTTACCAATATTACCCAAATAATCTTTATCATTTTCCTAACAAATAATTTCAAGCCAATATGATTTCCAGATCATTTTCCTAACCAGTTCAACTAGGAATCAGTGTCAATAGTTCTTAACTATCAACATGAACTAGCAAATGTTCAGACCAGCAAGTATCCCAAACAGATAAAATCCAAACCAATGGTTTGAATTTTCATGTCTACTATAATCATCCAGAAGGGTTTCTCAGATCATCTACCCAGATTAAGTGTAGCATAAACCTACCCTTACCATAGTACCTCATCATTTAATCATAGGGTACATAATTAAAACAGGGCCTTGAGACCATCACAAGTAAACCAAGCATGTCAATTGAGCATCAAACCAGAGCTAAGATATCTCCACCGCACACGATTATTCACGGATGTGAACCCTAGGTTCGATATGAAATCTAGATGGGGAATCACAGAAAACACACTTGACATGGCAAGGTAGATAAAGCACGGAGGGAAGCATAGAAGGAGCACCACCGGGCGAGTTATATCTCACCGGAGAGGAGGCGTATGAGTATCGACGGCAACGGCAACACGTAACACCATGGGGAAGGCTTCATACACCACCACCTAGCCCAAAGATCAATCTCACCACCAAGGCACAGGAGCAGCCTGAGGGCCACAACATCCTACACCGCCTAGAATAACACAAATCAAGAACACCACAACCAAGGCATTCCAGACAAACACAAGTGAATGATGGGGATCGGCAGGAGGTTCGGGTGGTGGTTACGTGCTTGCAGAAGAAGGAACGCAGCGTACGGATGGAGAAGTGGCGGCATGAGAGGATGGGGAGGATGTGGATGAAAGATGGTGTTGATTGGGGGGGTGGAGGCGACGGCGTGGATTGGATCTTGGGAGGCAGAGGCGATACTCAGTGAAGGTGGGGATCTAGCTCTGGGTGGGAGGCGCGGGGTGGCTCGGGATCTGATGCGAGGGGAGAGAAGGGAGGAGGGAGGTGGTGGCGACAACAGGAAGCTAGGGTTAGGCGGATGCGGGAGGCGGCGCATAGCCATGGCGGCCCGGCCGCCATCCACGACCACGCTTCTCCCAGATTGAGAGAGAGTGAGGAAGGAGTGGCGGCGGGGTCTGCGAATAGGAGCGGCGGGGTCTGCGACGGGGCCGTCGTCGCTGGATCCCCCTACACAGGGCCGCCATCGACGGCGTAGACGAGCAGCGGGACCCGGCCCACCTTGATGCCGTCGACGGCTGTGCCGGGGGGTGGAGCTGAGCTCAGCGGGGGAGAGGGGAGGTAGACGGTGGATCGGCTGGAGGGGAGAGGGTGGTGGCCGTGTTGTGAATCGGGGAGTGGAGAGAATCGGCGGCGCAGAGATAGGGCAAGGAAAGGGGCGGCGCGAGGGTTGGTGAGGTTAGGGTTGGTGAGGCCGTGGGCATGGTGGGGTGGTGTGCTTCTTCGGGTGAGCTACCAACCATTGGATCGACTTTGAACGGTCCATATAACACACATAAGGCTGATCCATGGGAGGCAGTTTCCCGTGTTTTGATTGGTTGGTTTAGAAAACACATATGGGTCTGCCATATTATGACGATTTCAACCAACAAAATTACGACGATTCTGAGCCTATCGTCATAATTTTGAAGGGGTTTGGCCCTCCTGGAGTGGCTAGCGACGATTTGGTGCAAATCGTCACAAAATTTATGACGATTTTTGCCATCGTCAAAATGGGAACGTCATAAGTTCACACATTTCTTGTAGTGCTAAGGCATGAGATTGAACTTAGTTAAACTCCACTAGTTTACCACCCCTCATTAGTACTTACCCCCACTTGTAGATGCTAGTGCTAAGCATAAAACTTGATCAACTTTAGATGGGAATACTTGGTGGAAAAATGGTTATGAAAACCTTGGAATGATGGATCATTATATTGAGATGTTTTGACATGTGTTTCCAAACACCAGATGATTTTGGTGATGAAAATGTTGAGGAATGAGCCTTAGCCCTTTATAAAACTGATGGTTGTCTGGATGCGATACCATTCCAATTTTACCGTACAACCACAATACCCGAGAATTGGGTAGGGCTTGACTGGAAACTTATATACCTTAGTATTGGTTCCCTCACAGCCAAGGTCTGAGCTGAGGCTACCTTGTGAAGATTATCCACTGCGTGCAAGGCGACAGTTGGTCATGGTTGGGAGGCCAAACTCACAGGAGAGGTGCTTATACTAGGACATGTAATTGAAAGGTTAGGATTGATTATCCGCATACTGAGTATGGTGAATTCAGGATTTGTTCCTGATGGATGTATCGAATGTTGTGGTGAAAGTGTACAATCTCTGCAGAGTGTCAAACTATTCGAGTAGCCGCGTCCACGGTTATGGACAGTTGGAGTGGCCATACTGTTCCCCCGTCATATGTTTTCAAAATGACTTGTGAAATGAATTGAGACTTTGACTTAACCACAACAGAGTTGTGATATGAAATACAAGTTCCCACTTAGGTGTTATAAAACTTCAACTAGCTTTCTTCATTTCTAAACTTAGTAGAGGTAAATCTGGCTTTTTGCAAAACAACCCTAGAGCTTAGTGTCCTATTACAAAAACCCTTTCCCTTGTTAGTATTAGTTTGCGAGTACTTAAAGAGTACTCATGGCTTTGTCCCTGGCTATTCCCATGGCCAGACTATGAAGAGGAGTACCAGGAGAATGGACCCTAGGAAGGTTACGACAACTAGGATAATCTCCCATCATCAGCATTACCTGTGACCCCGAAGATGGAGCTTCGCCTACGCTACCGTTATTATTATGTATTTCCGCTGCTTGAGTTGTATTAAGAACTGGATCATGAGATCCTTATTTTTGTAAGACCTTATGTATGGTTTGTAATGGATGATGTACTATGGTATCCAATTCTGTTATGTCTTGCAAAAATGGTAATCCTGGGATTGCGATGTATGGCATAACAGGCATCTGGGATTAAAAATCCGGGTGTTGATAAGTTGGTATTAGAGCCATCATGACCATAGGAGACCCTAGTTAGACCGGACGTTTGAATAAAAAATTTAGTTTCAAAACCAAAGGAAGCAAATATTTACAAAAACTTATTCCCATTCTTATCACCTTGATTCTTTCATAAAAATTCATGTTCCTCAAAAACTCTTGCAACATACATAAAATTTGACACACTTGATCACTCTACTAACTTACTCATCCTATATTCTTATAGATGGACGTGAAGTACAACAAGTTTTATCAGTTGGGGAATGGAGGAGACCTTATATTTGAGCGGGATTTGGACCAGCTTTCGGAACTTCTGGAGCGTCTGCACCCCGAGTTCTTCGGAGCTCAGCTCAGTGATCAAGGAGGAGAAGATCTGCAGTGGCTAATTGTTGCAAGTCTCCGAGGAAAGATTGAACCTCCCACTGCGGAGGGAATTCAATTCACCTTAAGAGAGAACAACTGGCTCGATGGACTTGCTAGGGCCATGCAGGAAGCCTTGCCCGTCTGTGTGGGCAGAGTATCAACCAGATCAAGGGAACCCGATTTGAGTTTTGCCCAAGGCGTGATGCTAATGGACAGCCACTGGTAGCCCCATACCACCACGAGCTGAAGATCCAATTGGACCACCTTAGCTTCATGATGTACGATCGTTAGCAGGAGTTGGATAATTGTCGTGACTACTCCAAGCACAAGTCCGCCATCATCAAGACAAAGGATCAGACCATCACCATGCTAGCGAAGGATTGCAAGTCTCGCCGCCGTCAGCTCAATAATAAGGAGAGCATCATTGCCCGTCTTCGCCACCGTATCTTGGATTTGTAGGAGACCATCCACGAGAGAGACATGAAGTTGGAGGAAAGGGAGAATGCCAAAGAGGATCTTCGTGGAGACCCCTACTCTTATCTCAGCGATGATGATGATTTTCTAGAGGATCAGGCTATGGACTTCTTCACCGATGAGGATGATTTCTCCTTCATCAGTGACGACGATGATGATGAGGATGACGACTACACCGACTCCGAGGAGTAGTAGCACTTGAGCACTAGCGTAGTGAGTAGTATTCGGTCCCACCGTATCGTAGTTTCCAGAATGGTTCTTAAAACCATCTGTTTTTCTTGTTTTGTGGTGTGTGTTGTATCGTGTGAATGAATGAATGAAAAGCAAATTGCTAGAAAATCTGAGTCAAACTTTAAAAACTTCTCAAAGTCCCAGAACCTTAGAAATTTCCCTATTTTCTCATGATCTATCTCAAATCTTCAGATGCCACGTGGAGGAAGTGGTTCATCCCCGGACCCGATGTTGCAAATCCTGCAAATGTTGGTTTCTGACCGTGAAGCTGAAAGAGCCGAACGTCAAGCCAACTTAGCCACCCTTCAACAGATAGCCCATCTAGCCCACAACAACCAAGGCCACGGAAATCAGGACAACCATGGATCTAAGCTCAAGAATTTCCAGAACACCAACCCACCTGTTTTCACTAAGTCGGAAGAGCCCCTAGATGCCGATGATTGGCTGCAAACCATGGAAAATAACCTAGAAGTCGTCGGAGTGGAAGCCAACGAGAAAGTTTTGTTCGCCACCCACTATCTAGCCGAAGATGCCAGAGCATGGTGGAACAGCGTTCGTGCGATGATCGGAGGACAGATGATGACCTGGGAGGAATTCAAGGTCAAGTTCAGCAGAACCCATGTGCCACCGGGTTTGATCAAGATAATGAGAGATGAGTTCATAGAACTGAAGCAAGGACGGATGACCGTAGTGGAATACCGTGACAAATTCTTGTCATTATCTAGGTATGCCCCGGATGAGATAGACACCGAAGCCAAGAAGAAGGAAATATTCCTGAATGGTTTGCACGATGAGATGCAGACGATGTTAGTCAATATCCCTTTTACTGATATTGAAGCCCTTGTCGACTATGCCATCCAGATGGAAGGAAAGATTAACCAAGCCAATGAGAACTGCAAGCGCCGCATGATGCAGCAACCAGGAACCCATCAGACCCCAAAGTATCGCCCTAACCCATCTCCCGAATTTTCCCCGAGAACCAACAGACCCCCAATGAACCGTTCGACCTATCCCAACTGTGGAAACCCTAGGCCCGGAGGAAATCGCAACAACCCCGGCAACTCTGGCAATTTCAACCGTGCCCCACCCAAGTTCAACAACAACAATGCTACCGCCAACACCAACACTGCCCCGAGGACTGGAAGCAATGTTGTGCCTGTTGCAACAAAGGACAATCGCAAGTAACTTGTTATGACTGTAGAAATAAGGGTCACTACTCCAACGAGTGCCCCAACAAGAAGAATACCGCAACCCCCAATATTAATGCCCCAGCTCAGCAGCAGTGTCGTGTTCAGCCTGGAAGAAGATTTGCCCCAGGGAATTCGCTCAACCGCAACGGCCGTCTTTTTCTCATGCATGTTGAAGAAGCTCAGGAAGCGCCAGACGTCGTGATGGGTATGTTTTCTGTTAATTCAGTACTCGCTAGAGTGTTGTTTGATTCTGGTGCATCGCATTCATTTGTCACCGAAATTTTTTCCTGCACTAGTAAAATCCAACCAACCAAACTGAAGCGTGTTATGATCGTTCAAATCCCCGGATCAACCACCAAGGCTAGGCAAATTTGCAAAGCCGTCCCTATACGAATCCATGGCATAGATTTTTATGCTAATCTGATAGTACTCGGAACTAAAGGTTTGGAAGTAGTACTAGGAATGGATTGGATGTCCAAACATAAAGGATTGATTGACTTTGCCAAGAAAGCCATAACCATGACTAGTACAGCCGGAATATCAGTCGAGCATATATCTGAAACCTTACCTCGTCAAGTCAAGTGCAACAAGAGTATAGCCCAACCTACCATTGACCAAGTCCGGATAGTCTGTGAATACCCCGATGTATTTCCAGATGTTTTGCCCGGTATGCCCCCAGATCGGGATATCGAGTTTATCGTTGAACTAATCCCCGGAACAGGACCCATAGCCCAAAGACCATATAGTATGAACCCGTCGGAACTAGCAGAACTGAAAAAGCAACTGGATTCCATGCTGGAAATTGGATTAATTCAACTAAGTGCGTCACCATGGAGATCACATGTCTTATTTGTGGACAAGAAGGATGGAGGTAACCGTCTGTGTATGGATTATCAGAAGTTGAATGATGTCACCATCAAGAACAAGTACCCCTTGCCCAAGATAGAAGATTTTTTGATCAGTTGACCGGTGCCAAAGTGTTTTCTAAGATTGATCTTAGAACATGCTATCATCAACTCAAGATTCGTGCAGAGGATATTCCCAAGACTGCCTTTACCACCAGATATGGATTATACGAGTATACTGTCATGTATTTTGGATTGACCAATTCCCCTGCTTATTTCATGAATCTCATGAATAAGATTTTTATGGACCTCCTGGATAAGTTTGTCGTTGTTTTCATCGATGACATTCTGATTTATTCCAAATCATAAGAAGAACATGAGCTACACCTAAGGACCATTCTTGGAACCCTTAGAGAGCATCAGTTGTATGCCAAGTTTAGCAAATGTGAATTTTGGTTACAAGAGGTAGGATTCCTCCGCCACATTGTATCAGCCGGAGGAATTGTCGTTGACCCTGCAAAGGTGAAAGATGTCGAAGATTGGCAAGCCCCAACCACTCAAACCCAAGTTCGTGCATTTCTCGGATTGGCGAGATATTAACGCAAGTTCGTAGAAGGATTCTCGAGTATCGTCAGACCCATGACCCAATTACTGAAGAAGGACAAGAAGTTTGAATGGACCCACAAATGTGAAGTGAGTTTTCAAGAACTCAAGAGGAGATTGATTTTAGCCCCAATCTTAATCATGTCGGATATCACGAATCCCTTTGACGTGTATTGTGACGCATCCAAGATTGGTCTCGGATGTGTGCTAATCCAAGAAGGCAAAGTTATCTCTTATCTATCTCGACAACTGAAACAACATGAGCAAAATTACCCAACCCATGACCTCGAATTCGTAGCCGTAGTTTTAGCCCTGGAGACATGGAGGCACTATCTGATGGGAAATCGTTGTGCGATATATTCGGATCATAAGAGCCTGAAGTATATATTCACTCAGAAGGAGCTGAATATGAGACAGAGAAGATGGATTGAGCTAATCAAGGATTACGATCTGGACATTCACTATCACCCTGGTAAAGCCAATGTGGTAGCAGATTGCCGTGCCGCTTGAACTCCATGATTTTGAAGGAGCAACCAAGTTTGCACAAAGAGATGGAAGATTTTCGAATGGAATTAGTGAGTGAAGGATTTTTGGCTAGCATAGAACTTCAACCTACTTTGATCAGCCAGATCAAAGAGGCACAAAAAGGAAATGCTAGTATTGACGGAATCAAGCATCGTATCGGTACAGGCAAAGTACCCGGATTCACCGAAGACGAAGAAGGAGTTCTGTGGTACAAAGGAAGCCTTTGTGTACCAGCATATTCTGAGTTGAAAGAAGTTATTCTCAAGGAAGCTCATGATACTCTTTATTCTATCATCCCCGGAGGAACGAAGATGTATCAAGATTTGAAAGAGCAATTTTTTTGGTGGCATAAGATGAAGAGAGAAATCGGAAGCTATATTTCCAAGTGTGACATATGTCAGCGAGTCAAGGCCGGACATCAAAGACCCGCTGGATTGTTGCAACCTTTATAGATTCCGGAATGGAAATGGGATTCCGTTGGAATGGACTTGATCACCGGATTGCCTACTTCTAGTAGGGGAAATGACTCTATCTGGGTCATAGTGGACAGGTTGTCCAAAGTCGCCCATTTCTTACCCATCAAGACCACATATCAGAGTTCGAAGCTAGCGGAGTTATACATCGCTAGAATCGTCAGTTGCATGGAGTCCCTAAGAACATCGTATCGGATCAAGGAACTCAGTTTACCTCGAGATTCTGGAAGAAAGTCCAAGAAGGTTTAGGAACCCTCCTAGATCTCAGCATCGCTTATCACCCTCAGACCGATGGACAAACGGAGCGAGTAAATCAAATACTCGAAGACATGTTGAGAGCCTGTGTGTTAGAATATGGATCTAAGTGGGAAGACTGTCTGCCGTTTGCAGAATTTTCGTACAACAACAGTTATCAAGCTAGTTTGCAAATGGCCCCATTTGAATTCATGTACGGAAGAAAGTGTCGCACCCCTTTGAACTGGTCGGAAGTAGGAGAGAGTCAGATTTTCAGACCCGACATCCTACGCGAAGCAGAAGAAAAGGTTCACAAGATTAGTGAACACCTCAAGACCGCCCAGTCCCGACAGAAGAGTTACGCCGATAAGAGACATCGAGACCTCTCCTTCAACATAAGAGATTTTGTATATCTGAAAGTGTCGCCATTAAAAGGAATGCAGCGTTTCCAACTCAAAGGAAAGTTATCCCCCAGATATATCGAACCCTTCAAGATTCTGAACCGTCGAGGAGAAGTGTCGTATCAAATGGAACTACCCGAAGAGATGTCAGCCATGCACAATGTGTTCCATATCTCATTACTTCACAAGTGCCTCGAAGTTCCAGAGAAGACTAAAGTATTCAAGAATATCGATCACCTGACCATAGAGATCAACGATGACCTGACCTATCCTGAAGTACCCATCCGTATTTTGGAAGAAGCTTTCTGAACTACCAGAACCCGAAGCATCAAGTTTCTCAAGATTCAGTGGAGCAACCACACAGAAGAGGAAGCTACCTGGGAGCACGAAGATCACATCAGGACGGAGTTTCCCGATCTCTTCAAATCCTAGGCAAACTTTTTCGTCCTTTTTCAAATCTCGGGACGAGATTTTGTTTAAGGGGGGAAGGTTTGTAACATCCTAAAAATACTAAACTTGGATCATCAAACTCTAATCATCAAATTTAGGGTTAACAAAAACTTTTCTAATTAAAAATATTAAAGCATTCATATATGTGCGTATTGAAATTTGGATTCTTTTGAATTGCCATGATTATGTGTTTCCTTGCTTGTAAAATGATTCTTAGGTGAAATAAACATCATATAAACAATACCAAACTTTTCCCAAAGACAAATAAATCAAAACAAACAAATTAAGTGAATGGTCACTTTGGCCAAATTAACTCCCATGCCTACTTTGGCTATCTCTAACTTTAAGAACTTAACAGAAACTTGTTGGATCTTTGCACCCCTTGATAGTACTCATAACAAAGTATCAAGGCCCACCTAGTGATCATCCAGAAACATTGAAATGCATAGTTTAAATGACAGTTTAATATTGAATCTATTTCATATGGGAAGATCCCACTTTTCCAAAAACCACTCAAACAAGCTCAACTTTCAAAACCCAAGCATCCACAGACTCACCAGCACATGCCTAGCACACCCACCAAAAATCTTTTCAAAATTTAAAACTTGAATTCATGCGGCCATTTCATCAAACACCTTGCAGATACAAATCAAACAAAATCAAAACACTATAGTGCGCAGGGATTCTGGCCTAACTTGTTCCCTCTCTGGACACCACTAGCCTTAGTAGATCATCTAACAAACTTAACTAATCACTAGCACCATTGTGAGCTCGCCAATGTCATCAATGGTGAATAGCCCGAGAGCACCCATGTCAACCCAGTGTGGACAGCAGGCTAGAGGAAGAACTAGTCGTGCCAACCTTGTCTAGGAGGTAGCCCATGCCTCACCGCCCCCTCTCGACCAGTCCTGCCTCGCAGACAGCAGCAAGAACCGCCAGGAACGCCGCGCCCGTGTTGCCGACCCGCGCCGTAGAGCACGCGCCGTTCCCATTCAACCAGACCACCTCGAGCCCTCGCCGCCCGCCAACATGCTCCCCACCATCCCAGGAGACCACTAGACATGCCCATTTCACCGCCCGTACCCCGTAGCCACCGCTCGCCGTCGAAGACGCCGCCTCTGATGTGCAGAACTTCGAGCGTTCCAGACCATTTGCCACCGCCCCTACACACGCATTAAAGCCATAGAGCATCACCAGGAGACCAGCAATCGATCGCCACCCTCTGCCATCCCTCTAGCTGTCCGTAGCCGTGTCGCCACCGTCGCCTGCCCATCTCGTTCGGTCTCACCGTCGAGCCTATAAAAGGAGGCCACCCCCAGCCGAATTGAGCACACCATCTCACTCCCCTCACCTCACTGATCGCTCCACCCCGTTCCCGGAGCAAGGCGAGAAGCGCATCGACGGAATTGCGCCGGAGCAGGCCGCCTCTGGAGAAGAAGGGCGTCGTCGATTTCGTCCACCCCAGGAGGAGCTGCCGGTACCAGGAGGTTCGCCGTCTTCGACTTCGTCGTTAGCCCGCATTGAGCCCTACTTTGAGCCGGTGAGCCTCCCGACCCCCACCTTACGTTAGGGTTACATCTCGCCGTCGCTGCCCGACGTGGACGATGAACCAGAGTCGTTGGATTAGAACTAGATCCAACGCACCACGTTGCCCATCCGCACCCCCGTCTCAGCGGCGTGGGGACAGCAACAACCAACCAGCGTGGCGTATGCGTGTGATCCGGCCCATTAGCAGTTCCTGCGCAGCCCAGTCGTTTGAATTTTACTTTTTCCATTTTAATTCAAACCTAGTTCTGTACCTAGTTTCAAAAATCAACCCAACTCGATTCAGTGAACCAAATTGAATGAAACCAGTTTTGTTAGAAAGATATTGAAATGCTTAATCCAATCCCGTTGGATTCAAATCATTTGAATCTATAGATCAACCTTGGTAAAAATAACAAGGCAGAAGCTTTTCTGCATTCAAACATTTTTCAAATTTAAACTATAATAGCTTTTGAGTTGATTCCAACTCTCAAAAATCACATTTGATCATACCTTTCAGAATATATAAAAACATATGGGTTTACTTACAGAAATAATGTTCAAGTAACAAAAGGATTCCACATAGGCAATTTTAGTCATTTATTTTTAATTAAAATAAAAGGTTAAATCTTATTAAATTGTGACACCACTTTAAATCACATTCCCATGTACTGAAATGTGTGGTGATGACATGTGTCAACATGATCCCATGTTTGGTTTGGAGAATATTAAATCTTAAGTAGTTTTTCAATGAGTAGAAACTAATTTTCTAAAAATAAAATTATTAAGTCAAGTGCTTGTAATGTTAGTGATGATGCTAGATCATCTATAGAACCCCCTTTGTGTGATGATTGAAAGTAGTTAAGTATTGTTTGGTGATTGTGTACCTCGTATTTAATTATAGACGCTAGTACCGACCAAGGATACGAGAAGGAAGGAGGATACTACGAAGAAGAAGCTAAGGAGAACTTCAACCACTGCTCTGCACAAGGCAAGACAATACTTGCAAGCTAACACTTGCAATTTAGCAAGCTTATACTGATAATGATGCAAGCCTAATACTACTAGTTGATTGAGCAAGCTAACACTTGCAAGATACTCTACTGTAGCAAGCCTTACTAATCAAGTTGACCTATGCAAGCAAATACTTGCTTGTTACCATGCCAACCATATGCCTTAAGCATATGTGATCCTACCCACTTGATAACCCCATCCCTAGTTTTACTTACAAGCTTTATACTTTATTTCTTTATCAAAGCTAGTACTTAGAGCTTACTTAAGTGAATTGTAGATACTAGAAAGATAATGGAAGGTTGCATAAAGAGCATAAAACTTGGCCTAAGCTAGATAATCTTTATGTCATCCTAATGCATGAGATTGAACTTAGTTAAACTCCACTAGTTTACCACCCCTCATTAGTACTTACCCCCACTTGTAGATGCTAGTGCTAAGCATAAAACTTGATCAACTTTAGATGGGAATACTTGGTGGAAAAATGGTTATGAAAACCTTGGAATGATGGATCATTCTATTGAGATGTTTTGACATGTGTTTCCGAACACCAGATGATTTTGGTGATGAAAATGTTGAGGCATGAGCCTTAGCCCTTTATAAAACTGATGGTTGTCTGGATGCGATACCATTCCAATTTTACCATACAACCACAATACCCGAGAATTGGGTAGGGCTTGACTAGAAACTTATATACCTTAGTATTGGTTCCCTCATGGCCAAGGTCTGAGCTGAGGCTACCTTGTGAAGATTGTCCACCTGTGCAGTACCCAAGATGATAGTTTTTCATGGTTGGGAGGCCAAACTCACAGGAGAGGTGCTTATACTAGGGCGTGTAATTGAAAGGTTAGGATTGATTATCCGCATACTGAGTATGGTGAATTCAGGATTTGTTCCTTACGGATGTATCGAATGTTGTGGTGAAAGTGTACAATCTCTGCAGAGTGTCAAACTATTCGAGTAGCCTCGTCCGCAGTTATGGACAGTTGGAGTGGCCATACTGTTCCCCCATCAGATGTTTTCAAAATGACTTGTGAAATGAATTGAGACTTTGACTTGACCACAACAGAGTTGTGATATGAAATACAAGGTCCCACTTAGGTGTTATAAAACTTCAACTAGATTTCTTCATTTCTAAACTTAGTAGAGGTAAATCTTGCTTTTTGCAAAACAACCCTAGAGCTTAGTGTCCTATTACAAAAACCCTTTCCCTTGTTAGTATTAGTTTGCGAGTACTTAAAGAGTACTCATGGCTTTGTCCCTGGCTATTCCCATGGCCAGACTATGAAGAGGAGTACCAGGAGGATGGACCCCAGGAAGGTTACGACAACTAGGATCATCTCCCATTGTCAGCATTGCCTGTGACCCCGAAGATGGAGCTTCGCCTACGCTACCGTTATTATTACGTATTTCCGCTGCTTGAGTTGTATTAAGAACTGGATCATGAGATCCTTATTTGTGTAAGACCTTATGTATGGTTTGTAATGGATGATGTACTGTGGTATCCAATTCAGTTATGTCTCGCAAAAATGGTAATCCTGGGATTGCGATGTATGGCATAACAAGCATCTGGGATTAAAAATCTAGGTGTTGACAGTTCCTGGTTGGAAGGCTCGGTCCCTTGGGTGCATTACACTTCAGGTTGCCTTTGGCGATGTTAATAATTACCGCCAAGAGCACATGACCTTTGAGGTGGTCCCCTTAAAGAGCGTGTACCACGTCATATTCGGCCGCGACATATTCCACACGTTCATGGCCAAGCCATGCTTCGTCTACAACAATATCAAGATACCCAGACCGTACGGTGTCATCACCGTATCCGGAAGCTTTACCAAGGCAAGGGACTGCGAGATCAATGAAGCGGTATTGCATAAGCCATCCTCTCTGAAGAATTCAAAGAGATCCAGAGCAAGGTCAGTGACTCAGAGATGCACGCATCGAAGAAGCAGATATCCGACTCCGCTCCTGCGTTCAAGGCCGCCATCGAGACCAAGCCGGTGGAACTTGTAGTAGGCGATGCCTCCAAGGTCACCGCCATCGGGACGAACCTGGATCCCAAATAGGAAAGCGCGCTCGTCGAGTTCCTCCGTGAGAAAAGGGACATCTTCGCCTGGCAACCTGCCGACATGAAAGGTGTACCTAGGGAACTTGCCGAGCACAGCTTAAACATTGACCCAAAATGCAAACCAATGAAACAACCTCTACGACGCTTTGGAGATGAGAAGAGACGCGCCATTGGCAAAGAGATAGCTAGGTTACTTAAGCATAGATTTATCCGAGAAGTCCTCCACACCCAATGGGTGGCCAATCCTGTACTTGTCCCCAAAAAGGGAACCAATGCATTAAGAATGTGTGTTGATTACACCGGCTTGAACAAAGCATGTCCCAAAGATCTGTTTGCTTTGCCTCGCATTGACCAAGTCATTGACTCGATGGCTGGCTCGGAGCTTTTGTGTTTTCTCGATGCATACTCAGGATACCACCAGATCAAGATGAGGAAGTCGGACCAATTGGCCACTTTGTTCACTACCCCATATAGCACGTTTTGCTATGTTACGATGCCTTTTGGGCTGAAAAACGCAGGTGCTACGTACCAGCGGACAATGCAACGTTGCCTCCACGTCCAAATTGGTAGGAATGTTCACGCCTATGTGGATGATATCGGGGTGATGTCTAAAAAGTCAAATGACTTAATCTCCGATTTAAAAGAAACCTTTGACAATCTCCGGAAATACAACATGATGCTTAACCCTAAGAAGTGCGTCTTCGGGATTCCAGCCGGCAAATTGTTGGGTTTCATCATTTCCCAACGCGAAATCGAGGTCAAACCGGAGAAAATCAAGGCCATCTTAAACATAAACCGTCCGACATGCCTAAAGGACATTCAACGACTAACAAGTTGTGTTGCGTGATTAGTCGGTTCGTCGACGACTTGGAGAAGGCTCTGCGCATTGTACAAGTTCTTTGAAGAAGCGGAAAAATTCACGATGTACAGACGAAGCGGTCGACATTGAAGCAGCTCAAGGAGATTCTCCTCGGCTCCCATCCTTGCAAAGAGCACGGAGAGCCCCTGTTAATTTACATGGCAGCAACCAACCGGGTAATCAGCATCGTCGTCGTGGTAGAGCGGAAGGAACCAGGCTATGAGAACGGAGTTCAACGACCAGTTTACTATGTGAGCGAGGTCTTGACGGAGTCCAAGCAGCGTTACCCGCACTACCGAAGATAGCTTATGGAGTATTCCTTGCTTCTTGGAAGCTAAGGCACTACTTTCAGGAGCACCCAATCACAATGGTGAGCAAGACTCCACTGTCCAACATTATCAACAACAGTGACGCTACGGGAAGGGTCGCGAAGTGGGGCATTGAACTTGCCGCCTTCGAGATCACTTACAAGAGACGCGACGCTATCAATCACAAGCCTTGGCAGATTTTGTTGCAGATTGGACGGAGATGCCAGATGCTACTCCATTGCCGGAACCAGAGTACTGGGTGATGCACTTTGATGGATCAAAGCTGCTCAATGACTCGGGGGCTGGTGTATTGCTACAGTCACCAACAGGAGACAAGCTACACTACGTTCTGCAGATCCACTTCGAGGCTACAAATAACATGGCGGAGTATGAAGCACTCATTCACGGACTACGTGTAGCCAAGGATATTGGCATCAAGCGCATAGTTTGTTGTGGATATTCTGACTTGGTTTCCCAGCAGGTGGCTGGCACCTGTAATTCGCGGAACCCTATGATGGCGGCATATCAAGACGAAGTGGACGAGATAGCCAAGAGCTTCTTGGGCTATGAAGTCAAGTATGTACCTAGGGAGCAAAACGAGGCGGCTGATCTGCTGTCTAAGCTTGGATCAGGGCGCAAGCAAATTCCGCCAGGAGTTTTCCTAGAGCATCTGCGCACACCATCTGTGAAGGGAGCCGACATCGACAACTCGGATAGAGCTGACTCTTTCGTCAACATGGTGACTAAGGTCCCTATGGCTTGGACAAAACCGTTCATGGAATATCTCGAACATGGAACTTTTCCCAACGACGAACTCGAAAGATGGCAAATAGTACGACGAGCAAAGGGTTATACCATAATCAATGGGTAACTCTACAAAAGGAGCACTACTGGTGTATACCTAAGGTGTGTTTCCCAGCTAGAAGTTAGGGAAATCCTATGCGAAATCCATCTCAGAGATTACTGGCATCACGCCGCTCCTCGATCGTTGGTCGCGAAAGCCTTCCGACAAGGATTCTTCTGGCTGACCGTAAAGGCGGATGCCGACAAGCTGGTTGAGACATGCATGGGATGCCAGTATTATGCCCTACAACCACATGTTCCTGCTGAAGAATTGCGAACAATACCAATAACTTGGCTGTTTGCAGTCTGGGGGCTCGAAATGGTGGGACCGTTACAGACGTCACCTTGTGGGTTTACGCATCTGCTTGTAGCAGTTGATAAATTCACTAAATGGATAGAAGCTAAACCCATTAGAAAGCTTGATGGGGCAACTGCCCTACGGTTTGTCCGAGATCTAGTGGTGAGATTTGGTCTCCCGCATAGCATTATCACTGACAACGGCATCAATTTGTCACTCGGAGAAGTGGAGGCTTATTTTTGGGAGAAAGGCATCCGACTTGACCTTGCTTCTGTGGCGCACCCACAGTCCAATGGTCAAGTTGAGCAAGCCAATGGATTAATTCTGCAGGGAATCAAGTCGCGTCTTGAGGCACCGCTACATAGAGTAGTTGGAGCCTGGGCGGAAGAATTTCCATCTGTGCTGTGGAGTTTACGAACTACACCCAACATATCTACCGGCTACACCCCTTATTTCATGGTATATGGAGCAGAAGCCATCCTGCCTTCCGACATACTTCACGATGCACCAAGAGTTTCCGCCTACGACGAAGATGGCGCTGAAGAATCCAGACGCCTAGATGTGAACCTTCTCGAGGAGGAGCGCGTTTTGGCATGCCAAAGATCCGCCATCTACCAGCAGAATCTACGCAGCTACCATAGTCGCCATGTCCGGCATCGCTCGTTTAAAGAGGGGGATTTGGTGCTCCGACTTAAGCAGAAGAAGTCACACAAACTATCCCCGCCATGGGAAGGACCGTTCATCATAAGCAAGGCGCTACTCAATGGGTCTTACTACCTTGTTGACAATCGTGAACTAAAGGATAGACCCAACGAGGATCATAAGCGTAAGCGACGTGACCCGGATGATGACTACCCGGAGCTTGATCAGCCATGGAACATAGCACAGCTACGTCCTTTTTACACTTAGCATTTTTTATCTAATTGTGTATCTCTTATGTGATCAATGAAATAAAGCTCTCTGGTTCACTCATATTTTTGAGTCTTTTACCTCCTTTAGTGTTCATTTTTGGATCATGTAAAACTGTTATGCACAAGCTTTGCGATTGCACTTTTGAAAATTCCGCCTACGGGCGTTAGCTTAAGTTTTCTGGTCTACACGTTCTTTGTCGTTTTTATGTGGATTCTGGAGTAGTGACTTTTGGCACTTATTGTCGGAGATTTTGTGCTCAGGTTATTGACAGTACCATTGGGCATCATCACCTAAGCGCATGGTTCCGACAACGAGTCTTCCGACTCACGAAAAAGTCAAGCATAAGAACCAAAGTAATGGATAAGCCAAAACTTGCTTAAAAAATATATACATGCTGGAAACTAGTTCTTAAGCAGCAGGAAATAACAACCACTGTTTTCCGCCTTAAGTTACATCAACAAGTTTTTTTCCGCATATGAACCAAAGGTGAAACAGATATTACAAAGTTGTTTTTCACTACTTTGGCGCAGGTGACTTGGAGGCAACATCATCACCAGCAGGAGAGTCACCCTCGGTGTCGGCGGTGTGAAGAGACTCGGAGGAGCTTTGGTTGCCGCCATCGATGGTGTTCATCGGCACGAAGACGTTGATGTCGACCAACTCGGCAACTCTGGTGTCATAGCCCGCGAGTGACGACAAGATGGCTTCATGGTTAATCTCTTTGCCATCATCGTCGATGTCGGGGATACCAGAGGTCACCGTGTCGATGTCGGCACCTTCGTAGTGTTCCTTCACCATTGACAGCGCCATCCCGTGCACATGAAGCTTCCCAGCTTGTGATACGCTCGGGGGCTCGGCGCAGAATCTCCGAGTAGTTCGCCACGGAGTCTGATGCCTTGATGTTTATCTGGAGGGGCTTGGCAATCTATTTGGCTTACGTGATGGCGGTGTTGATAAAGTTGCCGGCAAGAACCATGCATTCCTTGGCCGGAGGAGCCGATCGTGTTAAACCCATAGGAGCTGCAAATTCCGACAAGGAGCGCATGAGTTCAACAATTCAAAGTATCCAGACTATAGAAATCCAAGACGGAGAAAAACTTACTGAAGATGCTGGCTTCATCTTGCCAGAGGGTGTCCGCCAAGGATTGTTTCTCTTCTTGGAGGAGCTTATACGCCTCGCTATGGCGTTAATTCTGCTCATCGGCATCTCGCTTCTGATCTTTTAAGATCACAATCTCCTCCTTCAAGCGATTGATTTCCTCGGTGGCGGAGTCCTGCAAGTTCTTCATTGACTGCTCATGCATTTTCAGCATGTCATTTCTCTCCTCCTTCAGGATCTTGTTCTCGCTATCCAGCTGCTGAAAGTGCTTGGATTGCTCGACAATGTCCTTGGCCTTGGCACCATGTTATGCAAGTCGGAGAAAATAAAGTACACATTGAGTACTCAGAGAATATAAGCACAAAACCAAGACGGAATGCGCAAAAAGAAAACAGACTCTTGTTTTTGATGATCTTTTCCTTCAAGATGGCAGTTTTAACCTTTTTGGCTTCAAGATCTGCGTGCATCTTCTGGTACTTGTCATTTGCCATGCCCCTCCGAGCATTCTCGTTCTGTGGAAAAAAGGACAAAGTTAAAATGTTGTTTGGTCTACTTGGAGCATCTAGCCAGAAATTTTCCACCTAGATGCTCGGGGGCTACAACGAGAGTTTTTAACTTAACAATATGCTTAGCTTACTTTAAGCATCTAGTCGGAACTAATTCAGTTACAACTAGAAGCTTGGGGGCTACAGTATAATTTTTTTAACTCAGGCATATGCTTAGCTTTCTTTAAGCATCTAGTCGGAACTAATTCAGTTGCAACTAGAAGCTTGGGGGCTACAGTATTGAAACTTATAAACACTATGTATTCTAATCTTAAAGTATCTAGTCGGAATAATTCATTCCATCTAAATGCTTGGGGGCTACAGTGAGAAGTTTTCTAACTTAGTCACTCTTAGAGCATCTAGTCGCAAAAGCCTATGGTTTTCTGTCTACATTCTCAAGGGATATAGTGGGATACTCATTTGAAATGCAAAAGGCAAATAAAACTTACAAGTGCAATTATCTTGAGGTTTGTAGCGCTCTCGGCCAGTAGCTTGCCAAAGGAGATGCTATTTCCTTGCAAGATTTCTGCTTGTCGGAGGAGCTCCTCAAGACCGCACGTCGGAGATGTCGGTGCTGCTCCAGGAACCAGAGTTGTGCTACTCGGCGTAAGTGCCGGGTAGACTATCTTTGGGAATTCAAAAGGTTTCTGGGGATCAAGGGTGCCGCCTTCGGCAGAAGTACCAGCTTCCACCACCGCCTTGCCGCCACCGATGGCATCCTTAGCCGGAGATTCAGCCATTTGTTGGGCGGTACTTTCCTGCATCGCCTGCTCGCCGACGACTGCAACCTCGGTAGAAGCACCTGAGTCCACTTCCATGGCGGAAGGGCCAGATGCCTCCTTAGTTTGTGATCTTGTCGGGGCAGATGAGGGCTTGACGGCAGGAGTAGCAGGGGCGATGGCGGGGGAGGCGTCGCAATGCAGCATGTTTGATATTTCGAGAAGCCCCCAAAGTTTTGGAGGTCTTATTGAGGCTGGTCGTGGCTTTCTTTCTGAAACGTGCAAAATGCATAAGTACAGGAACAAGACAGATAAATAGACAATGTCGGAGAATGAGAAGCTTACACAAGTGGGGGTGCTTTGGCAAAGGGGATCCTAGTAATTGTTCTCTTTTCCGCCTCCAGGGCGGCGGTAGTCTTTTTGGAGGCTGCACCCTCCGTCTTCTTCTTCTTGCCTCCTTCAGCAGCGTTAGAGGTGGAGCTCTTCCGCTTTCGCGCCAACGGAATTTCGTCGTCGGACACGACCGTGACTTCCTTCATCTTTGGATCGTAGATTTGGGCAGCCAGGTTACCCTCCTCTAGATCGCTAAGCTGTTAAGTAAGAAATCATTGTGTTAGATGACATTTGCAAGACGAAAGAACTAGAGTATATGTCGAACACGGAAAATAAATACCTACCTTTGGGCACTTGCCGTCTACGAACATGTCGTAGGTGATGGTGAAGCCACGCTTCTTATCCTTCACCTTGACGATGTCCTTAAGGCGGAGCTTGACGGAGTCGCTCGAGAAGTTGTCCACGGAGATGCGGAGACTATCCCTTCTGTCACTGGTATACTCGTGCATGAGCTTCGCGTGGTGCTGCAGAGGTTGGATTCGCCTGATGAACCAACACATGGCTAGGTCCAAGCCGGTCAAACCCGTCTCTATGAACCATTTGATCCGCATTATAGGACGAGAAGCGTCGAGGTCGGAGGGAAGGGAGGCTTGGGATCTCCATGACGAGGCTTCAGCGGCGGCTCCGTCAACGAAGTCCAGGTACGTAACTTGTCGGCCAGACAGAGGGATGTCTGAGCCATAAAAGTACGTCTGTTGCCAATTTTTGCAGGACTCGTGGCCGACGATGTCGGGGAACCGCCGGCCAGGTCAAATCTTGAAGCTTATGGTGCCGCAGTTCCTAAGTTCTTCCTTGCTATGTCCGGCTTCACGTTTGATGGTGAAGAAGTACACAAAGAGGTCTAACCTAGGCATTATCCCTAAGTATCCCTCGCAGAGTGGCGCGTAGTTGCTAAGCACTAAAATACTATTGGGGGAAAGGTTCTGGGGCTGGACTCTGTAGTGATTCAAGACGGAGAGGAAGAAGTTGGAGATGGGCAGGGAAATGCCGCTTACCAGTTGGGCTTTGAGGTACACCTTTTCTCCGGCTTGGGGAGAAGGTGTCACCTCGCCGGCCGGCGCTGCCCGCCAGGCGAGCCCCTCCATCGCAGGAAGGTATCCTTTGTCGATCATCTCTTGGATATCACAGTCTGTGATATCTGAGCCACGCCAGTCACCCTTGTGCGAGTCTGGATCCTCCTCCAACGGCTCCAGCGCCGCTAGATTAAGGTCATCGCCGGTGAAATCGATAACCGCCGATGCGGGGATGACTAGGCCCTCTGGAGGCACGACAATGGAGTTCGCCGGCTTCGCCGCGACTTCTCTCGACGCAGCTGTCGTGGTATTGCCGACGAGTACACCATGGAGGGGTCCTCACAGCGTGTTTAGAGACGTGGTGTAAGGCGGACGGTTGACGAGTACGAGGTAACACAGCTTACCCAGGTTCAGATACCACGATGGTGGCGGAATTCTACTCCTGCTATAAATCACTATAAGGGCAATACGCCGAGTTACAGAGATAGGTTCGCTGTGCGAGGTTGTATGAATCGATACTAAGTTGTGTGTGCCCTAAAGGCTCCCATAGGCCCAACTTATATAGTCGCCAGGTCCTAGGGTTACAGGGAAAAGTCCAGCCGGACAGGCAGAGTCCTACACCGTCTATCACTAGTCTTGTGTATCTTGCACTCCAAGGCTCCGGGTACGCCGGTGACTCCACCGTAGCCTACCTTTATCCGGCATGGGACTCCCTTCTGGATCCACCTAACTGGGCCACCCAGCAGGCCACAGGCCATGCTACCGACTATGGGACACCTGGGTTAGTCGGATAAGAAACATGCTATGAGGATACCCATATAGCATATCCCCAACAGTAGCCCCCGGAGAACTCCGAGATCTTGTGTTGTCTTGCCTCTTCCCGTGGAATGCTCCGTCTAGATGGATGTCGGCAAATCGTCAAGCAATATCTTGTAGTCCTCCCAAAGAACCCTGCAAAGGTTTCTCCGTCTTCTATGAGTAAGTCGGAGAAATGATGAATCTTCCATCGTACTCTTCCGTAGTCGGATGAAATCCGTCCATGCCGGAATCTTCGATGGGACGGCTCATCTACTATGTCAGTTATGACGATGTAGGCTATAGGTCAGCGACGCCTCGTAACTCACACATGTAGAGAACGCAATCATATCCGATTTTCCCGCGCGAGTGATACGAACCGTTGGCGGCGGAGGTTGGAGACGTGGCGAAATTACCACGCACGTTCACGAACACGTCGTCTACGCGGCAACCGTCCGATTAGCTGCACGAATCTTGACACAGAGTAAGATAAAAGGTAACTGTGGGACACTTGCCACTTTTTCACCCCATTCTCTCGCGTCATCATCTTCTTCCTCCAGCCGCACGCCTCCTCGAGCCCTCCGTGGAAAACCTCGAAGAAACCCTAGCCTCTCTCTACACCAGTCGCATCCTCCCAGTCCTCCATGGCCAGCAGCAGCTCCTCCCCGTCGATGGCAGCGTCGAGCGAAGCCACGGCGAAGCCGGTGAGCTCCGTCGTCGTGCCCCCACAGGGCCTGGTCATCCCCGCGTCGGCGGTGATTGAAACCACCGACGGTGACCACAATCTGGCGGCGCTAGAGCCCCTGGAAGAAGAGCCAGACTCGCACAAGGGCGACTGGCGCGGCTCGGACATCACCGACCGTGACATCCAAGAGATGGTCGCCGAAGGATACCAGGTTATCCGTTCACGAGAAGAAATCTCATAGTTCCCAAGCTAAAATATTCAACCGCGAAGAAAAAGGGCAATAAGTTGTGAAAAGAGGCTAGCTCGACACATCGCATGACGACGTGTGACCTTTTTTGTGTATAAATCACAAACATGTCGACCAACAACGAGGCTAGTCCTTCTAAACACATGAGCGTCGAGGATCTAGCCCGAGAGGCCAACAAGTCGTTCTGGGGGCCATGCCAAGAGCATGAGGAGGCGGAGGAGATGAGAATGCCACCACCACCAGCGACCGTCGTCGGAGGTGTTGGGGGCAACGAGGAAGATCCAGATTACGAGGGGGACGACGACTACGACGGAACTAGTGAAGGAGGGGAGGAGGGTGACACCACTACAGATGGCGGGGCGGAGGGGCTCGCCTGGCGGGCGGCGCCGGCCAGCGAGGTGACACCTTCTCCCCAAGCCGGAGAAAAGGTGTACCTCAAGGCTTAGCTGGTACGCGGCGTTTCTCTGCCCATCTCCCACTTCTTTTTGTCCGTTTTGAACCACTTCAAAGTCCAACCCCATAACCTGTCCCCCAATAGTATCTTAGTTCTTAGCAACTTCGCGGCACTTTGTGAGGGTTACCTAGGGATTAAGCCTAGGTTAGACTTGTTCGTGTACTTCTTCACCGTCAAACGTGAAGCCGGACATAGTAGGGAGGAGCTTAGGAACTGCGGCACCATAAGCTTCAAGATCCGACCTGGCTGGCGGTTCCCTGACATCGTCGGCCACGAGTCGGGCAAAAACTGGCAGCAGACGTACTTCTACAGCCCCGACATTCCTTTGGCGGGCCGAGAAGTGACGTACCCGGACTTCGTGGATGGAGCCGCCGCTGAAGTTTCCACATGGAGATCCCATGCCTCCCTTCCCTCCGACCTCAATGCTTCTCGCGCAATAAGGCGGATCGAGTGGTTCGTAGAGACGGGTTTGACCGGCTTGGACCTAGCCATGTGCTGGTTCATCAGGCGAATCCAACCTCTACAGCACCATGCGAAGTTCATGCATGAGTACACGGGTGATCGAAAGGATACCCTCCGGATCTCCGTGGATAAATTCTCGAGCGACTCCGTCAAGCTCCGTCTGAAGGACATCGTCAAGGTAAAGGATAAGAAGCATGGCTTCACCATCACCTGCGACATGTACGCAGACGGCAAGTGCCCAAAGGTAGGTATTTATTTTCCGTGTATGACATTGCTCCAGTTTCTCCGTCTTGCTAGTGCCATCTTATCTAACACGGTGATTTCTTACTTAACATCTTAGCGATCTAGATGAGGACAACCTGGCTGCCCAAATCTACGATCCCAAGATGAAGGAAGTCACGGTCGTGTCCGACGACGATGCCCCGTTGGCGCGAAAGCGTAAGAGCTCCACCTCTGACGCTGCCGACGGAGGAAAGAAGAAGAAGACGGAGGGTGGAGCCTCCAAAAAGAGTACTGCCGCCCTGGAGGTGGAAAAGAAGAAATCCACCGGGATGTTTGCCAAAGCGCCCCCCCCCCTCGTGTAAGCCTCTCATTCTCCGACATTGTCTTATTTATCTGTCTTATTCCTGTACTTATGCATTTTGCACGTTTCAGAAAGAAAGCCACAACCAGCCTCAAGAAGTCCTCCAAGACTCTTGGGGCTTCTAGAAACATCAAAGATATGCTGCATCGCGACTCCTCCCCCGCCATCGCCCCTGCTACTCCTGCCGTTAAACCCTCCTCTGCTCCGACAAGCTCTCAAATTCAGGAGGCACCAGGCCCTTCCGTCATGGAAGTGGATTCTGGCGCCTCTACCGAACTCGCTGTTGTCGGCGAGCAAGCGACGCAGGAGAGCGCTGCTCTTCAAATGGCTGAAGCTCCGGCTAAGGATGCCATCGGTAGCGGCAAGGCGGTGGTGGGAGCTGGTACCTCTGCCAAAGGCGGCGCCTCTACTCCCCAGAAACACTTCGAGTTCCCGAAGATAGTTTACCCGGCGCTCCTTCCGAGTAACACAACTATGGTTCCTAGAGGAGTGTCGTCATCTCCGACGTGCGGTCTTGAGGAGCTACTCCGACAAGCAGATATCTTGCGGGGAAATAGCATTTCCTTTGGCAAGCTGCTGGCCGAGAGTGCTACAAACCTCAAGATTATTGCACTTGTAATTTTTACTTTACCTTTTGCATTTCGTATGAGTATCCCACTGTAGCCCCCGAGAATGTAGACGAAAAACCATAGGTTTTGCATCTATATGCTCTAAGAGTGACTAAGTTAGAAAGAACTCTCACTGTAGCCCCCAAGCATTTAGATGGAAGAAATTATTCCGACTTGATGCTTTAAGAGTAGCATACACAGTGTTGATAATTTTCAGTGATGTAGCCCCCAAGCCCCTTGTTGTAACAGAATTAGTTCTGACTAGATGCTTAAAGAAGAGCTAAGCATATTTATAAGTTAAAACTCTCGTTGTAGCCCCCGAGCATCTAGGTGGAAAATCTCCGACTAGAGGCTCCAAGCAGACCAAACAACGACTTAACTTTATATTTGTTTACATAGAACGAGAATGCTCGGAGGGGCATGGCCAACGACAAGTATCAGAAGATGCGCGCAGATCTTGAAGCCGAAAAGGGTAAAACTGCCATCTTGAAGGAACAGATGATCAAAAACAAGAGTCTGTTTTCTTTTTGCGCATTTCCGTCTTACTTTTGTGCCTTCCTTCTTCGAGTACTCACTCTGTACTTTGTTTTCTCCGAAATGCAGAGCATGTTGCCAAGGCCAAGGATATTGTCGAGCAGTCCAAGCACATCCAGCAGCTGGACAGCGAGAACAAAATCCTTAAGAAGGAGAGGGAAGAAATGCTGAAGATGCACGAGGATTCCATGAAAGCCCTGCAGGATTCCGCCTCCACGGAGATCAATCGCTTGAAGGAGGAGCTTGCGATCCTAAAGGATCAGAAGCAAGCTGCTGATGAGCAAAACCTTCGCCATAGGGAGGCGTTTAAGCTCCTCCAACAAGAGAAGGAATCCTTAGCAGACATCGTCTGGCAGGCTAAGGCCAGCATCTTCAGTAAGTGTCCTCCGCCTTGTAGTTCTGTAGTCTGGATACTTAGAGTTTATTGAACTCATGCGATCCTTGTCGGAATTTTCAGCGACCATGGGTTTGACCCGCTCGCCTCCTTCGGACAAGGAATGCATGGTTCTTGCAGGCAAATTCATCAATACCGCCATTGCCCAAGCCAAGGAGATTGCCAAGACCCTCCAGATTTATATCAAGGCCTCGGACTCCGTGACGAAGTACTCGGAGATTCTACGCCGAGCCCCCGAGCGTGTCGCGAGCTGGAAAGCTTCATGCGCACGGGCTGGAGCAAGGATGGCGCTGTCTATGGTGAAGGCACACTATGAAGATGCCGACATCGACACGGTGACCTCTGGATGATGACGGCAAGGAGATTGATCACGAAGCCATCCTGTCGTCACTCGCGGGTTATGACACCAGGGTTGCCGAGTTGGTGGACGTTGACGTCTTCGTACCCAGGAACTTCATCGACAACGTCAACCAAGATTCCTCCGAGTCTCATCATAGCGCCGACGTCGAGGGTGATTCTCCGGCTGGCGATGATGCGGCCTCCAAGTCTCCTGCGCCCAAAGAATGAAAAACACTTTGTAATTTATGTTTCACCTTTAGAGTGTGCACGGGAAAAACTTGTGGATGTAATCTTAAGGCGGAAAACAATGATTTGTTAAGTCATGCGACTTAAGAACTAATTCCTAGTATGCATATATTTTTTAAGCAAGTGATGGCTTATCCATTACTCTGGTTCTTATGCTTGACTTTTCGTGAGTCGGAAGACTCGTTATCGGAACCATGCGCTTAGGTGATGATGCCCAATGGCACCGTCAACAACCTGAGCACAAAATCGCCGACAATAAGTGCCGAATGTCACTACTCCAGAATCCACATAAAAACGACAAAGAATGTGTAGACCAGAAAACTTAAGCTAACGCCCGTAGGCAGAATTTTCACAAGTGCAATCGCAAGACTTGTGCATAAAGGTTTTATATGATCTAAAAATGAACACTAAAGGAGGTAAAAGACTCAGCAATATGAGTGAACCAAAGAGCTTTATTTCATTGATCATATAAGAGGTACACGATTAGATAAAAAATGCTAAGTGTAGAAAGGACATAGTTGTGCTATGTTCCATGGCCGATCAAGCTCCCGGTAGTCATCATCCGGGTCACGTCGCTTACGCTTATGATCCTCGTTGGGTCTATCCTTGAGTTCATGATTGTCGACAAGGTAGTAAGACCCATTGAGTAGCGCCTTGCTTATGATGAACGGTCCTTCCCATGGCGGGGATAATTTGTTTGACTTCTTCTGCTTAAGTCGGAGTACTAAATCCCCCTCTATAAACGAGCGATGCCGAACGCGGCGACTATGGTAGCTGCGTAGCTTTTGCTGGTAGATGGAGGATCTTTGGCATGCCAAAACGCGCTCCTCCTCGAGAAGGTCCACATCAAGGCGTCTGGATTCTTCACCGTCATCTTCGTCGTAGGCGGCAAATCTCGGTGCGTCATGGAGGATGTCGGAAGGTAGGATGGCTTCTGCTCCATATACCATGAAGTAAGGGGTGTAGCCGGTGGATCTGTTGGGTGTGGTTCGTAAACTCCACAGCACAGATGGAAATTCTTCCTCCCAGGCTCCAGCTGCTCTGTGTAGTGGTGCCTCAAGACGTGGCTTGATTCCCTGCAGAATTAATCCATTGGCTCTCTCAACTTGACCATTGGATTGTGGGTGTGCCACATATGCAAGGTCAAGTCGGATGCCTTTGTCCCAGCAATAGGCCTCCACTTCTCCGAGTGACAAGTTTCTTCCGTTGTCGGTGATGATGCTATGTGGGAGACCAAATCTCACCACTAGATCCCGTACAAACCTGAGGGCAGTTGCCCCATCAAGCTTTCTAATGGGTTTAGCTTCTATCCATTTGGTGAATTTGTCAACTGCTACCAGCAGATGCGTAAATCCACATGGTGTCGTCTGTAATGGTCCCACCATGTCTAGCCCCCAGACTGCAAACGGCCAAGTTATTGGTATTGTTCGCAATTCTTCAGCAGGAACATGTGGTTGTCGGGCATAATACTGGCATCCCGTGCATGTCTCAACCAGCTTGTCGGCGTCCGCCTTCGCGGTCAGCCAGTAGAATCCTTGCCGGAAGGCTTTCGCGACCAGCGATCGAGGAGCGGCGTGGTGCCCGCAATCTCCGAGATGGATCTCGCGCAGGATTTCCATACCTTCTAGCTGGGAAACGCACTTTAAGTATACACCAGTAGTGCTCCTTTTATAGAGTTGCCCATTGATTATGGTATAACCCTTTGCTCACCGTACTATTTGCCGTCTTTCGACCTCGTCGTCGGGCAAAGTTCCGTATTCGAGATACTCCATGAACGGTTTTGTCCAAGCCGGAGGAATATTTGTCACCATGTTGACGAAAAAATCAGCTCTATCCGGGTTGTCGATGTCGGCGCCCTTCACGGATGGTGTGCGTAGATGCTCTAGGAAAACTCCTGGCGGAATTTGCTTGCGCCCTGATCCAAGCTTAGACAATAGATCAGCCGCCTTGTTTTGCTCCCGAGGCACATACTTGACTTCGTAGCCCAAGAAGCTCTTGGCTATCTCGTCCACTTCGTCGCGATATGCCGCCATTATAGGGTTCCGCGCGTTCCAGGTGCCAGCCACCTGCTGGGCAACCAAGTCGGAATCTCCACAGCAAACTATGCGCTTAATGCCAATATCCTTGGCTACACGTAGTCCGTGAATGAGTGCTTCATACTCCTTCATGTTGTTTGTAGCCTCGAAGTGGATCTGCATAACGTAGTGCAACTTATCACCTTTTGGTGACTGTAGCAGTACACCAGCCCCCGAGCCGTTGAGCAACTTTGATCCGTCAAAGTGCATCACCCAGTACTCTGGTTTGGGCAGTGGAGTAGCATCTGTCATATCCGTCCAATATGCAATAAAATCCGCCAAAGCTTGTGACTTGATAGCGTCGCGTCTCTTGTAGGTGATCTCAAAGGCGGCAAGTTCAATGCCCCACTTCGCGACCCTTCCTGTAGCGTCGTTGTTATTGATAATGTCGGACAATGGAGTCTTGCTCACTACTGTGATTGGGTGCTCCTGAAAGTAATGCCTCAGCTTCCGAGAAGCGAGGAATACTCCATAAGCTATCTTTTGGTAGTGCGGGTAACGCTGCTTGGACTCCGTCAAGACCTCACTCACATAGTAAACTGGTCGTTGAACTCCGTGCTCGTAGCCTGGTTCCTTCCGCTCTACCACGAAGACGATGCTAATAACCCGGTTGGTTGCCGCCATGTAAATTAACAGGGGCTCTCGGGATCGGGTCTTTGCAAGGATGGTGCCGAGGAAAGAATCTCCTTGAGCTTCAATGCTGCATCTGCCCGTCATCCATGTGAATTTATGCGCCTTCTTGACAACATGCGGTGCAAAGCCTTCTCTCCAAGTCGGCTGATGAACCGACTAACTGCTGCAACGCAACCTGTTAGTCGTTGAATGTCCTTTAGGCATGTCGGACGGTTTATGTTTAAGATGTCCTTGATTTTCTCCGGGTTGACCTTGATTCCGCGCTGGGAAACGATGAAGCCCAACAATTTGCCGGCTGGAACCCCGAAGACGCACTTCTTAGGGTTGAGCATCATGTTGTATTTCTGGAGATTATCAAAGGTTTCTTTTAAGTCAGAACTTAAGTCGTTTGACTTTTTAGACATCACCGCGATATCGTCCACGTAGGAGTGAACATTCCGACCAATTTGGTCATGAAGGCAATGTTGCATTGTCCGCTGGTAGGTAGCAGCTGCGTTTTTTCAGCCCGAAGGGCATCGTGACATAGCAAAACGTGCCGTATGGGGTAGTGAACGAAGTGGCCAATTGGTCCGACTTCCTCATCTTGATCTGGTGGTATCCTGAGTATGCTTCGAGCAAACACAAAAGTTCCGAGCCAGCCGTCAAGTCAATGACTTGGTCAATGCGAGGCAAAGCAAACAGATCTTTGGGACATGCTTTGTTCAAGCCGGTGTAATCAACGCACATTCTTAATTCATTGGTTCCCCTTTTGGGGACAAGTACAGGATTGGCCACCCATCGGGTGTGAAGGACTTCTCAGATAAACCCAGCCTTAAGTAACCTAGCTATCTCTTTGCCAATGGCGCATCTCTTCTCATCTCCGAAGCGTCGTAGAGGTTGTTTCACTGGTTTACATTTTGGATATATGTTTAAGCTGTGCTCGGCAAGTTCCCTAGGTACACCATTCATGTCGGCAGGTTGCCAGGCAAAGATGTCCCTATTCTCACGGAGGAACTCAACGAGCGCGCTTTCCTATTTGGGATCCAGGTTCGTCCCAATGGCGACGGTCTTGGAGGCATCGCCTACCACAAGTTCCACCGGCTTGGTCTCGATGGCGGCCTTGAACGCAGGAGCGGAGTCGGAGATCTGCTTCTTCGATGCGGGCATCTCTGAGTCATTGACCTTGCTATGGATCTCCTTGAATTCTTCGCTGTAGAGGACAACTTCTACAACGGCTGCTTCGTTGATCTTGCAGTCCCTTGCCTTGGTAAAGCTTCCGGATACGGTGATGACGCCGTTTGGTCCGGGTATCTTGAGTTCTTTGTAGACGAAGCATGGCTTGGCCATGAACGTGTGGAATATGTCGCGGCCGAATATGACGTGGTACACGCTCTTGAAGGGGACCACCTCAAAGGTCATGTGCTCTTGTCGGTAATTATTAACGTAGCCAAAGCCTACCTGAAGTGTAATGCACCCAAGGGACCGAGCCTCCCGACCAGGAACTACGCCATGGAATACGGTGTTGTTCCACCTTAGGTTTGCCTCCGTCAAGTTCATCTTTTGCAGTGTATCCAGGTACATGATGTTGATGCTGCTTCCACTATCCACCATGCACTTGGTGAACTCCACTCCGTCAATCAATGGGTTGATGACCATGGCGTACTGGTTCTCCGTGGGCACAAGGTCTGGGTCGTCCGTCCTGTCCCAAGTTATTGGAACCTCCGACCAGCGCAGGTATTGGGGAACTGGGGGGAGAGTGGCCATCAGGATTCTCAGAGAGGTCTTCTGTTGCCGGACGGTGGGAGTGCCAAGGAAAGTGTGGTAGACTGGGGCCTTCTTTGCGAAGGGGTTCTTGCCCTTGTCGTCGCTCTTGGCGGCGTGCTTGGGGTCAACGTCCTCGTCCATGTCACTTGAATCCTTGGACTCCTCCTCCTTCTTATTCCCCTTGCCCTTGCCTCGCGGTCTGTTCTTCCGACTTGTAGCCGGACTCCGGGTCTTCCTTGAGGTTGTTGACGAACTTGCAGTGTCGATTGGTATGGGTGGCCTTGCCGTTGGCGTCGAGGTGTACGAGGCACGGCATATCGCGGTATTCCTCGTAGGTTTGGGGAACATGGAGCGACGCCGAGTTGGTTTCACTTCCTCGTTGCTGCCCGCGGCCTGCTCCCCTTCCTCGGCCACGTTGTCCGCCTTCTCCTCGTCCTGCAAAAGTCATAGCGACCATGTCGGTAGATTGCTTTTCTTCTGGAGCGGTTTTCTGCTTTGTACTGTTGTTCCTCCGATCTTGGGTTGGAACGGCCATTGCTGGCAAAGAGCCACGAGCATCGTCTTCGGCAGCTATGAACTCGCTAGCTAACTGAATCATCTGATTCAAGTCAAGATGATGATTGTCCTGCAAGCGCTTTAGCTTATGTCGGAGTAACGTGCCCCTTTCCAACCCATCAATGAAGGCGGCCATAGCGGTCTGAGCGTGCACTCCTGCGCAGGAATTCTTCATGTCCAGCCAGCGGGAGAGGTAGGCGCGAGATGTCTCGTCTTTCTCTTGCACGCACCGCTGTAGATCGCCCATAGTGCAGGGACGCTTGTATGTACCCTCAAAGTTCTTGGTGAATGCTTCTTGCATATCCAGTCAGTTGTAGATAGATTTCTCCGGCAAGTCGTCGATCCATTGACGGGCCGTACCCGCCAACATTAACGGGAGGTACTTGACGGCGATGTTGGGGTTTCCTCCGGCAATCTCCACCGCGTTGCCGTAGTCCTACAACCATGTGGCCATCTTGGTAGTGACGTCATAGGGCTTGATGGTCTTGTCAATCCAGAAACCTTTGGGGTAAGTTGCGGACCGTATTGCAGGTCCAAAGCAACGTGGTCCCAGGTATGGTCCTTCCCGGGCCTCGTGGATATTGTCGATCCGCGAACATGCATTGTACAGCTCCAGGTTCTTCTTCTTGTTGTCAACAGGGGATGGGCTGCGTGAACGATGCGGGCCTCTTCCGCCATGGTGACTGCTTGGCGGTGACGGAGGCGAAGGTGGCGGTGGGTTAGCCTTCTTGTTGTTACCCTCCTAAGACGCCTCACGCCTGTCACGGTTGCTTGTCGTATGCGGAGGGTCGTGGTGTGACCTACTCTTGTGTCCTTGGTGGCGCTCTTCATCATGACGGGTCTGTGCCGCGTTGTCGCGGATGATGATACCACACTGCTTTGGAGGGGGCATATCCGTATGATGGTGAGCCTTGTAATCTTCCTGACGTCGGGGGGATCGGGGCAGTGGCGATGGGCGGCGAGGACGGGCTTTTTCTCCGTGGTTGGAGGATATGCGGATGGCATCCTTCCTGTTGCGCGCATCCCTCCGTCTTCGTTCTGATGAACCCTTCTGTGATCCGACATCCTGAGGAGATATGTCCCTTGGCGGTTTGTACTGGCTAGATCGGCAGAGCGCTGGTTCAGACTCAAGCCTCTGGGAGGTGGCCTTTTCCTGCTGCTTTACCGCCTTGGCCACTAGGTCATAGACCTGTTCTACTGCCTCAGGCGATCTATCATGCTCCAGAAGGGTCTTGGCGACGGCGAGGTTAAGGAGTGGGGTGGGCATCACCTGCTTGCCTTCACTATCAATGTATGGCTTGGCTTGTGCCGTCTTTGAGGGAGCCCATCCTAGGTTGCGCCGTACACCAGGATCGTTGATGATGCGAGCCGGAGCCTTCTTAGCCTTCTGTTGCTGCAATAGAGTCTTATACTCGGCCTCCATTGCTCTAGCTTTCTCTATGGACTTCTGTGCATTGACCAGATCTCGATCTAGTTTAGCGCCTTGCTTCGCGATGGCTTGCGCCTCCTCCAACAGCTACTGGCGCTTCTCGTCAAGATGGGTCACGTTCCGGATATGATGAACGGTTAGCGGCTCGACGAGGAGATTGTCGTACATCACTCTATCAGCTGGAGTAACATGGGATGCTGCCGACGTGGATGCTGGAGGCAGCAAGTTTGCGGTGTTGTTGTTGCTCGGACCGGTGCCCAGTTCCTGGGGCTGCTACACTGGGTTAGGCGGAGGAGGCATGACCTTTGCACGATCATCGTCAGCAGCAATTAGTGGCCCCTTCCCTTTTTCCAGCGCCGTAGGCGGAGCTTGCTCGGGTTGATCTTCGTCCATCGCTGTCCCAATGGTGACGAACACTCCTCGAGACATGACGGTGTTATTAGCTTGCTCGTCGCGCGAGTACTCCTCCTCCATCTCCTGCATAGCGAAGTCTAGCTCTTCTGGACTGAAGTCTATCTCCTCTGAATCTGCACTGAAATCGGCATAAAGCGCGTCAATTATAGAGTCGGAGGGTGCCAGGGCTTCCTCGATGACGGGCGGTGGAGGTGCAATGGCCTCGACGATGACTGGAGGTGGTGGTGCTGCTACGACGATGGTGGCCGGAGGCGGTGGTGGTGGTGGTGGCTGAATCGGAGGGGCTCCGTCAATGAGCGCAAGCGCTGTCTGAGCTACCGCTTCGGCCTCCGCGTAGTTGTTGACGGTGTTCACCATGCCTTCGAAGGTAAGGCGTTCTGATGCCTGTTGCCATCTTAGAGAGTGTAGGAGAAGCGTGCCATGGTCCAGTCCTTCCACAAAGTGATAGATAGCATCATCATTGGGGTAGTGGGCCAGATTGGCTCGTATACGGAGCCACCTGGCCAGGTTATCGCGGGGGTTTTCGCCCTCTCTCTGAATGCAGCGCGCCAGATCGAAGATGGTAACCACGCCGACGAACTTGGATCTCTGCTATCCAGATGCGCGGATAAAGCCAGCGGATTTGCAGTGATCTTCCACCTTTATATCCTGCACGGGGGCGGTTTGGGTGGGTCTTGAATTTTCTCGATCTTTGTCGGCAAACTCCGAGGAGAGATCCGACATCGATCCTTCCGCGAACGTATGCTGCCCGTAGGCGGTCCGTGCGGGTCTTGACGCTCCTCCGACTTCCAGGGAACTAGAGCCCGAGTCGGTTTCACCAATGAAGAGGTGGATGTCTCCGATAGGAACGATCAAACACCGCGTAGGGTTCGTCTTCGCCGGGATCCAGAACTTGTCAGGGGGGACGATCGGAACGTTGCCGGAGAAGAGAACACGGCCGATGGTTACGGTTTCGCCGATTCCCGCGAAGATCTTGGTCCTCGCCCGCTAAAGAGCCTGAAGCGCCTCTTGCCCCACGGTGGGCGTTAACTGTCGTGGTATTGCCGATGAGTATGCCATGGAGGGGTCCTCACAGTGTGTGTTTAGAGACGTGGGGTAAGGCAGACGGTTGACAGGTACGAGGTAACACAGCTTACCTAGGTTCAGATCCCACGACGGTGGCGGAATCCTACTCCTGCTATAAGTCACTATAAGGGCCATACGCCGAGTTACAGAGATAGGTTCGCTGTGCGAGGTTGTATGAATCGATACTAAGTTGTGTGTGCCCTAAAGGCTCCCATAGGCCCGACTTATATAGTCGCCAGGTCCTAGGGTTACAGGGAAAAGTCCTAGCCGTACAGGTTACAAAGTCCTACACCGTCTATCACTAGTCTTGTGTATCTTGCACTCCAAGGCTCCGAGTACGCTGGTGACTCCACCGTAGCCTTCCTTTATCCGGCATGGGACTCCCTTCTGGATCCACCTCACTGGGCCGCCCAGCAGGCCACAAGCCATGCTACCGACTATGGGCCACACAGTTTAGTAGGATAAGAAACATGCTATGAGGATACCCATATAGCATATCCCCAACAGCTGCCATGGAGGGAGAAGTGTTGCTGCTGGCCATGGAGTGAGGATGGATGTGACTGGTGCAGATTGGAGGCTAGGGTTTTCTCGCGACTTGGACGCAGATAGCTCAAAGGGGCACACGCTGCAGGAAGAATATGATGCAAGGAGAATGAGGTAAAAAGTGGAAAATTCACCGCAGTTTCTATTTATCATATCTTGGCGTCAAGATTCGTGCAGCTTGATTGGACGGTTGCCACGTAGACGACGTGTTCGTGAACGTGCGCAGAAATTTCGCCACGTCTCCAACCGTCGCCGCCAATGATTCGTATTGCTCGTGCGGGAAAATCGGGCATGATTACGTTCTCTGCATGTGTGAGTTACGAGGCGTCGCTGACCTAAGCCTACGTCGTCCTAGCTAACATGGGCAGATGAGCCATCACATTGAAGATTCCGACATAGATGGATTCAATCCGGCTACATAATAGTACGATGGAAGATTTAGCGTTTCTACGACTTACAAGTTGAAGATGGAGAAAACTTTGCAGGGTTCTTTGGGAGGACTACAAGATATTGCTTGACGACTTGCCGACATCCAATTAGACGGAGCATTCCACATGAAAAGGCAAGATGGCGCAAGATCTCGGAGTTCTCCGGGGGCTACTGTTGGGGATATGCTATATGGGTGTCCTCATAGTATGTCACTTATCCGGATAACCCGGGTGGCCCACAGTTGGTAGCATGGCCTATGCCCTGCTGGGCGGCCCAGTTAGATGGATCCAGAAGGGAGGCCCATGCCGGATAAAGGAAGGCTGCGGTGGAGTCACCAGCGTACCCGGAGCCTTGGAGTGCAAGATACACAAGACAAGTAATAGACGATGTAGGACTCTGTAACCTGTCCGGGTAGGACTTTTCCCTGTAACCCTAGGACCAGGCGACTATATAAGTCGGGCCTATGGGAGCCTTTAGGGCACAATCTCAGACGATAACTTAGACTTTCTAGTCACCTCGCACAGCGAACCTATCTCTGTAACTCAGCGTATTTCCTTTATAGTGATTTATAGCAGGAGTAGGATTCCTCCACCGTTGTGGGATCTGAACCTGGGTAAGCTGTGTTACCTCGTACCCGTCAACCGTCCTCCTTACCCCATGTCTCTAAACACGCACTGTGAGGACCCCTCCATGGCGTACTCGTCGGCAATACCATGACACATACTTTGCATGATTGTTTTGTTGGCATTAGTATTGATCTTGTGATTATTTTGTCTTGGTTGTTTTGCTTGATAGATTGTGTTGGTTTTCAAGTGTGTTACTGCGAAGAGTGTACCAACACCACCAACTACTAAGGCAAGTGACACTATCACGACGTTCCATTATTTTCTATACATGTAGTAGTTTTTGGTAGAAATGCATGTGTAGGAAAGTATTGTACTATGCTATGCTATGTCCTATATAGGATATCCTTTAGACTTTACTTAGTGAAAACATCGTAAGTTGTCGTATGCTTAGTCCTGCTATAGTTTCGGGGTGAATATCATGTTATGATTATATGAAGTGTTGGAAAAATATATATTTTATATAATAAAACAAGTACTCAATGAATCACCTAGGTGGAATGTGGATACTCAGTTGTGAATAAGGTGGCAACAAAGGGAACCATATCTATGGCTATCTTTTTCGTGTGTGCACTAGAAGAATACCACCCAGGGACTTAGAGATTGAACATGTTTCTCGTATAGTGGCTTCCGTGTATAGCCACATGCTAAATGGTCTCGGGCTTAGTCAATTACATAGTGGAAGACCCTTGCAATGGTACCTATTCAGGTTAACTAGAATTATGTATTGGAAGTATATCCTTACATTGGTGCCTGGTAGACGTGCTAGCATTATGTATTGGGAGGACTTCTATGGAAAGACCTTGTCACATTCTCGATCTGCCGGTACTCTATTTGGTGTGTACTTATCCAGCGACCACTGGTGGCGTCAACATGAAATTATGTCATGTGAGTAAAGTTACAACTTTTGCAGAAGATCAAATTCTAAGTACTTAGTTGTTTCCCCGGTTACGGACAACTCTGAGCAACTAAGGCCTGAAGCTATGGAAGATCTCGACATTCCAATTTCTCAAAGTAAAACTTGATGGTGTCAACAAGGGATTAGAAGCACT
Organism: Avena longiglumis; assembly: GCA_030063025.1. Taxonomy (NCBI): domain Eukaryota; kingdom Viridiplantae; phylum Streptophyta; class Magnoliopsida; order Poales; family Poaceae; genus Avena; species Avena longiglumis. The sequence goes on along the minus strand of CP125977.1, from coordinate 112,321,240 downwards.
TGGAGTTTGCCAAGGAGTTCAGAAAGATTGTTGAAAGATCAAAACTATTTTGAAAAGATAGGCTAAAACCATATTGCTTTCTGCAAATGAGCCTAAACTCTACTTAGACAAATATGCACATATTGATAGATTCCAACTTATTTCCACATAGTAGTGACACTTGTTAATACATTCAAAGTATTGACCCTTTTTGGCTGCAACCTATCATGTTGCAGGTATATTCTATTTGATGAGTGAGGAACGATAATAGTGGTTACGAGTCTGCACTCAACATGTTTTGCCTGTGGCACATGAAGATGAAGGACTCCATGCTTTACTTTTATTCCGCTGCTTTGTAATAAGATAGCCCATGGCTATGAGATTGTAATAAAGTATTTATATCCTGGATCATGCGATGTAATATGACCTTTTTATCTTGATATTACATCTTAAACTGTGGGTGCTAGCCATTCGATCCAGGGACTAGAACTGTAATCACAGGGATTTCGAACCAAGCCGGGTTCAGGTCCTCTACAGATGGTATCAGAGCACTTTGTTGCCTGTAGGATCGTAACCCTAGAATTTGGACAAAGACCCTTGTTAGGAATGAACTTATAATTTTGTACTTAGTAGATTTTCTCGTATACCTTGATCATTCTTTCCTGAATCTCTTCTCCCTCAAACATGTAGAAAACGAGCCTTTTGCTTTCTCTAAGGACCTTGAAGATGGATCATGTCAACAAGAAGTTCAAGATACAAGTTGCAACCAAGTCCTCGAGCTTGAAAAATATTTGGAGAAGTAGGCCACACCTCTAAGGAAAATCAAGATCAATGTCCCTTTTGTGATGACAACCATCTAGTTGAAGAATGCACCGTATCTCAAGTCACTTGTTTCCTATGTGAAGGAACCAACCACATCCCTGCCAAGTGCCATCTCGACTTCATAGTGCAACAAGTGAAAGAAGAAGTCAAGGGTGGAATGTATCAAGCTCTTAGGAAGAGAGAAGAAAACTTAGCCATATCACCTGCTCAAAATGCCAAGGAGGAAAGACACAATATCAATGAATACCTAGAGAAGGAACTTCAAGACAACCATAACAACACTTCAAGGAAAAGGACCCGAGACATGACAAAAGTGTTTTGCCTGAAGGGAATATGCCCTGAGAGGCAATAATAAAGTGTTTATAATGTGTATTCCAAGTATATGATAGATGTTTATTTTGCATGCTATAATTGTATTAATACGGAAACGCTAATACATGTGTGTTTAATAAACAAACAAAAAGTTCCTAGTTATGCCTCTCTCATAAACTAGTTCGTTGATTAACAAGATGATCACAATTTCCTGATCATAGACATTGGATGTTGTTAATAATGAGATCACAACATTAGTGTAATGATGTGATGAACATTCATCCGAAGTATAGCATTACGATCAAATTCATTGAGTTTATATTGCTATAAACAACTTACGAAGTGATCCTAATCCTTAGACTATGAGATCATGCCAATCACTAACACCGGAAGAGTTTCTTGTTGACATCAAACGTCACACCGTAACTGGCTGATTATAAAGATGGCTTCAAAGCTACTAAAGTGTTATGTTGAGAATCATGGATCAAGAGTGGAATTTGTTCATCCCAATGACGGATAGATATACTCTGGGCCCTCTCGGTGATATCACATTGGTTAGCTTGCAAGCAAGTGATTTGATCACTAGAATGTTATATCACGGAACGAGAAAAGAGTGCATGTCAGTAATGAGATCAAACTAGGTATGGAGATACCGATGATCGAATCTCGGACATGTAATATATCGTGAAACAAAGGGATTAAGATACAAGCGTAAAAGGTTCCGACGATCACAGGAAAGTCATCGTTGAATGTGTGGGAGTCAGTATGGATCGCCAGGTCTCGCTACTGATTATTGATCGGAGAAGGGTCTTGATCATGTCTGCATTATTCACGAACCGTAGGGTGACACACTTAAGGGACACTGACATCCAGTTGGAGCAAATGTTTCATGCCGAAAGAATAAACAAGCGCAGGAATTTATTTCACTAGATACCGAAACAGGTTTTTGGGTGAAATTGCATAAAGAGGTTATGCATGTGAAATAGAATTATAGCATGGGGTTATTTTTGAATGTTTTTCATTAAAGTAATTTGCAAAATTCTGAATAAAATAAAATAGTTTTATTTAATGAGAGTTTGCATTAAATTTGGTGGAAATTTAATGGAAAGTTTGAGTGGGATTTTGAGTGGAGGGAATTTAAAGGAAATTTGTGAGTGGAGTGTCCACCCACATGAAGAGGGGAGGGCAAGGGGGCAGCCCCATGTGCCGTCCACCCCCTTGGGGTTCCCCCCTCTCCTATAAAAGGCACCCCTCTCCTCACTTCTCACTCACACCTCCTCGTGAAGGATCTCTCTCCCCCTCTAGAATTTATCCCCCATGGTCTCGGACTAGCGAGATAAATGTTCTCGGTGGCTATTCGGCAAGAAAGGGTTGTACTTACGCTGCATCGCTAGAGCGAGGAGGTGGAGGTTGCTCGGTGTCTTGTACGTGTGTGCGATCACGGATGCGCTGCTGCTTTGCGGCGCTAGGACTTCCTCTTGATCTTGAGATTGGCAAGAGATCGTCTACATCAACCACGAGTTGAACTCATTGAGCTTTGTCGGTCTTCAAGGGTATGTTATCTACGGATATACATCCGCCCGTTGTTTGTATCTAGTAGATAGATCTTGGTACATAGTTCCCATCGTAGGAAAAATTTTGTTTTCTATGCTGCGAACCCTACAATGGTATGAGAGCCGGATCTATCCGTAGATACTTTACACGGGTAGTACACATATGAGTATGTGGGCGATGATGATCATGTTGTTGCTCCTTAGTTGTAATTTTGGATATTGGTGGCATAGTGGGATGAAGCGGCCCGGACAAACTTTACGTGTCCTCGCACATGAGACATGTTCAACGCTTGACATGCAACTAGTTTGCATAAGTGGCTCACGGGTGTTTGTCTCTCCTACTATAGTCAATATCTATTTTGCAACAAGTTGTCAACAATTTGGTTATCCTCGTTGTTGTTCATGTTTGTAGGTAAGAACGGTTCTATCTTCGAAAGCCCTAAGCCACGTAAAACTTGTAATGGATAAATTAGAGGCGTCTAGTTTAGATTGTTGCTGGGATAGCATCATGATATGGTAATGTTGTAAGTAAAAGTATGAGATGATACTCTTACAATACATATAGCGTGTAAATTCCATAGACCTTGGACTTACACATAAAGGTATGATAGTGATCATACCACGATGCACATGATAGAGGTCATATGCGGGAACCATATCATTTCACTAATAAACATGTGATGTTTGATAGCATCTTATATTGCTTGTTTAGCGCTTTGTTAGCATAATAAGATGATCCCTCATTTAAATATCAAGATAAGAATGTGTTCTTCCTTTAGTATGCACCGATTATGTTTCCGTCGCTCCAAGACATCACGTGATGATCGGGTGTTCTTGGATCCACGACCATATATTGGGTGTAAAACAGTTACACACGCGAATACTAAGGTCCAAACTTGGTGAGCCTAGCATGTATAGACATGGCCTCGGAACACGGACCTAAAGTTTAAGCATGAGTCATATAGTATATATGATGCCCATTTGATGCTCGCCTTTGAAGCTACACCGACTCACGTGATGATCGGACTTGGTGTAGTGGATTTGGTTCATCTAATCACCAAAAAGGCATGAGGGATGTCGTTTTTGAATGGGAGTTCATTCGTAATATGGATTAGTTGAACTCAATCTATCATAAACTTAGTCTAAACTTTACAAATTCTGTTGTAGATGGCACCACCTGCTTTTAATTACAATGTGTTCATGGAGAAAGAGAAACTTGCAACGAACGGTAACAACTTTACCGAATGGGCCATGAATTTGAGGATTCTCCTCTCTGCTGCACAAAAGCAATATGTGCTAGAAGCGCCGCTAGGCCCCCCACCTTTTGAGGATGCCCCTGACGAGGAGAAGAATGTCTATCAGACTCATCAGTAGGACCACAACTTAGTTCATTGCGGCATATTGTATGGGCTAGAGCCGGAACTTCAAAAGTGTTTCGAAAACAGCAATGCATTTGATACAATGGGTGAGTTGAAAATGATTTTCGACACACATGCTGCTATAGAGAGCTACAACGCTTCAGAAAAGTTCTTTAGCTGCATGATGGAAGAGCACAGCTCCGTTAGTGAGCATGTACTCAAGATGTCGGGTTATGCCGATAAGCTTATGTCCTTGGGAATATCGATTCCCATTGACTTAGGCATCCATCGTGTTCTGCAGACTCTGCCACCTAGCTATAAGAGCTTCGTGATGAACTATAATATGCAAGGCATGAAGAAGTCTCTCCCCGAGCTTCTGCCAATGCTTAAAACTGCAGAAGTGGAGATCAAAAAGGAACATCAAGTGTTGATGATTAATAGGAACACTGGTTTCAAGAAATACAAGAAGGGAAAACGGAAGGGAAGGGCGGCAAGCCGGTTGCCGTGCCTTAAAAGAAACCCCGAGTTGGACCTAAGTCTGATACCGAGTGCTACTATTGTAATGGGGCCAGCCCTTTGGGCGAATCGCCCCAAGTATCTGGTAGACAAGAAGGCCGGCAAGGCAAACAAAGGTATATATGATATACATGTTATTGATGTGTACTTGACTAGTGCTTGTAGTAGCACCTGGGTATTTGATACCGGTTCAGTTGTTAATATTTGTAACTCGAATCAGGGGCTACGGAACAAGCGACCGCTAGAAAGGGGTGAGGTCAAGATGCATGTCGGCAATGGATCAAGCATTAATGTGATCGCCGTCGGAACGCTGCCTCTCCACTTGCCGTCGGGATTAGTAATAAACTTGAAGAATTGTTATCTGGTGCCAGCACTAAGCATGAACATTGTATCTGGATCATGTTTAATGCGAAGTGGTTATTCATTTAAATCCGAGAATAATGGTTGTTCCATTTATATGAATGAAATCTTTTATGGTCATGCACCGATGATGAATGGTTTATTTCTTTTGGATCTTGATAATAATGTTACACATATTCATAATGTTGATGCTAAAAGAATTAAACTAAATGATGATATATCCGCATATATGTGGCACTGCCGTCTAGGTCATATTGGCGTTAAACGCATGAAGAAGCTCCATTCGGATGGACTTTTGGAATCACTTGATTTTGAATCATTTGATACATGTGAGCCATGTCTTATGGGCAAGATGACTAGAACGCCGTTTTCCGGTTCAATGGAACGGGCGACGGATTTATTGGAAATCATACATTCTGATGTATGTGGTCCAATGAGTGTGTCGAAGCGAGGTGGATATGGTTATTTTGTTACTTTCACGGATGATTTGAGTAGATACGGTTATATCTACTTGATTACAAATAAGTCTGAAACATTTGAAAAGTTCAAAGAATTTTAGAATGAAGTGGAAAATCATCGTAATAGAAATATCAAATTTCTACGGTCTGATCGTGGAGGTGATTATCTAAGTTACGAGTTTAGCACTCACATGAAAGAGTGTGGAATTGTTTCACAACTCGCACCTGCCGGAACACCACAGCGAAATGGTGTGTCAGATCATCGTAATCGTACTTTATTAGATATGGTTCGATCCATGATGTCTCTGACAGACTTGCCGTTGTCATTTTGGGGTTATGCACTAGAAACTGCTGCATTCACTTTAAATAGGGTACCATCTAAATCCGTTGAAAAGACACCGTATGATTTATGGTTTGAAAACAAACCGAAGCTGTCATTTCTTAAAGTTTGGGGATGCGATGTTTATGTGAAGAAACTTCAACCAGATAAACTTGAACCCAAAGCGGAAAAATGCGTCTTCATAGGATACCCTAAGGAAACAATTGGGTATTCCTTCTATCACAGATCCGAGGGCAAGGTTTTTTTGCCAAGAATGGATCCTTTCTAGAGAAAGAGTTTCTCGAGAAAGGTGTGAGTAGTCGGAAGGTAGAACTCGAAGAGGTTGTTGAACCTTCTCTTCAAAGTATGGTGAGTAGCGCAGCGCCGGAAGTCTTTCTAGAGTTGGCTTCACCAGTTGAAGAAGGAACTAATGATAATGATCATGGAACTCCGAAAGAGAGTACTACCTAACCTCGTAGGTCTAGCAGGACGCGTGCAGCTCCCGAGCTGTACGGAAATCCTGTCATGAATTTCATGGTTGATGAAAATGATGACCCTGCGACGTATGAAGAAGCGATGATGAGCCCGGGTTCCAACAAATGGTTAGAAGCCATGAAATCCGAGATGGGATCCATGTATGAAAATCAAGTTTGGAACTTGGTGGACCTACCTCACGACCGAAAGGCCGTGGAGAATAAATGGATTTTCAAAATGAAAACTGATGATGATGGTAATGTAACCATCTATAAAGCTCGACTTGTCACAAAGGGGTTTTGACAAATTCAAGGAGTTGACTACGATGAGACATTCTCTCCCGTAGCGATGCTAAAGTCAGTTAGGATTATGTTAGCAATTGCTGCATATTTCGATTATGAGATATGGCAGATGGATGTCAAAACCGTGTTTCTCAATGGTAATATTGAAGAAGAGTTGTATATGATACAACTAAAGGGTTTTGTCGATCCTAAGGATGCTAACAAGGTGTGCAAGCTTCAGCCATCCATCTAAGGATTGAAGCAAGCATCACAAAGTTGGAATATCCGCTTTGATGAGGTGATTAAAGAGTTTGGATTTGTCCAAACTTATGGAGAAGCTTGTATTTACAAGAAAGTGAGTGGGAGAAATGTGGCATTTCTGATATTATATGTGGATGACATATTATTGATCGGAAATGATATATATCTTTTAAACCGTGTTAAAAGTTAAACAACAAATTTTCAATGAAGGACCTAGGTGTAGCGTCATACATATTAGGCATAAAGATCTATAGAGATAGATCTAGGAACCTAATAGGGCTATCGCAAAGTACATACCTTGATAAGATTTTAAAGAAGTTTAAAATGGAAGATAGTAAGAAGGGGTTCTTACCTACGACACAAGGCACGACATTGAGTAAGACTCAAAGTGCGACTACGGCGGAAGAAAGAGAGAAAATGGACAAAGTCCCCTATGCTTCAGCCATAGCCTCTATAATGTACGCCATGCTATGTACAAGACCGTATGTGGCACATGCTATTAGTTTGACTAGTAGGTACCAATCGGATCCAGGTTCGGAACACTGGAAAGCGGTCAAGAATATCCTTAAGTACTTGCGAAGAACTAAGGATATGTTTCTTGTGTATGGAGGTGAAGAAGAGCTCGTCGCTAAGTGTTATGTCGATGCTAGCTTTGACATCGATCCGGATGACTCTAAGTCTAAATCCGGATACGTATTTCTCATGAATGGCGGAGCGGTTAGTTGGAGGAGCTCTAAACAACCTGTGGTGGCGGGATCAACAACGGAGGCCGAATATGTTGCTGCTTCGGAAGCGACTTAGGAAGCAGTTTGGATGAAGGAGTTCATATCTGAACTGGGTGTGGTTGCAAACGCGTTGGACCCAATGGTGATCCATTGTGACAACAATGGTGCCATTGCCAATGCCAAAGATCCAAGGTCTCACAAGCATTCCAAGCATATTAAGCGCCGGTTTCACTCCATCCGCGAGCATGTCAAGGATGGAGATATAAAGATTTGAAAAGTACATACGGATCTCAATGTAGCAGATCCGTTGACTAAAACTCTCCCTAGAGCAAAACATGATCTACACCAGAACTCCATGGGTGTTAGATACATCACTATTTAACTAGATTATTGTCTCTAGTGCAAGTGGGACTGAAGGGAATATGCCCTAAGAGGCAATAATAAAGTGTTTATTATGTGTATTCCAAGTATATGATAGATGTTTATTTTGCATGCTATAATTGTATTAATACGGAAACGTTAATACATGTGTGTTTAATAAACAAATAGAAAGTTCCTAGTTATGCCTCTCTCATAAACTAGTTCGTTGATTAACAAGATGATCACAGTTTCCTGATCATAGACATTGGATGTTGTTAATAACGAGATCACAACATTAGTGTAATGATGTGATGAACATTCATCCGAAGTATAGCATTATGATCAAAGTCATTGATTTTATATTGCTATAAACAACTTACGAAGTGATCCTAATCCTTAGACCATGATATCATGCCAATCACAAACACCGGAAGAGTTTCTTGTTGACATCAAACGTCACACCGTAACTGGGTGATTATACAGATGGCTTCAAAGCTACTAAAGTGTTATGTTGAGAATCATGGATCAAGAGTGGAATTTGTTCATCCCGATGACGGATAGATATACTCTGGGCCCTCTCGGTGATATCACATTGGTTAGCTTCCAAGCAAGTGATTTGATCACTAGAATGTTATATCACGGGAACAAGAAAAGAGTGCATGTCAGTAATGAGATCAAACTAGGTATGGAGATACCGATGATCGAATCTCGGACATGTAATATATCGAGAAACAAAGGGATTAAGATACAAGCATAAAAGGTTCCGACGATCATAGGAAAGTCATCGTTGAATGTGTGGGAGTCAGTATGGATCTCCAGGTCCCGCTACTGATTATTGATCGGAGAAGGGTCTTGATCATGTCCGCATTATTCGTGAACCGTAGGGTGACACACTTAAGGGACACTGACATCCATTTGGAGCAAATGTGAACCCTCTAGAATTTATCCCCCATGGTCTCGGACTAGCGAGATACATTTTCCCGGTGGCTATTCGGCAAGAAAGGGTTGTTCTTCCGCTGCATCGCTGGAGCGAGGAGGCGGAGGTTGCTCAGTGTCTTGTACGTGTGTGCGAGCACGTATGCGCTGCTGCTTTGCGGCGCTAGGACTTCCTCTCGATCTTGAGATCGGCAAGAGATCGTCTACATCAACCACGAGTTGAAGTCGTTAAGCTTTGTAGTCTTCAAGGGTATGTGTTCTACGGATATACATCCGCCCATTGTTTATATCTAGTAGATAGATCTTGGTACATAGTTCCCATCGTAGGAATATTTTTGTTTTCTATGCTGCGAACCCCACATTTCCATCGCTGCCAGAAGACAGGACACTTCACCGATGACTGCCAAACTCGAAAGAGAGCTCCCACTAATGTTATCATAGTGTGACCCAAGTGACATTAGATTGCCTACCAACTATTTAAGACATCGATATCGTGTTAGTATATGTATCATACTGTCCTATGTGGTATGACTATACTAGGTTGCTTGTTTCAAGAAACTTGTTTTTTTCTTCAACTAATGAGTTATACTCATAAGTTGTCAAGTGATGAGTTGTTTGTTGATTGTTTGATTGAACTTGTTTGTTTTGGATTGTGTGTTAAAACTTCCTTAGATATATCTATCATTACTTATCCCTATTAAACCAATAGATGCCTCTGAGACGTGTCAACAACCTTTGGATTTCAATCATTGAACCCATAGCCAAGTGAACCATAAAATGAAACCCTACAAAATTTCCTTTTAAGGGTGGTAGAACCCAAGTTATTCTAAAATCCAACATGTTCTTTCTAGCCTTCTCGAATCTCAGGACGAGATTCCTTTTAAGGGTGGTAGTCTGTCACATCCCAAATTTTTTCCAAATTTTGAAATGTGGAACAACTTAAAAAAAATAAAAAACTAAGACTTGGAAATTCATAGGGAACAATAAACTTTTTGACTATTTAATATAACTCCTTCAAAACAAAATTAAATAAAACAATTTTATTCGTGAAGTTGTATGCATGTTTTCAAAACCTCAAAATCATGAAGCATGCATGGTTGCATTTTAAAACTAAGACAAATAACTTTCTTCTCAAAGTTGAAATGACCACTTAACAACATGAGACTTTCTATATATTCCATATTTAAAATACATAAAAGAATTCCTAAGTGAGCTAAAAAGATAAAGGGCAAAATTATAAAACCATAGAAATTAGTTTGACTCTATTTGAAGCTCCACATAAAATGATATGAAATTTATAAAATATAGGAATAAAAATAAAGTCAAGTTAAGGCAATGACTAAAAACATAATAAAAGTATTCTCAAATGAGTGATTATGATAAATAATAAAATTATAAAGCTAAGGAAATTGGTTTGAACCTTTTTGGTGTCCTAGGTCAAAAGATATGGTTTTTATAAGAAAATGGAATATAAAATAATAAAACTAGGCATACGTGTCATGCTCATTTTTTTAAATGAATTATATTTTATTAAAAAAAATTCCAAATACTATAATTGGAGTAAACTATCAACTTATATTTTATATAAAATTTTCTGAAAAGGTTTGATACAAATTTGAATCAAATTGAAGAGACAAATTGGAAACTAGAAAATAAAACAGAAAAAGAAAAGAAGAAAACATTGAAGGAAAAAAAGGAGAAAGAGCCGACCGAGCCCACCTGAGATCATCCCAAACAGCCCTCCATCCCTACTTTTTTCCTCCAGTTCATTTTCTTGTTAGGTCGGTTCAGCCAAGCCCATCTAGACCGACAGAACACCCTGATCGATCGTCTTCCTCCTCTCTTCACGTACGCGTACAGAAGCTCAACCTATATGGCTGTAGATCTTCCTCTCCTAACCCCATCAATTCCAATGACCGTTACTTCTCGACTTAAACGAAAAATGTTTAGAATCAAGTGGAGGTTCCATTCAGGCCATTAATTTCTCACTTTAGTGTCTTATCTCTCAAACCATTCTCGTGAACCGAATGTCATTTGGCGGCATATGTCTCCCGATCTCCCTCCACAGACCACCTTAGCAAAAACCGAAGCGAGCACCATATTCCCCTCCGTCTCCTCCATCATTTTAATTCTAAGACTTTCTCGAGAGGAGATCTGTAGATCACATACAAAACATGCCAAGATCAGCCTAAAACCAGATTTCATTGCTATAGTGCATCGTCTTTGGTAAGAATCTCGTCGATTCCTTTTACTAGAAGATGTTCCCAGATGTTGCCTACTTTCTGGACATGATTGTTCATCATATTGTTGCAGTTCGCCGCGCCGCCCGACGCCATCAGTGCTCCATCCGTGGATTGCCATCACCATTGGGGACGAAAAGCCTATCAATCACGTACAATAGCACTGCCTCGATGTCCTCTACGCCATTTGCATCTTCTTCTACTCCGGACACGTTCCTAGCGACGGGAACGACAACGCCGAGCCCGTGCCCGCAATCAAGCAAACTTTCCGGCGAGTTATTCCGGTGAGCTATCGTGGACCGTAAGATTCTTTATCTAAAGGTCATAATAGATCACTTAAATGAAGGGGTATCCTCCAACCAGAATCTGCCAAGTGTCATATATATTAGTTCTGTAGTTTTGTATATAGATATAAGAAATAAGAACATAGAAACTTGTAAAAATCATATCTTTAGTTATGTATATCCAAATTTAGCAAATCATATCTTTATGTACATCAATTGTTGGCTAGATTTTGAAGAAATGTTTGTTAGTAACTTTACCAGCACGTATAAGAGACCTAACAGACCTCAGCAATTGGCATTGCGTAAACATATACTGATAGGGAATTCCTGACTCGGTGGTGTAACCAGAGGAAATCATGTGAAGGAGTGATTGAATCACAAGCAATTGCTTGGTTTGCACAAGTATGTAAATATGGAAGTGTGTTGTGGCAAAGGTTTGATATGTCGGAAACGTATCTATAATTTTTTATGTTCCATGCTTGTTTAGTACCTACTTTTCTTTGGTTTGTTTACACTTTGAGGTGTTTTTATATCTTTTCTGGAACTAACCTATTAACAAGTTACCACAGTGCCAGTTGCCTGTTTTCTTCTGTTTTTAGTTCCAGAAAGGCAGAAAATCAATATTCTCGGAATTGGACGGGACAAATCCAAAGTCAATATTTTACCATGGGCGACAAGAATCCAGAAGACGAGACGGAGAGGCGAGCCAGGGCGTCCAGACCCCCCCTAGGCACGGCCAGGGAGGGCCCGCGCCTGGGCAGGGTGTGGGGCCCCTGGTCGCCTCCTAGCCTAGCCTCTTCGCCTATAAGAAGCCCCCGATGCAGAAACCCTAGGCACCCGATCAAAACTCCACGAAACCGTCTATATCCGCCGCCACCATCGTCCCTAGATCAGGGGGATCTGAAGTTCTTCCCGGCACCCTGCCGGAGGGGAGATCATCTCGGAGGCCTTCTTCTCCGGTATGATGCGTGAGTAGTTCCACCTTGGACTATGGGTCCATGTAGTAGCTAGATGGTTGTATCTCCTCCTTGTGCTTTCATGTACAGATCTTGTGAGCTCCGTTCATGATCAAGATCTAATCTATTTGTAATCATGCATGTTGTGTTTGCGGGGATCCGGTGGATATTGAGATTACTATGTCAGATTGATTAATGGTTTTGTCTTATGATTCTATCATGTCTGTGTTTTTGCGATCTTCCATGCTCTCCGTTGTTAGTAGCTATCTTGGCCAAGTAGTTGCTAGTGAATCCAAGAGGGGGTATTTATGATCGATAGTGGGTTCATGCCTCTAGTTTCCAAGGGAAGTGACATAAATCTCTTCGATTGTAGATGTGTTGCTGCTACTAGGGAGAAAACAACAGTCTCTTGTTCATGGAACAAGTGGATTGTTTACCTTACACACTTTGCTTAAATTAGTTGTCTGTTGCTTGCAACTTAATACTGGAGGGGGTTCGGATAATAACCTGAAGGTGGACTTCTAGTCATAGATGCAGTTGGTTGGCGGTCTATGTATATTGTTGTATTTTCCAATTGAATCTGATAGGATCTTTTTGTCTAGTATTGCATTTTTATGCCTTGCTCAGTTCCTGTCAATTGCCCTGCTATAAATTTTTTACCCTTCATGCCATGTTGTTTATCTGAGGAGAGCACGTCTAGTGAACTATGGACCCCAGTCCAATCTTTACCATTGATACATCCTCCACTGTTACCTGTTTACTTGATGCAAACCATCATCACTTTCCACAGCATACGTTTAATCCTTTGTTACAGCAAACCGGTGAGCTTGACAACCTCACTGATTAGTTGGGGCAAAGTCTTGAGTTTGTGTTGTGCAGGTCTCCGTGTTGCTTGCAACACATGTGTGGCGTTTCCTTCCTCCTACTGGTTCGATAACCTTGGTTTCTTACTGAGGGAAAACTTACTGTTGTGCTGCTTCACACCTTGCTCTTGGGGTTCCCAACGAAGTGCTTCCCAGCACCATCAAGCTTTTCTGGCGCTGTTGTTGGGGAGGCTAAGGACGTCTTCACAAGGGGAGTCCTCCACTTCCTTTCTATTTACTTTGTTTTTAGTTTTCTTAGTTCCATTTGCTTGGTTTTGTTTGCCTCTTTTCAAAAACACAAAAAAATTAGAGGGCTCTATAGTAATTATCTTGAGTTAGGACATGAAGTGTTTGAAGAGAAAATTAAAAAACCTTTGGAGCTTTATTTGTATGCTAATAGCAATGTTATTAGTATGAATTCTTTGAACACCATTATTTCTAATGCTATGGAAACGTCAAAGCTTGGGGAAGCTAGTTTTTATGAAAATGATCTTTTTAGTTCCCCAGCTTTGGAAGGTAGCTATTCTATTGCTTATGATGATACTATACCTACATTGTATGATGATTACAATGATGGATATGATATTTTCAGTCCACCTACTATTGAGGAGAAAATTGATTGTGATTAGAATATGCCTCCTATATTTGATGATTATGGTGAAGAGAATAATAATGATAGCTATTTTATTGAATTTGCTCCCACTACTTATGTGGAGAGTAATAATCATTTTATGCATGTAGATCATGAAAAGCATACTTTATGTGATAGTTATATTGTTGATTTTATTCATGATTCTACTAAAAGTTATTGAGATAGGGAAACATGGTCTTATGTATCTCAACAATATTAAGTTTCCCCTCTTTATGTTGAAAATCTTGAAGTTGCACTTGTTTTGCTTTCCTATGCTTGTTGCTTTGTGCTTCTTTGATTTATTTTCTTACAAGATTCCTATGCATAGGAAGTGGGTTAGACTCAAATGTGTTTTGAATTTGCTTCTTGATGCTCTCTTTTACTTCAACTCATAGTTCTTATGTGAGCATCTTCTCAAGATATTGTACCTAACTTAAAGGCGTTAAAGAAAAATACTTGTTGGGAGATAACCCAAGAGTTTCCTTGAGTCTTGGAAGTTATTAATTCAGTAATGACCTCTCCTTATCCTTTTTGTTTGCTTTTTGTGCCAAGAATGACCTCTAATGAGAGGTAAGTAAGATTTGGGGAGTTGCTGTCCCGAAATAGGTTTCTGTCCTCCACCATAAAAATTCGTGAGGAGTCTCTGTAGCTCGGATTGAGCTGAACATTTACGAATAAATCCCCCAGTATGTTAGATAACTTTCATTAGTTCAACACTTTTTGATTTGAGCAACAGAAGATTTTCGAAAAAAATCGGTTTCTACCTGCTGGTCTGTTTTGATAGATTTCTGTCATTATTTGCATTTGCTTCTTATTGATTCCTTTTTGAGTTCTATTTTGGGGAATTGAGATTTTTGAAGGAGTTTCTATAGTAGCTTGTTTTTAGTGAAAAGTTTTGCTGTTACAAAGCTTTGCCTATGGTCTAATATCTTTTGAATACACTAATGTTGCTAATGAAGATTCTGTGAAGTTTTGTATGAAGGAAAAATTTCAGGTGTAGAGAGAGAATAATGCAATCAGATTAAGAATGCACAAAAGCTCAAGCTTGGGGATTCCACCATGGTGTCACCCCAAGAAATATCCAAGAGGTACAAGCGTCAAATCTTGGGGATGCCCAAGGCATCCCCTTCTTCATCAATAAAAAGCTCAGGTCTGTCTAGACACTTCGTTTTTATTGTTTCATGTACAGTTGTGTTGTTCTTGGAGCGTCTTAGTTTTGTTTGATTTGCTTAGGTTGTTTAGTTTGCTTGAATAAAGTAGTTTGGACCCTCGTTCTCGCTGTGTTGTTTCAAATAAGTTGCTTGGTGTTGGAAAGGAGTAGGAAGTTCCTGCTTGAAAGTGCAAGAGGAGCTTGCATTGACTGTGACTCAGACTTTAGCATGACATGCTAGGTGTTGTTTTGACCTTATGCTTAGTGATTATTGCTGTATCATGTCTTGTTCCAAACAATTGGGATTGCTTACTGTGCCTTGAAGAAATTATGCGTTGTTTTAGCATGCAAAAGCATAGTGTTGTGGTATTCTCCTTTGATGCTTTATTTGGGCTGACTTAGCACATGCTCACACCATGTTATGACTATGACAAGTCACCATAGCCTCTATGATCATTTAGTCCTTGACTTGTAGTACCACTCTCTGCTTTGATTAGTAATGTTTTGTCGCTCTGCATGATTATGGTCATTATTGCTCTCTTAGTTGGTTGCTCCCAGTCTTTTGCTAGCCTCCACTTGTATGAGTAAGCTCTACTCATGCTTCCAACTCCCAAGAAACCCAGTTATTCCAAAGTGTCCACTATAAACTCCTATGCATGGTGTGTTACACCATTCCAAGTATATTCTTGTTTTCATCTATCTTCCAATTAAAAGCATTTTTTTATGTGAAAACATAGTGATTAAAGCCCTCACAAACTTCATGGAACACTTTATATTCTTTGCCCCTAATAAACTTAAACCATTGTGTCATCTATGTTGTATATGCTTGCACTTATACGTTGGAATTAGCAGAACCATGTTGTCATGGGGAACGTTTTCAACATTGCACATGTAATTTGTACATAGTTGATATCATGCTCTTTTGTCTATGGATGTCACTGGTGTGAAATAAAGAGGGAGCTTGTAAGTCCATGGAGTTATGTATTTTGTGTTAGATTAACGCCTGGGCCGCTAGCCTAAGCCATGCCTAATCATGGTGGAAACTTGTAGCATCACCATAATGAGCTATCTGTGAAGCATCCTCAATAAAAAGTTATGCACATAGTGAATAAAAAGATCGCTGAGATGCTCATTGTCTGCTTGCCTTGTCATTTTGGTTATGGGATAGCTCATGTACCATGTGCAAGGGGTACCCCGTTGGCGGTTCTCTATGATACGCATGTACTTACAATGACAAGAACTTACAGGTGACTGAAGTTAAGTAGCATGAGGTGTGGCCCTCGTATTCAAGGGACTTGAGATTGCCAAATTATACTTTGTCAAGCATATACTCCATAGTTTATTCACTTTAACCTTAATCACTTCAATATGCTTATGATAGGGGCAATGAGGGCTGAAATCTAACAAGTACCATAATTTTTGGAAGCTCTTTTTGAAACTTGAAATCCCCGCTTCCCTTTATGGAGGGCCTTTCTTCCACTACTATTGAATCTCCACATTCTACCTTTAGGTACCATTAAGAGAGCATAGTTTCCATTCTTAGTTCTATGTGCAGTGTCCCAAAACTTATCTATTGATACATATTGTGATATTACTTGTTCTTGTGCTATTTGTTTCTAGTCACCCTTGTGAACTTTGAAGGTGTCCTATGCATCTATTTGCTACTCTATGAGGGACAAGCTGATTTCCACTATGCTATGTTTTCTATATGTGAAAGAAACAAACGCATGCTATTCATGATCTTTGTTTGTAGCCTTTCATGTTGCATGCATAGTTACTTTGTCATATTGTTAGAACTCCATCTTTCATTCACATGTTTAGAGTTCTTCGATCCCAGCTTTCAATGCTTGCAAATGGTTTGATCTTGGTTTTGATGGTGCATGTCACCTAAAAAATTATTCTTTTTATCACTTACCTACTCGAGGACGAGCAGGAGTTAAGCTTGGGGATGCTTGATACATCGAAAACGTATCTATAATTTTTGATGTTCCATGCTTGTTTAGTATCTACTTTGCTTTGCTTTGTCTACACTTTGAGGTGTTTTTATATCTTTTCTGGAACTAACCTATTAACAAGTTGCCACAGTGCCAGTTTGTTGTTTTCTTCTGTTTTTGGTTCCAGAAAGGCAGAAAATCAATATTCTCGGAATTGGACGGGACAAAAGCCAAAGTCAATATTTTATCGTGGGCGACATGAATCCAGAAGACGAGATGGAGAGGCGAGCCAGGGCGGCCTGACCACCCCTAGGCGCGGCCAGGGAGGGGTCGCGCCTAGGCAGGGTGTGGGCCCCCTAGTCGCCTCCCAGCCTCGCCTCTTCGCCTATAAGAAGCCCCCGATGCAGAAACCCTAGGCACCCGATCAAAACTCCACGAAACCGTCTATAGCCACCGCCACCATCGTCCTTAGATCGGGGGATCTGAAGTCCTTCCCGGCACCCTACCGTAGGGGAGATCATCACGGAGGTCTTCTTCTCCGGTATGATGCATGAGTAGTTCCACCTTGGACTATGGGCCCATGTAGTAGCTAGATGGTTGTATCTCCTCCTTATGCTTTCATGTATAGATCTTGTGAGCTCCGTTCATGATAAAGATCTAATCTATTTGTAATCATGCATGTTGTGTTTTCGGGGATCTGGTGTTTATTGAGATTACTATGTCGGACTGATTAATGGTTTTTTCTTAGGATTCTATCATGTTTGTGTTGTTTGTGATCTTGCATGGTCTTCGTTGTTAGTAGATATCTTGGCCAAGTAGTTGCTAGTGACTCCAAGAGGGGTTATTTATGCTCGATAGTGGGTTCATGCCTCTAGTTTCCAAGGGAAGTGACATAAATCTCTTCGGTTGTAGATGTGTTGTTGCTACTAGGGAGAAGTGGAACAAGTGGATTGGTTACCTTACACACTTTGCTTAAAGCAGTTGTCTGTTGCTTGCAACTTAATACTGGAGGGGGTTCGGATGATAACCTGAAGGTGGACTTCTAGTCATAGATGCAGTTGGATGGCGGTCTATGTATATTGTTGTATTGCCCAATCGAATATCATAGGATCTTTTTGTATAGTATTGCATTGTTATGCCTTGCTCAGTTCCTGTCGATTGCCCTGCTATAATTTGTTTACCCTTCATGCCATGTTGTTTATCTAAGGAGATCACCTCTAGTGAACTATGGACCCCGGTCCAATCTTTACCATTGATACATCCTCCACTGTTACCTGTTTACTTGCTACAAACCATCATCACTTTACACAGCATATGTTTAATCCTTTGTTACAGCAAACCGGTGAGCTTGACAACCTCACTGATTAGTTGGGGCAAAGTCTTGAGTTTGTGTTGTGCAGGTCTTCGCGTTGATTGCAACACCTTTGTGACGTTTCGTTCCTCCTACTGGTTCGATAACCTCGGTTTCTTATTGAGGGAAAACTTGCTGCTATGCTGCTTCACACCTTGCTATTGGGGTTCCCAACGAATTGCTTCCCAGCACCATCAAGCTTGCAGAGAGACATGCCAACCACATTGGTCAAGACAATTAGGATAGCCAACTCATATGCTCTGGGCGATCCGACTTAGCCAGAGCTTATGTCGGCAGATCATAATGAACAACATGAACATTACGCCCGTGATGGAGCCGGATCATGTCACATCCCAAGATTTTCCAAATCTTGTAATGTGAAAAATAAATAAACAAAATAAATTATTGTTGATTTTTAGGGTGAAAAGAAACTTTTGTTTCTAAATGGAAACTTAAAATCCCATCTTGAACAAACTTTAATTAAAGTTTGAATTCAACAAAATTCAAATCTAGAGAGATGCATTCCTCAATGAATGTATCTGGAAATTTAAAACACTTGGAAAATAAATCCAAACCCTAAACCCTAATGGAAGAAAATCATTTCCAAGCATCCCCAAGCCTATGTATTTGATCCATATAAAATCTTGTCAAAAAACACCTACAAATGATCAAGAAGACAAATAGAAATATTATAAAACCATAGAAATTGGTTCCACTTAATTTGGAACCACAGATATAATCTTATGAATATAATAAGATAAGGAATTTAAATTTCCAAAGCTAACAAAGAACCTAACTATTAATCCATACCAAATGGTGAGCAAATAATCTTAAAGGGAATTAAAAGGATAAACAAATATTAAACAAGATTTTAGAAATTGGAATCACCAAGTTTGGATCTCTAAATAAAAGATATGGATTTTATAAGATGAAGAAAGAATTATTAAATAAAGAATATTTAAAGACCAAATTAAATCTTGGCCTAATCCATCAAGCAAATGGAAAGAATATAATCCAAATCAAATAAAATAAAAGGATAAAGAATTTCCAAAATAAAATGACATTTACCATTCTATCCCTATTTATAATAAAGACAAATCTTTAATAAGAATAATTATTTAAATCTTGAGAAAATAGTATTTTGGAATTTACCCAAGTGAAACAAAAGTTTTTTAATCAACTTAAATAAAATAAATCTTCCAAATAAACTTTAGGGAATTAAAACTATATTTAATCCCATTGGAATTAAAACAAATACCCAATCCTAAATGATTAATAAATCATATTAAATTATTCCAAATAATTCAAGATGAATTATTTGACACCCAAATGACCAAATAAAAACCTACTGAAAAGAATTGGAAGGTTTTGGAAAATCAAATGGTGTTTAGAAATATTAAATCTTTTTTTGATTTAAAAACTAGAACCTATTTTGATTAATTAAAAAGGCCTTAAAAAGAATAAATAAATTATTCTAAAAATGTTGTCAGAATGTCTTGTTAATCAGTATTTGAACCTACACAAATTTTGGAAAAGGTTTGAATCCAAATGAATGTTTGAATTGCTATATTCAAAATCAAAACAGATTAAAGGAAATGGAAAAAGATAAAACAAACAGAACAAAAAAAATGCAAACAGACTCGAACCAGCCCAGCTAAGCCCACCTGGCCCAGTCCATCCCAGTTCCTCTTCCCCTCGAAGAAAAACGATTCGCACCCACTTATAAACCCGCAAAGCCGCTGACAGAACGACTCCACCCCCACTCTCTATCAGACGCAGACAGCCAGGCCCCACAGCCACGTCACCTTCTTCCTCACCCGCAGACTACGCCCCTCACCTCGCCGGCCGTTGCAGGCGATTAACGCTCGGCTTAATTCGCATTACTGGCGCAGTTAATCCTCCCCCTGACCACACCCTATTACTCGCCTGCGTTTCCTCTCCATTTCCCCTCCCTCGCACGCACCAGCTCGCCACCGGGCTGTGCTAATTTCACCAGAGACCACGCTCTGCTCCGACGAGCTCGCAAGCAAATTCCGGCCAGCCTCCTCCACCCCTCGCCCCCTGGAGCACGCAATCACCTTCCCCAGACTATGGCGCACCTCCCTGCACCCTCAGCTCACTCGCGCGAGCCCTGTGTCGTTGACTCCGTCTTCGTCTGAACGACGCCACCGTCTGCCCCAACTCCAACGAGCTCCACAGGTAGCCTCTGACCGCGCCGCCCTCTCTCTTTGATGCTCCCATGATCCCTAATCCCCCACGCGTCTAATAGTATCATCTTCCCCCTCCGTCTGTCTGGCGAAGTCCCAAGCACGACGACAGCATGCCCGCCCGGACACCACTCCGGCGGGGAATCCCCGTAGCTCCAGCGCGCCCCTCGACAAACGGAAAGTACCTCGAGCACCCCCACGCCACGGCGAACTTGGTGAGAACCTCCCTTCACTCCCTCGCTTCCTACACTCGCCGAACCACCGCCCCCAGACACGCCGCCGCCAGTCGCCACCGCCAGCGCCACTGAGCAATGGTCAAAGTAGTTAGGACCGTAGGATTTGGATCTGACGATTAGGATAGAACGTGAGCGAAAGGGTACGCACGCTTCTGAGCCGTGTGATCCCACTTAAATCCAACGGCCTGCATCACTTGATCCACGTGAAACGTTTCTGACCAATAGGAATAAGACGCGTGGCCAGTGTGTTGTTTAAAAACCAGAGTTTGATCTATTAGTTTTCCAAATTTGTAAATTGCATAACTTTTAATCTACACGTCCAAATTTTGCAAACTTTATATAAATGGATTCAGAAAAACAAGACCTAGCCAACCCTGCCATTTGTTTAGTAAAAAGCTTCTGTTAAATTGTTTGTTTTTACAGAAACTTGTGTATGCATGTTTAGGTTATAAAATTTGTTCTAAAATGATTTTGGGGAAAAAATCTTTTGCAAATGGTGTGTTTTGAACCTACTGACCATAGGAAACAAATGGTGGTTTCAAAAATGTATTTAGTGAAACAAAATAATAAACTTTTGATTTAAACCATTTCTAGTCAAATAAAAATATGGTTTATTTATTAAAAATGATTTTGGAAGAAAACCTTCGGGAAATGTTTTGGAAATAAACTCTCTGACCCTAAACACAAGGTTTTATGGTTTGAAAACATATTTTGTGAAACCTATAAAACTTTGCCTTATTAAAAGCATTTCTTCACCACATAAAATAATGACTTGATCTAAAAATGGTTTATGAAGTAAAATCTTATACAAATGAATTTGCCACTTTATAAAATGACCATTAGGTGTTTTCAAATGTTTAGCATGCTTGCATGCATTGTCTTGTCACTATTATTTTACAAATAAAAAAATCTTTAGCATGCTTGCATGCATTGTCTTGTCACTATTATTTTATGTGATGAATTGCTTGATTGGTAGATTGAAATATTGTTTGCTTGATTGAATTGTAGTGATTTGAAGTGAGTGAACATTGCAAAGAACAAGGAAGTGAACTTATACTCTCTACCAAAAAGGCAAGTGATGCTACATACTTTTGTCCCATTATTTTCACTATGCATTAGTGATGTTTATAAGTAGGACTTGCATGGAATTTTTGCTAAGTATAAACCATGCTATGGGAAATCCTAGTAGATGAAACTTTAGTAGAATTTCCTAAGTTAAGATTCCTACTACAATCATGCTTAGCTTAGCTAGTAGAAAACAAGGGTGGGAAATATATTCATACTATGGAAAAATTTCTAAGTCTGAGGACTTGTGTTTTGTTTAATAAAACAACTAAGTAAATGAATCACCTGGGTGGAATGGAAGGAATGGTTTGTGTTGAGTGATCATGAAAGTCCAGTATGCTGGGGGAAACTTGGGCATCACCAATTCCAGCATGCTGGGGAAAACTTGGTGTCTCACTTGTGGATGGCCACCCAGGAACAAAGAGATTTGAGATGTCAAATGTTGAGAAGCTTCAAGTGCAGCCACTTGGCATTATGGGCTCTGCCTGGATCATATAGGTTGCAAGAACTTAGCCAAATGGACAGTTGGTGGTAGGGGATGATAGGTTGGAACGCATCCATTCTGGTCTAAGGGAAGGCTTCTGAAAGATCTTGTCTTGGTGAAACCAAGTCTTGTGGGGAAAGTGCACCACCTCTGCAGAGTGTAAAATCTAAGTACTTAGCCATGTCCCTGGCAAAGGACAATTTGATCATCAAGACATGGAAGCTATCAAGAATCTCATCATCCAAATTTCTAAGTTAAAAACTTGTGGTTGAACAAGGGTTTAAGGTTCACCAATTTCTATTGGTGGTTCCTTGGGTGATTTTTGTCAAGCAAAAACTTAGTGTTTTCAAATGATAAGGAAAATCTATTTTGAGCAATGCAAGCCTAAAGCTCCACTTAGCCAAAAGCATATAGATGATAGACTCCACTATACTACCATAGTATCACTGTAAATTCAAATTGTAATGTATTAACTTGTTAACTTGTTATGTTGCAGGTTTTGTTTGATATTAGTGAAGTTTAATGATTAGGATTACAAGTCTACAACCAACATGTCTTCCTGTGGCACTTTGAAGATGAAGGACCCCATGCTATTGTTATATTCTGCTGCATTGTAATGAGATAGCCAAATGAGCTATGTAAGATGTAATAAATTACTTTATTCCTGGTTATAAAGTTGTATTATGACCTTTGTTTCTTGATATTACATCTTAACTGTGGATGATAGCTATTGATCTAGGGACTAGCATTGTAAACACACGGATCTCTACCTTATTAAAGGATGGGAACCTTACAGATGGTATCGAGCATTGTGTTGCCTGTAGGATTTGTAACCCTAGGATTGGACAAAACCCCTTACAAAAATAGGAGATGTATTTGTTCCAAAACTTATTTACAAACAATCTTGTAAACTCTTTCCTCAACCATTTTTGGTTTTGATTCTACATCTCTTCTATCTCAAACTTGATGGACAAAGCCTACCCCATGGCCAAAGGTTTCACCATGTGCAAAGGACTTTATCAAGTCTAATGACTTCAACATCTTCAATTCTAATGACTTCAACATCTTCAACATTATCATCAAGGACTTCAACCTTGGATATCACTAAGGACTACAATTGAGACAAGAAATGTTGCTCAAGACTTGAAGACTAAGGAAACACAACTTAGAAGAAACTATTATCACTTTGAAGTTTTGTGACCAAGAATTTTCCCAAGGAAACCATGATCTCATTCATGAAGAATCAACCAAGAAGGATGGAAAGATCTCAAGTGAACCATATAGATGGACCACCATATTTAGTTTAAGTCAAACCCACCAACTTATGTGGTGTAACAAAAATATTTATGATTTCCTAAAAATATGCTTGAAACTTGTTGTTTGAGTGGAATGTTTGTTTGTGATTGTAAGGTGTCCCAACCTTTAAATAAGGTAGAGTCCCCTGTGTTTACAATGCTAGTCCCCGGATCAATAGCTAGCATCCACAGTTAAGATGTAATATCAAGAAACAAAGGTCATAATATAACTTTATAACTAGGTATAACATAATTTTATTACATCTTACATAGCTCATTTGGCTATTACATTACATTGCAGCAGAAAATCTATAAAGCATGGGGTCCTTCATCTTCAAAGTGTCACAGGCAGACATGTTGGTTGTAGACTTTGTAATCCTAATCAATCAACTTCACTAATATCAATCAAACCTGCAACATTATAAGTTACAGCCACAAGGGTCAATACATTTGAATTGTATTGGCAAGTTTCATTACTATGTAGAATATAGGTGGATCCTATCATTACATGCATTTTTGGCTAAGTAGGGTTTAAGGCTCATTTGCAGAAAGCAATAATTTATCCTATCTTTTCAAAATAGTTTTGATCTTTTGTCAAATCTTTCTGAACTCCTTGGAATCCACCAAGTGTTTTTGTCAAAATCTCTTGAGATCCTTGGTACCCCCAAGTACTTCAAGTTTTTATCAAATCTCTTGAGCTCCTTGGTAACCCCAAGTGCTGCAAGTTTTTATCAAAGTCTCTTGAGCTCCTTGGTACCCCCAAGTGCATCAAGCCTTTTATTGTCACTTAAAAGTTTTTCTTTTAGAAATTGGAATGTCAAGATTTCCCATAGCTTCAAGCTTTAGTTGCTCAGTATTGTCCATAACCGGGGACACGGCAAAGTACTTAGATTTTATTATCTTCTGCAGAAGTTGTACACTTTACCCACATGTCACAATCTCATCTTGTTGCCACCAGTGGCCGCTGGATTGGTACTCACCAAGATGGAGTACTGGCAGATTGATAATGTGACGAAGTCTTTCCAGAGGGTCCTCCCATACACCATTGCTAGCTTGTCTTCAGTACCCATGTAGGATTCCAGGTCCCTCATTTTCAGTAACTTGAAGACAATGCATGGGTCTTCCCAATGTAGTTGACTAAGCCAGAGCCATAAGTAGCATGTGGTTGTACACGAAAGCCACAATTGGAGAAACATGTTCAATCTCTAAGTTTCCTGGGTGGTTTTCTTTTGGAGCACAACACAAAGAGATTGCCATAGACATGGTTACTTTTGTTGCCACCTTCTCCAAAAACTTAAAGTATCCTTGTCCACCCAGGTGGTTCATTGAGTCCTTGTTTTATTATAAAAAAAACACAAGTCCTTTTCTCAACTTCATAAAATCTCAACATGTATCTCTTTTCAAAATATAGCATGGCTAAGCATGTAACAACTACATTGTTTCCACTAAGGAATGTATAGGGTATCCTATTAGGATTTAGCATAGCATAAGTATAGAAATTCTTTTCATGCATGTTTCAAAATCCACTAAGTATAATGAAAATAGTAGGACTTTAGATGATAGTGTCACTTGCCTTTTTGGTAGGGAATGATGGTTCACTTCTTGATCTTGCTAGTTTCACACTTCTATAACTTCACTACAAATCAATCAAGCAAACACAATATCAACTAGCATTCCAACCAATAATCAATCAAACAATTCACACACATAAAACAATGGGATCTAAGTTATGCATGCAAGCATGCAAAAGATAGTTTTATTTGCAAAGGTGGTCTCCACTAGGCTTCTAAACTTTGTAAGGTTCAAAGTGGTCATTTTTCAAAGTGGCAAAGTCATTTGCAAAAGGGTTTTATCCATAAACTATTTTTAAATCCAATCATTATTTTATGTGGTCGAAAATATTTTTATCAAAGCAACAACTTTATGTTGTTCACCAAATAAGTTGTTGTTTCTCAAAACTTGTTGTTTAGGGTCAGTAGGTTTGATCCAAATCATTTTCCCAAAGTTTTTACTCCAAAAACATTTTCTTAACCAAATCAATATTTTTATTTAACTAGAAATGGGCTAAATCATTTAATCAATTAAAATCTTCACCAAAATCCTTTTTAAATCCATGGGTTGGTTCCTAGGGTTAGTAGGTTTTCAATAAACCAATTTGCAAAGGTTTCAACCTCAAAATCAATTTGGAATAATATTTCTAACCTAAACAAGCATACAAATGTGTCTGCAAAAAAAAACAACCTAAAAGATACTTTTTACTAAACACATTGCATGGTTGGCTAGGGCTTGTTCCTCTGATTCCATTGATATAAAGTTTGAAATTTTTGGACGTGTGGATCAAAAGTTATAGGGTTTTCAAAATTGAATCTCTAACAGATTCAAATCTGTTTTAAAACGAAGCCTAGGCCACGTGGTGCCTTTCTATTTGCTGATACCGTTTTGTCAGGATCACTCACTGAGGATCGTTGGATCTAATGTGAATCGCACGGCTCAGATGCTCCCATCCCTGTTCGCTTAAGTCGTTTTGTCTACGCCACAGGATGGGGATCTAACGGCTCACGCGTGTTTGACCAAAAGCTGGCGGCGCAGCGATGGTGGCTGGCGGCAGCGTGGTCAGAGGGTGGCGGTGCTAGTGAAGCAGGAAGCGAGAGAGGGAGGGAGTAGGCTCACCGTTTTCGCAGAAGCCTGGGGAAGCTCAAGGTGTTGTTGGTTCGACGAGGGGCGCGCAGGGTTGCGGTTAATTGCTCGCCGGAGACGTGGTCGGCGTCAGATGGTCCTGGAGCTCGTCGAGGGTGGTGCTGTGGTTCGCCCCGAGGGAAAATGAAGACACAGTTAGACGCGCAAGATCAAGGCAAAGCTGCTTGCGTGAAGGAGAAGGAGAGGGGCGGTCGGATAATACCTGGGGAACACGCCGGAGTAAGGCGCAGACGCGGCGGTGCTCAGTTAAAGACGGAGCCAACGTTCTGGAGCGCCCGCGAGTGAATGGGAGGTACAGGAAGATGCGCCAGAGGCTGGGGAGTAATCTCGTGTGGTTGGGAGGGTGAGGGTGGTTGATGGAATTAGCGGAATTAGACGGTGGTCGCCGGTGGCGTTCTTGGCCGTTGCTCAGAGCGTGGAGTCTGAGGGGAAAGGAAGAGGACGAGTGGGCGCTTTAACGTGCGTGGTCGCAGCGAGTAATGGCGAAGGTGTTAAGGCGAATTTAACCGCGGCATCAACGGTAGGAAACAGCCGGCGTAGTCGTCGCGGGGAGGAAGAAGATGAGCTGGAGAGGTGGGGCATGCTTGTCAGCGAGGAAGGGAGTGAGGGGGAGGGGTCCACTCGTCGCTTATGCCTGCGTTTAGGTAGAAAAGCTTGGGGGGAGAAGTTGGGCTAGCTGGGCTCGTTGGGCTTGGCCAGTTGGGCTGAGTCCATTTCTATATTTTTTTCTAAATGTTTTATCTTTTTCCAAATCTATTTTCTGTTTTGAATTTCAAACAACAATTCAAGCATCCAAATTAATTCAAACATTCACCAAACAATGCAGTTGAATCTGGTTTTGTTTAGCAACATAACCCAAATCCCAAATACAAAATAATAATTTTATTTTAGGGTCCATTATTAATTAAATAAATAGACCTTGTTTATTAAATCAAATAGAATTTGTTTAATTCAAAACTCTATTTGAAATTTAATTATTTTCAAAACCAAATCAGTAGGTTTTATTTGAAATTAAAGAATACTTGGAAAACTTGTTTAAAACAATAAATAAGTTTTGATGTTTAATCAAAATAGTAAAACTTTTATTTTCAAATAACTTGGATATTAAATCCATATTATTTTATTTAAATTAACTTTTTACTATTTTTCTCAAATGGAAATATTTTATTTCAAAGACTTGGCCAAAGTTTTAATTTTGGCTATTAAAATAATCCTTATTTGAATTTCTTCCTTTTCATTTGAAAACCAAATCTTTATATAAAAAGATTCAAAATAGTAATTCCAAATATTTTTATTTTCCTTTATTAAATGTTTATCTTTTTTTAAATCCCTTTAGGATTTTATCTTGATCAAAATAAGTTTGAAAGTTTCCAATTGAATTCAAAAAGTTTCTTCTCACCCTGAAAATCAACAAAGTTTTATTTTTATTCAATTATGTAGGGGTCTCAACCTAATAAGGTAGATTCCTCCTGTGTTTACAATGCTAGTCCCTGGATCAATAGCTAGCATCCACAGTACAGATGTAATATCAAGAAACAAAGGTCATAATACAACTTTATAACCAGGAATGACATAATTTTATTACATCAATACATAGCTCATTTGGCTATTACATTACATTGCAGCGGAATAACTATAATCATGGGGTCCTTCATCTTCAAAGTGCCACATGCAGATGTTGGTTGTAGACTTTGTAATCCTAATCAAACAATCTTCACAAAAATCAATCAAACCTGCAACATTACAAGTTACAGCCACAAGGGTCAATACATTTGAATTGTATTGGCAAGATTCACTATTTGGTTGAATATGAGTGGATCCTATTCTTTACATGCATATTTGGCTAAGTAGAGTTTTAGGCTTATTTGCATAAAGCAATATTTTATCCTATCTTTTCAAAATGGTTTTGGTCCTTTGTCAAATCTTTTTTCCAAGAATCCCTTGATCTACTTGGTAGACACTCAAGTGTTCAAGTCCTTGTCAAAATTTCTTGAGCACCTTGGTAACCCCAAGTGCATCAAGTTTTATAATATCTCATGAGTTCCTTGGTAACCCCAAGTGTTCATGTTTTCATCAAAATCTCTTGAGCACCTTGGTAACCCCAAGTGCAACAAGTTTTATAAAATCTCTTTGAATTCCTTGGTAGACACACAAGGGCATCAAGTTTTTATTTTAGAAGTTGGAATGTCGAGATCTCCCATAGTTCAAACTTTAGTTGCTGAGTATTGTCCATAAACGGGGACACGGCTAAGTACTTAGATTTTATTATCTTCTGCAGAAGGAGTACACTTTACCCACATGTCACAATCCCATCCTTATGCCACCAGCGGCCTACTGGATTAGTGCTCACCAAGATGGAGTACTGGCAGACTGAGAATGTGACGAAGTCTTTCCAAAAGGTCCTCCCATACACCATTGCTAGCTTGTCTTCAGCCCCCATGAAGAATTCCAGATCCCCATGTCCGGTAACTAAAGACAATGTATGGGTCTTCCTAATGTAGTTGACTAAGCCAGAGCAATAATAGCATGTGGTTGCACATGAAAGCCACAATTCGAGAAGCATGTTCAATCTCTAAGTTTCCTAGGTGGGTTTTCTTTTGGAGCACAACACAAAGAGATCACCATAGACATGGTTCCTTTTGTTGCCACCTTCTCCAAAACTTAAAGTATCCTCCACCTAGGTGGTTCATTGAGTCCTTGTTTTATTATGTAAAACACAAGTCCTTTTCTCAACTTTGTAAAATCTCAACATGTATCTCTCTTCTCAAATAAGCATGGCTAATCATGTACAACTACAATGTTTTCTCTAAGGAATGTATAGGGTATCCTATTAGGATTTAGCATAGCATAAGTATAAAATATTTTCATGCATGTTTTCCAAAATCCACTAAGTATAATGAAAATAGTAGGACTTTAGATGATAGTGTAACTTGCCTTTTTGGTAGGGAATGGTGGTTCACTCCTTGATCTTGCTAGTCTCACACTTCTCTAACTTCACTACAAGTCAATCAAGCAAACACAAAATCAACTAACATTCCAAACCAATAATCACTCAAACAAATTCACACACAAGACAATGGAAACCAATTCATGCATGGGAGCATGCACAAGATAGTTTTATTTTGTAAAGAGGGTCTCTATTGGATTTCTAAACTTTGTAAGATCCAATTTGGTTATTTACCAAAATGGCAAAGTCATTAGTTTGAGGGGTTTGCCCAAAATATTTTAAAATCCATTCAACATTTTATGTGGTGGAAAATGGTTTTATCAAATCAAAAATATTTAAGTTTCTCACCAAAAATTTCTAACTCTCAAGACTTGGTGTTTTGGGTCAGTAGCTTTGAATCAAAATATTTTCCCAAAGTTTTTATTCCAAAATCCTTTTTCATAATAAAACCATTATCTTTGCTTAGCTAAAAATAGACTAATTCAATTAATCCATTCTAAATTTTTCCAATTTCATTTTCAAAACCATGGGTTGGTTCCTAGGGTCAGTGAGTTGACAACAAACCATTTTGCAAAGGTTTTAACCCAAAAATCATTTTTAAGCAATTTTTCTAATCTAAACAAGCACACAAATGAATCTGCAAAAATAAGCAAGCTAACAGATACTATTTGCTAAAACAAGGGCATGGTTGGCTAGGTCTTGCTCTCCTGAATCCAACGACATAAAATTTGTAATTTTTGGACGTGTGGATCCAAAGTTATAAGGGTTTGAAGTTTGCAAATAAATCTGATTCAAAAATTCTTTTAAACAGACCTAGTGCCATGCGGCAGGATTTCACTGGACGGTACCGCTTCGCGCGGATCAGCGTTTCGGTGCGTTGTATCTAATCGATCGTGTGGTCCAGAGTGCGTACCTCTTCGCGACTAAGTGATTCTATCTCGCTCGCCCGTTCTAGATCGAACGGCTCGCGCGGTTTGACCAGAAGCTGGCCGCGGCTGTCATGGCGGCGAAACGACGGTGGAGGCGCCGGCAAAACAGGAAGCGAGAGGGGAAAAGAGAGTGCTCACCAAGTTCGTGGGGTGACGTCGAGACTCAACTCGCTTGCGGTTGGTAAGGGGGTGTACTGGAGCGGGCTGGATTGCTCGCCGGAGTGGAGCTGCTCCTCGGCCTTGCTCAGTCGTCGTCGAGGACAGCGCTGGAGCTCACTCGGAGACAAACCAGATGCACGGTCAGATGCGCAAAGACACGGCGAATGTGTGTGCGTGAACGAGAGGAAAAGGAGTGGTCTGGTCTTACCGGAGAAACTCGACGGAGTTGAAGTCAGCCGGCGGCGCTCAGAGCTTGGTCGGAGTCGACGCCTTCGGGACTTCAGCGGGTGAACAGGGGGTACCGGCAGATGCGCCAGGGAGTGGGGAAGCTGCTAGGTTGCTCAGGGATTCAAGGGGCGGTGATACTTGGCCGGAATCGTCACCGAACCTCGTCAGAGCATAGGGTGCTCGGGGAGGAAATTGGGGTGGTCTAAGGCGTGCCAGCGCGGGGTGTCAGAGGGGAAATATAGAGGAGGCATGGGCGTTTAAGACTGCGTGATCAAATCGAGTAACGCTGGTCTCGTTAAGACGAATTAAGTCTGCGAATTCATCGGCAGGAAACAGCGACGAGGGAGGAAGAACTGGTCGCGCGGGTGAGGAGGAAGAACAGGAGGAGTGGGGTCCAGTCGTCAGTGGGAAAAGAAGTGAGAGGGAGGTCCACCCGTCATTCACTCAGTGGGTTTGATCTTTGCGTCGAATCGTTTTCTTCGGGAGGGAATAATGGGTCATTTACGGGCTGTTGGGCTTCAGTTGGGTTGTCCTATTCTTTATATTTTTCCTGCGCTGAACTCTTTTCTTTTTCCATTTCCAATTTCTGTTTTGAATTTCCAAACAAACAAACAATGTCCAAATCAAATAAAATAATCACCAAACCTTGCACTAAGAATTTGGTTCTGTTTAGTCGCATAAACCAACTTCCAAAATAAAATAATATTTTAAATCTTCTTAGGTTCCATTTATTAATTAAATAAAATGGACCATGGTTTTATTAATAAAATAGGGTTTGGTTTATTTAATAAAATCTTCATTTGAATCCCAAATACTTTCAAAACCAAATCAGTAGGTTTTTAATTTGAAAGTAAAGAATACTTGGAAGCTTGTTTAAAATAAAATAAAATTTTTGTTATAGGGTCCATTAATAATTAAATGAATAGACTTTATTCATTTAATTTAAATAGGATTTGTTTTATTGAAATCTTTATTTTGAAAATTAAAAATAAAACCAAAACACTTCGGTAGGTTTTAATATAAAATACTTGGAAAACTTATTTTAAATAAACAAATAAGTTTTGATGGTTTGAAAATAAATAAACTTTTATTAATAAAACTTGGATATTAAATCCTTTATTGTTTTATTTTTGTATAAACCTTTATTATAAGGTCCTTTAATGATTAATTTAAAATGGGTTTTAGTTATCAAATAGGTTTTGTTTTATTAAAACTTTATTTTGAAAACTAAAATAGTACTAAACCATTTAGTAGGTTTTATTTGAAAATATAAAGTATTTGAAAATGATTTAATAAATTTTGATGTTTTAATTAAAATGGTAAGACCTTTTAATTAGATAAAATTGGATTTTAAATCCTTATTAATTTATTTAATTAAGCCTTTACTATTTTTATCGTACTTTATTTTCAAAAGCTTGGCCAAGTTTTAATTTGGTTTTATAAAATAATATTTATTTATAAATCCATCTTTTCTTTTGAAAACCAAATCTTTTATTAAAAGATCAAAATAGTAATTCCAAAGAATTTTAATTTCCTTTAATAAATGTTTATCTTTATAAATCCCTTTAGGATTTATTTGATTTAAATTGGTTTGAAGTTCCAATTAAATTCAAAAAGTTTCTTCTGGCTCTGAAAATCAGCAAAGTTTTATTTTATTCATTTATTTTCACATTACAAGTTTTGGAAAAACTTGGGATGTGAAAAATTATTTTTCACATTACAAGATTTGGAAAATCTTGGGATGTGACAGGCTACCACCCTTAAAATAAATCTCGTCCCGAGATTTGGGAAGGCTAGGGTTACAAATAGGCTAAAAAACATCTAGGGTACTACCACCCTTAAAGATTTCAAACAAAATTACATATTGGCCTGCTTGGGATCTTGGGGAAACTTCTCTGGGATAACATCTGCTCAGGGTCCTTTGTTTCCACAGTTGACTCATGGGCCAAGGTTGAGATCCTTCATAGGCTTGTTTAACTTGTTCTTCATCTTTTCTGGACAATTGCTTGCATAATGTCCTGGGTTTTTGCAATTGAAACAATTGATATCTTTGAGTTCTTTACGTGTCTCTTGTGGACAAGTTGCTGCATAATGGCCTAGATCTTTGCAGTTGTTGCACCACACTTGGCCAATTTCCTTATTCTTCTGGTTCTCTGGGCATTCACTGGAATAGTGTCC
Organism: Avena longiglumis; assembly: GCA_030063025.1. NCBI lineage: Eukaryota > Viridiplantae > Streptophyta > Magnoliopsida > Poales > Poaceae > Avena > Avena longiglumis. The sequence continues at coordinate 112,288,692 of CP125977.1, read as the reverse complement.
CATTTCTTTACAACGATGACATTGCACATGGCTTTTGTCCTTCTTTTGATTTTTGGGTTTCTCCAAAGCTAGGAGTGCATCCAGTTCATGTTGTTCATATGTTATCTGATAGGTAGGAATGTCTACATGTTTCTTGGACCTTCTATTGCTCTTTGGATAATTCATATGCCCTTTCTTTGGTCCTTTGAATTGGGTTGTTTTGCATGGACGTATAAGTGGACCTTTTCCTTTGTCATCAACCTTCTTGGTAGACTTGGATCCTTCTGGATGGTTTGCAATCATTTGTTGTACTCCACCTTGTTTCCTTTGTTCAACAATGGAATAGATGGGGCATTGGATAGGAACATGGTTGTTCCCTTCACATAGATAACAAGTAGCTTGAGAGGTGGGACATTGGCCAACAGGATGTTTCTCTTCATAGTTGGGGCATTGATCTCCATGCTCCTTGGAAGTATGATCCTTGTCTCCACAAATAATGCAAGCTGGGGCTCCATCTAAAATAACATTTATGTCATCCTTGTTGTCACAAAGTCTTTTGGAATAGCTTTCTTCCATATTGAGCATTTGATCAGTCATTTTAAGCATCAATTGGGCTTGAGTTTCCAAAAATCCTTGCAGGGTTGGATCTTCCCCACTGGTGTTGGCTATGAATTGAGCTGTCATTTGGTTCAACTGGTGTTGGGTTGTTATGAGTTCTTTCATGCTGTCCTCTTGGTTGGTGTTGGTGTCATCAATCTTGATGTTGGAGTCTCTTGGAGTAGTCATCTGTTTGGGGTTGAATGGACATTAAAATAGGCAAGACACTTCTAAGGAAATAGTTCTAATTACCCACATCACAATTCACACAAACAATGTGCAAGCAATCACAAACAAGCACTCCTTCAAACAACAAAGTTTCAAGCACCTACTTAGGCAACAAAATATTTTTTTACACCACATAAGTTGGTGTGTTTGACTTAACTAAAATATGGTGGTCCATCTATATGGTTCACTTGTGATCTTTCCATCCTTCTTGGTTGATTCCTTCTTGCATGAGATCATGGTTTCCTTAGGAAAACTCTTAGTCACAAAAACTTCAAAGGTGATGTTGGCTCCTTCTAACTTGTGTTTCTTTTAGTCTCCAAATCTTGGGCAAGTTTTCTTGTCTCACTTCTCCTTAGTGACAACCTTGGTTGAAGTCCTTGGTGAATATGCTGAAGATGTTGAAGTCATTAGAGTTGAAGAAGTTGAAGTCATTAGAGTTGAAGAAGTCCTTAGCACATGGTGAAGTCTTTGGCCATGGGGTAGGTTTTTCCATCAAGTTGAAGTAGATGAGATGTAGAATTTGAAACCAAAATGGTTAAGGAAAGAGTTTATAAGATTGTTTGTAAATAAGTTACGGAACAAACACAACTCCTATTTTTTTCTAAGGGGTTTTGTCCAATCCTAGGTTTACAAATCCTACAGGCAACACAATGCTCTGATACCATCTAGAGGTGTCCCAACCTTTAAATAAGGTAGAGTCCCATGTGTTTACAATGCTAGTCCCTGGATCAATAGCTAGAATCCACAGTTAAGATGTAATTTCAAGAAACAAAGGTCATAATATAACTTTATAACCAGGTATAACATAATTTTATTACATGTTACATAGCTCATTTGGCTATTACATTACATTGCAACAGAAAATCTATAAGCATGGGGTCCTTCATCTTCAAAGTGCCACAGGAAGACATGTTGGTTGTATACTTTGTAATCCTAATCAATCAACTTCACTAATATCAATAGAACCTACAACATTATAAGTTACAGCCACAAGGGTCAATACATTTGAATTGTATTGGCAAGTTTCATTACTATGTAGAATATAGGTGGATCCTATCATTACATGCATTTTTGGCTAAGTAGGGTTTAAGGCTCATTTGCAGAAAGCAATAATTTATCCTATCTTTTCAAAATAGTTTTGATCTTTTGTCAAATCTTTCTGAACTCCTTGGAATCCACCAAGTGTTTTTGTCAAAATCTCTTGAGATCCTTGGTACCCCCAAGTACTTCAAGTTTTTATCAAATCTCTTGAGCTCCTTGGTAACCCCAAGTGCTGCAAGTTTTTATCAAAGTCTCTTGAGCTCCTTGGTACCCCCAAGTGCATCAAGCCTTTTGTTGTCACTTAAAAGTTTTTCTTTTAGAAATTGGAATGTCGAGATTTCCCATAGCTTCAAGCTTTAGTTGCTCAGTATTGTCCATAACCGGGGACACGGTCAGTAGGTTTGATCAAAATCATTTTCCCAAAGTTTTTACTCCAAAAACATTTTCTTAACCAAATCAATATTTTTATTTGACTAGAAATGGGCTAAATCATTTAATCAATTCTAATCTTCACCAAAATACTTTTTAAATCCATGGGTTGGTTCCTAGGGTCAGTAGGTTTGCAATAAACCAATTTGCAAAGGTTTCAACCTCAAAATCAATTTGGAATAATTTTTCTAACCTAAACAAGCATACAAATGTTTCTGCAAAAAAAACAACCTAAAAGATACTTTTTACTAAACACATTGCATGGTTGGCTAGGGCTTGTTCCTCTGATTCCATTGATATAAAGTTTGAAATTTTTGGACGTGTGGATCAAAAGTTATAGGGTTTTCAAAATTGAATCTCTAACAGATTCAAATCTGTTTTAAAACGAAGCCTAGGCCACGTGGCGCCTTTATATTTGCTGATACCGTTTCGTCAGGATCACTCACTAAGGATCGTTGGATCTAATGTGAATCGCACGGCTCAGATGCTCCCATACCTGTTCGCTTAAGTCGTTCTGTCTACGCCACAGGATGGGGATCTAACGGCTCACGCGTGTTTGACCAAAAATGGCGCTTGGTCGAGGGTGGCGGTGGCAGTGGTGAAGCGAGAGGGAGGGAGTAGGCTCACCGTGTTCGCAGAAGCCTGGGGAAGCTCAAGGTGTTGTTGGTTCGACGAGGGGCGCGCAGGGTTGCGGTTAATTGCTCGCCGGAGCCGTGGTCGGCGTCAGATGGTCCTGGAGCTCGTCGAGGGTGGTGCTGTGGTTCACCCCGAGGGAAAATGAAGACACAGTTAGACGCGCAAGATCAAGGCGAAGCTGCTTGCGTGAAGGAGAAGGAGAGGGGCGGTCGGATACTACCTGGGGAACTCACCGGAGTAAGGCGCAGACGCGGCGGTGCTCAGTTGAAGACGGAGCCAACGTTCTGGAGCGCCCGCGAGTGAATGGGAGGTACAGGAAGATGCGCCAGAGGCTGGGGAGTAATCTCGTGTGGTTGGGAGGGTGAGGGGTGGCAGTGGTTCGCCGGAATTAGCTGGGGACGGTGGTCGGAGCAGTGACATTGCTGCTTCGATTCAGGGCAGCCTGGTGGCGTTCAGAGCGTGGAGTCTGAGGGGAAAGGAAGAGGAGGAGTGGGCGCTTTAACGTGCGTGGTCGCAACGAGTAATGGCGAAGGCGTTAAGGCGAATTTAACTGCGGCATCGACGGCATGAAACAGCCGGCATAGTCGTCGCGGGGAGGAAGAAGATGAGCTGGAGAGGTGGGGCATGCTTGTCAGTGAGGAAGGGAGTGAGGGGGAGGGGTCCACTCATCAGTCGCTTTGCGGGTGTGCGTTTAGGTAGAAAACGCTTCGCGCGTGGGGGAGAAGTTGGGCTAGCTGGGCTCGTTGGGCTTGGCCAGTTGGGCTGAGTCCATTTCTATATTTTTTTTTCTAAATGTTTTATCTTTTTCCAAATCTATTTTCTGTTTTGAATTTCAAACAACAATTCAAGCATCCAAATTAATTCAAACATTCACCAAACATTGCAGTTGATTTTGGTTCTGTTTAGCAACATAACCCAAATCCCAAATACAAAATAATAATTTTATTTTAGGGTCCATTATTAATTAAATAAATAGACCTTGTTTATTAAATCAAATAGAATTTGTTTAATTCAAAACTCTATTTAAAATTTAATTATTTTCAAAACCAAATCAGTAGGTTTTATTTGAAATTAAAGAATACTTGGAAAATTTGTTTAAAACAAATAAATAAGTTTTGATGTTTAATCAAAATAGTAAAACTTTTATTTTCAAATAACTTGGATATTAAATCCTTATTATTTTATTTAAATTAACCTTTTACTATTTTTCTCAAATGTAAATATTTTATTTCAAAGACTTGGCCAAAGTTTAAATTTTGGCTATTAAAATAATCCTTATTTGAATTTCTTCATTTTCATTTGAAAACCAAATCTTTATATAAAAAGATTCAAAATAGTAATTCCAAATATTTTTATTTTCCTTTATTAAATGTTTATCTTTTTTTTTAATCCCTTTAGGATTTTATCTTGATCAAAATAAGTTTGAAAGTTTCCAATTGAATTCAAAAAGTTTCTTCTCACCCTAAAAATCAACAAAGTTTTATTTTTATTCAATTATTTTTCACATTACAAGATTTGGAAAATCTTGGGATGTGACAGTGATTGCTTGCACATTGCTTGTGTGATTTGTGATGTGTGTGATTAGAATTATTCCCTTAGAAATATTTTGCCTATTCTAATCCCAATCCAACCCAAACAGATGACTTCTCCAAGAGACTCCAACATCAAGGATGATGACAACAACAACAACCAAGAGATGCACATGAGAGAACAACTACTAGCAAACCAAACCCAGTTGAGCCAAGTGACAACTCAGCTTTTAGCCAACAACAATGGATTAGACCCAGCCATACAAAGGATTTTGAAACTTCAATCCCAATTGTTGCAAGGGATGGCTACTCAAATGATCAACATGGGAGACAGCTCTTCCCAAGGAGTTTATGACAACAAGGATGACAAAGATGTTATTCTAGAAGGAACCCAAGCTTGCAATATTTGTGGAGACAAGGATCACACTTCCAAAGAGCATGAAGATCAATGCCCCAATTGTGAAGAGAAACATCCAATTGACCAATGCCCCACATCTCAAGCTACTTGTTACCTATGTGAAGGAAATAATCATGTCCCTATCCAATGCCCCATCTATTCTATAGTTGAACAAAGGAAACAAGGTGGAGTGCAACAACTGATTGCAGATTACCATGAGAGAGCCAAGTATACCAAGAAGGATGAAGACAAAGGAAAATCTCAGCTTGTACCTCCCAACAACATGACTCAATTTAAAGGACCAAAAAGGAGACATATGTATTATCCAAGGAGTAATAGAAAGTCAAGGAGACCAGTAGACATTCCTACCTTTGAGATAACATATGAAGAACAAGAACTAGAAGCACTCCTAGCTTTGGAGAAACCCAAGAAAAAGAAGGACAAAAGCCATGTGAAATGTGGTCATTGCAAAGAAATGGGACACTATGCCAGTGAATGTCCAGAGAAACATAAGTATAAGGAGATTAGCCAAGTGTGGTGCAACAACTGCAAAGAGCTAGGCCATTATGTAGCAACCTGTCCACAGAAGATACGTGAAGAACTCAATCTTATCACATGTTACAATTGGGGTAACCAAGGACATTATGCAAGCAATTGTCCAGAAAAGATGAAGCACAATATAAACAAGCCTATGAAGGATCTCAGCCTTGTCACATGTTTTAAGTGTGGAAACAAAGGACACTATGCAGATGTTTGCCTAGAGAGATTTTAGCAAGATCCCAAGCAAGCCAAGATGTAATTTAGTTGGAAAATTTTAAGGGTGGTAGTACCCTAGATGCTTTGAGCCAACTTGTAACCCCTAGCCTCCCCAAATCTCGGGACGATATTTATTTTAAGGGTGGTAGCCTGTCACATCCCAAGATTTTCCAAATCTTGTAATGTGAAAAATAAATAAACAAAATAAATTGATGTTGATTTTTAGGGTGAGAAGAAACTTTTGTTTTTAAATGGAAACTTAAAATCCCATCTTGAACAAACTTTAATTAAAGTTTGAATTCAACAAAATTCAAATCTAGAGAAATGCATTCCTCGATGAATGTATCTGGAAATTTAAAACACTTGGAAAATAAATCCAAACCCTAAACCCTAATGGAAGAAAATCATTTCCAAGCATCCCCAAGCCTATGGATTTGATCCATATAAAATCTTGTCAACAAACACCTACAAATGATCAAGAAGACAAATAGAAATATTATAAAACCATAGAAATTGGTTTCACTTAATTTGGAGCCATAGATATAATCTTATGAATATAATAAGATAAGGAAATTAAATTTCCAAATCTAATAAAGAACCTAACTATTAATCCATACCAAATGGTGAGAAAATAATCTTAAAGGGAATTAAAAGGATAAACAAATATTAAACAAGATTTTACAAATTGGAATCACCAAGTTTGGATCTCTAAATAAAAGACATGGATTTTATAAGATGAAGAAAGAAATATTAAATAAAGAATATTTAAAGACCAAATTAAATCTTGGCCTAATCCATCAAGCAAATTGAAAGAATATAATCCAAATCAAATAAAATAAAAGGATAAAGAATTTCCAAAATAAAATAAAATGACATTTACCATTCTATCCCTATTTATAATAAAGACAAATCTCTAATAAGAATAATTATTTAAATCTTGAGAAAATAGTATTTTGGAATTTACCCAAGTGAAACAAAAGTTGTTTAATCAACTTAAATAAAATAAATCTTCAAAATAAACTTTAGGGGATTAAAACTATATTTAATCCCATTGGGATTAAAACAAATACCCAATCCTAAATGATTAATAAATCATTTTAAATTATTCCAAATAATTCAAGATGAATTATTTGACACCCAAATGACCAAATAAAAACCTACTGAAAAGAATTGGAAGGTTTTGGAAAATCAAATGGTGTTTAGAAATATTAAATCTTTTTTTGATTTAAAACTAGAACCAATTTTGATTAATTAAAAAGGCCTTAAAAAGAATAAATATTTTTTTCTAAAAATGTTGTTAGAATGTCTTGTTAATCAGTATTTGAACCTACACAAATTTTGTAAAAGGTTTGAATTCAAATGAATGTTTGAATTTCTATATTAAAAATCAAAACAGATTAAAGGAAATGGAAAAAGATAAAACAAACAGAACAAAAAAAATGCAAACAGACTCGAACCAGCCCAGCTAAGCCCACCTGGCCCAGTCCAGCCCAGTTCCTCTTCCCCCCGAAGAAAAACGATTCGCACCCACTTATAAACCCACAAAGCCGCTGACAGAATGACCCCACCCCTACTCTCTCTCACACGCAGACAGCCAGGTCCCACAGCCACGTCACCTTCTTCCTCAACAGCGGACTACGCCCCTCACCTCGCCGGCCGTTGCAGGCGATTAACTCCCGGCTTAATTCGCATTACTGGCACAGTTAATCCTCCCCCTAACCACACCCTATTACTCGCATGCGTTTCCTCTCCATTTCCCCTCCCTCGCACGCACCAGCTCGCCACCGGGCTGCGCTAATTTCACCAGAGACCACGCTCTGCTCCGAAGAGCTCGCAAGCAAATTCCGGACAGCCTCCTCCACCCCTCGCCCCCTGGAGCACACGAGCACCTTCCCCAGACTATGGCGCCCCTCCCTGCACCCTCAGCTCACTCGCGCGAGCCCTGTGTCGTTGACTCCGTCTTCGTCTGAACGACGCCACCGTCTGCTCCAACTCCGACGAGCTCCACAGGTAGCCTCTGACCGCGCCGCCCTCTCTCTTTGATGCTCCCATGCTCCATACTCCCCCACGTGTCTAATAGTATCATCTGCCCCCTCTCCCGTGCTTTCTATGAAGTCCCGACGATGACAACGATGCCCGCCCAGACACCACTCGTGGGAATCCCGTAGCTCAGCGCCTCGACAAACGGAAAGTACCTCGAGCACCCCCACGCCACGGCGAAGTCGGTGAGAACCTCCCTTCACTCCCTCACTTCCTACACTCGCCGAACCACCGCCCCCAGACACGCCGCTGCCAGTCGCCGCCGCCAGCGCCGCTGAGCAATGGTCAAAGTAGTTAGAACCGTAGGATTTGGATCCGACGATTAGGATAGAACGTGAGCGAAAGGGTACACGCGCTTCTGAGCCGTGTGATCCCACTTAAATCCAATGGCCTGCATCGCTTGATCCACGCGAAACCTTTCCGACCAATAGGAATAAGACGCGTGGCCAGTGTGTTGTTTAAAAACCAGAGTTTGATCTATTAGTTTTCCAAATTTGTAAATTGCATAACTTTTAATCTACACGTCCAGATTTTGCAAACTTTATATCAATGGATTCAGAAAAACAAGACCTAGCCAACCATGCCATTTGTTTAGTAAAAATCTTCTGTTAAATTGTTTGTTTTTACAGAAACTTGTGTATGCATGTTTAGGTTATAAAATTTGTTCTAAAATGATTTTGGGGATAAAATCTTTTGAAAATGGTGTTTTTTGAACCTACTGACCATAGTAAACAAATGGTGGTTTAAAAAATGTATTTAGTGAAACAAAAGAATAAACTTTTGATTTAAACCATTTCTAGTCAAATAAAAATATGGTTTATTTATTAAAAATGATTTTGGAAGAAAACCTTTGGGAAATGTTTTGGAAATAAACTGTTTGACCCTAAACACAAGGTTTTATGGTTTGAAAACATATTTTGTGAAACCTATAGAACTTTTCCTTATTAAAAGCATTTCTTCACCACATAAAATAATGACTTGATCTAAAAATGGTTTCTGAAGTAAAATCTTATACAAATGAATTTGCCACTTTATAAAATGACCATTAGGTGTTTTCAAATGTTTATGAACCATTAGAAACCACTTTTACAAATAAAACAATCTTTAGCATGCTTGCATGCATTGTCTTGTCACTATTATTTTATGTGATGAATTGCTTGATTGGTAGATTGAAATATTGTTTGCTTGATTGAATTGTAGTGATTTGAAGTGAGTGAACATTGCAAAGAACAAGGAAGTGAACTTATACTCTCTACCAAAAAGGCAAGTGATGCTACATACTTTTGTCCCATTATTTTCACTATGCATTAGTGATGTTTATAAGTAGGACTTGCATGGAATTTTTGCTAAGTATAAACCATGCTATGGGAAATCCTAGTAGATGAAACTTTAGTAGAATTTCCTAAGTTAAGATTCCTACTACAATCATGCTTAGCTTAGCTAGTAGAAAACTGAAGGGAATATGCCCTGAGAGGCAATAATAAAGTGTTTATTATGTGTATTCCAAGTATATGATAGATGTTTATTTTGCATGCTGTAATTGTATTAATACGGAAACATTAATACATGTGTGTTTAATAAACAAACAGAAAGTTCCTAGTTATGCCTCTCTCATAAACTAGCTCGTTGATTAACAAGATGATCAAGGTTTCCTGATCATGGACATTGGATGTTGTTAATAACGGGATCACAACATTAGTTTAATGGTGTGATGAACATTCATCCGAAGTATAGCATTACGATCAAAGTTATTGAGTTTATATTGCTATAACAACTTACGAAGTGATCCTAATCCTTAGACCATGAGATCATGTCAATCACTAACACCGGAAGAGTTTCTTGATAACATCAAACGCCACACCGTAACAGGGTGATTATAAAGATGGATTCAGAACTAATAAAGTGTTATGTTGAGGCTCATGGATCGAGAGTGGAATTTGTTCATCCCTATGACGGATATATATACTCTGGGCCCTCTCGGTGATATCACATTGATTAGCTTGCAAGCAAGCGATTTGATCACTAGAATGTTATATCACAGGAACGAGAAAAGAGTGCATGTTGGTAACGAGATCAAACTAGGTATGGAGATACCGATGATCGAATCTCGGACATGTAATATATCGTGAAACAAAGGGATTAAGATACTAGCGTAAAAGGTTTCGACGATCACAAGAAAGTCATCGTTGAATGTGTGGGAGTCAGTATGGGTCTCCAGATCCCGCTTCTGATTATTGATCCGAGAGGGATCTTGATCATGTACGCATTATTCACGAACCGTAGGGTGACACACTTAAGAGACACCGACATCCAATTGGAGAAAATGTTTCATGCCGAAAGAATGAACAAGCGCAGGAATTTATTTCACTAGATACCGAAACAGGTTTTCGGGTGAAATTGCATAAAGTGGTTATGCATGTGAAATAGAATTCTAGCAAGGGGTTATTTGTGAATGTTTGTCATTAAAGTAATTGACAAAATTCTGAATAAAATAAAAGAGTTTTATTTAATGAGAGTTTGCATTAAATTTGGTGGAAATTTAATGGGAATTTGAGTGGACTTTTGAGTGGAGGGATTTTAAAGGGCATTTTGTGAGTGGAGTGTCCACCCACATGAATGAAGGAGGGGAGGCCCTTGGGTGCCCCCCCTCCTCCTATAAAAGGATCCCCCCTCCTCACTTGTCTCTCACACCTCCTCGTGAAGGATCTCTCTCCCCCTCTAGAATTTATACCCCATGGTCTCAGACTAGCGAGATACATGTTCTCGGTGGCTATTCGGCAAGAAAGAGTTGTGCTTCATTGCATCGCTGGGCGAGGAGGCGAGGTTGCTCGGTGCCTCGAACGTGTGCGAGAAACGGATGCGTTGCTGATTTGGCGCTAGCGCTTAGACTTCCTCTCGATCTTGAGATCGGCAAGAGATCGTCTACATCAACCACGAGTTGAACTCGTTAAGCTTTGTCGGTATTCAAGGGTATGTTCTCTATGGATATACATCCGCCCGTTGTTTGTATCTAGTAGATAGATCTTGGTATATAGTTCACATCGTAGGAAAATTTTTGTTTTCTATGCTGCGAACCCTACAGTGGTATCAGAGCCGGATCTATGTGTAGATACTTTACACGGGTAGTACACATATGAGTATGTGGGCGATGATGATCATGTTGTTGCTCCTTTGTTGTAATTTTGGATATTGGTGGCATAGTGGGATGAAGCGGCCCGGACAAACTTTACATGTCCTCGCACATGAGACCTGTTCCACGCTTGACATGCAACTAGTTTGCATAAGTGGCTAGCGGGTGTCTGTCTCTCCTACTATAGTCAATATCTATTTTGCAAGCGATTTGTCAACAATTTGATTATCCTCGTTGTGGTTCATGTTCGTAGGTAAGAACGGTTCTATCTCGAAAGCCCTAAGCCACGTAAAACTTACAATGGATAAATTAGAGGCGTCTAGTTTAGATTGTTCTTTGGGCTAGTGTTATGATATGGTAGTGTTGTAAGTAGAAGTATGAGATGATACTCTTACAACACACATAGCGTGTAAAATCCATAGACCTTGGATTTACATATAGGTATGATAGTGATCATACCACGATGCACATGATAGAGATCATCTGCGGGAACCATATCATTTCACTAATAAACATATGATGTTTGATAGCATCTTATATTGCTTGTTTAGCGCTTTGTTAGCATAATAAGATGATCCCTCATTTAAATATCAAGATAAGAATGTGTTCTTCCTTTAGTATGCACCAATTATGTTTTCGCTCCAAGACATCACGTGATGATCGGGTGTTCTTGGATCCGACCATATTTGGTGTAAAACAGTTACACCGCGAATACTAAGGTTCTAACTTGGCGAGCCTAGCATGTCTGGACATGGCCTCGGAACACGGACGAAAGGTTAAGCATGAGTCATATAGTTGATATGATGCCCATTTGATGCTCGCTTTGAAACTATACCGACTCACGTGATGATCGGACTTGGTGTAGTGGATTTGGTTCATGTAATCACCAAAAAGGCACGAGGATGTCGTTTTGAGTGGGAGTTCATTCGTAATATAGATTAGTTGAACTCAATCTATCATACACTTAGTCTAAACTTTACAAATTCTGTTGTAGATGGCACCACACTTTTAATTTCAATGTGTTCATGGAGAAAGAGAAACTAGCAACGGTAGCAACTTTACCGAATGGGCCATGAATTTGAGGATTCTCTCTCGCACAAAAGCAATATGTGCTAGAAGCGCCGTTAGGCCCCCCACCTTTAGATGATGCCCCTGATGAGGAGAAGAATGTCTATCAGACTCGTCAGGAGGACCACAACTTAGTTCATTGCGGCATATTGTATGGGCTAGAAACGGAACTTTGAAAGCGTTTCGAAAATGGCAATTCATTTGATACAATGGGTGAGTTGAAAATGATTTTCGACACACATGCTGCTGTAGAGAGCTACAACGCTTCAGAAAAGTTCTTTAGCTCCATGATGGAAGAGCACAGCTCCGTTAGTGAGCATTTACTTAAGATGTCGGGTTACGGCGATAAGCTTGTGTCCTTGGGAATATCGATTCCCATTGACTTAGGCATCCATCGTGTTCTGCAGTCTCTGCCACCTAGCTATAAGAGCTTCGTGATGAACTATAATATGCAATGCATGAAGAAGTCTCTCCCCGAGCTTCTGTCAATGCTTAAAACTGCAGAAGTGGAGATCAAAAAGGAACATCAAGTGTTGATGATCAATAGGAACACTGGTTTCAAGAAAGACAAGAAGGGAAAACGGAAGGGAAGTAAGGGCAGCAAGCCTGCGCTGAAAAGAAACCCGAGTTGGACCTAAGTCGATTCGAGTGCTACTATTGTAAGGGACTAGCCACTGAAGCGCAATCGCCCCAAGTATCTGGCGACAAGAAGGCGGCAAGGCAAACAAAGGTATATATGATATACATGTTATTGATGTGTACTTGACTAGTGCTGTGATAGCACCGGTATTTGATACCGGTTCAGTTGCTAATATTTGTAACTCGAATCGTGGCTGCGGAACAAGCGACCGCTAGCAAGGGTGAGGTCAAGATGCGTGTCGGCAATGGATCAAGCGTTGATGTGATCGCCGTCGAACGCTGCCTCTCCACTTGCCGCCGGATTAGTTATAAACTTGAATAAATGTTATCGGTGCCCTGCGAGCATGAACATTGTATCTGGATCGTGTTTGATGCGAAGTGGTTATTCATTTAAATCCGAGAACAATGGTTGTTCCATTTATATGAATGAAATCTTTTATGGTCATGCACCGATGATGAATGGCTTATTTCTACTAGATCTCGATGATAATGTTACACATATTCATAATGTTGATGCTAAAAGGATTAAACTTAATGATGATATATCCGCATATATGTGGCACTGCCGTCTAGGCCATATTGGCGTTAAACGCATGAAGAAGCTCCATTCGGATGGACTTTTGGAATCACTTGATTATGAATCATTTGATACATGTGAGCCATGCCTTATGGGCAAGATGACTAGAAAGCCGTTTTCCGGTTCAATGGAACGGGCAACAGATTTATTGGAAATCATACAATCTGATGTATGTGGTCCAATGAGTGTGTCGGCGCGAGGTGGATATCGTTATTTTGTTACTTTCACGGATGATTTGAGTAGATACGGTTATATCTACTTGATGAAACACAAGTCTGAAACCTTTGAAAAGTTCAAGGAATTTCAGAATGAAGTGGAAAATCATAATAATAGAAAGATCAAATTTCTACGGTCCGACCGTGGAGGTGAGTATCTAAGTTACGAGTTTAGCACTCACATGAAAGAATGTGGAATTGTTTCACAACTCACACCTGCCGGAACACCACAGCGAAATGGTGTGTCGGAACGTTGTAATCGTACTTTATTATATATGGTTCGATCTATGATGTCTCTGACGGACTTGCCGATGTCATTTTGGGGTTATGCACTAGAAACTGCTGCATTCACTTTAAATCGGGCACCATCTAAATCCGTTGAAAAGACACCGTATGAATTGTGGTTTGGAAACAAACCTAAGTTGTCATTTCTTAAAGTTTGGGGATGCGATGTTTATCTGAAGAAACTTCAACCGGATAAACTCGAACCCAAAGCGGAAAAATGCGTCTTCATAGGATACCCTAAAGAAACTATTGGGTATTCCTTCTATCACAGATCCGAGGGCAAGGTTTTTGTTGCCAAGAATGGATCCTTTCTAGAGAAAGAGTTTCTCGCGAAAGGTGTGAGTAGTCGGAAGGTAGAACTCGAAGAGGTTGTGGAACCTTCTCTTCAAAGTATGGCGAGTAGCGCAGTGCCGGAAGTTGTTCCGGAGTTGGCTCCATCTGTTGAAGAGGAACTAATGATAATGATCATGAAACTCGAAAGAGAGTACTCGAACCTCGCAGGTCAAACAGACGCGTCGGCTCCCGCTGTACGGAATCTGTCATGAATTTCATGGTTGATGAAAATGATGACCTGCGACGTATGAAGAAGCGATGATGAGCCAGATTCCAACAAATGGTTAGAAGCCATGAAATCCGAGATGGAATCCATGTATGAAAATCAAGTTTGGAACTTGGTGGAATTACCTCACGACCGAAAGGCCATGGAGAACAAATGGATTTTCAAAAGGAAAAGCGTCTTGATGGTAATGTGACCGTCTATAAAGCTCGACTTGTCGCAAAGGGGTTTTGACAAATTCAAGGAGTTGACTACGATGAGACTTTCTCTCCCGTAGCGATGCTAAAGTCAGTTAGGATTATGTTAGCAATTGCTGCATATTTCGATTATGAGATATGGCAGATGGATGTCAAAACCGCGTTTCTCAATGGTAATATTGAAGAAGAGTTGTATATGATACAACTAAAGGGTTTTGTCGATCCTAAGGATGCTAACAAGGTGCGCAAGCTTCAGCGATCCATCTATGGATTGAAGCAAGCATCACGAAGTAGGAATATCCGCTTTGATAAGGTGATCAAAGAGTTTGGATTTGTCCAAACTTATGGAGAAGCTTGTATTTACAAGAAAGTGAGTGGGAGCAATGTGGCATTTCTGATATTATATGTGGATGACATATTATTGATCGGAAATGATATAGATCTTTTAAACAGTGTTAAAAGTTATCTAAACAGCAAATTTTCAATGAAGGACCTAGGTGAAGCGTCATACATATTAGGCATAAAGATCTATAGAGATAGATCTAGGCGCCTAATAGGGCTATCGCAAAGTACATACCTTGATAAGATTTTAAAGAAGTTTAAAATGGACGGAAGTAAGAAGGGGTTCTTACCTATGTTGCAAGCAAAGACATTGAGTAAGACTCAAAGTCCGGCTTCGGCGGAAGAAAGAGAGATAATGGACAAAGTCCCCTATGCTTCAGCCATAGGCTCTATAATGTACGCTATGATATGTACAAGACCGGATGTGGCACATGCTATTAGTTTGACTAGTAGGTACCAATCGGATCCAGGTTCGGAACACTGGATAGCGGTCAAGAATATCCTTAAGTACTTACGAAGAACTAAGGATATGTTTCTTGTATACGGAGGTGAAGAAGAGCTCGTCGCTAAGTGTTATGTCGACGCTAGCTTTGACACCGATCCGGATGACTCTAAGTCTCAATACGGATACGTATTTCTCATGAATGGCGGAGCGGTTAGTTGGAGGAGCTCCAAACAACCTGTGGTAGCGGGATCAACAACGGAGGCCGAATATGTTGTTTGCTTGAGCTCAGAAGCGCTTTGGATGAAGGAGTTCATATCTGAACTAGGAGTGGTGGGAAACGCGTTGGACCCAATGGTGATCTATTGTGACAACAATGGTGCCATTGCCAATGCCAAAGAGCCAAGGTCTCACAAGCATTCCAAGCATATTAAGCGCCGGTTTCACTCCATCCGCGAGCATGTCAAGGATGGAGATATAAAGATTTGTAAAGTACATACGGATCTCAATGTAGCAGATCTGTTGACTAAAACTCTCCCTAGAGCAAAACATGATCAACAATGAGAACTCAATGGGTGTTAGATTTATCACTATGTAACTAGATTATTGTCTCTAGTGCAAGTGGGAGACAAGGAATATGCCACGAGGCAATAATAAAGTGTTTATTATGTGTACTCCAAGTATATGATAGATGTTTATTTTGCATGCTATAATTTTATTAATACGGAAACATTAATACATGTGTGTTTAATAAACAAACAGAAAGTTCCTAGTTATGCCTCTCTCATAAACTAGCTCGTTGATTAACAAGATGATCAAGGTTTCCTGATCATGGACATTGGATGTTGTTAATAACGGGATCACAACATTAGTGTAATGGTGTGATGAACATTCATCCGAAGTATAGCATTACGATCAAAGTCATTGAGTTTATATTGCTATAACAACTTACGGAGTGATCCTAATCCTTAGACCATGAGATCATGTCAATCATTAACACCGGAAGAGTTTCTTGATAACATCCAACGTCACACCATAACAGGGTAATTATAAAGATGGATTCAGAACTAATAAAGTGTTATGTTGAGGCTCATGGATCGAGAGTGGAATTTGTTCATCCTGATGACGGATAGATATACTCTGGGCCCTCTCGGTGATATCACATTTATTAGCTTGCAAGCAAGTGATTTGATCACTAGAATGTTATATCACAGAAGCGAAAAGAGTGCATGTCGATGCGAGATCAAACTAGGTATGGAGATACCGATGATCGAATCTCGGACATGTAATATATCGTGAAACAAAGGGATTAAGATACTAGCGTAAAAGGTTCATGATCACAAGAAAGTCATTGTTGAATGTGTGGAGTCGATATGGGTCTCGGATCCCGCTTCTGATTATTGATCCGAGAGGGTTCTCGATCATGTCCGCATTATTCACGAACCGTAGGGTGACACACTTAAGAGACACCGACATCCAATTGGAGCAAATGTTTCATGCCGAAAGAATGAACAAGCGCAGGAATTTATTTGACTAGATACCGAAACAGGTTTTCGGGTGAAATTGCATAAAGTGGTTATGCATGTGAAATAGAATTCTAGCAAGGGGTTATTTGTGAATGTTTGTCATTAAAGTAATTGACAAAATTCTGAATAAAATAAAAGAGTTTTATTTAATGAGAGTTTGCATTAAATTTGGTGGAAATTTAATGGGAATTTGTGTGGACTTTTGAGTGGAGGGATTTTAAAGGGCATTTTGTGAGTGGAGTGTCCACCCACATGAATGAAGGAGGGGAGGGGGCAGCCCCCATGGCCGGCGGACGCCCCCTTTGGTGCCCTCCTCCTCCTATAAAAGGATCCCCCCTCCTCACTTGTCTCTCACACCTCCTCGTGAAGGATCTCTCTCCCCCTCTAGAATTTATCCCCCATGGTCTCGGACTAGCGAGATACATGTTCCCGGTGGCTATTCGGCAAGAAAGAGTTGTGCTTCCGCTGCATCGCTGGAGCGAGGAGGCGGAGGTTGCTCGATGCCTCGAACGTGTGTGCGAGCACGATGCGCTGCTGATTTGCGGCGCTAGGACTTCCTCTCGATCTTTTGATCGGCAAGAGATCGTCTACATCAACCACGAGTTGAACTCGTTAAGCTTTGTCGGTCTTCAAGGGTATGTTCTCTACGGATATACATCCGCCCGTTGTTTGTATCTAGTAGATAGATCTTGGTATATAGTTCACATCGTAGGAAAAACTTTCTATGATGCAAACCCTACAAAAACAAGGGTGGAAAATCTATTCATACTATGGAAAAATTTCTAAGTCTGAGGACTTGTGTTTTGTTTAATAAAACAACTAAGTAAATGAATCACCTGGGTGGAATGGAAGGAATGGTTTATGTTGAGTGGTCATGCAAGTCCAGTATGCTCGGGGAAACTTGGGCATCACCAAGTCCAGCATGTTGGGGAAAACTTGGTGTCTCACTTGTGGATGGCCACCCAGGAACAAAGAGATTTGAGATGTCAAATGTTGAGAATCTTCAAGTGCAGCCACTTGGCATTATGGGCTCTGCCTGGATCATATAGGTTGCAAGAACTTAGCCAAATGGACAGTTGGTGGTAGGGGATGATAGGTTGGATAGCGTCCATTCTGGTCTAAGGGAAGGATTCTGAAAGATCTTGTCTTGGTGAAAACAAGTCTTCTGGGGAAAGTGCACCACCTCTGCAGAGTGTAAAATCTAATTACTTAGCCATGTCCCTGGCAAAGGACAATTTGAGCATCAAGACATGGAAGCTATCAAGAATCTCATCATCCAAATTTCTAAGTTAAAAACTTGTGGTTGAACAAGGGTTTAAGGTTCACCAATTTCTATTGGTGGTTCCTTGGGTGATTTTTGTCAAGCAAAAACTTAGTGTTTTCAAATGATAAGGAAAATCTATTTTGAGCAATGCAATCCTAAAGCTCCACTTATCCAAAAGCATATAGATGATAGACTCCACTATACTACCATAGTATCACTTGCCAATACAATTCAAATGTATTGACCCGTGTGGCTGTAACTTGTTATGTTGCAGGTTTTGTTTGATATTAGTGAAGTTTAATGATTAGGATTACAAGTCTACAACCAACATGTCTGCCTGTGGCACTTTGAAGATGAAGGACCCCATGCTATTGTTATATTCTGCTGCATTGTAATGAGATATCCAAATGAGCTCTGTAAGATGTAATAAATTACTTTATTCCTGGTTATAAAGTTGTATTATGACCTTTGTTTCTTGATATTACATCTTAACTGTGGATGCTAGCTATTGATCCAGGGACTAGCATTGTAAACATAGGTATCTCTACCTTATTAAAGGATGGGAACCTTACAGATCATCCCAGAGGAATGACTCCTGAGGTAAAAGAAGAGACGAAAGGCCGGATTATCGGTATAACTCGAACCACGTCATGACCGTAACTCAAGATCAGCAAGGAGCTAGGAGTAGCCAGCGAAAAAAGAACATTAGTCAACAATGGACACCAAAAAATGATGGAAAAAGCAATGGAGCAATGAACAAAAGAAAAAGTGGCAAGAGAGACAAAATTACACATATGAGTCGATGTTGGACCAGCCGTATAAGTTTGACACACCCAACCCGACAAAGCCGACGAACCATACATCTCGGCAGTGTGCTTGGATGAACCTAGCAATGGGGAACATGGGTCCTCCCCAAACACCTCAGCAACCACAACATACAGGGGGAATTCCCAGCAACTGATGTTACCACCACCTCCTCCGAGGTATGAGAATTAGGAAAAAAGAGATGCAATGCACCATGTGGTGAATCAAGATCAAGGTAACAGAGGAAACCTCGGCAGTGATGGCCGCAATGAGTACAGAGAACATCATTAGGATTATTGTGTGTTCACGACAGAGTAGCAAGATAGAAAGAGTGTTCAACACCGACATATGGAGGTCAATGCAGTTATGCCGGTAGTGCCGAGATACATGCATTGGTCGGACCAAGAGATTGATTGGAGTATCAGGGATCATACCAAAATCATGCCAAACCTGGGCTCATATGCTTTGGTGCTTGACCCAATGTTTGTGCGACCAAGCATAAATGTGAAATTCTCAAAGGTGCTCATTGAAAATGGAAGCAGCATAAATATAATGTACAAGGACACAATGCACAAGTTGGGAATCTTGGAGAACATGATCTGGTCGACCAAGACCACCTTTCACGGCATTGTGCCGGTGTTGTCGTGCGAACCAATTGGAAAAATCTAGATAGATGTCTTATTCGGCATGAGGGAAAACTGCAGGGCGGAAAACTTAGAGTTTGAGGTTGTGGATCGGGAGAGTTGCTATCATGCATTACTCGGCAGACCCGCTCTATCAAAGTTCATTTCTAGTACTCACATCAGTTACCTGGAGATTAAAATACCAGGCCCACATGGAGTGATTACCGTTGTTGGGGACTACAGGAGATCAAAAGAATGTGCCTCGGCTGGATCAAATCTGGCCGACTCATTGGTGATTGCAAGATAAAAAAAGGATAATTCAAGAAGTAGCGGCTTTGGCTCAGTCGGCACAGCTGAATATCCAGGCACTCGCTAACCCACATGGGAGTGTGTCGTTCTAGCCGACTAAGGATACAAAAAAGATCTAGATTGATTATCAGTTCCCAGAGCGTACTGTTACCATTGGGGCAGGACCGGATAACAAATATAAAAGCGTGCTCATCAGCTTTCTCCGTGAGAATTGGGACATTTTTGCTTGGTAGGCATAGGATCTGCAAGGTGTGCCGAGGGAGCTGGCTGAGCACTATTTTCATGTAAGTCCAGAGGCAAGGCCGGTGAAGCAACCTCTCCGCCGTTTCACGGAGGACAGGAGAAAAAACATTGGGGATGAGATAGCTCGACTCCTTGCAGACGGGTTTATCATGGAAGTGCTTCATCCGGATTGTCTATCTAATCCGGTGTTGGTTGAGAATAAAAAGATGATCAAATGTAGCTGTGGTGTGGCGCATATGTATTGATTACACGAACCTGAACGAGGCATGTTCAAAGGATCCATTTCCTTTGCCAAGGATAGATCAGGTCATTGATTCAACCATTGGTTGTGAACTGTTATCATTTGTAGACATGTACTCTAGGTTTCCACCAGATACCGTTAAACCCGTCCGATCAAATAAAGATTGCATTTATTACCCGGTACGGGGTTTATTGCTATCGCACTATACCATTCGTCTTATGTAATGTAGGGGCAACGTATCAAAGATGCATGCAAAACTTCTTACATGATCAAATTGGCAAAAATGTCCAAGTGTACGTTAATGATGTGGTAATAAAAACCAAAGAGAGCCACACGCTCCTAGATGATATCTGGCAGACATTCGTGAATATCAGAAGATTCTGAATGAAGCTTAAACCGGAAAAATGCACCTTTGGTGTCCCGGACAGAAAATTACTCGATTTTCTCGTGTTGAGCCAAGGTATCAAGGCAAACCCGACTAAAATTCGAGCGATAGAACGTATGGAGTTGTCGAAGTACCTCAACAATGTCCAGAAGTTTATAGGTTGTCTGGCATCCTTGAGTTGGTTCGTAAGTCGGCTTGGATAAAAGTCATTTCCTTTGTATCAATTAATGAAAAAGTCAGATAAATTCATCTGGGCGCCATAGGTTGATAGCGCATTTCATGAATTAAAGAAAATGCTAGCCTCTGCACCTGTGTTAGCTTCACCATTATCAAAGGAGATGACGTTGCTCTACATAGCAGCGACTAACCGGGTCGTAAGTGTTGTAGTAGTGGGAGAGCGTGACGAAGAAGGTAAGTCGGTGTAGAGGCCAGTCTATTACCTAAGCGAGGTGTTATCAGCTTCAAAGAAAAATTACCCACACTACCAAAAAATGGCATATGGTGTGTATACGTCGACAAAGAAGTTGAAACATTAGTTTGAAGAACACCCTATAAAAGTGATATGTGAGGCGCCAATAGCCAAAATAACGGGAAATAAATATGCTAGTGGCCGAATAGACAAATGGGCAATTGAGCTAGCCCCTTATGCTCCACAACTTGATACACCAGATGCAATTAAATCTCAGGCACTGGCCAACTTTTTTGTCGATTGGGATGAAATGCAATATGATCCGCCTTTGCCTAATTCGAACTATTGGAGAATGCATTTTTATGGATCAAAGCTAAAAACTGGGTTAGGAGCCGGGATAGTGCTTACCTCACCTAAAAAATACTAGCTAAAGTATGTACTACAAATACGTTTTGCTGCATCAAAAAATGTAGCCGAGTATGAGGCACTTGTTCATGGTTTAAAGGTTTCAAAGGATATTGGGACACGTCGGATATAATGCTTTGGTGATTCGGACCTTATGATACAGCAGGTGTTGGGCCATTGGGATGCACTTGATGCAAACATGGCATTATACAGATTTCATGTGCAAAAGATCAGTGGTTACTTTGAGGGATGTGAATTTCACCAAATACCTCGGGCGTAAAATTATGCGGATAACACATTTTCAAAACTTATCTCATCCAGGCAATCTATTCCACCCGGCATAACCCTTGAACACCTCAAAAAACCATTAGTTATTCCATCACCAGAATCCGACTCAATCTTTGTCCCGGTCGAACCAGGGTCCGAGGTAGTACCAATGGACATAGATGGGAGGAGTAAACCGAGTAACCTGGGGACTAACTCGTCAAACCCGGGGACTAATCAGAGCAATCCGGCAGAAGTTATGTCGGCAGAGGCAATGGAAATTGATCAAATGGTTAACCCGGCACGTGAAATACCAGAATGTGCATGACCAATCTTTATGTTTCTAAAGGAGGAAACTTTGCCGAATGATGAAGTCCTCACCAGGAAAATTGTGAGAAGGGAAAAATCCTACACCGTAATGAATAAAGAGTTGTACAAGAGAAGTGTAACCAATGTACTTCAGAGATGTGTTGATTCGGTAGAAGGTCAAGAAATTCTCCTAGATATTCATTAGGGGGAATGTGGGCATCATGCCTTGTCCAGAGCGTTGGTAGCCAAGGACTTTCGGCATGGGATTTATTGGCCCAGTGCACTACAAGATGCACAAGAACTAGCGCGAAAATGCAATGGCTACCAAAGATATGCAAGTAAAATTCATATGCCATCATCCGAATTAAAAACCATACCCATCACATGGCCTTTTTATGTATGGTGTTTGGACATGGTCGGACCATTTATGCCGGCTCGTGGTGGCATGACTCATATCTTGGTCATGGTAGACAAATTCACAAAATGGATTAAGGTTAAACCAATAACAAAATGTGATGGACCCATAGTTGTGAAATTCCTCAAATATATTATCTTGAGATATGGGTACCCACACAGTATAATCACCAATAATGGCATAAATTTTGCCGAGGGAGAATTTGCTCGTTTTTGCCAAGACAAATGAATAAGACTTGATGTTGCATCAGTCACACATCCCACATCGAACGGGCAAGTTGAAAGATCCAACGGACTGGTACTATCTGGGATAAAACCCCGACTCATTGAGCTGCTGCAAACATCAGCGGGGTGTTGGATCGAGGAGATCACAGACATGTTATGGAGCCTAAGGACAACTCCAAATCGATCAACATGCTATACGCCGTTTTTTCTGGTATATGGGGCAGAAGCTATATTACCAGCCTACATAGTGCATGATTCTCCTAGAGTCACCCAATACACATACGCCGAAGAGAATGAAATAACCCGACAAGATGATGTTGATATATTAGAAGAGGCAAGGGAATTGGCATTTTCCAGGTCTGCCATATATTAACAAGATCTCAGATGTTATCATAGCAAGAAAGTAAATCCTCGAGTATTTCGAGAGGGAGATCTGGTTCTTCGGCTTGTGCAACACAAGGTCGGCATGCATAAACTGTCACCTCCATGGGAGGGTACATTTATTGTGATAAAAGCAGTACACAATGATGCCTACTATCTTATAGATGCTCAGGCACAGGAGAAGAATACGGTGGGCAGATCAGGAGACGAATCAAAGAGGCCATGAAATGTAGCTCTACTTCGCTCGTTTTACACTTAGAAGAAGTGTATGTATCCCGAACTCTCATATGTCGGACTGTATGCCAGCAATGAGCTAATAAATGAAACCTCGGCACCTCGAGCTGTAACTCAGGGACTGCCCTAATGAAATTATTTCTTGTGCATTTACTTTTATATGTCGGCTGGCTTAGATTTTCTACCCTTAGGCCGGGTTAGTAATGTGTCGGCACCAAAGTTCAACTCTTTGACTTGTTGTTGTCCAAAAAATAGGCTTCATGGCAAGCAAGAGAAAGGCCAGCGAATGTTGAACACATGAAAAACGAATAAGGGAAGAAGAGTAAGCGAGCCGACTCATGTTTTGACTAACCCTTATACTTACTTTATTTACCTATATTGTGAACTCATTTTTGAGCTTATTCTCAAGATTTCTAAGTATTGTTGATTCGGTCTATCTATCTCGGACCCATAAGCCGAACGCTAAAGAATGGTAGACGCAGGCCGAAAAATATATTTGGAAGAACAAGAAACATGAAACTCGGGGAGTATGCCCAAAATGGTTCAATATTTACATACTTAGTAGTATCAAAATAGTTCGGACGGCATATTACATCTTGCACCCGACATACCGGGGATTTAATGAAAAGTTTAAGTTCTTATACCTAAGGCCGATCAGAAGAAGCATCACCACCAACTTCTGGGATAGGAGTCCTCGAGGTATGGACTTCGGCTTCTGTAGTGACAGCTTCAGCTTCAAGCAGGTGAACCTCGACATCGGCTCGAGAAGCTTCGGCCTCAGCCTCATGTTCTGAGGTTTCCTCATGCTCATCCGAGCTGCCGGCTTCTTCCTCCGGATTTTCTTCCTCATCGCTAGCTTCTTCCTCGGATCCTTCTTCATTTTCCTCGTCAGCATTAACTTCAATGTCATCCTCGAGGAAGCTCGGACCTTCATTCCAAGAGTGCATATTGGCATACTGGATAAGCTGATAGGCTAGGGCTTGGCGGCACTGGATATGATCCGGGTCAGGGTGCCACTTGGAGCCAGCACGCATATTTTGAAGTGTATCCAAGGAGATACCTTACTACCAAGAAAGCACAAAGCCCAGGGCATATTGGAGATATGCCCAAGAGGCAATAATAAAGTGGTTATTATCATATCTTTATGTTTATGATAATGTTTGCATCCCATGCTATAATTGTATTAACCGGAAACATTATTTATGATAATGTTTGCATCCCATGCTATAATTGTATTAACCGGAAACATTAATACTTGTGTGTTTTGTAAACATAAAAGAGTCTCTAGTAATCCTCTTGTTAAACTAGCTTGTTGATTAATAGATGATCATGGTTTCCTGATCATGGACATTGGATGTCATTAATTAGAAGCTCATATCATTAAGAGAATGATGTGATGGACACACTCCTATAGTAAGCATAGCATAAGATCAATTCATTAAAGTTTGTTTTCTACAAATCTTTTAAATACATAGTAACATAATCCTTTGACCATGAGATCACGAGGAGATCCAGAATGGTCCGGAGAATAAAATTCATATAAGGAAAGTCAATTTCCGGGGTTCGGAAATGTTTTCAGTGTTTTGGCCGGAAGCTTCTAGAATATTCTAGAAGGTCCAACACTCAAAAGGGTCACTTGGTATATGGCATGCCCTAAAGGGCTGGTCGCATCCTACCCTAGGGCAACTCGGACAAGGACTAGAGGAAAGGGTCAAACCCTAGTTTGAAAAGTCAAATCCTAGTTTGAAAAGCCAAATCCTAGTTTGAAAAGTCAAATCCTAGTTTGGGAAGGAAAGGGGAAACTTGAAAGGCAAGTTTACAACTCCCCTTCTCCTAGCCGAGTTGGGGAGGGGCTCTCCCCTTCCTAGCCGAGTTGGGGGGCAACTCGGCTAGGGCTGGGAGGCCCTTGGCTGCCACCCCTCCCATAAAAGGAGGGGTGGGGTCCCCCCTTGGCACCTCAAGCCATGATACGTCGAAAACGTATCTATAATTTTTGAAGTTCCATCTTGTTTAGTATCTACTTTGCTTTGCTTTGCCTACACTTTGAGGTATTTTTATATGTCTTCTGGGACTAATCTATTAACAAGATGCCATAGTACCAGTTGCATGTTTTCTTCTGTTTTTGGTTCCAGAAAAGGCAGAAAATCAATATTCTCGAAATTGGACGGGACAAAAGCCAAAGTCAATATTTTACCGTGGGGAACACGGAGCCAGAAGACGAGACGGAGAAGGGCCTCGAGGGGGCCACACCCCCTAGCCGTGCGGTCGGGCCTGGCCCACGCATGGGGGTTGCAGCCGCCTCGGGAACCCCCTAGCCCTCCCTCTTCGCCTATAAGAAGCCCCCGATACCAAAACCCTAAGGACCTAATCAATCTTCCACGAAATAGTTTATAGCCACCGCCACCATCTGTAGAGGTCCCAACCTTTAATAAGGTAGAGATCCCTGTGTTTACAATGCTAGTCCCTGGATCAATAGCTAGCATCCACAGTTAAGATGTAATATCAAGAAACAAAGGTCATAATACAACTTTATAACCAGGAATAAAATAATTCATTACATCTTACATAGCTCATTTGGCTATCTCATTACAAAGTAGCAGAAATAACTATATCATGGAGTCCTTCATCTTCAAAGTGCCACAGGCAATCATGTTGGTTGTAGACTTGTAATCCTAATCAACACACTTCACTAACATCAAACACACCTGCAACATTATAAGTTACAGCCACAAGTGTCAATACATTTGAATTGTATTGGAAAGTTTCACTACTATGTAGAAATAAGTGGAACCTATCAATATATGCATATTTGTCTAAGTAGGGTTTAGGCTCATTTGCAGAAAGCAATATAGTTTTATCCTATCTTTTCAAAATAGTTTTGATTTTTTGACAATCTTTCTGAACTCCTTGGAAAACTCCAAGTTCTTCTAATCCCTTGTTAGCACCATCAAGTTTTACTTTGAGAAATTGGAATGTCGAGATCTTGCATAGCTTCAAGCCTTAGTTTCTCAGAGTTGTCCGTAACCGGGGACACGGCTAAGTACTTAGAATTTGATCTTCTGCAGAAGTTGTACACTTTACCCACATGACACAATCTCGTCTTGATGCCACCAGTGGCCGCTGGATAAGTACACACCAAATGGAGTACCGGGAGATCGAGAATGTGATAAAGTCTTTCCATAGAAGTCCTCCCAATACATAATGCTAGCACATCTACCAGGCACCAATGTAAGGATATACTTCCAATACATAATTCTAGTTAACCTGAATAGGTACCGATGCAAGGGTCTTCCACTATGTAATTGACTAAGCCAGAGCCCATTTAGCATGTGGCTGTACGGAACAAGCCTTTGTCACGAAACATGTTCAATCTCTAAGTCCCTGGGTGGTTTTCTTCTAGTGCACATACAAAACGATAGCCATATAAACATTGTTCCCTTTGTTGCCACCTTGTCCAAAAATTGAGTATCCTCTTTCCACCCAGGTGGTTCATTGAATACTTTTTTTATATAAAACATATATTTTTCCAACACTTCATATAATCATATCATGTATTCCATCCCAAGTCTATAGTAGGGCTAAGCATACTACAACTATGAGGTTTTCATTAAGGAAGATGGATTTCCTAATAGGACATAGCATGGCATAGTAATATAGTAGCCCTTGTTGGAGATATTCCCTAGAGGCAGTAATAAATGTAGTTATTATTATATCTTTGTGTTTATGATAAATGTTTACATTCATGCTATAATAGTATTAACAAGGAAACATTGATACTTGTGTGATTTGTAAACTTAATTTGAAGTCCCTAGTAAAGCCTCTATATAATACTAGCTTGTTGGTTAATAGATGATTGTGGTTTCCCTATCATGAACATTGAGATGTTATTAAACAACAAGATCATATCGTTAGGAGAATGATATGGTGGACATACTCCTATAGATAAGCGTAGCATAAAGATCAAGTCATTTTTATAGTTCAATTGCTATATGCTTTCTGATACATAGTGATCTAATTCCTTCGACCATGAGATCATGCATATCACCTTTACCGGATGGATGCTTTGATGACATCAAACACCACATCGTAACTGGGTGGCTATAAAGGTGGCATTGAGTGTTCGGAAAGTATTGGTTGAAACACATGGATCAAGAGTGGGATTTGTTCATCCATATGACGGATAGCTATACTCTGGGCCCTCTCGGTGAAATGTCATCCAATTAGCTTGCAAGCATGTGACTGGCTCACAAGCGATCACATATCATGGGAACGAGAAAAGAGTACTTATCGGTAACGAGGTTGAACTAGGTATGCAGAGATACCGACGATCATAACCTCGGATAAGTAAACTGTCGTGAGACAAAGGGAAATTGATATCGTATGTAAGTGGTTCATTCGATCGCAAAGTAATCGTAGAAATATGTTGGAGCCATATGAATTTCCAGATTCCTCTATTGGTCATTGTTCGGAGAAGTGTCTCGATCATGTCCGCATAATTCACGAACCGTTGGGAGACACACTTAAGGATTCGACGTTGTTTGAGTAGTTATGGAATGGTGAGAAAGAGACCGAATGTTGTTCGGAGTCTCGAATGGGATTCGGGATATCACGAGGAGATCCAGAATGGTCCGGAGAATAAGATTCATATAAGGAAAGTCCCGTTTCGGAGTTGGAGAATGGTTCCGGTGTTTTCATCAGGAATGTTCTAGAAGGTTCCAGAATGTCCGGCACTCCGGGGGGAAGGGTACATGAATGTGTCATTGCAAGTTGGAATGATTGCATCATGTACTAGGTGTCATCGCTGTCCAAAATAAAGGGTTTATTCAAATCCTAGTTTGAAAAGTCAAACAGCTAGTTTGAAAGTCAAACGGCAAGTTTTTGGAAAGAGGAGGAGGAGTGGTGTAACACCCTCAGAATCGACCCTATGCAAGTTTCAGCGATTCCCGCCAAACCCGCATAGGAACGATTCAAAGGTGCCCACCAGGCACTTTCGTGTGGGTGGAAAACGAAGTAATAACATTACACAACAGTCCTCGATGGGACCCACAGAACAGATATATATGCAACACGACTCCATGAGTCAAGGATGCAGATATACAGTACAAAGATCCAAATCACCTTGAAAATGATACAGCGTCCGACTACGGACAAGATGCAAATGGGGCTAAGAGCCCTGAAGAATAACCAATGGCGTCCATAACCCTGCCCAGGCCAAGCCGGAAGGGTAACCCTGCTAACGACGTCGATCTCAAAACATTCTTAAACAAAAGGGGTGCCGACAAGGGCAAAGGAAAAAGAGGCGCGTTAGTACTGAGGCTAGTACACGGCGAGGCTAGAATTCGGCGGTCCTCGCCTACATAGGTACGGTGGACTAAAGCGGCAGCGGAGCATGCACTAAACAACCTATAGAGACTCGGTACAACTGGCGGCTATCAGAGAGGGACAAGAAAGACCTATTCGGTACCGACCTGATTCTAACGCCAAACAAACCCATCCTGGTATTTCCCCCTCAAGACCAAACGAGGAAGTCAACCGAGGAACTCACACAGTTGGCAGTTTTACTTCTTCAGTTATCGTTGCAGCAATTACTAGTCAAGTATAGATAATCATCCTGATATAATAAGCAGTGGGCAATTTTAGTTAACCATTCCGTTGAGATTGTAATACTTACTAGTGAGATACATATAGCATGAGATATCCCAAAACCCAGCAGTTGTTGGTACTTTTATTTAGCCATTCCGTTGTAGTTGCAATACTTACTAGTCAGGTACAATTAGCATGAGATATCCCAAAACCCAGCAGTTGTTGGTACTTTTATTCAGCCATTCCGTTGTAGTTGCAATACTTACTAGTCAGATACAATGGTCGCCAGCGACAACCCCAAACAAGCAATTGTTGGCAGTTTTATTTAGCCATTCCATTATAGTGAAGCTGATTACTATTCATTATAAAGTCAAATTTATAGCACTACTTTAGTTATAGTTGTCTATGATCGAGAATCTTGTGCTCCAAGTCGTCCATAACATGGACACGGCTTTGAAAGTTTTACCTGCAGGGTGCACAAATAACACACACTCGATCAACCTCGGAAAAACCAAATAAAACCCAACGAGGCTTTCACGACAAAGCAATCAGGATTCAGAAATATTTGAGGCCACCCCATTGAGTAGACCATAGCGAAGTTAGCTGACTCGAGACGGACTCAAGGTTTGCGACAATGGTCGAAACGACCGGGAACCCAAAACTGGGCTTGTCGATACCGCGAAAACACTCCGCTTACCTAAACAGTACAGGTGCTCCTCGCACAATCGTAAATAAAGCAGTAAAGCATGGCATAAGTACAGGATAGTAAATAAAACCTCAAACTAGTTTGTGGCCCCAAGAAATAAGACTGAATCAAGCTCTGGCTCAGGGGGGTCCCATAATCCTCCCGGATGTGGATAGCGCGAATATTCAAGGAACAGGTATCAAGTACTCGGGGTCCTACGGGACACAAGTGGACGGTTAACAACCAAATAACATCTATTGCCCACCTGTGCCTCTGCTTACTTACTTCAATTTTAGTTGTTAAACAGTAAATAAAGTGAATGGTAATTAAAGCCATGAACATCTCCAACGTTAAACAAGCGGCAACACTCCAACAACTGTGGTTCTGGACAATATGCAACGACACTTGAGCAAGCGACTACGACGCGCAAGTCCAACTATCTACCAAACAACAGGTAATAGGATGTATCCAAGGCAATATAAGGTTGCACGGGATATCACGGGTACGGAAACTAGAGCATCGCAACACAGATAGCAATAGATCAACAGGAGGGAATAAATACTATAAAAGTAAGATAGGTAGAAAGGGGGAGGTGCTCGCCTGAAAAACATTGTCGAAGGTTCATCCAAAGGTCGGGGCGAAGCTCACATCAACTCAACGGCCTTATCCGCGAAGAACCAAAACACTAGAATAAACACCGGATGCAATATTTAATACTACGGCAAAAGATCGGGCATGATGCATGTATGATGCATGGCATGGCAAAGGTGCAATGCGATTAGGCCATATTAAGCGGAACTGGGGTCCCGACAATTAATTAAGTGGTTCAAGTTGTTTAACTACCCCGCAATTTAAATGTTTTAACAGGGCAATATAAGTTACCGGTTCGCTACACAAATTAAATGAGGCCAATATAAGACTAGATTTGCCCGTATATGGGCCCCATATTTAATTATGAGGTGAATTAGCATAAGGCCCCCAAACCACACAAATATGCATGCGAGTATGACAATTTAATATGCATCAATTTGATATTACATTTATAAAATAGGGCGCGAGAAAAGGGGCACACATTAGGGTTCGGCGATCTTGGTTCCGGGGTTCGGGGTTCGGTCTCAGGGTTCAGGGTTCGACGGGATCAGCGGGATCGGATACAAGATGGAGAACTTGGGTCCAAGCGGTCGATCTTGCCGCATCCGGGAAGAAGAACTTGGTAGGCGTCGGGGGCACATCGGACTCGCCCTGGTTGGTGTCGATCTTGTCGCATCCGTGGTCCTCGGGTCCGTGTAGACGGTCATGGCGTTCAAGGTGGCGAACTTGGCGTTCTGATTGGAGATCCTGGCATTTTTGACCGGTCTTCAGGGTCTCAGTCATCGGATCGGTGAAGGAGAACTTGTCGGTCCTAGGTTCCATGTCGGCATCCTCGGTGTTCCGGGTTGGAGATCATGGTGTTCCGTGAGGTAGGTCTTGTCGGTTCCACCCCCGAAGCCTTGTGGTTCCGTGATGGAGGTCTCCGGGTGCGGACTTCCCATGTTGGAGAACTTGGCATACCGTGAAGATCTTGCGGTTTTTCTGAAGGAGATGCCTTCGAGGCCACGGTCGTTGGAGTCAGGTTCAATGGCGGCGTTCATCGGGTTTGGTCGGGTCGGGTCGATCTTGAGTGTGGCGCTCGAATTGCATCGACACCACCACGCAATGCTCGCGGGTGGCCATCCGCAAAGGGGCCAACACCAGAACGCTGCACGGGGCATGTCCCACCTGGACATCACCACAAACACCCTATGGCCAAACCGAAACTGCCAAGATGGGGCAGCGGCGCGGACGAGGCGGGTCAGAGCAGGCCCACTGGGTGGGGTCCACGGTGGCGTTGCCGAGGGAGCGACGGCAGCGCACGACGCGAGAGGGGACCGACAGGTGGAGGAGAACGGCAGTGACAGAGGCGGGCGGGGCGAGGACGGGCAGGGAGCTCATGGAAGGAGGAGGCACGACGGCCGGCGAGGAGGTCTCGAGGAGGACGCATGGGCGGCGAGTTCCCGGAGAGGGTGAGGCGACGGCGAGGCCCTGCCCACGGTCGACGCCTTCGCAGAGGCAGGAGGCGCCCAGCCTCGGGAGAGACGAGGCACGGACGGCGGTGCCGGACGGTGGAGCCTGGCGAAGTCAGCGGCGAAGCCAAGGCTGGCCTTCGGCGGCAGCAGCTACCGAGGAGGGAGAACAATGGCGAGAGGCGCTGGGCGAAGCTTCATGAGGACGGCGAGCGGAGAGGAGGCGGAACCGGCGAGGCGGAGGCGCCAGCGGAGAGGAGGGGCTCGGCCGGGCGAGGTGGCGAGAGGAGAGAGGGCCGGGGAGTCGAGGACGAGGCGGTGAGGGGGAGAGGAGAGGAGAGAGGAAGGAGAGAGCGGGGTCTGTGGGGGGTGGGGCCGGGGCGTGGGGCCGGTGGGGCGCGGGCCCAGGGTGGGAGTCGGGTTGACCGGTTGGGGCAGGAGGGTGGTGTGGGGTAGTGGGGTGGGACCGGGGGACAGGGAGAGGGGGGTTGTGGCGTGTGTGTGTTTGTGTGGTCAGGGGAGAGGGAGTAGGGGATTGGTGAGGTGGCAGGGTTGGGTGGAGATTGGGGGTCCAGGGGGTGAGGTGGACTGGGGAGGTGAGGTGGAGGGCTGGGAGTGGCTGGGTAGGTTAGGATAGGGTAGAAAAGAGTTTAGGTTTTAGGTTGATTATTTTGTAAAATATTTGTTTGTTTTGTTTTGTTTATTTTAAAACAAGACTACTTTGCAATTAGTTTATAGGTAAATAAAATATCCGATACGATCAGGGTTTTGCATTTGAAATAAATAGGGATATTTGTACAAAGCAAAACTAGGATTTTAGCAAAAATACTTTTAGGCAACAGATGAATGCTGAGGTCATGATGATGCAATGCACAAAAACAACGCGATTTTCTAGTAGTGGTTTTGCGGGATGCCACAATTCGACACCACTAACAATGGATCTCGCCCTCGAGATCCGCCTCATGGTACCGGAAGGAAGGTCGGCGATCTGCGTCTTCTCGCTTCGTGTAGACCCTCGCGACACCACTAACAAGAGGTCGTTGCCCGTGATCGTTGAGGGAACACTCCGGAAACAAAAGGCCGAAGGTAGAGGTATCCACAATAAAGCCACCCCTAACTTCCGTGGACGGAGTAAAATTGCTGGATCCACTGATTCGATGTACAAGAGCGAATGATAAGAGTAGTCGGATGGTGATCAGTCCATCGCGCACCCAAACCATTACTCTGCACATGAATAGGCGAATTATGCAACCAACTCTCGGAATTGGACTGAAGATCTCGACAAGCGAGGTTCGGAAACAAAGGAGTGATGCATACTCTGCATTGGATCTGGCGTAGATGATGTCGTCGCGTCGGAAAACACCGGAAGGCACGAGAAGGAACAAAGAGAAGTCCAGCAGACGAAGGGTCCCTCGGATAGCATGAAGACCAGATGTAGAAGCATCGTTACCAAAGGAGGAAGCGAAACCCTGAAGGTACGACGGAACCCAACCACGAGAAATCCTGGACTCGAAGATAGAGAAGAGAGCGGATTCAAAACACGCAGAGGTAAGAGGAGAATAGCAGAGGGGTAAGGAATAAAATCAGACCTAATCAGAACTATCCAACCGATTTTGAGAAATAGTCTTGACACTCTACTTCGGCCGTTAGCTAGGTTATCCTACAGGCTGGACTTGTGGGGTATCGTAACTGCTGAGCTCTGATACCACTCTGTAACACCCTCAGAATCGACCCTATGCAAGTTTCAACGATTCCCGCCAAACCCGCATAGGAACGATTCAAAGGTGCCCACCAGGCACTTTTGTGCGGGTGGAAAACGAAGTAATAACATTACACAACAGTCCTCGATGGGACCCACAGAACAGATATATATGCAACACGACTCCATGAGTCAAGGATGCAGATATACAGTACAAAGATCCAAATCACCTTGAAAATGATACAGCGCCCGACTACGGACAAGATGCAAATGGGGCTAAGAGCCCTGAAGAATAACCAATGGCGTCCATAACCCTGCCCAGGCCAAGCCGGAAGGGTAACCCTGCTAACGACGTCGATCTCAAAACCTGCTTAAACAAAAGGGGTGCCGACAAGGGCAAAGGAAAAAGAGGCGTCAAGATCTTGAGGCCGGTGCAGCGAGGCTAGAATTCGGCGGTCCTCGCCTACATAGGTATGGTGGACTGAAGCGGCAGCGCAGCATGCACTAAACAACCTATAGAGACTCGGTACAACTGGCGGCTATCAGAGAGGGATAAGAAAGACCTATTCGGTACCGACCTGATTCTAACGCCAAACAAACCCATCCTGGTATTTCCCCCTCGAGACCAAACAAGGAAGTCAACCGAGGAACTCACACAGTTGGCAGTTTTACTTCTTCAGTTATCGTTGCAGCAATTACTAGTCAAGTATAGATAATCATCCTGATATAATAAGCAGTGGATAATTTTAGTTAACCATTCCGTTGAGATTGTAATACTTACTAGTCAGATACATATAGCATGAGATATCCCAAAACCCAGCAGTTGTTGGTACTTTTATTTAGCCATTCCGTTGTAGTTGCAATACTTACTAGTCAGGTACAATTAGCATGAGATATCCCAAAACCCAGCAGTTGTTGGTACTTTTATTCAGCCATTCCGTTGTAGTTGCAATACTTACTAGTCAGATACAATGGTCGCCAGCGACAACCCCAAACAAGCAATTGTTGGCAGTTTTATTTAGCCATTCCATTATAGTGAAGCTGATTACTAGTCATTATAAAGTCAAATTTATAGCACTACTTTAGTTATAGTTGTCTATGATCGAGATACTGTGCTCCAAGTCGTCCATAACATGGACACGGCTTTGAAAGTTTTACCTAGGTGCACAAATAGCAACACACACTCGATCAACCTCGGAAAAACCAAATCAAAACCCAACGAGGCTTTCACGACAAAGCAATCACAGATTCAGAAATATTTCAGGGGCAACCCCATTGAGTAGAAGCTTGAAGTTAGCTGACTCGAGACGGACTCAAGGTTTGCGACAATGGTCAGAAGCATTTGGGAACCCAAAACTGGGCTTGTCGATACTGAAAACACTCCGCTTACCTAAACAGTACAGGTGCTCCTCGCACAATCGTAAATAAAGCATTAAAGCATGGCATAAGTACAGGATAGTAAATAAAACCTCAAACTATTTTGTGGCCCCAAGAAATAAGAATGAATCAAGCTCTGGCTCAGGGGGGTCCCATAATCCTCCCGGATGTGGATAGCGCGAATATTCAAGGAACAGGTATCAAGTACTCGGGGTCCTACGGGACACAAGTGGACGGTTAACAACCAAATAACATCTATTGCCCACCTGTGCCTCTTCTTACTTACTTCAATTTTAGTTGTTAAACAGTAAATAAAGTGAACGGTAATTAAAGCCATGAACATCTCCAACGTTAAACAAGCGGCAAGACTCCAACAACTGTGGTACTGGACAATACGCAACGACACTTGAGCAAGCGACTACGACGCGCAAGTCCAACTATCTACCAAACAACAGGTAATAGGATGTGTCCAAGGCAATATAAGGCTGCACGGGATATCACGGGTACGGAAACTAGAGCATCGCAACACAGATAGCAATAGATCAACAGGAGGGAATAAATACTATAAAAGTAAGATAGGTAGAAAGGGAGAGATGCTCGCCTAAAAAACATTGTCGAAGGTTCATCCAAAGGTCGGGGCGAAGCTCACATCAACTCAACGGCCTTATCCGCGAAGAACCAAAACACTAGAATAAACACCGGATGCAATATTTAATACTACGGCAAAAGATCGGGCATGATGCATGTATGATGCATGGCATGGCAAAGGTGCAATGCGATTAGGCCATATTAAGCGGAACCGGGGTCCCGACAATTAATTAAGTGGTTCAAGTTGTTTAACTACCCCGCAATTTAAATGTTGTTTTAACAGGGCAAGATAAGTTACCGGTTCGCTACACAAATTAAATGAGGCCAATATAAGATTAGATTTGCCCGCATATGGGCCCCATATTTAATTATGAGGTGAATTAGCATAAGGCCCCCAAACCACACAAATATGCATGCGAGTATGACAATTTAATATGCATCAATTTGATATTACATTTATAAAATAGGGCTCGAGAAAAGGGGCACACATTAGGGTTCGGCGATCTTGGTTCCGGGGTTCGGGGTTCGGTCTCGGGGTTCAGGGTTTGACGGGATCAGCGGGATCGGATACAAGATGGAGAACTTGGGTCCAAGCGGTCGATCTTGCCGCATCCGGGAAGAAGAACTTGGTAGGCGTCGGGGGCACATCGGACTCGCCCTGGTCGGTGTCGATCTTGTCGCATCCGTGGTCCTCGGGTCCGTGTAGACAGTCATGGCGTTCAAGGTGGCGAACTTGGCGTTCTGATTGGAGATCCTGGCGTTTTCGACCGGTCTTCAGGGTCTCAGTCATCGGATCGGTGAAGGAGAACTTGTCGGTCCTAGGTTCCATGTCGGCATCCTCGGTGTTCCGGGTTGGAGATCATGGTGTTCCGTGAGGTAGGTCTTGTCGGTTCCACCCCCGAAGCCTTGTGGTTCCGTGACGGAGGTCTCCGGGTGAGGACTTGCCATGTTGGCCAACTTGGCGTACCGTGAAGATCTTGCGGTTTTTGTGAAGGAGATGCCTTCGAGGCCACGGTCGTCGGAGTCAGGTTCAATGGCGACGTTCATTGGGTTTGGTCGGGTCGGGTCGATCTTGAGTGTGGCGCTCGAATTGCATCGACACCTCCACGCAATGCTCGCGGGTGGCCATCCGCAAAGGGGCCAACACCAGAACGCTGCACGGGGCATGTCCTACCTGGACATCACCACAAACACCCTATGGCCAAAACCGAAACTGCCAAGATGGGGCAGCGGCGCGGACGAGGCGGGTCAGAGCAGGCCCACTGGGTGGGGTCCACGGTGGTGTTCGGTTGCCGAGGGGAGCGACGCAGGCGGTAGCGCACGACGCGGCAGAGGGGACCGACTAGGTGGAGGAGAGAACGGCGGCGGGGCAGAGGCGGGCGGGGCCGGCCGAGGAAGGCGGCGGGGAGCTCACGGGAAGGAGGAGGCACGACGGCCAGCGAGGAGGTCTCGAGGGGAGGACGTAGGGGCGGCGGCGAGGTTCCCGGAGAGGGTGAGGCGACGGCGAGGCCCTGCCCACGGTCGACGCCGGCTCGCAGAGGCAGGAGGCGCCTGCCTCGGGAGGCAGAGACGAGCGGGTGCCGACGGTGGAGCTGTGGCGGAGGGAGGCAGTGAGTGGAGGGTCGGGCGGCGCTCGAAGGCAGGCTGCCGAGGAGAGGAGAACGGCAGAGGGGAGGCGCTGGGCGAAGCCATGGGGCGAGCGGAGAGGAGACGGGAACAGGCGAGGCGGAAGAGGCGGCGACGGGAGAGGAGGGGCTCGGCAGCGAGCCAGTGGCGTGACGAGGAGGAGGGAGGAGAGGCGGCGGGGAGTCGAGGACGAGCGGGGCGGTGAGGCAGAGGGGGAGCGGGAGAGGGAGAGAGAGGAAGGAGAGAGCGGGGTCTGTGGGGGGTGGAGCCGGGGCATGGGGCCGGTGGGGCGCGGGCCCAGGGTGGGAGTCGGGTTGACCGGTTGGGGCAGGCGGGTGGTGTGGGGTAGTGGGGTGGGACCGGGGGACAGGGAGAGGGGGTGCTGTGGCGTGTGTGTGTTTGTGTGGTCAGGGGAGAGGGAGTAGGGGATTGGTGAGGTGGCAGGGTTGGATGGAGATTGGGGGTCCAGGGGGTGAGGTGGACTGGGGAGGTGAGGTGGAGGGCTGGGAGTGGCTGGGTAGGTTAGGATAGGGTAGAAAAGAGTTTAGGTTTTAGGTTGATTATTTTGTAAAATATTTGTTTGTTTTGTTTATTTTAAAACAAGACTACTTTGCAATTAGTTTATAGGTAAATAAAATATCCGATACGATCAGGATTTTGCATTTGAAATAAAGAGGGATATTTGTACAAAGTAAAACTAGGCTTTTAGCAAAAATACTTTTAGGCAACAGATGAATGCTGAGGTCATGATGATGCAATGCACAAAAACAACGCGATTTTCTAGTAGTGGTTTTGCGGGATGCCACAAGTGGGAAACCGAGTTGGGGAGGAGTTCCCTCCTCCAACCGCCGGCCCACCTCCAAGCCGAGTTGGGGAGGGACTCCCCTCCCCTTGGCCGTGCCTCCCACCTATAAAGGAGGCAGGCTGCCTCCTAGCACACAAGTCCTTGCCCGAAACCCTAACCCTAGCCGCCTCCAAGACGCCGCCTAGGGATCTCCTTGCCGCCGACTTGGGCACCTCCAAGCCCTAGCCGCCGGCCCTAGCACCTCTTCCTCGGCGTGTCTAACCCCTAGATCGTCGAGGGATTTCTCATAGCCCTCCATACTCGCTCCGGCTTAAGGCGAAGCCCTGCGAGATCTCCCCTCTACTTCCGGTACCACGCCGTTTGTCTTGGGAATCGCGAGGAGAGTGCTACAACCTCCATCTGCTGGAACAAGGGAGAGGAAGGTCTTCTTGAAAACCGAACGTGTGACCGATTCTGGGGCTGCGGAGCATGGCGGGAAGGATCGTCTACGCGATCTTGAGATCGGGAAGAGTACGACTACATCACCCACGAGAATCCGCTCTCGTTAAACACTTTGGAATCTTCGAGGGTGAGTTATTCTATCGACTCGTTGCTACAATCTAGTAGATAGATCTTGGCATGTTTGTTTGTATGCGGTAGAAAATTTTTGTTTTCCATGCTACGAATCCCTACAGTGGTATCAGAGCCGTGTCTATATGTAGATCTGTTGCACGAGTAGAACACAATGGTCATTGTGGGCGTTGATGCTTTTATTGTCGATTGCTTCTTGTGTACTTTGCATCTTGCGGTATGTTGGGATGAAGCGGCCCGGGCTAACCTTACATGACATCGTTCATGAGACTTGCTCCACGCCTGACATGCAACTTGTATTTCATAAGCGGCTTTGCGGGTGCCTGTTTCTCCTAGCATAGTTAAGATCCAATTTACAACGGGTGATTAACAATACTAGTATCAATGTTGTGGTTCTTGTTCGTAAGTTAGAACGACACTTATTGAAAGCCCCAAACCACGTAAAATATGCAAAGAAAGTAGAGGCGTCTAACTTTGTTTTGCAGGTGTCTTGTGATGTGATATGGCCATGATTGTGATTATATTTGATGTATGCAATGTTCCTTATTGTAAGTTGGCAACGGCAGAAGCCATATGGTTGTCTTTAATTTATGTTAAGACCAGCGTGTCTATTCAAAGTAGTTGTAATAGTTGAATCCGTGGGCGACAACCATGGAGAAGCGTCATTGACCTTGATGCAATGCCGTGATGATGGAGATCATGTTCGTGCTAGAAGATGGAGATCGGAAGCACAAAGAAGAAAGGCCATATCATATCACATATTATGAATTGCATGTGATGTTAATCCTTTATGCATCTTGTATTTCTTAGTAGACGACGGTAGCATTATAAGATGATCCCTCATGCACATGAATTTCAAGTCATAAAGTGTTCACCCTTAGTTAGCACCGTTGCTAAAGCTTGTTGTTTCGAAGCACCACGTGATGATCGGGTGTGTTAGATTCCGCAAGTGTATACAACGTGAGCAAGCCAGATTTGCTCATGCGGAAACTAAGGTTTGATCTTGACGAGCCTAGCATGTACAGACATGGTCTCGGAACACGGATCACCGAAAGGTAAAGCATGAATCATATAGTAGATATGATGAACATGTCGATTGTTCGCCATTGAAACTATATCAACTCTCGTGATGATCGGTGTTGATGTGGTGGATTTGGTTCGTGTGATCACTAAAACAATGTGAGGGATATTGTTTTGAGTGGGAGTTCACCTAGATTAATTTTATTATTAATTTGAACTCAATTTGTCATAAACTTAGTCTAAACTATTGCAAATATGTTGTAGATCAATGGCAGCCCCTACCATCAATTTTAATGCGTTCCTAGAGAAAGAAAAGTTGAAAAACAATGGAAGCAACTTCGCGGATTGGTTCCGAAATTTGAGGATTGTCCTCACAGCTGGTAATTTGACCTATGTGCTGGATGCACATTGGGTGACCCACACGGTGATGCTACCGATGAAGTAAAGAATGTTTACCTCGCTCGGAAGAATCAGTACTCCATAGTTCAGTGTGCTATCTTGTATGGTTTAGAATCGGAGCTTCAGAAAAGGTTTGAGAATTCAGACCAATATGATATTGTCGAGGATCTCAAATTGATTTTTGAGACTCATGCGGCAATTGAAAGCTATGAGGCTTCTGAAAATTTCTTTAACTACAAGATGGAAGAGGGCAGCTCCGTCAGTGAGCATGTGCTTAAGATGTGCGGCATAAACAAACTTCAAAGCTTGGGTATAGTGATTCCTAATGCTTTGGGGATTTACCGTGTCCTCCAATCACTACCACCAAGTTACAAGAACTTTGTGATGAACTACAACATGCAGAACATGAACAAGCAGTTGCCAAAACTGTTTGCCATGTTAAAGTCTGCAGAAGTGGAGATCAAGAAAGAGCACCAAGTGTTGTTGGTCAATAAGACCACCAAATTCAAGAAAGGCAAGTCTAAACAGAAGGGACACTTCAAGAAGGGTGGTAAGAAAGTTACCACGCCGACGAAGAAGACCAAGGCTGTACCTAAGCACGATCTTGAGTGCTTTTCTTGCAAGGAGAAGGTCCTTTGGGCGGAATTGCCCAAAGTACTTGGCGGATTTGAAGAACGGCAACATCAAGAAGAAAGGTATATCGATATACATGTTATTGATGTGTATCTCACTAGTACTCGTAGTAGGGCCTGGTATTTGATCTTGATTCGGTTGCTCATATTTGTAACTCAAAGCAGTCTTTGCGAATAAGCGAAGCTAGCGAAGAACAAGGTGACGATGCGGCGTGGGAAGCGGATCAAAGGTTGATGTGATCGCGGTGACACGCTACCCCTTCATCTACCATCGGGATTAGTTTTATACTTAAATAATTGTTATTTGGTGCCTGCGTTGAGCATGAACATTATATCGGGATCTTGTTTATTGCGAGACGGTTACTTGTTTAAGTCCGAGAATAATGGTTGTTCGATTTATATGAGTAATATGTTTTATGCACATGCACCTTTGATAGATGGTTTATTCTTGTTGAATCTCGATAGTGGAAATACACATATTAATAACATTGAGGCTAAACGTTTGAAATCGAGCGATAACTCGACCTATATGTGGCACTGTCGTCTTGGTCACATTGGAGTGAAGCATATGAAGAAACTCCATTCCGATGGACTTCTTGAATCACTTGATTTCGAATCACTTGATAGATGCGAAGCATGTCTGATGGGTAAAATGACTAAGACTCCATTTTCTGGTATGATGGAGCGAGCTACGGACTTATTGGAAATCATACATACCGATGTGTGTGGTCCAATGAGTGTAGCATCGCGCGGTGGTTATCGTTATGTTCTTAATTTCACGGATGATTTGAGTAGATATGGGTATATCTATTTCATGAAACATAAGTCCGAAACTTTCGAGAAGTTTAAGGAATTTCAAAGTGAGGTAGAGAATCAACGTAACAAGAAGATTAAATTTCTACGTTCTGATCGTGGAGGTGAATATCTAAGTTACGAGTTTGGCGAGCATTTGAAGAAATGCGGAATACTTTCATGATTGACACCGCCGGGAACACCACAGAGAAATGGTGTGTCCGAACATCGTAATCGAACTCTCTTAGATATGGTTCGTTCTATGATGTCACTTACAGATTTACCGCTATCATTTTGGGGTTATGCATTAGAAACAGCCGCATTCACTTTAAATAGGGCACCGTCTAAATCCGTTGAAACGACACCGTATGAATTATGGTTTGGGAAGAAACCTAGATTGTCTTTCCTTAAAGTTTGGGGATGCGAAGCCTATGTAAAGAAGTTACAGCCAGACAAGCTTGAACCCAAAGCGGAAAAATGCGTCTTCATAGGATACCCGAAGGAAACTATTGGGTATACCTTCTACCATAGATCCGAAGGCAGAATCTTCATTGCCAAGAATGGATCCTTTCTAGAGAAGGAATTTCTCTCGAAAGAAGTGACTGGAAGGAAAGTAGAACTTGACGAGGTTGTTGAACCTTCTCTCGAAATTGCGAGTAGCGCAGCACCGGAAGAAGTTCCTGTGGTGCCTGCACCAGTTAGAGAGGAAGCTAATGATGATGATCATGAAACTTCGGTTGAAGTTGCTTTCTGAGCCTCGCAGTCAACGAGAACTCGTACCACTCCATTGGTATGATCTGTTATGAGTTTCATGTTGGTGGACAACACCGAGGACCCCGAGACATATGAGGAAGCGATGATGAGCCCAGATTCCAATAAATGGCAAGAAGCCATGAAATCCGAGATTGGATCCATGTATGAAAACCAAGTATGGACTTTGGTGGACTTCTGGGATGGCGGAAGAATCGAGAACAAATGGATTTTCAAGAAGAAAAGCAGATCTTGATGGTAATGTTATCGTCTATAAAGCTCGACTTGTCGCAAAGGGTTTCGACAAATTCAAGGAGTTGACTACGATGAGACTTTCTCACCGATGAGAAGCTAAAGTCTGTAAGGATTATGTTAGCAATCGCTGCATATTATGATTATGAGATATGGCAGATGGATGTCAAAACAGCATTCCTCAATGGAGACATTGATGAAGAGTTGTATATGATGCAACCCAAAGGTTTTGTCGATCCTAAAGATGCTAAAAAGGTATGCAAACTTCAACAGTCCATTTATGGATTGAAGCAAGCATCCCGAAGTTGGAATCAACGTTTTGATAAGGTGATCAAAAGTTTTGGTTTTATAAAAACTTATGGAGAATCTTGTATTTACAAGAAAGTGAGTGGGAGCTCTGTAGCATTCTTAATACTATATGTGGATGACATATTGTTGATTGGGAATGATGTAGACCTTCTTAATAGTGTCAAGGAATATTTGAATAATAGTTTTCAATGAAGGATCTTGGCGAAGCAGCTTACATATTAGGCATAAAGATTTATAGAGATAGATCGAAACGCCAAATATCATTGTCACAAAGTACATATTTGGACAAAGTTCTAAAGATATTTGGAATGGAAGATAGCAAGAAAGGGTTCTTGCCCATGTTGACCAATACGACCTTGAGTAAAACTCAAAGTCCGACATCGGCAGAAGATAGAGAAAGGATGAGTAAGACTCCCTATGCCTCAGCCATAGGATCTCTAATGTATGCCATGCTATGTACTAGACCCGACATTGCATATGCTGTTAGTTTAACTAGCAGATATCAAAGTGATCTAGGAGTGGATCATTGGACAATCAAAAACATCCTTAAGTACTTGAGAAGAACTAAGGATATGGTTCTTTCTTATGGAGGTGATGAACACTCATTGTTAATGGTTACGCCGATGTTAGTTGGAACACCTATCCGGATTATTCTAAATCACAACTGGATACGTATTTATTTTGAATGGTGCAGAAGTTAATGGAGGAGTGCAAAGCAAAGCGTTGTGGCGAGATCTTCAACCGAATCGGAATACATGGTCGCTTGGAGGCTTCACAAGAAGCGATATGGATGAAAGAGTTCATTACAGAGCTGGGTGTGGTTCCTAGTGCGCTGGACCCAATGTCTATCTACTGTGATAACATGGGCGCCATAGCCAATGCGCAAGAACCAAGGTCACACAAGAAGCTGAAGCACATCAAGCTATGTTTTCACGCTATTCGAGAACATATCCAAGATGGGGATATAAAGATTTGCAAAGTACACACAGATCTGAATGTGGCGGATCCATTGACTAAACCTCTCCCGAGGGCAAAACATGACCAGCACCAAACTGCCATGGGTGTTCGGTATATTACCATGTAATCTAGATTAGATGACTCTAGTGCAAGTGGGAGACTGTTGGAGATATGCCCTAGAGGCAGTAATAAATGTAGTTATTATTATATCTTTGTGTTTATGATAAATGTTTACATTCATGCTATAATAGTATTAACAAGGAAACATTGATACTTGTGTGATTTGTAAACTTAATTTGAAGTCCCTAGTAAAGCCTCTATATAATACTAGCTTGTTGGTTAATAGATGATTGTGGTTTCCCTATCATGAACATTGAGATGTTATTAAACAACAAGATCATATCGTTAGGAGAATGATATGGTGGACATACTCCTATAGATAAGCGTAGCATAAAGATCAAGTCATTTTTATAG
Source organism: Avena longiglumis (assembly GCA_030063025.1). NCBI lineage: Eukaryota > Viridiplantae > Streptophyta > Magnoliopsida > Poales > Poaceae > Avena > Avena longiglumis. The sequence continues at coordinate 112,245,013 of CP125977.1, read as the reverse complement.
TTCAATTGCTATATGCTTTCTGATACATAGTGATCTAATTCCTTTGACCATGAGATCATGCATATCACCTTTACCGGATGGATGCTTTGATGACATCAAGCACCACACCGTAACTGGGTGGCTATAAAGGTGGCATTGAGTGTTCGGAAAGTATTGGTTGAAACACATGGATCAAGAGTGTGATTTGTCCATCCATATGACGGATAGATATACTATGGGCCCTATCGGTGAAATGTCATCCAATTATCTTGCAAGCATGTGAATGGCTCACAAGGGATCACATATCACGGGAACGAGAAAAGAGTACTTATCGGTAACGAGGTTGAACTAGGTATGCAGAGATACCGACGATCATAACCTCGGATAAGTAAACTATCGTGAGACAAAGGGAAATTGATATCGTATGTAAGTGGTTCATTCGATCGCAAAGTAATCGTATAAATATGTGGGATCCATATGAATTTCCAGATTCCTCTATTGGTTATTGTTCGGAGAAGTGTCTCGATCATGTCCGCATAATTCACGAACTGTAGGGAGACACACTTAAGGATTCGACGTTGTTTGAGTAGTTATGGAATGATGAGAAAGAGACCGAATGTTGTTCGGAGTCTCGAATGGGATTCGGGATAATCACGAGGAGATCCGGAATGGTCCAGAGAATAAGATTCATATAAGGAAAGTCCCGTTTCGGAGTTGGAGAATGGTTCCGGTGTTTTCATCGGGAATGTTCTAGAAGGTTCCGGAATGTCCGGCACTCCGGGGGGGAAGGGTACATGAATGTTTCATTGCAAGTTGGAATGATTGCATCATGTACTAGGTGTCATCGCTGTCCAAAATAAAGGGTTTATTCAAATCCTAGTTTGAAAAGTCAAACGGCTAGTTTGAAAGTCAAACGGCAAGTTTTTGGAAAGAGGAGGAGGAGTGGGAAACCGAGTTGGGGAGGAGTTCCCTCCTCCAACCGCCGGCCCACCTCCAAGCCGAGTTGGGGAGGGACTACCCTCCCCTTGGCCGCGCCTCCCACCTATAAAGGGAGGGGCAGGTCTGCCCCTCCTAGCACACAAGTCCCTTGCCCCGAAAACCCTAACCCTAGCCGCCGCCGCCCTCCAAGCCGCCGTCGCCTAGGGATCTCCTTGCCGCCGACTTGGGCACCTCCAAGCCCTAGCCGCCGGCCCTAGAACCTCTTCCTCAGTGTGTCTAAACCCTAGATCGTCGAGGGATTTCTCATAGCCCTCCATACTCGCTCCGGCTTAAGGCTCAGGAGATCTCCCTCTACTTCGGTACCACACTGTCTTGCCGGAATCGCGAGGAGAGTGCTACAACCTCCGCTGCCTTTGGAACAAGGGAGAGGAAGGTCTTCGCCGAAGTACCGAACGTGTGACCGATCGGGAGCGCTAACGCAGCAGCCTTGGAAGGATCGTCTACGCGATCTTGAGATCGGGAAGAGTACGACTACATCACCCACGAGAATCCGCTCTCGTTAAACACTTTGGAATCTTCGAGGGTGAGTTATTCTATCGACTCGTTGCTACAATCTAGTAGATAGATCTTGGCCTGTTTGTTTGTATGCGGTAGAAAATTTTTGTTTTCCATGCTACGAATCCCTACAGCCCTATCATGCATACTACAAAAATTTCACTAAGTGTAATAAAAATAGTAGCACATGGGTGTTAGTGCCACTTGCCTTAGTAGTTGGTGGTGTTGGTACACTCTTCTCAAAAACACACTTGACAATCAACACAATCTATCAAGCAAAACAACCAAGACAAAACATATACAAGATCAACACTAATGGCAACACAAAAATCATGCAAAGTATGCAAACATGCAAGATGGCAATTTTTATTGTATAAATTTTTATAACAAGGTTCTGAATATTACTAAGTGATTTATGAACATTTTATATTTTCAAGATTACAAATGCAACCATTTGTGCAATTGTAGCAATTAGCAATATTTTCTAACAGTTGGAAAGGCCATTCTCACTAAATAATTGCCACGGTCTTACTTATACTATAATAAAATTATATTTTGGTCTTACTGTACAGAGGGTTCAATTTACAACCATTTGCAAAAGGATTCACCTAAAAATAATTTACACAACAATTTTTATACTCACAATACTCCACAAATGGTTCTGTATAAAACGTGATTTTAACAGACTCAAATATACCAAATTATAGCTCCACTGTGTTCTACTCGTTTTTGTGAATCCATAAACATATTATTTGCTAAATTTGGATATACATAACTAAAGATATAATTTTTATGGTGAAAATGACCAATTAAACCATTTAATTTATAAATCAAATTTTTGTACATAGAATAAGTAATATTATTGCAGAAATGGATTCTACAAAATCTCAGCTTTTCAGGGATACCAAATTTATAATTTTTGGACTTCTAAATCTTTTTCTGTGAATTACACGAGTTCGTACTAAAATTTCGAAAAGTCAAACTCGGGAATTGACTCAAATTGACTTTGACCGATCTGACTGAGTTGACTATTGACTACGCTGATGCCATGATGATGTTAGAATTGACTAGAGAAAAAATTACTCGGATGGAAAAACTTTCTACATAAAAGTTGTAGATAACAACTAGATCTATCTATTGTTCAAAGGAAATTGAGTTTGGAGCAACGAGATGGGCATAAAATGGATTATACCTTTTAAGATCTGAATCATTAACCGCATTTTTCTCTCTGCTTGATGCACGAAACGAGGTGAAACCAGCGGGAATGGAACCGTCTTGACGAGGGGAACAACTTCCATCTTCAAGCCGCCACGATCCAAGGTCGTCTTGAAGGTCTATTTGGGTGGAAAGGATTGGGAAGAAGTTTGGACGAAAATGGGGCTATGATAAGTTGAAAACTTGTGAACTTTCCTGGAGTGGGGTTTATATAGGAGGGGGTGGGGCTAGATTAAAGGATATTAAAGAGGGAGAGGAATTAGGGAGCATTTAGTGCAATTTAGGAAGGCAACTGAGGGTCATTTAAGATTAATAGATGCAATGAAAGAAAGACTAAGGCTCCCGTTCATGTACATGTACGTGTAGGTGGTCTCTCATCGGCCTAGTTGGGCCGGCCCATTTTGGCTGGTTTGGCCGGCCATTTTTTTTTCGTTTTATATTTGTTTTCCTATTTCTTAATTCTTTCATAACTTTTGATTTAGAGCACCGAATTTATTGATTCAAATTTCTACGGGTTCGTAAAATCATGGGCAACATTTTAGGACATAAATTTGATATATTTGGAAATATTTAATTTTCTCAATTATTAATTATTTAATTATTGTATGATTGTATGTGTGCGATATTGGCCTAGTTGCAGGGCAATATATTTGGAATGACTTGGATTCTTTCCTCATTTGAACTTGATTCGATTTAGTTCCACTTTACATGGATAACCATGAATTAAAGTTTGAAAATATGAGAGGATAATTTTATAAAATCTTAAAATAGCTCACATAAGCTATGGTGCTTATTTTAAAACGAGACTCTTTGTTTTTATTTTTGGTTCAAAACAAAACAAAGGTTGTTTGAAAAATGTAAATGAAGTAGTTGAGATGTATAGATGGTTTTTGGTTGAGAACATTCCTCAAGATTAAAAATATATTTTCAAATACAGGAAGTTTGTGAAAAAGATTTTGAAGGGGAACCTTGCAAATTAAAATTTAGAAGTAGAGGAGATATATGGACAATCTTGATGCTTTGATCTTAGGGTTTTTGTTAAATGCTATTTTTATTTTAAGGAGTACCTTTATTTGGGGAAAAACTTTTGGAATAGTTCAAAAGGTTTTAATGTTTCCAATTAGAAGCAAAAAGTTTTCTTTTCCCACTAAATTTCATTCTTTATTTATTTTGTTTGTATATTTTTTTACATTTCAAAATTTATAAAATTTTGGGATGTGACAGGCTACCACCCTTAAAAGAAATCTCGTCCCGAGATTCGAGAAGGCTAGAAAGAATAGGTTGAGTTTTAGAATAACTTGGGTGCTACCACCCTTAAAAGGAAATTTTGTAGGGTTTCATTTTATGGTTCACTTGGCTATGGGTTCAATGATTGAAATCAAAAGGTTTTTGACACGTCTCGGAGGCATTTGTTGGTTTAATAGGGATAATTAATGATAGATAGATCTAAAGATGTTCTAACACACAACCCCAAATAATCAAGTTCAATCAAACAATCAACAAGCAACTAATCACTTAACAATTTATGAATTTAACTCATGAGTCGAAGGAAACAACAAGTTTTCTTGAAACAATCAACCTAGTATAGTCATACCTCATAGGTCAGTATGATCCATACACTAACATGATATCAATGTCTTAGGTAGTTGGTAGGCAATCTAATGTCTCTTGGTTCTCACTTGTAGTCCTTAGTGATGTCCAAGTTGAAGTCCTTGGTGAAACTAAAGTTGAAATCATTGGTGTTGGTGAAGTCTTTGCTCCTGGTGGAGGCTTTGTCCATCAAGTTGAAAAGGAAGAGTTGTAGAATCAAAACCAAAAAAGTTGAGGATTGAGTTTACAAGATTGTTTGTAAATAAGTTTTGGAACCAATACAACTCCTATTTTTCTAAGGGGTTTTGTCCAATCCTAGGGTTACAATCCTACAGGCAACACAGTGCTCTGATACCATCTGTAGAGGTCCCAACCTTTAATAAGGTAGAGATCCCTGTTTTTACAATGCTAGTCCCAGGATCAATAGCTAGCATCCACAGTTAAGATGTAATATCAAGAAACAAAGGTCATAATACAACTTTATAACCAGGAATAAAATAATTCATTACATCTTACATAGCTCATTTGGATATCTCATTACAATGCAGCATAAATAACTATAGCATGGAGTCCTTCATATTCAAAGTGCCACAGGCAATCATGTTGGTTGTAGACTTGTAATCCTAATCAACACACTTCACTAACATCAAACAAACCTGTAACATCATAATTTACAGCCACAAGGGTCAATACATTTGAATTGTATTGGAAAGTTTCACTACTATGTAGAAATAAGTGGAACCTATCAATATATGCATATTTGGCTAAGTAGGGTTTAGGCTCATTTGCAGAAAGCAATATAGTTTTATCCTATGTTTTCAAAATAGTTTTGATCTTTTGACAATCTTTCTGAACTCCTTGGAAAACTCCAAGTGCTTCTAATCCCTTGTTGACACCATCAAGTTTTACTTTGAGAAATTGGAATGTCGAGATCTTCCATAGCTTCAGTCCTTAGTTGCTCAGAGTTGTCCATAACCGGGGACACGGCTAAGTACTTAGAATTTGATCTTTTACAGAAGTTGTACACTTTACCCACATGACACAATCTCATCTTGATGGCACCAGTGACCGCTGGGTAAGTACACACCAAATGGAGTACCGGCACATCGAGAATGTGATAAAGTCTTTCCATAGAAGTCCTCCCAATACATAATGCTAGCACATCTACCAGGCACCAATGTAAGGATATACTTTCAATACATAATTCTAGTTAATCTGAATAGGTACCAATGCAAGGGTCTTCCACTATGTAATTGACTAAGCCAGAGCCCATTTAGCATGTGGCTATACACGGAAGCCACTGTACGAGAAACATGTTCAATCTCTAAGTCCCTGGGTGGTTTTCTTCTAGTGCACATACAAAAATATAGCCATATAAATATGGTTCCCTTTGTTGCCACCTTGTCCAAAAATTGAGTATCCTCTTTCCACCCAGTTGGTTCATTGAGTACTTGTTTTGTTATATAAAACATATATTTTTCCAACACTTCATATAATCATATCATGTATTCCATCCCAAGTCTATAGCAGGGCTAAGCATACTACAACTATGAGGTTTTCATTAAGGAAGATGGATTTCCTAATAGGACATAGCATAGCATAGTAATATAGTAGCCCTATCATGCATACTACAAAAATTCCACTAAGTGTAATGAAAATAGTAGGACATGGGTGTTAGTGCCACTTGCCTTAGTAGTTGGTGGTGTTGGTACACTCTTCGCAATAACACACTTGACAATCAACACAATCTATCAAGCAAAACAACCAAGACAAAACATACACAACATCAACACTAATGGCAACACAAAAATCATGCAAAGTATGCAAACATGCAAGATGGCAATTTTTATTGTACAAATTTTTATAACAAGGTTCTGAACATTACTAAGTGATTTATGAACATTTTATATTTTCAAGATTACAAATGCAACCATTTGTGCAATTGTAGCAATTAGCAACATTTTCTAACAGTTGGAAAGGCCATTCTCACTAAATAATTGCCACGGTCTTACTTATAATAGAATAAAATTATATTTTGGTCTTACTATACAGATGGTTCAATTTACAACCATTTGTAAAAGGATTCACCTAAAAATAATTTACACAACAATTTTTATACTCAAAATAGTCCATAAATGGTTCTGTATAAAACGTGATTTTAACAGACTCAAAAATACCGAATTATGGCTCCACTGTGTTCTACTCGTTTTTGTGAATCCATAAACATATTATTTGCTAAATTTGGATATACAGAACTAAAGATATAATTTTTATGGTGAAATGACCAATTAAACCATTTAATTTATAAATCAAATTTTTGTACAGAGAATAAGTAATATTATTGCAGAAATGGATTCTACAGAATCTCAGCCTTTCAGGGATATCGAATTTATAATTTTTTGACTTCTAAATCTTTTTCAATGAATTATACGAGTTCATACTAAAATTTGGAAAAGTCAAACTCGGGAATTGACTGAAATTGACTTTGACCTATCTGACTGAGTTGACCGTTGACTACGCTGATGTCATGATGATGTCAGAATTGACTACAGAAAAAGTTGCTCGAATGGAAAAACTTTCTACATGAAAGTTGTAGATAACAACTAGATCTATCTACTGTTCAAAGGAAATTGAGTTTGGAGCAACGAGGTGGGCGTAAAATGGATTATACCTTCTAAGATCTGAATCTTTGACCGTGTTTTTCTATCTGCTTGATGCACTAAACTAGGTGAAACCAGCGGGAATGGAATCGTCTTGACGAGGGGAACAACTTCCGTCTTCAAGCCGCCGCGATCCGAGGTCATCTTGAAGGTCTATTTGGGTGGAGAATATTGGGGAGAAGTTTGGACGAAAATGGGGCTATGATAAGTTGAAAACTTGTGAACTTTCCTAGAGTGGGGTTTATATAGGAGGAGGGTGGGCTGGATTAAAGGAGATTAAAGAGGGAGAGGAATTAGGGAGCATTTAGTGCAATTTAGGAAGTCAATTGAGGGTCATTTAAGATTAATAGATGCAAATGAAAGAAATACTAACGCTCCCGTTCATGTACATGTACGTGTAGGTGGTCTCCGATCGGCCTGGTTGGGCTGGCCCATTTTTGCTGGTCTGGCCGGCAATTTTTTTTGTTTTATATTTTTTTCCTATTTCTTATTCTTTCATAACTTTTTATTTAGAGCTCCGAAATTTATTGATTCAAATTTCTACGGGTTCGTAAAATCATGGGCAACATTTTAGGACATAAATTTGATATATTTCGAAATATTTAATTTTCTCAATTATTAATTAGTTAATTATTGTACAATTATATGTGTGCGATATTGGCCTAGTTGCAGGGCAATATATTTGGAATGACTTGGATTCTTTCCTTATTTGAACTTGATTCGATTTAGTTCCACTTTATATGGATAACCATGAATTAAAGTTTGAAAATATGAGAGGATAATTTTATAAAATCTTAAAATAGCTCACATAAGCTATGGTGCTTATTTTAAAATGAGACTCTTTGTTTTTATTTTTGGTTCAAAACAAAACAAAGGTTGTTTGAAAAATGTAAATGAAGTAGTTCAGATGTATAGATGGTTTTTGGTTGAGAACATTCCTCAAGATTAAAAATAGATTTTCAAATACAGGAAATTTGTGAAAAAGATTTTGAAGGGGAACCTTGCAAATTAAAATTTTGAAGTAGAGGAGATATATGGATAATCTTGATGCTTTGATCTTAGGATTTTTGTTAAATGCTATTTTTTATTTTAAGGAGTACCTTTATTTGGGGAAAACTTTTGTAATAGTTCAAAAGGTTTTAATGTTTCCAATTAGAAGCAAAAAAGTTTTCTTTTACCACTAAATTTCATTCTTTATTTATTTTTTGTATATTTTTTTACATTTCAAAATTTATAAAATTTTGGGATGTGACACCATCGTCCCTAGATCAGGGGGATCTGAAGCTCTTCCCGGCACCCTGCCGGAGGGGAGAGATAATCCCGGAGGGCTTCTTCATCACCATGCCAGCCTCCGGTATGATGCGTGAGTAGTTCACCCTTAGACTACGGGTCCATACAGTAGCTAGATGGTTGTTTCTCCTCCTTTGTGCTACCATGTTTAGATCTTGTGAGCTCCGTTCATGATCAAGATCATCTATTTGTAATCATGCATGTTGTGTTTGCGGGGATCCGATGGATATTGAGATTACTAGTTCAGATTGGTTAATGATTCAATCTTATTGATTCTATCATGTCTATGTTGTTCGAGATCTTGCATGCTCTCCGTTTCAAGTAGTTTTCTTGGCAAGGTAGATGCTAGTGACTCCAAGAGGGAGTATTTATGCTTAATAGTGGGTTCATGCCTCTATTTAATCTTGGGAAGTGACAGAAATCTCTAAGGTTGTAGATGTGATGTTTCTACTAGGGAGAAAACAACGATATCGTGTTCATGGAACAAGTGGATTGTTTACCTTACACACTTTGCTTAAAGCAGTTATCCGTTGCTTGCAACTTAATACTAGAGGGGGTTCGGATGATAATCTGAAGGTGGATTACTAGTCATAGATGTAGTCGGATGGCTGTCTATGTATCTTATTGTATTTCCCAATCAAATCTCATAGGATCATGAATGTCTAGTATTGTATTGTTATGCCTTGCTCTGTCCTGTCAATTGCCCCGCTGTAATTTGTTTACCTAGCATGTTATGTTGTTTATCTTAAGGAGAACACCTCTAGTGAACTATGGACCCCGGTCCAATCTTTACCATTGATACATCTTGCACTATTCCTGTTTACTTTCTGCAAACCACAATTACCTTCCACACCATACAGTTAATCCTTTGTTTTCAGCAAACTGGTGAGATTTACAACCTCACTGTTTATTGGGGCAAAGTCTTGAGTTTGTGTTGTGCAGGTTTCCAAGTTGCTAGCAACACCTTTGAGTCATTTCCGTCCTCCTACTGGTTCGATAACCTTGGTTTCTTACTGTGGGAAAACTTGCTGTTGTGCTCATCATACCTTCCTCGTTGGGTCTCCCAACGAAGCTCTATAGTGATCTGAGCTACACATCATCAAGCTATTTCTGGCGTCGTTGCCGGGGAGGCTAAGGACGGCTTCACAAGGTGAGTCCTATACAACCTTTCTATTTACTTTGTTTCTGTTTTGCTTAGTTTCTTTTGCCTTGTTTTGTTTGCTTCTTTTTATCAAAAACTCCAAAAAAAATAGTTTCGTTTGGTTTGCTTTCTCTTATCAAAAACACACAAAAAATTAGTTCCTACTCTAGTTGCCGGTCTGTTATTGCCTTGCTTTGTCATGATTTCTATCATTGGATGGTTTCTTTGAAACTAGTTATTATTGGAAAGATGGGGTCACGGAAGAACAAAAATATTATTATAAGGAACACCATTTGTCACAAAAAGGTAAACACCTATGGGAACAAATTGATAAATTGAATACGATTGCTAGAGAGGTGTGCTCTACTTATAATGTTACTTATTGCTTTGATAAATATTGTTGTTGTAGGAGGTATAAACACCTCCCTTTTCAATGTGAGTATAATGATAATGTTACCATATCTTCTTATGTTAAGGTAAATTATGACTTTGATGTTGTGGAACTAATTGAAGAATTTATTGCTTGGAAGGGTGCATTTGAACTTGCTAGTTTGCTTGAAAATACTGATGATTCACCTTATGAATATGAGGTTTATGATATACTTAAATTTTGATTTGATAATTACAAGGAAAAAATGGCTATATTCTTGAACATTTTAATAGACGCTTTCCACAAATGGAAGAGTCTAATGCCTTGCAGGAGCCTATGGAAGAAGAAATTGCTGAAACATGAAGCTCACTAGATGAAAAAGAGGAGGAGAGTGGTGAACAAAAGGAGGATGAATGTTATGCTCCCGTGGATTATTTTGAAATATCTACTATGGGTAAAACTTGTGATGATGTTCCTATGCCTATTACCTATAGTAGTGATCATGATTCGGAAAAGCACACTACTTTTGATATTGAAAATCTCTTTGGTACCCATTCTGAAAATTCTATTGCCTATGATGATACTTTACCTCCAATTTATGATGATTACAATGATGAATATGATATTTTAAGTCCACCTAATATTGAGGAGAAAATTAATTGTGATTACAATATGCCTCCTATATTTGATGATTATGGTGATGAGAATAATAATGATAGCTATTTTGTTTAATTTGCTCCCACTATAATTAATAAGAATGACTATGCTTATGTGGAGAGTAATAATCATTTTATGCATGTGGCTCATGATAAGAATGTTTTATGTAATATTTATATTGTTAATTTTATTCATGATCCTACTAAAAGTTATTATGAGAGAGGGAAACATGGTCTTATGTATCTCAACAATATTAATTTTCCCCTCTTTATGTTGAAAATCTTGAAGTTGCACTTGTTTTGATTTCCTATGATTGTTGCTTTGTGCTTTCATGACTTGTTTCTTTACAAGATTCCTATGTATAGGAAGTGGGTTAGACTTAAATGTGCTTTGAATTTGCTTCTGGATGCTCTCTTTTACTTCAATTCATATTTCTTATGTGAGCATCTTCTCAAACTATCATGCCTAACTTAAAGGCGTTAAAGAAAAGTACTTCTTGGGAGATAACCCAATAGTTTTCTTGAGTCTTGGAAGTTATTACGTCTATAATAACCTCCCCTTATTCTTTTTATTTGATTTTTGTGCCAAGAATAACCTCTAATGAGAGGGAAGTAAGATTTAGGGAGTTGCTATCATAAAACAGATTTTTGTGCTCCACCGTAAAAATTCGTGTAAAATCTTTGTAACTCTGGTTGAGCTGTAATTTTCTGAATAAATCTCCCAGGTTGTTAGATAACTTTAGTTAGTTCAACACTTTTTTATTTGAGCAACATAATGTCTTCTAAAAAATAGGTTTCTACCTGCTGGTCAGTTTTGACAGATTTCTGCCATTATTTGCATTTGCTTCTTATTGATTCCTTTTTGGGTTCTTTTTTGGAAATTGAGCTTTTTGATGGAATTGATATAGTATCTTGTATTTTAATGAAAGTTTTTCTGTTTTGAAACTAAACCCCAAAGGTTTATTATCTTTTTAATACACTAATGTTGCTAATGAAGATTGTGTGAAGTTTTGTATGAAGGAAAAATTTTAGGTGTAAGGAAAGAATGATGTAATGAGATGAAGAATGGACAAAAGCTCAAGTTTGGGGATGCCAACCCGTGTCACCCCAAGAAATATTCAAGATGTACAAGCGTCAAAGCTTGGGGATGCCCAAGACATCCCCTTCTTCATCAATAAAAATCTCAGGTCTTTCTAGACACTTCGTTTTTATTGTTTCATGCACAAGTTGTGTTGTTCTTGGAGCGTATTAGCTTTCATTTTTGTTTTTTGTTTGCTTAGTTTGCTTGAATAAATTGGTTGGACCCCTGTTCTCGTCGTGTTGTTTCAAATAAGTTGATTGGTGTTGGAAAGGAGTAGGAAGTTCTTGCTTTAGTAGTACAAGAGGAACTTGCTTTGACTGTGATTTACACTTTATCATGTCATGCTAGATTTTATTTTGACCTTATGCTAAGTTATTATTTCTATAACATGACTTGTTCCAAACAATTAGAATTTCTTAATGTGCCTTGAAAGAATCATGCGTTGTTTTAGCATACAAAATCATACTATTGTGGTATTCTCCTTTGATGCTTTGTTTGGGTTGACTTGTCACATGCTCACACCATGTTATGACTATGAACAAGTCACCTTAGCCTCTATGATCATTTAGTTTTTGACTTGTGGTACCACTTTATGCTTTGATTAGTAATGTTTTGTCGCTCTACATGATTATGGCCATTATTGCTCTCTTAGTTGGTCGCTCCCATTCTTTTGCTAGCCTCCACTTGTATGAGTAAGATCTACCCATGCATCCAACTCCCAAGAAACCAATTTATTCCAAAGTGTCCACTATAAATTCCTATGCATGGTGTGTTACACCATTCCAAGTATATTCTTGTTTTATCTATCTTCCAAATTAAACTTGTTATGTGAAACTTAGTGATTAAAGCTCTCATAAACTTTATGGAACACTTTACTTTTCTTGCCCCTAAATAAACTTGAACCATTGTGTCATCTATGTTGTATATTCTTGAACTTATACGTTGGAATTAGCAAAACCATGTTGTCATGGGGAACGCTTTTAACATTGCACTTGTACATTGTACATAGTTGATATCATGCTATTTTGTTTGCGGATGTCCTCAGTGTGAAATAAAAGGGGAGCTTGTAAGTCCATGGAGTTATGTATGTATGTTAGAGAAACGCCTGGGCCGCTAGCCTAAGCCATGCCTAATCATGGTGGAAACCTGCAGCATCACCATAGTGAGCAATCTATGAAGCATTCTTCTTATAAAAAATGAGATAGAGATTGAGTAAAAAAAATACATATTGAAAAGAGGAAAGAGAGAGAAAAGCACCATTTTCCCATGGTAAATAATAAGATTGCTGAGATGCTCATTGTCTGCTTGCCTTGTCATTTTTATTATGGTATAGCTCCTGTATCATGTGTAAGGGGTACCCCATTGGCGGTTCTTTATGATACACTGTAGAGGTCCCAACCTGATAAGGTAGAGATCCCTGTGCTTAGAAAGCTAGTCCCTGGATTAATAGCTAGCATCCACAGTTTAAGATGTAATATCAAGAAACAAAGGTCATAATACAACTTTATAACCAGGAATAAAATAATTCATTACATCTTACATAGCTCATATGGCTATCTCATTACAATGCAGCAGATATAACTATAGCATGGAGTCCTTCATCTTCAAAGTGACATAGGCAATCATGTTGGTTGTAGACTTGTAATCCTATTCAACACACTTCACTAACATGAAACAAACCTGCAACATAATAAGTTACAGCCACAAGGGTCAATACATTTCAATAGTATTGGCAAGTGATACTATGGTAGAATAGTGGTATCTATCATCTATATGAATTTGGCTAAGTGGATATTAGGCTTGCTTTGCTCAAAATAAGGTTTTCCTTATAAGTTGAAAACACTAAGTTTTTGTTTGTCAAAATCACCTAACGCATCTACCAATAAAATTGGTGATCCTTTACCCTTGTTCAACCACAAGTTTTTAACTTAGAAATTGGGATGAGGAGATTCTTGATAGCTTCCATGTCTTGATGCTCAAATTGTCCATTGCCGGGGAAACGACTAAGTACTTATATTTTACTCTCGAGAGAGGTGGTGCACTTTCCCCCCACAAGACTCGACATGCATCGAGACAAGATATTTCAGAAGCCTTCCCTTAGACCAAATGGACGTGTTCCAAACCTATCACCCCTACCACCTTCTGTCCATCTGGCTAAGTTATTGCAACATATATGATCCAGGCAGAGCCCATAATGCCATGTAGCTACACTTGAAGCTTCTCAACATTTGACATCTCAAATATCTTTGTTCCTCGGTGGCTTTCCACAAGTGTGATACCAAGTTTTCCCCAGTATACTGGACTTGTGATACACAAGTTTTCTCCAATATACTGGACTTGTGTAACCACTCAAAACAAACCTTTCATTCCATTCCACCAAGGTGATTCATTCACATAGTTGTTTTATTAAACAAAACACAAGTCATAGACTTATAAATATTTCCATAGCATGAATATAATCCACCCTTGTTTTCTACTAGCTAGGCTAATCATAATAGTAGCAAGAATCTTAACTTAGGGAAAATTTATATGGTTTTATAATATTTTTGTTTATCATTTTTTATCATTTATAAAATGTTTGTTGATAGATTTTTATATGGATCAAATCCATAGTCTTCGAGAGAGATCTTGGAAATGATTTCCTTCCATTTTGGTGTAGGGGTCCCAATCTTAGATAAGATAGAGCCTCCTGTGTTTTACAATGCTAGTCCCTGGATCAATAGCTAGCATCCACAGTTTAGATGTAATATCAAGAAACAAAGGTCATATTATAACTTTATAACCAGGAATAACATAATTTTATTACATCAATACATAGCTCATTTGGCTATTACATTACATTGCAGCGGAATAATTATAATCATGGGGTCCTTCATCTTCAAAATGCCACAGGCAGATGTTGGTTGTAGACTTTGTAATCCTAATCAATCAATCTTCACTAAAATCAATCAAACCTGCAACATACAAGTTACAGCCACAAAGGGTCAATACATTTGAATTGTATTGGCAAGTGATACTATAGTAATATAGTGGAGTCTATCATCTAAATGCATTTGGCTAAGTGGAGTTGAGGCTTGCATTGCTCAAAATAGATTTTTCTTATCATTTTGAAAATACTAAGTTTTTGTTTTGACAAATCACTTACCAAGGCATCTACCAATCAAAGACTGAAGATCCTTTCCAAGGCATCCACCAATCAAAGACTGAAGTGCTTGGCAAAACATTTTTCTCAATCAAAGATTTCAAGATCCTTGTACCAAGCCATCTATCCATCAATGATTGAAGAATTCAAACAACCCTTGTTCAAACCACAAGTTTTAACTTAGAAATTTGAATGATGAGATTCTTGATTGCTTCCATGTCTTGATGCTCAAATTGTCCTTGACCAGGGACATGGCTAAGTACTTAGATTTTACACTCTGCAGAGGTGGTGCACTTTCCCCACAAGACTTGGTTTCCCAAGACAAGATCTTTCAGAAGCTTTCCCTTAGACCAAAATGGACGTTGCTCCAACCTATCAAACACTACCACCCACTGTCCATATGGCTAAGTTCTTGCAACCTATATGATCATGGCAGAGCCCATATTGCCAAGTGGTTGCACTTGAAGCTTCTCAACATTTGACATCTCAAATCCCTTTGTTCCTGGGTGGCATACCACAAGTGAGATACACAATCCAAGTCCATGGCATTGTGAACCACTCAACCAATCTCCACCAAGCAAGCCCATTCCACCCAGGGGATTCATTAACTTAGTTGTTTTATTAAACAAAATCACAAGTCCTCAGACTTAGAATATTTTTCCATAGTGTGAATATGTTTTCCACCCATGTTTTCTATTAGCTAGGCTAAGCTTGGTAGTAATAGGAAACTTAACTTAGGAAATCCTACTAAGGATTCATCTACTAGGTTTTCCTATAGCAAGATCTATACTTGGCAAAATCCATGCAAGTTTATTTAGCAAAATCACTAATGCATAGAAAAAGTAATGGGATAGAAAGTATGAAGCATCACTTGCCTTTTTGGTAGGGAATGGTAGTTCACTCCTTGATCTTGTTATTATCACACTTCACTACAAGTCAAACAAGAAAACACTAATTCAATTTACATTCCAAACCAATAATCACTCAAACAATTTCACACACACAAGACAATGGAAACCAATTCATGCATGGGAGCATGCACAAGATAGTTTTATTTTGCAAAGGGATCTCTATGGGGTTTTGTAAACTTTGTAATATTCCAAATTGGTCATTTACCAAAGTGGCAAAGTCATTAGCAAGAGGGTTTTGCCCAAAAACTATTTTTAATTCCATTCATCATTTCATGTGGTGAAAAATGTTTTTATTAAGGCAAAACTCTTAAGTTGTTCACCAAATGAGTTGCTATTGCAAAGCTTGGTGTTTTTGGGTCAGTAGGTTTGGTCCAAACTATTTCCTTAAAGTTTTTCTTTCTATAAACATTTTTATAACAAAAACCATTCTTTTTATTTGGCTAGAAAATGACTAAGTCAAGTAATCCAACCTAAATCTTACAAAAATCATTTTTAATACCAAGGGTTGGTTCCTAGGGTCACAACAATCCAATTTGCAAAGGTTTTAATCCAAAAATCATTTTTAAACAATTTTTCTAATCTAAACAAGTACACAAATGTTTTTGCAAATTCAAACAAGTTAACAGATACTATTTGCTAAACTAAGGGCATGGTTGTCTAGGTCTTGTTCTCCTGAATCCAACGACATAAAATTTGTCAGATTTGGACGTGTGGTTTGAAAGTTACAGCAATTACAAATTTGTATTCTAATCAGATCAAAATTGCTTTTAAATTGAATCAGACACGTGGCTTCTTCTAATTGGACAATAACGGTTCGCTCGGATCGCCATCAAAGTGCGTTGGATCTAACTGGAAACGTCGGCAGATGGATGCATACCGCTTCGATCGATCTAATCCCAATGACGCTTTCATCCTACGGTTCAAAGCAACTAGGCCAAGGATGGGCGGCGCTTGACAACAAGGCAGCAATGACGACGGCAGCGGTCGATGCTACAGGAAGCGAGGGAGGAAAATAATGTGCTCACTGTGTTCGCAGACGCCTGGGGAAGCTCAAGGAGGCACTGGTTGGCGAAGGGGCGCACAGATGGGTCGGCAATCTCTCGCCGGAGTCAGGGCGGCGTCGGGCTTGTTCAGATGTTGTCGAAGGCGAGGATAGAGGGCGCCCTAGGACAAACGGAAGGTGCGGTTAGGTTCGTAAGAGCTTGCAGATCATCATCGGGTCCACGGGGATGAGAGGGGAGTCAGGTTTTACCTGGGAGACGTCGTCGGAGAACAGCAGTAGACGGTGGCGTTCAGTGGTGTGTTGGAGTCGAGGTTCTGAGGTGCCTGTGGTCGAATGGAAGGTGCAGGGAGATGCTACAGGAAGTGGGGAATGTGCCTGCGTTCTTGGGGAGGCAAGGAGTGACAAGACACGGCCGGAATTCTCGCCGGAGCGTCGTCGGAGACAGAGACGGTTTGGGGATGATTTGTGCAGTATGGTGGCTCCCAGGTGGTTCCGGTTTGGGGGAAAGGAGAAGTGAAGCATGGCGTTTAACATAGCATGGTAAATGGCGGGTTTAAACCATTCATCAACGCGAATTCAACGGAGTTTACTCGGCAGTAAACGGCGAGGAACGGTCGCTGCGGGGAGGACGAAGAATGAGGGTGGGGTCATTGGCAAGGAAAGAAAGGGAGAAGGGGAGGGGTCCACCAGTCATTGGCTTAGTGGGTTGTTTATGCGGTGAGGAAAAAAACGGTTCGGGCGTGGGAACGGTGGGCTACTGATGGGCTGCTGGGTTGGGTTGGTTTATTTTTTCTGTTTTGTGATTCCTTTTCTTTTTCTATTTCTATTTTTCCTGTTTTGGTTTTCAAACAAACAAACAAGTTTCAATTCAATTCAAATCAACACCAAAACTTTGTAAGTTTGACTTGGTTTTGTTTTGTAGCATAAACCAACTTCCAAAATAAAATAATATTTTAAATTCTTTTAGGTTCCATTTATTAATTAAATAAAATGGACCATGGTTTATTAATAAAATAGGGTTTGGTTTATTTAATAGAATCTCTATTTTAAATCCAAATATTTTCAAAATCAAATCAGTAGGTATCATTTGGAAGTAAATAATACTTGGATACTTGTTTAAAACAAAATATTATTTTACTTTAGGGTCCAATATTAATTAAATAAAGTGGGCCAAGGTTTATTAATCAAATAGGATTTGTTTTATTAATAAAATCTTTATTTGAAACCTAAATATTTTCAAAACCAAATCAGTGGGTTTTATTTGGGAAATATAGGATACTTGGAGATTTGTTTTAAAATAAAATAACATTTTATTTTAGGGTCCATTATTAATCAAATATAATAGACTTTCATTATTATTCCAAATAGGTTTTATTTCATTGAGATATTTATTTTGAATCTAAAATAAAGCCAAAACATTTTAATAGATTTTATTTGTGAATTTCAAATAATTGGAAAAACTTATTTTAAATAATTTAATAAGTTTTGATGTTTCAATTAAAATGGTAAAACCTTTTATTTGAATAAAATTTGTTATTAATTCCTTATTATTTTATTTTAAATAAACCTTTGTTATTTTTATTCAAAACTAAATGTTTTAATTCCCAAAGTTTGGTCAAGGTTTAATTTGGCTTTACAAAATAATCTTTATTTATAAATCCAATTTTTCTTTTGAAAACCAAATCTTTTATTGAAGGATCCAAAATAGTAGTTTCAAAACATTTTAATTTCCTTTATTAAATGTTCATCTTTATGAATCCCTTTAGGATTTTATTTAATTCAAATGGGTTTGAGGTTCCAATTGAATTCAAAAAGTTTCTTCTGGCTCTGAAAATTAAACAAACTTTTATTTTATTCATTTATTTTCACATTACAAGATTTGGAAAATCTTGGGATGTGACAGGCTACCACCCTTAAAATAAATCTCGTCCCGAGATTTGGGAAGGTTAGGGTTACAAGCAAGTTCAAACAACTAGGGTACTACCACCCTTAAAAATTTTCAAACAAAAATTACATATTGTCCTTCTGGGGATCCTAGGAAATACTTTCTCTAAGCAAAACTTTGCATTGTGCCCTTGGTTTCCATTCTTGACTCATGGGCCAAGGTTGAGATCCTTCATAGACTTGTTTAACTTGTTCTTCATCATTTCTGGACAATTTTTTACATAGTGGCCTGGTTCCTTGCATTTGAAACACATCACTTGGCTGATATCTTTCTTTTCCTTTGGTATCATTGCCTTTTGTTTGTTTCTTTGGTTCTTCTTCTTTTCTGGGCATTCATTAGCATAGTGTCCCATCTCTTTGCAATTGTAACATTGCTCTTGAGTAATATCTTTCTTGTTAGGGTTGGGGCATTTCTTCTTCTTCTTGGGTTTCTCCAAAGCTAGGAGTTCTTCTAGTTCATATTCTTCATAGGTGGGAGATCTTTCTCTCTTCTTGAGGCATTGATCTTCATGTTCCTTGGATGCAAGATCCTTGTATCTATAAATATTGCTAGCTTGGGTTCCTTCTAGATTAGCTTCTTTGTCATCCTTGTTGTCATTATCTCTTTGGGAAAAGTTTTCTCCCATGTTGATCATTTGAGTAACCAATCCTTGCAACAATTGGGATTGAAGTTTCAAAATCCTTTGTATGGCTGGGTCTAGTCCATTGTTGTTGGCTAAAAGCTGAGTTGTCTCTTGGCTCAACTGGTTTTGGGTTGCTATAAGTTCTCTCATGTTGTCCTCTTGGTTGTTGTTGTTGTTGTCATCAACCTTGATGTTGGAGTCTTTTGGAGTAGTCATCTGTTTGGTTTGAATGAGGGTTAGGGTAGGCAAGATATTTCTAAGGAAATAGTTCTAATCACACACATCACAATTCACACAAACAATGTGCAAGCATTCACAAACAACTTTTCACTCAAACAACAAAGTTCAAGCACATACTTTGGCAACAAAATATTTTTGTTACACCACATAAGTTGGTGGTTTTGTCTTAACTAAAATATGGTGGTCTATCTATATGGTTCACTTGTAATTCTTTCCTTCCTTCTTGATTCTTCTTGTATGAGATCATGGTTTCTTTGAGGAAAACTCTTGGTTGCAATACTTCAAATGATGTAAGCTCCTTCTAACTTTTGCATTCCCTCAGTCTCTAAATCTTGAGCAAGATTTCCTTGTTTCACTTGTAGTCCTTAGTGGTTTCCAAGTTGGAAGTCCTTGGTGAATATGCCGAAGATGTTGAAGTCATTAGAGTTGAAGAATTTGAAGAAGTCCTTTGCACATGGTGTAGTCTTTGGTCATGGGGTAGGCTTTTCCATCAAGTTGAAGTAGAAGAGAAGTAGAGTTGAAACCAAAATGGTTAAGGAAAGAATTTACAAGATTGTTTTGTAAATAAGTTTTTGGAACAAATACAACACCTATTTTTCTAAGGGTTTTTGTCCAATCCTAGGGTTTAAAAATACTACAGGCAACACAATGCTCTGATACCATCTGTAGGGGTCCCAATCTTATATAAGATAGAGCCTCCTGTGTTTTACAATGCTAGTCCCTGGATCAATAGCTAGCATCCACAGTTTAGATGTAATATCAAGAAACAAAGGTCATATTATAACTTTATAACCAGGAATAACATAATTTTATTACATCAATACATAGCTCATTTGGCTATTACATTACATTGCAGCGGAATAATTATAATCATGGGGTCCTTCATCTTCAAAATGCCACAGGCAGATGTTGGTTGTAGACTTTGTAATCCTAATCAATCAATCTTCACTAAAATCAATCAAACCTGCAACATACAAGTTACGGCCACAAAGGGTCAATACATTTGAATTGTATTGGCAAGTGATACTATAGTAGTATAGTGGAGTCTATCATCTAAATGCATTTGGCTAAGTGGAGTTGAGGCTTGCATTGCTCAAAATAGATTTTTCTTATCATTTTGAAAATACTAAGTTTTTGTTTTGACAAATCACTTACCAAGGCATCTAACAATCAAAGACTGAAGATCCTTTCCAAGGCATCCACCAATCAAAGACTGAAGTGCTTGGCAAAACATTTTTCTCAATCAAAGATTTCAAGATCCTTGTACCAAGCCATCTCTCCATCAATGATTGAATAATTCAAACAACCCTTGTTCAAACCACAAGTTTTAACTTAGAAATTTGAATGATGAGATTCTTGATTGCTTCCATGTCTTGATGCTCAAATTGTCCTTTACCAGGGACATGGCTAAGTACTTAGATTTTACACTCTGCAGAGGTGGTGCACTTTCCCCACAAGACTTGGTTTCCCAAGACAAGATCTTTCAGAAGCTTTCCTTAGACCAAAATGGACGCTCCAACCTATCAAACACTACCACCCACTGTCCATATGGCTAAGTTCTTGCAACCTATATGATCATGGCAGAGCCCATATTGCCAAGTGGTTGCACTTGAAGCTTCTCAACATTTGACATCTCAAATCCTTTGTTCTGGGTGGCATACCACAAGTGAGATACACAATCCAAGTCCATGGCATTGTGAACCACTCAACCAATCTCCACCAAGCAAGCCCATTCCACCTGTGGGATTCATTAACTTAGTTGTTTTATTAAACAAAATCACAAGTCCTCGACTTAGAATATTTTTCCATAGTGTGAATATGTTTTCCACCCATGTTTTCTATTAGCTAGGCTAAGCTTGGTAGTAATAGGAAACTTAACTTAGGAAATCCTACTAAGGATTCATCTACTAGGTTTTCCTATAGCAAGATCTATACTTGGCAAAATCCATGCAAGTTTATTTAGCAAAATCACTAATGCATAGAAAAAGTAATGGGATAGAAAGTATGAAGCATCACTTGCCTTTTTGGTAGGGAATGGTAGTTCACTCCTTGATCTTGTTAGTCTCACACTTCACTACAAGTCAAACAAGCAAACACTAATTCAATTTACATTCCAAACCAATAATCACTCAAACAATTTCACACACACAAGACAATGGAAACCAATTCATGCATGGGAGCATGCACAAGATAGTTTTATTTTGCAAAGGGATCTCTATGGGGTATTCTAAACTTTGTAAGATTCCAAATTGGTCATTTACCAAAGTGGCATAGTCATTATCAAGAGGGTTTTTCCCAAAAACTATTTTTAATTCCATTCATCATTTCATGTGGTGAAAAATGTTTTTATTAAGGCAAAACTCTTAAGTTGTTCACCAAATGAGTTGCTATTGCAAAGCTTGGTGTTTTTGGGTCAGTAGGTTTGGTCCAAACTATTTCCTTAAAGTTTTTCTTTCTATAAACATTTTTATAACAAAAACCATTCTTTTTATTTGGCTAGAAAATGACTAAGTCAAGTAATCCAACCTAAATCTTACAAAAATCATTTTTAATACCAAGGGTTGGTTCCTAGGGTCAGTAAGGTCACAACAATCCAATTTGCAAATGTTTTAATCCAAAAATCATTTTTAAACAATTTTTCTAATCTAAACAAGTACACAAATGTTTTTGCAAATTCAAACAAGTTAACAGATACTATTTGCTAAACTAAGGGCATGGTTGTCTAGGTCTTGTTCTCCTGAATCCAACGACATAAAATTTGTCAAATTTGGACGTGTGGTTTGAAAGTTACAGCAATTACAAATTTGTATTCTAATCAGATCAAAATTCTGTTTTAAATCGAATCATGTACACGTGGCTGCTTCTAATTGGACAATAACGGTTCGCTCGGATCGGCTACTGGGGTGCGTTGGATCTAACTGGAAACGTGCGGCACAGATGGATGTATACCGCTTCGATCAGATCTAATCTCAGCCAGACGTTTCTCATCCTACGGTTCAAAGCAACTAGGCCAAGGATGGGCGGCGCTTGACAGCTGCGCGCGGCGACGACGGTCAGACGACGGCGGGGTCGATGCTACAGGAAGCGAGGGAGGAAAATAATGTGCTCATTGTGTTCGCAGACGCCTGGGGAAGCTCAAGGAGGCACTGGTTGGCGAAGGGGCGCACAGATGGGTCGGCAATCTCTCGCCGGAGTCAGGGCGGCGTCGGTCTTGTTCAGATGTTGTCGAAGGCGAGGATAGAGGGCGCCCTAGGACAAACAGAAGGTGCGGTTAGTTTCGTAAGAGCTTGGAGATCATCATCGGGTCCACGGGGATGAGAGGGGAGTCAGGTTTTACCGGGGAGACGTCGTCGGAGAACAGAGACGGGTATGCGTGGTGGTGTTGGAGTCGAGGTTCTGAGGTGCCCGTGGTCGAATGGAAGGTGCAGGGAGATGCTACAGGAAGTGGGGAATGTGCCTGCATTCTTGGGGAGGCAAGGAGTGGCAAGACACGGCGAATTTCACGAGCGTCGGAGACAGAGACGGTTTGGGGATGATTTGTGCAGTATGGTGGCTCCCAGGTGGTTCCGGTTTGGGGGAAAGGAGGAGTGAAGCATGGCGTTTAACATAGCATGGTAAATGGCGGGTTTAATCCATTCATCAACGCGAATTCAAGGGAGTTTACTCGGCAGTAAACGGCGAGGAACGGTCGCTGCGGGGAGGACGAAGAACAGTAGGGTGTGGGGTCCGCTGGCAGTGAAAGAAAGGGAGAAGGGGAGGGGTCCACCAGTCATTGGCTTAGTGGGTTGTTTATGCGGTGAGGAAAAAAACGGTTCGGGCGTGGGAACGGTGGGCTACTGATGGGCTTCGTGGGCTGCTGGGTTGGGTTGGTTTATTTTTTTCTGTTTTGTGATTCCTTTTCTTTTTCTATTTCTATTTTTCCTGTTTTGGTTTTCAAACAAACAAACAAGTTTCAATTCAATTCAAATCAACACCAAAACTTTGTAAGTTTGACTTGGTTATGTTTTGTAGCATAAACCAACTTCCAAAATAAAATAATATTTTAAATTCTTTTAGGTTCCATTTATTAATTAAATAAAATGGACCATGGTTTATTAATAAAATAGGGTTTGGTTTATTTAATAGAATCTCTATTTTAAATCCAAATATTTTCAAAATCAAATCAGTAGGTATCATTTGGAAGTAAATAATACTTGGATACTTGTTTAAAACAAAATATTATTTTACTTTAGGGTCCAATATTAATTAAATAAAGTGGGCCAAGGTTTAATAATCAAATAGGATTTGTTTTATTAATAAAATCTTTATTTGAAACCTAAATATTTTCAAAACCAAATCAGTGGGTTTTATTTGGGAAATATAGGATACTTGGAGATTTGTTTTAAAATAAAATTACATTTTATTTTAGGGTCCATTATTAATCAAATATAATAGACTTTCATTATTATTCCAAATAGGTTTTATTTCATTGAGATATTTATTTTGAATCTAAAATAAAGCCAAAACATTTTAATAGATTTTATTTGTGAATTTCAAATAATTGGAAAAACTTATTTTAAATAATTTAATAAGTTTTGATGTTTCAATTAAAATGGTAAAACCTTTTATTTGAATAAAATTTGTTATTAATTCCTTATTATTTTATTTTAAATAAACCTTGGTTATTTTTATTCAAAACTAAATGTTTTAATTCCCAAAGTTTGGTCAAGCTTTAATTTGGCTTTACAAAATAATCTTTATTTATAAATCCACTTTTTCTTTTGAAAACCAAATCTTTTATTGAAGGATCCAAAATAGTAGTTTCAAAACATTTTAATTTCCTTTATTAAATGTTCATCTTTATGAATCCCTTTAGGATTTTGTTTAATTCAAATGGGTTTGAGGTTCCAATTGAATTCAAAAAGTTTCTTCTGGCTCTGAAAATTAAACAAACTTTTATTTTATTCATTTATTTTCACATTACAAGATTTGGAAAATCTTGGGATGTGACATTTGGGTTTTAGGGTTTTAGTTTAACTTTTCAAAATGTTTAAATTTCAAGATACATTCATTGATGAATGCATTTCACTTGATTGAAATTTTGTTGGATTCCCTTTTCATTCAAATTTTATTCAAGAAGGGTTTTGATGTTTCCATTTAGAAGCAAAATGTTTCTTTTCACCCTAAATTCCAACAATTATTTCTTTTGTTTATTTATTTTTCGCATTTCAAAATTTGGAAAATTTTTGGATGTGACAGGCTACCACCCTTAAAAGAAATCTCGTCCCGAGATTTGGGAAGGCTAGAGGTTACAAGTTGGCTTCAAGACAACTAGAGTGTTACCACCCTTAAAATATTTTCAACTAGATTACATCTTGGCTTACTTGGGGTCTTGATGTAACTTCTCTGGACAGTTGTTTGCATAATGTCCTTTGTTTCCACACTTGAAACATGTGATAAGGTTGAGATCTTGAGGTGTATTCTCTGGACAATATGATGCATAATGGCCTAGCTCTTTGCAGTGGTTGCACATCACTTGGCTAATATCCTTCCTCATCTTTGGTTTCACTATCTTTTGTTTGTCTTCTTGGCTCTTCTTCTTCTTTGGTACCATTTCCTCTTGTTTATTTCCTTGGTTCTTCTTCTTTTCTGGACATTCATAAGCATAGTGTCTCATCTCTTTGCAATTATAACATTGCACCTGGCTAATGTCTTGCTTGCGGGGGTTGGGGATTTTCTTCTTTCTCTTGGGTCTCTCCAAAGCTAGGAGTTCTTCTAGTTCATGTTCTTCATATCTCACCTAAAAGGTGGGAAATCTTTCTCTCTTCTTGGGGCAGTCACTAGAGATATGACCTTCTTCTCCACAAGAGTAGCACTTTGTGGTCACTTTGTATGTGGCCTTATGAGGTATGGTTCTAACTTTGCGTTCATCCTTCTTGGTAGAAGTTGTTCCCTTATGGAGGTTTCCAAACACTTGATGCATTCCATCTTGTTTCATTTTTTTAACTATGGGATAGATGGGGCATTGGATAGGGACATGATCATTTCCTTCACATAGGAAACAAGTAACTTGAGATGTGGGGCATTGTTTAGTTGGATGTTTCTCTTCAAAATTAGGGAATTGATATTCATGCTATTTATAAGTGTGTTCCATGTCTCCACAAATATTGCAAGCTTGAGTTCCTTCTATAATATCATCCTTGATATCATTGTTGTCACAATCACTTTGGGAAAGGTTGTCTCTCATGTTGATCATTTGATTGGTCATCCTTTGCAACAATTGGGATTGGATTTCCAAAAACTTTTGCATGGTTGGGTCTAACTCAATGTTGTTGGCCAAAACTGAGTTATCACTTGATTCAGCTGGGCTTGGGTTGCTAGAAGTTGTTCTCTCATGTGCATCTCTTGGTTGTTGTTGTCACCATCCTTGATGTTGGAGTTTCTTGGAGAAGTCATCTGTTTGGGTTGGATTGGGATTAGAATAGGCAAAATATTTCTGGGAAGAATTATAATCACACACAACAATTCACATAAACAATTTGCAAGCAATTCAAAACAAATATTCCCATCAAACAACAAGATTCAAGCACATTTTAGGCAACAAAATATTTTTGCTACACCACATAAGTTGGTGGGATCAAACTAATCACTAGTATGGTGGTCCAACTATGGTGTTCACTTGAGATCATCACATCCTTCTTAGTTGTTTCTTCATGAATAAAATCATGGTTTCCTTCGAAAAAAATCTTGCATCTTGGTCACAAAACTTCAAAGGTGATGATGGTTCCTTCTAGGTTGTGTTTCCTTAGTCTTCAAGTCTTGAGTAACATTCTTGTATCACTTGTATTCCTTAGTGATGTCCAAGTTGAAGTCCTCGATGAAACTAAAGTTGAAGTCATTGGTGATGTTGAAGTCCTTGATCATGATGAAGTCTTTGTCCATCAAGTTTGTAAAGGGAGAGATATAGAATCAAAACCAAAAATATCGAGGAAAGAGTGTACAAGATTGTTTGTAAATAAGTTTGAACAAATACAACTCCTATATTTTTCTAAGGGGTTGTGTCTAATCCTAGGGTTACAATCCTACAGGCAACACAGTGCTCTGATACCATCTGTAGAGGTCCCAACCTGATAAGGTAGAGATCCCTGTGTTTATAATTCTAGTCCTTGGATCAATAGCTAGAATCCACAGTTTAAGATGTAATATCAAGAAACAAAGGTCATAATACAACTTTATAACCAGGAATAAAATAATTCATTACATCTTACATAGCTCATATGGCTATCTCATTACAATGCAGCAGATATAACTATAGCATGGAGTACTTCATCTTCAAAGTGCCACAGGAAATCATGTTGGTTGTAGACTTGTAATCCTATTCAACACACTTCACTAACATTAAACAAACCTGCAACATAATAAGTTACAGCCACAAGGGTCAATACATTTCAATTGTATTGGCAAGTGATACTATGGTAGAATAGTGGTATCTATCATCTATATGCATTTGGCTAAGTGGATCTTAGGCTTGCTTTGCTCAAAATAAGGTTTTCCTTATAAGTTGAAAACACTAAGTTTTTGTTTGTCAAAATCACCCAAGGAATCTACCAATAAAATTGGTGATCCTTTACCCTTGTTCAACCACAAGTTTTTAACTTAGAAATTGGAATGAGGATATCCTTGATAGCTTCCATGTCTTGATGCTAAAATTGTCCATTGCCGGGGACACGACTAAGTACTTAGATTTTACTCTCTCGAGAGTTGGTGCACTTTCCCCACAAGACTCGACATGCATCGAGACAAGATCTTTCAGAAGCCTTCCCCTAGACCAAATGGACGCGTTCCAAACCTATCACCCCCTACCACCTTCTGTCCATCTGGCTAATTTATTGTAACCTATATGATCCAGGCAGAGCCCATAATGCCATGTGGCTGCACTTTAAGCTTCTCAACATTTGACATCTCAAATCTCTTTGTTCATGGGTGGCTTTCCACAAGTGTGATACCAAGTTTCCCCAGTATACTGGACTTGTGATACACAAGTTTTCTCCAATATATTGGACTTGTGTAACTACTCAACACAAACCTTTCATTCCATTCCACCCAGGTGATTCATTCACATAGTTGTTTTATTAAAAAAACACAAGTCATAGACCTAGAAATATTTCCATAGCATGAATATAATCCACCCTTGTTTTCTACTAGCTAGGCTAATAATAATAGTAGCAAGAATCTTAACTTAGGGAAAATTTTACTAAGGCATCATCTACTAGGATTTCCCATGGCATAGAATACTTAATAAAAATTCCATGCAAGTCCTACTCAAAATATCACTAATGCATAGTCAAAATATTAGGACAAAATGTATGAAGCATCACTTGCCTTTTTAGTAGAGAATATAGGTTCACTCCTTGATCTTGAAATGGTCACACTCTTCAAGGTTCACTACAATTCAATCAAGCAAGCACATATTCAAACTAGCATTCAAACAATTTACCACATAAAATAAAGAAACAAAACAATGCATGTAAGCATGCAAAAGATTGTTTTATTTGTAAAGGTGGTTTATAATAGTTTGAAAACATTTTAAAACACATATTGGTCAATTATAAAAGTGGCAAAACCATTTAAAATAAAGTTAGTGAAAATGGGCCATTTAAATCATTTTTGTCTTGCTAGAAATGATTTAAATCAAAGTAATAAATTCTAGTGTTTGCCATGTATGTTTTTAAACACAAATGTATTATTTATGGTCAAAGTGTTTAAAACAAATCCATTTACAAAAGGTTTCACTCTAAAACCATTTTTAAATCAAAGCAACATTTTTGTTTTATTAGAAATGCTTTTTACTCAAAGGAATAATTTCTTAGTGTCACAAAATATACTTTTAAATCAAAAAGTTAGTTTTTATAGTCAGTAGGTTTAAAGAAAATCATTTGCAAGATTTTACCCTAAAATCATTTTTATAATAATAGCAACATTTTTGTTTTACTAAAATGCCTTTATTCAAAAGGAATAATTTTCTAGGGTTAATCAAATACATTTTTAAATCCAAAACTTAGGGTTTAGGGTCAGAGAGTTTAAATCAAACCATCTGCAAAAGTTTTTACTCAAAAATCAATTTTAGAATAAATTTTATACACAAAATAGGCCTAGAAATGTTTCTGCAAAAACATTCAATTTTCCAGATGCAAAATACTAAACTAAGGGCATGGTTACAAAGTTTTATTTTTCCTGATTCCAATGATATAAAATTTGCAAATTTTGGACGTGTGGATTATGAATTTTTCAAATCCAAACACTAAATAGAAAAGTTTCTGTTTTTAAAACAATAGACTGGCCACGTGGCGTGATCTAACTTGCGCGTACCAGTTCGGCTAGATCGATCAATACAGACCGTTGGATCTAACGGAAATCGCAAGGCACACAGCACACGATACCCTTCGTTTAGTGATTCTATCCCTATCGCTGGATCTAAATCTAACGACTCAGAGAGCACTGACCAAGGACTGGCAGCGCTCGACGATGGCGCACGGTGGCGATGCTCTGTCAGCAACGTCTCGATGACTATAGGAAGTGAGGAAGAGGGGGAATGGTCTCACCGAGTTTGCCATGGCGTGGGGATGCTCGAGGTTGATGTGGACATCCCATCTATTGATACAACCGTTGTACCTACAGCTACACACATACAAGGACCTATCACTCGATCTCGTGCCAAACAACTTAACTATCAGGTACTTTTGTTTCTTGGAACTATTCCTCACATACATGAGAATATGATGCTGCCTAAATCAGATGTATTTCTTACTCTTAGGAATGATGGACCAAGAATGGATGAGAGGGACAAGCATTGGAGCATGGTCATGCATGGAGATGGCAGCAAGCATGTGATGATTAAAGAGAAGGCCATGGATGAAGATTTCAGAACTTTGAGGCCACCATAATGAAGAAAGAAGGCTTGAACGAAATATTAAAGATTAATACTTCACAAATTCGTCCATAGCTTAATATGGTGCTGCGAAACCTTTATTTTGGGCCAGGCCCATGTAATTTTCGCAGGATTTTAAATAGCCACTGTTTAGAGTCTGTATTTGAGGATAAAAGGACTTCTAGGTTTGGATTCGGCCACCACTTCTATGGCTGGCAGAAACCCCACCTTTTCCTCCTTAAATTCTCCCCTTAGCCGTCACCTTAGACTCGGATTTTGTTTAGACATTAAGTTAGCCATCATAGCAACTTCGCCAAGGCTCGAGCGTCGCAGAGGCCTCTTGTACTTCGCACCTATACAGGATCCCGCCTTATCAATAAAGCTTTCATCTTAATCCGCAATATCTCGATTGCAATATTAGTTCTTACTTGTTCTCGATTTCAGGTAGGAATTAAGACCCTCGCTAGTCAGGCTTATCGTGTTTCCGCAGGATCATTAACCTCTAGGAGATTGGCCTAGCGATTGCATTGGCGCTCGTGTCCGCACGTGTAGTCAGATCGTCAAGCCCGAACTCCACCAAATCGACCATTATCATCTCATCGAAAGATCGGACACCTTTGCCCTATCAAGTGGTATCAGAGCCCAGGTTGCTCGGTGAGATTTTACTGTTTTTCGTAGATTAGATCTGTTTTACCTATAACCCACGAAAAAGCCAAAAACACAGTTAGAGTTTAGATCCATCCCATCACCAATCTACGCCTTGCATTACCTTTTCAGTTTTTCATTGTTGAATTTGTGTCTGCATCATCGCGTCGAGTTGCTGGTCTTAGTGTCTCGTCCCTTAGAGTTTCGAGTTCTGATCACAGGAGTCACCGCCACACTCGCAGATCACCGCCACCATATTCCGCCACCATAAACCCTAAAACTCTGCCACTGCCTTCCTACCGCAACATGGATCCGATCACCTTTCCTGCCGCGGCACGAGTCCGAGTTGAGTTATTGTTTCCTAGTTTTTTTCCTTTTACTCTCCTTCCTTATTGTTTTCGTGTTGAGCTAAAGTCAGTGTCGAGCTAAAAGTTCAGTCGTAAGTCCAGAAGGAGAGCAAAAAAATCTGGAACCGCCTCTGAAAAAATTTCTGGCTATACTGATTTTCGGCTCCGAGGATCACTTTTCTCCATCGGTCGTTATAGCGATATTTTTTTGGCGCCTGCGCGCTTTCCGGAGCATAATACAAAAATTTCGACAAATTTTTTTTGGGGCTAACCTGTTTCTAGACCCCGCCGATCAGTTCTAGACACTCGCCATCATAGTAATTTTCGACATCTTGGTTCGCTTTTCAGGGTGCCATATCATCAGACATTGCTTGTTGTGTCGCGTCGTGACATAGTTGGTGATCTAGGCTCGCGTCTCTAGTACGGTCTAGCCTAGGACCAGCACAGTACCGTCGTTGAGCATTCTTTCAACATTTGCATTGCTATTTTGATAATTGCTAACCCCTTTGCTAAGCCTTCCCAGAGGTCCACAGATTTCTCCACGTGCGGTGTCTCGACTCCTGGTAATCGCTCGGTTCAATCTTTGGACCCACTGCTACTCGCGGTTGAACATCACCTTTTCCTGCTGTTTGGTAAGAACTTGTAAGAGATTCGTATATTGCTTGACGGATTACGCGTGCCTTCCACCATATTTCCATAGTTATAGGCATATATACCTGTGCTTTTAAAGGACTAACCATGGCAGATAATTCGCGTAACCCTGCCACAATGACGAACCAAGAACTACATGCCCACTTCTCTGAGCTATTGGTCGGTCGCGCTGAAGATGTGGATGCATGACTAGAGGAGTTTGACACCAAACTCACCAATGCCATGGACAAGATCGATGGACTCGAGAAATCCTTCAACGATAAGCTTGACGCTTGGTTCAAGGAGGTTTTGGACAGGTTGCCGGCACCCGCACCCGCCCCATTGGCACCTCGGCATGGCGCACGACGCATTCCGATCACAGGTCATACTGTTGGTTAAGCTGTCGCCGCACCTCAGGCGGATACCGCTGCAGATGAGGCACCTCAGGCTTCCACCGCGGCTGCTGCTGCGACATTGGGGGCAGACGACGGGTACTACTACGACCTCGACGACGACGATCTGTTTGACTAGGAGGTTGAACAACCTCCACACCCTGCTGGCAGACCCCGACATTACCACCGCAACGCTCGACCACCGGTACGTGATGATGATCATGTTGCAAAGCTTAAATTAAATATTCCATCTTTTGAGGGTAAATATAATCCTGATGCATATCTTACATGGAAGATGGAAGTAGAACAACGTTTTGCATGTTTAAAATATCCTGAGAATATGTGTGTTAGTGCTGCTACATGTGATTTTACTAAATTTGCTTCTCTTTGGTGGTCTGAGTATTGTCGTTTAAATCCTACTACTATTCCTCGTACTTGGACTGCTTTAAAAACTGCTATGCGTGTTCGTTTTGTGCCTCCCACTTATCAACGTGATTTACTAAAGAATCTGACACGTTTGGAACAAGGGAAAAATTATGTAGAAGAGTATTATCAGGAATTGCAAACGGGGATGGTTCGGTGTGTTCTTGTTGAAACTACTGAACAAATGTTTGCACGTTTCTTTGGTGGATTAAACAAGGACATTCAACACATATTAGACTATAAGGAATATAATTCCATCACTCGTTTGTTTCATCTTGCTTGCAAAGCTGAACGTGAAGTGCAGGATCGTCAAACACCATGGAGGAGGACTAATAATTCTGCAGGTCGCACATCCACTTGGACATCCCGACAATCAGCGCCTTCTTCTCGTGATTCTCCACCGGCTACTACCACATCCAAGGCCATCACAAGATTTCCGTCAGTTGTTCTCCACCGTCATCCAATGCTCCTGCTCGTAGTGCATCTTCTATGGCTTCCACGGGTAAAACAAAGGATATACAATGACTCAAGTGTTGGGGTTTTGGTCATATTGAGAGACAGTGCACAACACAACGTGTTATGATGGTGCGTGATGATGGTCAATATGATTCAGCAAGTGACTTTGATGAAGATACATCGGCTCTTATTTCTGCTCGAGATGTAGACAATTGTGATTCTGATGAAGAGACAGAGGTAATGGGAGCTGAAACTGCTGATCAATACAAGAGCTTAGTTACACAATGTGTGTTGAGTGTGCAATTGAGAAAATCTGAGCATGATCAACGCCACAACCTATTCCAAACACGTGATGTTGTCAAGGAAAGAGCTATAAGGATCATCATTGATGGAGGGAGTTGTAATAATCTGGCTAGTGTTGACATGGTAGAGAAGCTTGCACTTCCAACAAGACAACGCACACATTCATATTACATCCAATGGTTTGAGAGTTCTCGCAAGATCAAGGTAACAAGAACGGTATGCGTGCATTTTACTATTGGTACATATTCTGATTTTGTTGATTGTGATGTTGTACCTATGCAAGCTTGTTCTTTGTTACTTGGTAGACCATGGCAATTTGATAGAGAATCTGTTCATAATGGCAAAACTAATCAGTATTCTCTTATGCATGATGGAAATAAAATTGGTCTAAAACCTATGACTCCCAAACAGATTTTAAAATATGATCTTGCTTGAGCTAGTAGAGCTAAAAACGAGGAGAAAAATAAAAGTGAGAATCAGATTGTTGCTATAGATTTTGTACCACCAAAGAACACTAAATTTGATTCTAAACATGCTACTAAAATTCGTTTGAAGAGTCCATGTATGCTTGCAAATAAAATTGATATTGCTGAACTAGATGTAAACAATACTCAATGTTATGCAATTATCTGCAAAGAGGTTTTGTTTTCATTTGAGGATATGCCTCCTTCTTTCCCACCCGCTATTGCTAATCTTTTGCAGGAATATGGGGACGTTTTTCCCGCTGAGATGCCACTAGGACTACCTCCTATTAGAGGAATTGAGCACCAAATTGATCTAATTCCTAGTGCTACGTTGCCCAACCGCGCGCCATATAGAACCAATCCAGAGGCGACAAAGGAGATACAACGCCAAATTCAGGAATTACTCGACAGAGATCATATTCGTGAGTCCCTTAGCCCATGTGTTGTTCCTATTATTTTGGTACCTAAGAAAGATGGTTCTTCGCGCATGTGTACTGATTGTAGAGCTATCAATAGTATTACTATTCGATGTCGTCATCCTATTCCACGTTTGGATGACATGCTTGATGAATTGAGTGGCTCTACCATGTTTTCTGAAGTTGATTTGCGTAGTGGTTACCACCAGATTCGTATGAAATTGGGAGATGAATGGAAAACAACATTTAAAACTAAGTTCGGTTTATATGAGTGGTTAGTTATGTCGTTTGGTTTAACTAATGCACCCAGCACTTTCATGAGATTAATGAACGAAGTTTTGCGTGCTTTCATTGGACGTTTTGTGGTAGTCTACTTTGATGATATTCTGATTTATAGCAAATCTTTAGAGGATCATTTGGACCATTTACGTGCTATTTTCAATGCTTTACGTGATGCACGTTTGTTTGGTAATCTTGAGAAGTGCACCTTTTGTACCAATCGAGTTGCGTTTCTTGGCTATGTTGTTACATCACAGGGTATTGAAGTGGATCCAGCCAAGATTGAAGATATTGAGAATTGGCCACAGCCCAAGACGGTCACACATGTGAGGAGTTTTCTTGGCCTCGCTGGTTTTTATAGGTGCTTTGTCAAAGACTTTGGATCAATTGCTGCGCTGCTGAATGAACTTACCAAGAAGGATGTGCCCTTTGTTTGGGGCGATGCACAACAACAGGCCTTCGTGATATTGAAAGATAAGCTAACACATGCTCCCTTACTCCAACTTCCTGATTTTAATAAGACTTTTGAGCTTGAATGTGATGCTAGTGGAATTGGTTTGGGAGGTGTGTTATTACAAGAGGGAAAACTTGTTGCATATTTTAGTGAGAAATTGAGTGGGGCTAGTCTGAACTATTCTACTTATGATAAATAATTATATGCATTGGTTCGGACATTAGAAACTTGGCAACATTATCTATGGCCTAAAGAATTTGTTATACATTCTGATCATGAATCTTTGAAGCATATTCGTAGTCAAGCTAAGTTGAATCGTCGTCATGCAAAGTGGGTTGAATTTATTGAGTCTTTTCCTTATGTTATCAAACACAAAAAGGGTAAAGATAATATTATTGATGATGCTTTGTCGCGTTGTTATACTTTGTTATCTCAACTTGACTTCAAAATATTTGGATTGGAAACTATTAAGGAACAATATGTGCATGATGCTGAATTTAAAGATGTGTTGCAGAATTGTAGAGATGGTAGAACATGGAACAAGTTCGTCTTCAATGATGGATTTGTGTTCCGTGCTAACAAACTATGCATTCCAGATAGTTCTGTTCGTCTTTTGTTGTTACAGGAGGCGCATGGAGGAGGATTGATGAGACACTTTGGTGTCAAGAAAACGGAGGATGTTCTTGCTACACACTTCTTTTGGCCACGTATGCGTCGAGATGTTGAGAGATTTGTGACACGCTGCACTACTTGTCAAAAAGCTAAGTCTCGCCTTAATCCACATGGTTTATATATGCCTCTTCCTGTTCCTAGTGTTCCTTGGGAGGATATTTCTATGGACTTTGTTTTGGGATTGCCACGTACACAGAAAGGGAGGGATAGTATTTTTGTTGTTGTGCATCGGTTTTCTAAGATGGCACACTTTATTCCTTGTCATAAAACGGATGCTGTGCATATTACTGATTTGTTCTTTCGTGAAATTGTTCATTTACATGGTGTGCCAAATACTATTATTTCTGATCGTGATACTAAATTTCTTAGCCACTTTTGGAGATGTTTATGGGCTAAGTTGGCGACTAAATTGTTGTTTAGTACTACATGTCATCCCCAAACTGATGGAGAAACTGAAATAGTAAATAGAACTTTGTCTACTATGTTGCGGCTGTTTTAAAGAACTTAAAATTGTGGGAAGAGTGTTTACCTCATATAGAATTGGCTTATAATCGTTCATTGCATTCTACCACAAAGATGTGCCCGTCTGAGATCGTGTATGGTTTTGTTCCTCGTGCACCTATTGATTTATTGCCTTTACCTTCTTCGGTGCAAAATAATTTGGATGCTACTCAACGCGTTGAAATGATATTAAACTTGCATAAGACTACTAAAGATAACATAGAACACATGAATGCTAAGTATAAACTTGTTGGGGATAAAGGGAGAAAGCATGTTGTGCTTGATGTTGGAGATCTTGTTTGGTTACATTTGCATAAAGATCGTTTTCCTGATTTACGCAAGTCTAAGTTAATGCCACGTGTTGCTGGTCGTTTTAAGGTGTTAGAGAAAATAAACGATAATGCATATAAACTTGAGTTGCCTGCACTTTTTGGTACGGTTAGTCCTACGTTTAACATTGCAGATTTGAAGCCTTACTTTGGTGAGGAAGATGAGATAGCGTCAAGGACGACTTCAATTCAAGAAGGGGAGCATGATGTGGACATCTCATCTATTGATACAACCGTTGTACCTACAGCTACACACATACAAGGACCTATCACTCGATCTCGTGCCAAACAACTTAACTATCAGGTACTTTCGTTTCTTGGAACTATTCCTCACATACATGAGAATATGATGCTGCCTAAATCAGATGTATTTCTTACTCTTAGGAATGATGGACCAAGCATGGATGAGAGGGACAAGCATTGGAGCATGGTCATGCATGGAGATGGCAGCAAGCATGTGATGATTCAAGAGAAGGCCACGGATGAAGATTTCAGAACTTTGAGGCCACCATAATGAAGAAAGAAGGCTTGGACGAAATATTCAAGATTAATACTTCACAAATTCGCCCATAGCTTAATATGGTGTTGCGACACCTTTATTTTGGGCCAGGCCCATGTAATTTCCGCAGGATTTTAAATATCCACTTTTTAGAGTCCGTATTTGAGGAGAAAAGGACTTCTAGGTTTGGATTCGGCCACCACTTCTATGGCTGGCAGAAACCCCACCTTTTCCTCCTTAAATGCTCCCCTTAGCCGTCACCTTACACTCAGATTTTGTTTAGACATTAAGTTAGCCATCATAGCAACTTCGCCAAGGCTCGATCATCGTAGAGGCCTCTTGTACTTCGCACCTATACAGGATCCCACCTTATCAATAAAGCTTTCATCTTAATCCGCAATATCTCAATTGCAATATTAGTTCTTACTTGTTCTCGATTTCAGGTAGGAATTAAGACCCTCGCTGGTCAGGCTGATCGTGTTTCCGCAGGATCAGTAACCTCCAGGAGATTGGCCTAGCGATTGCATTGGCGCTCGTGTCCGCACGTGTAGTCGGATCGTCAAGCCCGAACTCCACCAAATCGACCATTATCATCTCATCGAAAGATCGGACACCTTTGCCCTATCAGAGGTGGTCTCTGACAGCCAAGGGGCGCACGAGGATGACAACAATTGCTCACCGGAGTTCTTTCTGGCGACGGGCGCGCTTTATCGTTAACGAAGGTGAGGCTACAAGTCACGGAAAAGCCATCTGCGAGTGGAGTTAGATGCACAAGACGAAGGAGAGTGCAAGAGTCTCTTTGAGGGGGAGAGGCGCGGTCAAGGTTTACCGGGGGAGATCGTAGGAGTCAGGGCAGGTGATGGTGGCGCTCAGTCATCGACGTTGCCGAGCCTCTAGGGCGCGCGCGGGAGAGATGAGAGTATGGGCAGATGCGCACGTTGATGGCTAACACTCTCATGCAAGTTAGGGGCAAGGGGATGGCCGGGTTTGACGGGGAGCTCGTCGGAGCAGTGGTGGTGTTGGCGAGAAATTCTCGCAGCCTGGTGGCGGAGAGGGACTGGGGTCTAAGGGGAAATGAGAGAGGGGACGATGGTGTTTAAGAGGGCGTGATCACGAATAGGAATTACTCGGCCATTAACATGAATTTACTCCACGGATTTAACATAGAAATGGTGACGGGGTTTGGGGAAGAACGGGTCTGCGAGTGGAGACGATGGTGAGTTGACGGTGGGACCTGGTGGTCAGCGAAGTGAGGAGAGGTACGGTGGGGTCGTGGAGTCAGTGACTGTGGGGGTTAATCTGTGGCTGATAAAACGTTTCGGAGGGGGAGAGGGAGAGAGTGGGCTTGCTGTTTGGCCTGTTGGGCTAGGTTAGGTTGGGTAGGTTTAGTTGGGTCGAGTTTGTTTCATTTTTTTTCTCGTTCTTTTTCCTTTTTCTATTTTATTTTCTGTTTTGGTTTGATTCAAAAGATTTCAAACCCTCTTTTTATTTCAAAACTTATCCAAACTTTTAGTATGTTTTAATACTGTTTAATAATGTATTTTAAAGTCCATTTTATATTATTTTCTCATATTCCCTTAGGGTTTATTATTTATTTAAAAATAGCCATTTGTCTTAATTTAAATAAGTTTTTGAATATGGTTCCAATCCATATTATTTAATTTAAATGATTTAAACATCTGTTTTAAATTCAAATGTTTCTCAAACTTCTATTTGAATTCCAATTTCACCAAACCTTTTCAATATGTTTTAAATCATTTATGAGTTGATTAGTTGGCCCACTTTGAAAAATATTCAAATATTTTCTAATGACTTATTTTGTATTTATTTAAATGAATTAAATATGGTTCCAAACCATATAATTATATTTAATTAATCCTTAATTGTTTTTAAGTTAATTAGATAGCTTTTAAACCATTTTGGCAATTTTAATTATTTTCCCATGATTTAATTAATCCTTTTTATTAGGAATTTAGTCTTTATTCAAATAAAATTGAATTTGGTTAATGCCATATAATTTTATTTGAATATTCTTTATCCCTTTATTTTATTTGGATTATCTTTATTCCATTTGCTTATGGATTTAATTCAAGTTTTAAATTGTCTTCTAAATAATTTTCTTGGGATTTATTATTTAGTTTAGGCAATTTGTCTTTATTTAAATAAAATTAAATTTGGTTTAATCCATATGATTTTACTTAAATAATCTTTTACTCCTTTATATTATTCGATAACTTCCATTTGTTTATGTATTTGGCCTAGATTTAATTTGGCTTTTAAATATTCCTTATTTATTTATTTCTTTCTTTATCTTATAATATCCATATCTTTTCATTTATAGATCCAAAACTGGTGATTCCAATTTGTTTGATTTTATTTAATATTTGTTTATCCTTTTAAATCCTTTTAGGATTATTTTGCTCACAGTTTGGTATGGATTTTAGCTAGGAGCTTTATTAGATTTGGAAATTATTTCCTTTTATCTTTATTAAATTCATAAGTTTTTATCTATGGCTCCAAATTAAATGAAACCAATTTCTATGGTTTTATAATATTTTTGTTTATCATTTTTTATCATTTATAAAATGTTTTTGATAGATTTTTATATGGATCAAATCCATAGTCTTAGAGAGAGATCTTGGAAATGATTTCCTTCCATTTTGGGTTTTAGGGTTTTAGTTTAACTTTTCCAAATGTTTAAATTTCAAGATACATTCATTGATGAATGCATTTCACTTGATTGAAATTTTGTTGGATTCCCTTTTTATTCAAATTTTATTCAAGAAGGGTTTTGATGTTTCCCATTAGAAGCAAAAAGTTTCTTTTCACCCTAAATTTCAAAAATTATTTCTTTCGTTTATTTATTTTTCACATTTCAAAATTTGGAAAATTTTGGGATGTGACAGGTTACCACCCTTAAAAGAAATCTCGTCCCGAGATTTGGGAAGGCTAGAGGTTACAAGTTGGCTTCAAGACAACTAGAGTGCTAACACCCTTAAAAGATTTTCAACTAGATTACATCTTGGCTTACTTAGGGTCTTGATGTAACTTCTCTGGACAGTTGTTTGCATAATGTCCTTTGTTTCCACACTTGAAACATGTGATAAGGTTGAGATCTTGAGGTGTATTCTCTGGACAATATGATGCATAATGGCCTGGCTCTTTGCAGTGGTTGCACATCACTTGGCTAATATCCTTCCTCATCTTTGGTTTCACTATCTTTTGTTTGTCTTCTTGGCTCTTCTTCTTCTTTGGTACCATTGCCTCTTGTTTATTTCCTTGGTTCTTCTTCTTTTCTGGACATTCATAAGCATAGTGTCTCATCTCTTTGCAATTATAACATTGCACCTGGCTAATGTCTTGCTTGCTGGGGTTGGGGATTTTCTTCTTTCTCTTGGGTCTCTCCAAAGCTAGGAGTTCTTCTAGTTCATGTTCTTCATATCTCACCTCAAAGGTGGGAAATCTTTCTCTCTTCTTGGGGCAGTCACTAGAGATATGACCTTCTTCTCCACAAGAGTAGCACTTTGTGGTCACTTTGTATGTGGCCTTATGAGGTATGGTTCTGACTTTGCATTCATCCTTCTTGGTAGAAGTTGTTCCCTTATGGAGGTTTCCAAACACTTGATGCATTCTATCTTGTTTCATTTTTTGAACTATGGGATAGATGGGACATTGGATAGGACATGATCATTTCCTTCACATAGGAAACAAGTAACTTGATATGTGGGGCATTGGTTAGTTGGATGTTTCTCTTCACAATTAGGGCATTGATCTTCATGCTCTTTATAAGTGTGTTCCATGTCTGCACAAATATTGCAAGCTTGATTTCCTTTTATAATATCATCCTTGATATCATTGTTTTCACAATCACTTTGGTAAAGTTTGTCTCTCATGTTGATCATTTGATTGGTCATACTTTGCAACAATTGGGATTGGATTTCCAAAAAACATTGCATGGTTGGGTCTAACTCAATGTTGTTAGCAAAAAACTGAGTTATCACTTGATTCAACTTGGCTTGGGTTGCTAAAAGTTGTTCTCTCATGTGCATCTCTTGGTTGTTGTTGTCACCATCCTTGATGTTGGAGTTTCTTGGAGAAGTCATCTGTTTGGGTTGGATTGGGATTAGAATAGGCAAAAGATTTCTAGGGAAGAATTATAATCACACACAACAATTCACATAAACAATGTGCAAGCAATTCAAAACAAATATTCCCATCAAACAACAAGATTCAAGCACATTTTAGGCAACAAAATATTTTTGCTACACCACATAAGTTGGTGGGATCAAACTAATCACTAGTATGGTGGTCCAACTATGGTGTTCACTTGAGATCATCACATCCTTCTTAGTTGTTTCTTCATGAATAAAATTATGGTTTCCTTGGAAAAACATCTTGCATCTTGGTCACAAAACTTCAAAGGTGATGATGGTTCCTTCTAGGTTGTGTTTCCTTAGTATTCAAGTCTTTAGTAACATTCTTGTCTCACTTGTAGTCCTTAGTGATGTCCAAGTTGCATTCCTTGATGAAACTAAAGTTGAAGTCATTGGTGATGTTGAAGTCCTTGCTCATGATGAAGTCTTTGTCCATCAAGTTTGAAAAGGGAGAGATATAGAATCAAAACCAAAAAGATTGAGGAAAGAGTGTACAAGATTGTTTGTTAATAAGTTTGAACAAATCAACTCCTATATTTTTATAAGGGGTTTTGTCCAATCCTAGGGTTACAATCCTACAGGCAACACAGTGCTCTGATACCATCTATAGAGGTCCCAACCTGATAAGGTAGAGATCCCTGTGTTTATAATGCTAGTCCCTGGATCAATAGCTAGCATC
The DNA here is from genome assembly GCA_030063025.1 of Avena longiglumis. Lineage (NCBI taxonomy): Eukaryota > Viridiplantae > Streptophyta > Magnoliopsida > Poales > Poaceae > Avena > Avena longiglumis. The sequence goes on along the minus strand of CP125977.1, from coordinate 112,204,124 downwards.
CACAGTTTAAGATGTAATATCAAGAAACAAAGCTCATAATACAACTTTATAACCAGGAATAAAATAATTCATTACATCTTACATAGCTCATATATCTATCTCATTACAATGCAGAATATATAACTATAGCATGGAGTCCTTCATCTTCAAAGTGCCACAGGCAATCATGTTGGTTGTAGACTTGTAATCCTATTCAACACACTTCACTAACATCAAACAAACCTGCAACATAATAAGTTACAGCCACAAGGGTCAATACGCTTAAATTGTATTGGCAAGTGATACTATTGTAGAATAGTGGTATCTGTCATCTATATGCATTTGGCAAAGTGGAGCTTAGGCTTTCTTTGCTCAAAATAAGGTTTTCCTTATAAGTTGAAAACACTAAGTTTTTGTTTGTTAAAATCACCCAAGGCATCAACCAATAAAATTGGTGATCCTTTACCCTTGTTCAACCACAAGTTTTTAACTTAGAAATTAGGATGAGGAGATCCTTGATAGCTTCCATGTCTTGATGCTCAAATTGTCCATTGTCGGGGACACGGCTAAGTACTTAGATTTTACTCTCTCGAGAGGTGGTGCACTTTCCCCACAAGACTCGACATGCATCGAGACAAGATATTTCAGAAGCCCTCCCCTAGACCAAATGGACGCGTTCCAAACCTATCACCCCCAACCACCTTTTGTCCATCTGGCTAAGTTATTGCAACCTATATGATCCAGGCAGATCCCATAATGCCATGTGGCTGCACTTGAAGCTTGTCAACATTGACATCTTAAATCTCTTTGTTCCTAGGTGGCTTTCCACAAGTGTGATACCAAGTTTTCCCCAGTATACTGGACTTGTGATACACAAGTTTTCTCCAATACTGGACTTGTGTAACCACTCAACACAAACCTTTCATTCCATTCCACCCAGGTGATACATTCACATAGTTGTTTTATTAAACAAAACACAAGTCATAGACCTAGAAATATTTCCATAGCATGAATATAATCCACCCTTGTTTTCTACTAGCTAGGCTAGTCATAATAGTAGCAAGAATCTTAACTTAGGCAAAGTTTTACTAAGGCATCATCTACTAGGATTTCCCATGGCATAGCATACTTAGTAAAAATTCCATGCAAGTCCTACTCAAAATATCACTAATGCATAGTCAAAATATTAGGACAAAATGTATGAAGCACCACTTGCCTTTTTAGTATAGAATATGTAGGGTTCGCAGCATAGAAAACAAAAAAATTCCTACGATGTGAACTATATACCAAGATCTATCTACTAGATACAAACAACGGGCGGATGTATATCCGTAGAGAACATACCCTTGAAGACCGACAAAGCTTAACGAGTTCAACTCGTGGTTGATGTAGACGATCTCTTGCCGATCTCAAGATCGAGAGGAAGTCCTAGCGCCGCAAATCAAGAACAGATCCGTGTCACACACGCTCGAGGCATCGAGCAACCTCCGCCTCCTCGCTCCATGATGCAGGAAGCACAACTCTTTCTTGCCGAATAGCCACCGGGAACATGTATCTCGCTAGTCCGAGACCATGGGGATAAATTCTAGAGAGGGAGAGAGATCCTTCCGAGGAGGTGTGTGAGACAAGTGAGGAGGGGATCCTTTTATAGGAGGAGGGGAACCCCAAGGGGTGGCAGGCATGGGGGCTGCCCCTTGCCCTCCCTCTTCATGTGGGTGGACACTCCACTCACAAATCTCCTTTAAATTCCTCCACTCAAAAGTCCACTCAAATTCCCATTAAATTTCCACCAAATTTAATGCAAACTCTCATTAAATAAAACTCTTTTATTTTATTCAGAATTTTGTCAATTAATTTAATGACAAACATTCACAAATAACCCTTGCTAGAATTCTATTTCACATGCATAACCACTTTATGCAATTTCACCGAAAACCTGTTTTGGTATCTAGTGAAATAAATTCTGCGCTTGTTCATTCTTTTCGCATGAAACATTTGCTCCAATTGGATGTCGTGTCTCTTAAGTGTGTTACCCTACGGTTCGTGAATAATGCGGACATGATCGAGACCCTCTCGGAACAATAATCGAGCGGATCTGAGACCCATCGACTCCCACATTCAACGATGACTTTCTTGTGATCGCGGAACCTTTTACGCTAGTATCTTAATCCCTTTGTTTCACGATATATTACATGTCCGAGATTCGATCATCGGTATCTCCATACCTAGTTTGATCTCGTTACCTACATGCACTCTTTTCTCGTTCCTGTGATATAACATTCTAGTGATCAAATCACTTGCTTGCAAGCTAATCAATGTGATATCACCGAGAGGGCCCAGAGTATATCTATCCGTCATCGGGATGAACAAATTCCACTCTCGATCCATGAGCCTCAACATAACACTTTATTAGTTCTGAATCCATCTTTATAATCACCCTGTTATGGTGTGACGTTTGATGTTATCAAGAAACTCTTCCGGTGTTAGTGATTGACATGATCTCATGGTCTAAGGATTAGGATCACTTCGTAAGTGGTTATAGCAATATAAACTCAATGACTTTGATCGTAATGCTATACTTCGGATGAATGTTCATCACACCATTACACTAATGTTGTGATCCCGTTATTAACAACATCCAATGTTCATGATCAGGAAACCTTGATCATCTGGTTAATCAACGAGCTAGTTTATGAGAGAGGCATAACTAGGAACTTTCTGTTTGTTTATTAAACACACATGTATTAACGTTTCCGTATCAATACAATTATAGCATGCAAAATAAACATCTATCATATACTTGGAATACACATAATAAACACTTTATTATTGCCTCTCAGGGCATATTCCCTTCAGTCTCCCACTTGCACTAGAGACAATAATCTAGTTACATGGTGATAAATCTAACACCCATTGAGTTCTGGTGTTAATCATGTTTTTCTCTAGGGAGAGTTTTAGTCAACGGATCTGCTACATTGAGATCCGTATGTACTTTACAAATCTTTATATCTCCATCCTTGACATGCTCGCGGATGGAGTGAAACCAGCGCTTAATATGCTTGGAATGCTTGTGAGACCTTGGCTCTTTGGCATTGGCAATGGCACCATTGTTGTCACAATAGATCACCATTGGGTCCAACGCGTTTGCCACCACTCCTAGTTCGGATATGAACTCCTTCATCCAAACTGCTTCATGTGCCGCTTCTGAAGCAGCAACATATTCGGCCTCCGTTGTTGAACCCGCTACCACAGGTTGTTTGGAGCTCCTCCAACTAACCGCTCCACCATTCATGAGAAATACGTATCCGCATTGAGACTTAGAGTCATCCGGATCGGTGTCAAAGCTAGCGTCGACATAACACTTAGCGACGAGCTCTTCTTCACCTCCGTATACAAGAAACATATCCTTAGTTCTTCGTAAGTACTTAAGGATATTCTTGACCGCTATCCAGTGTTCCGAACGTGGATCCGATTGGTACCTACTAGTCAAACTAATAGCATGTGCCACATCCGGTCTTGTACATAGCATGGCGTACATTATAGAGCCTATGGCTGAAGCATAGGGGACTTTGTCCATTATCTCTCTTTCTTCCGCCGAAGCCGGACTTTGAGTCTTACTCAATGTCTTGCCTTGCAACATAGGTAAGAACCCCTTCTTACTTCCGTCCATTTTAAACTTCTTTAAAATCTTATCAAGGTATGTACTTTGCGATAGCCCTATTAGGCGCCTAGATCTATCTCTATAGATCTTTATGCCTAATATGTACGACGCTTCACCTAGGTCCTTCATTGAAAATTTGTTGTTTAGATAACTTTTAACACTGTTTAAAAGATCTATATCATTTCCGATCAATAATATGTCATCCACATATAATATCAGAAATGCCACATTGCTCCCACTCACTTTCTTGTAAATACAAGCTTCTCCATAAGTTTGGACAAATCCAAACTCTTTGATCACCTTATCAAAGCGGAGATTCCAACTTCGTGATGCTTGCTTCAATCCATAGATGGATCGCTGAAGCTTGCACACCTTGTTAGCATGCTTAGGATCGACAAAACCCTTTGGTTGTATCATATACAACTCTTCTTCAATATTACCATTGAGAAATGCAGTTTTGACATCCATCTGCCATATCTCATAATCGAAATATGCAGCAATTGCTAACATAATCCTAACTGACTTTAGCATCGCTACGGGAGAGAAAGTCTCATCGTAGTCAACTCCTTGAATTTGTCGAAACCCCTTTGCAACAAGTCGAGCTTTATAGATGGTCACATTACCATCAAGATCAGTTTTCCTTTGAAAATCCATTTGTTCTCCACGGCCTTTCGTGAGGTAATTCCACCAAGTTCCAAACTCTATTTTCATACATGGATTCCATCTCGGATTTCATGGCTTCTAAACATTTTTGGAATCCGGGCTCATCATCGCTTCTTCATACGTCAGGTCATCATTTTCATCAACCATGAAATTCATGACAGATTTCCGTCTGACTCGGAGCCGCAGCGTCTGTTTGACCTGCGAGGTTCGGTAGTACTCTCTTCGTAGTTTCATGATCATTATCATTAGTTCCTCTTCAACAGTGGAGCCAACTCCGAACAACTTCCTTGCGCTACCCGCCATACTTTGAAGAGAAGGTTCCACAACCTCTTCGAGTTCTACCTTCCGACTACTCACACCTTTCGCGAAACTCTTTCTCTAGAAAGGATCCATTCTTGGCAACAAAAACCTTGCCCTCGGATCTGTGATAGAAGGAATACCCAATAGTTTCTTTAGGGTATCCTATGAAGACGCATTTTCCGCTTTGGGTTCGAGTTTATCCGGTTGAAGTTTCTTCACATAAACATCGCATCCCCAAACTTTAAGAAATGATGACTTAGGTTTGTTTCCAAACCACAATTCATACGTGTCTTTTCAACGGATTTAGATGGTGCCCGATTTAAAGTGAATGCAGCAGTTTTAGTGCATAACCCCAAAATGACAACGGCAAGTCCGTCGAGACATCATAGATCGAACCATATCTAATAAAGTACGATTCTGACGTTCGACACACCATTTATTTGTGGTGTTCCGCAGTGTGAGTTGTGAAACAATTCCACACTCTTTCATGTGAGTGCTAAACTCGAACTTAGATACTCACCTTCACGGTCGGACCGTAGAAATTTGATCTTTCTATTACGATGATTTTCCACTTCATTCGAAATTCCTTGAACTTTTCAAAGGTTTCAAACTTGTGTTTCATCAAGTAGATATAACCGTATCTACTCAAATCATCCGTGAAAGTAACAAAATAACGATATCCACCTCGTGACACACTCATTGGACCACATACATCGAATGTATGATTTCCAATAAATCTGCCTGCTCCATTGAACGAAAAAACGGCGTTCTAGTCATCTTGCCCATAAGGCATGGCTCACATGTATCAAATGATTCATAATCAAGTGATTCCAAAAGTCCATCCGAATGGAGCTTCTTCATGCGTTTAACGCCAATATGACCTAGACGGCAAAGCCACATATATCGGATATATCATCATTAAGTTTAATCCTTTTAGCATCAACATTATGAATATGTGTAATATTATCATCGAGATCTAATAGAAATAAACCATTCATCATCGGTGCATGACCATAAAAGATTTCATTCATATAAATGGAACAACCATTGTTCTCGGATTTAAATGAATAACCACTTCATCAAACACGATCCAGATACAATGTTCATGCTCGGTCAGGGCACCAGATAACATTTATTCAAGTTTATAACTAATCCCGACGGCAAGTGGAGAGGCAGCGTTAAACGGCGATCACATCAACGCTTGATCCATTGCCGACACGCATCTTGACCTCACCCTTGCTAGCGGTCGCTTGTTCCGCAGCCACGATTCGAGTTACAAATATTAGCAATGAACCGGTATCAAATACCGGTGCTACTGCGAGCACTAGTCAAGAGCACATCAATAACATGTATATCATATATACCTTTGTTTGCCTTGTCGGCCTTCTTATGCGCCAGATACTTGGGCGATTGCGCTTCGATGGCGATCCCTTACAATAGTAGCACTTCGGAATAAGACTTAGGTCCAACTCGGGTTTCTTTTCGGCAACAGCATGCTTGCCGCCTTACTTCCTCCGCTTCCCTTCTTGTCTTTCTTGAAACCAGTGTTCCTATTGATCATCAACACTTGATGTTCCTTTTGATCTCCACTGCAGTTTTAAGCATTGATAAGCTCGGGAGAGACTTCTTCATGCCTTGCATATTATAGTTCATCAAGAAGCTCTTATAGCTAGGTGGCGAGACCGCAGAACACGATGGATGCCTAAGTCAATGGGAATCGATATTCCCAAGGACACAAGCTTATCACGTAACCCGACATCTTGAGTACATGCTCACTAACGAGTTGTGCTCTTCCATCATGCAGCTAAAGAACTTTTCAAGCGTTGTAGCTCTCTACAAGAGGCATGTGTGTCGAAAATCATTTTCAACTCACCCATTGTATGAAATGCATTGTCGTTTTCAAACGCTTTCAAGTTCGGCTCTAGCCCATACAATATGCCGCAATGAACTAAGTTGTGGTCCTCTGAGTCGATAGACATTCTTCTCCTCGTGGGCATCATCAAAAGCGGGGGCCTAACGGCGCTTCTAGCACATATTGCTTTTGTGCGCAGAGAGGAGAATCCTCAAATTCATGGCCCATTCGGTAAAGTTGCTACCGCTCGTTATTTTATCTTTCTCCATGAACACATTGAAATTAAGCAGGTGGTGCCATCTACAACAGAATTTGTAAAGTTTAGACTAAGTGTATGATAGATTGAGTTCAACTAATCTATATTGAATGAACTCCCACTCAAAAACGACATCCCTCGTGCCTTTTTGGTGATTACATGAACCAAATCCACTACACCAAGTCCGATCATCACGTGAGTCGGTATAGCTTCAAAGGCGAGCATCAAATGGGCATCATATCAACTATATGACTCATTCTTAACCTTTCGGTCCGTGTTCCGAGGCCATGTCTGTACATGCTAGGCTCGCCAAGTTAGAACCTTAGTATTCGCGTGTAACTGTTTTACACCCGAAATATGGTCGTGGATCCAAGAACACCCGATCATCACGTGATGTCTTGGAGCGACGAAAACATAATCGGTGCATACTAAAGGAAGAACACATTCTTATCTTGATATTTAAATGAGGGATCATCTTATTATGCTAACAAAGCGCTAAACAAGCAATATAAGATGCTATCAAACATCATATGTTTATTAGTGAAATGATATGGTTCCCGCAGATGATCTCTATCATGTGCATCGTGGTATGATCACTATCATACCTATATGTGTAAATCCAAGGTCTATGGATTTTACACGCTATGTGTATTGTAAGAGTATCATCTCATACTTCTACTTACAACACTACCATATCATAACACTAGCCCAAAGAACAATCTAAACTAGACGCCTCTAATTTATCCATTGCAAGTTTTACGTGGCTTAGGGCTTCGAGATAGAACCGTTCTTACCTGAACATGAACCACAACGAGGATAATCAAATTGTTGACAACTCGCTTGCAAAATAGATATTGACTATAGTAGGAGAGACAGACACCGCTAGCCACTTATGCAAACTAGTTGCATGTCAAGCGTGGAACAGGTCTCATGTGCGAGGACATGTAAAGTTTGTCGGGCCGCTTCATCCCACTATGCCACCAATATCCAAAATTACAACAAAGGAGCAACAACATGATCATCATCGCCACATACTCATATGTGTACTACCCGTGTAAAGTATCTACGCATAGATCCGGCTCGATACCCTTTGTAGGGTTCGCGCATAGAAAACAAAAAATTTCCTACGATGTGAACTATATACCAAGATCTATCTACTAGATACAAACAACGGGCGGATGTATATCCGTAGAGAACATACCCTTGAAGACCGACAAAGCTTAACGAGTTCAACTCGTGGTTGATGTAGACGATCTCTTGCCGATCTCAAGATCGAGAGGAAGTCCTAGCGCCGCAAATCAGCAGCGCATTCGTTCTCGCACACACGTCCGAGGCACCGAGCAACCTCCGCCTCCTCGCTCCAGCGATGCAGCGAAAGCACAACTCTTTCTTGCCGAATAGCCACCGGGAATATGTATCTCGCTAGTCCGAGACCATGGGGGATAAATTCTAGAGGGGGAGAGAGATCCTTCACGAGGACGTGTGTGAGACAAGTGAGGAGGGGGATCCTTTTATAGGAGGAGGGGGGAACCCCAAGAGGGTGGCCGGCCCATGGGGGTTGCCCCCTTGCCCTCCCCTCTTCATGTGGGTGGACACTCCACTCACAAATCTCCTTTAAATTCCCTCCACTCAAAAGTCCACTCAAATTCCCATTAAATTTCCACCAAATTCAATGCAAACTCTCATTAAATAAAACTCTTTTATTTTATTCAGAATTTTGTCAATTAATTTAATGACAAACATTCACAAATAACCCCTTGCTAGAATTCTATTTCACATGCATAACCACTTTATGCAATTTCACCCGAAAACCTGTTTCAAGATTCTAGTGAAATAAATTCCTGCTTGTTCATTCTTTCGGCATGAAACATTTGCTCCAATTGGATGTCTGTGTCTTAAGTGTGTCACCCTACGGTTCGTGAATAATGCGGACATGATCGAGACCCCTCTCGGATCAATAATCGAAGCGGATCTGAGAGACCCATCCGACTCCCACACATTCAACGATGACTTTCTTGTGATCGTCGTAACCTTTTACGCTAGTATCTTAATCCTTTTTCACGATATATTACATGTCCGAGATTCGATCATCGGTATCTCCATACCTAGTTTGATCTCGTTATCGACATGCACTCTTTTCTCGTTCCTATGATATAACATTCTAGTGATCAAATCACTTGCTTGCAAGCTAATCAATGTGATATCACCGAGAGGGCCCAGTGTATCTATCCGTCATCGGGATGAACAAATTCCACTCTCGATCCATGAGCCTCAACATAACACTTTATTAGTTCCGAATCCATCTTTATAATCACCCTGTTACGGTGTGACGTTTGATGTTATCAAGAAACTCTTCCGGTGTTAGTGATTGACATGATCTCATGGTCTAAGGATTAGGATCACTTCGTAAGTTGTTATAGCAATATAAACTCAATGACTTTGATCGTAATGCTATACTTCGAATGAATGTTCATCACACCATTACACTAATGTTGTGATCCCGTTATTAACAACATCCAATGTCCATGATCAGGAAACCTTGATCATCTTGTTAATCAACGAGCTAGTTTATGAGAGAGGCATAACTAGGAACTTTCTGTTTGTTTATTAAACACACATGTATTAACGTTTCCATATCAATACAATTATAGCATGCAAAATAAACATCTATCATATACTTGGAATACACATAATAAACACTTTATTATTGCCTCTCAGGGCATATTCCCTTCAGAATATAGGTTCACTCCTTGATCTTGAAATGGTCACACTCTTCAAGGTTCACTACAATTCAATCGAGCAAGCACATATTCAAACTAGCATTCAAACAATTCACCACATAAAATAAAGAAACAAAACAATGCATGTAAGCATGCAAAAGATTGTTTTATTTGGAAAGGTGGTTTCTAATAGGTTATAAACATTTTAAAACACCTATTGGTCATTTATAAAAGTGGAAAAACCATTTAAAATCAAGTTAGTGAAAATGGGCGATTTAAATCATTTTTGTTTTACTAGAAATGATTTAAATCAAAGTAATAAATTCTATTGTTTGCCAAGTATGTTTTTAAACACAAATGTTAGTGTTTATGGTCAAAGTGTTTAAAAAATCCATTTACAAAAGGTTTCACTCTAAAACATTTTTAAATCAAAGCAACATTTTTGCTTTATTAGAAATGCTTTTTACTCAAAGGAATAATTTCTTAGTGTCACAAAATATACTTTTAAATCCAAAAGTTAGTTTTTGTGGTCAGTAGGTTCAAATCAAATAATTTGCAAAATATTTTACCCTAAAATCATTTTTATAATAATAGCAACATTTTTGTTTTACTAAAATGCCTTTATTCAAAAGGAATAATTTTCTAGGGTTAATCGAATACATTTTTAAATCAAAAAATTAGGGTTTAGGGTCAGAGAGTTTAAATCAAACCATTTGCAAAAGGTTTTACTCAAAAATCAATTTTAGAATAAATTTTATACACAAAATAGGCCTAGAAATGTTTCTGTAAAAACATTCAATTTTCTAGATGCAAAATACTAAACTAAGGGCATGGTTTCAAAGGTTTATTTTTCCTGATTCCAATGATATAAAATTTGCAAATTTTGGACGTGTGGATCAAAAGTTATGAATTTTTCAAATCCAAACACTAAATAGAAAAGTTTCTGTTTTTAAAACAATAGACTGGCCACGTGGCATGATCTAACTGGCGCGTACCAGTTAGGTTGGATCGATCAATACTGACCGTTGGATCTAAAGGAAATCGCATGGAACAGAACACACGATACCCTTTTGTGTAGTGATTTTATCCCTATCGCTGGATCTAAATCTAACGACTCAGAGAGCCCTAACCAAGGACTGGTGGCGCTCGACGACAGCGACGCTCTGTCAGCGGCATCCCAGCGACTACAGGAAGCGGGGAAGAGTGGGAAGGGTATCACCGAGTTCTTCGTGGCGTGGGGATGCTCGAGGTGGTCTCTGACAGCAAAGGGGCGCACGAGGATGACAACAATTGCTCGTCGGAGTTCCTTATGGCGACGGGCACGCTCTGTCATTGACGAAGGTGAGGCTACAAGTCACAACAAAGCCAGCCGCGAGTGGCGTTGATGCGCAAGACGAAGGAGAGTGCGAGAGTCTCTTTGAGGGGAGAGGAGCGGTCAAGGTTTACCAGGGGAGATCGTCAGAGTCGGGGCAGGTGATGGTGGCGCTCAGTCATCGATGTTGCCGAGCCTCTGGGGCGCGCAGGAGATATGAGGGTATGGGCAGGTGCGCACGTTGATGGCTAACACACTCGTGCAAGTTAGGGTCAAGGGGATGGTCGGGGTTGGTCGGAATTTGACGGGGTGCTCATCGGAGCAGTGGTGGTGTTGGCGAGAAATTCTCGCAGCCTGGTGGTGGAAAGGGAGTGGGGTCTAAGGGGAAATGAGAGAGGGTACGATGGTGTTTAAGAGGGTGTGACCACGAACAGGAATTACTCGGCCATTAACACGAATTTACTCCACGGATTTAACACAGAAACGGCGACGGGGTTTGGGGAAGAACGGGTCTGCGGGTGGAGACGATGGTGAGTTGGCGGTAGGACCTGGAGGTCAGCGAGGTGAGGAGAGGTACGGTGGGTTCGTGGTGTCAGTGAATGAAAGGGTTAATCTGTGGGTGAGAAAACATTTCGGAGGGGGAGAGGGAGAGAGTGGGCTTGCTGTTGGGCCTATTGGGCTAGGTTAGGCTGGGTAGGTTTAGTTGGGTCGAGTCTGTTTCATTTTTTCTGATTCTTTTTCCTTTTTCTATTTTATTTTCTGTTTTGGTTTGATTCAAAAGATTTCAAACCCTCTTTTTATTTCAAAACTAATCCAAACTTTCAGTATGTTTTAATATTGTTTAATAATGTATTTTAAAGTCCATTTTATAATATTTTCTCATATTCCCTTAGATTTTATTATTTATTTAAACATAGACATTTGTCTTAATTTAAGTAAGATTTTAAATATGGTTCCAATCCATATTATTTAATTTAAATGATTTAAACATCTATTTTAAATTCAAATGTTTCTCAAACTTCTATTTGAATTCCAATTTCACCAAACCTTTTCAATATGTGTTAAATCATTTAGGAGTCGATTAGTTGGCCCACTTTGAAAAATATTCAAATATTTTCTCATGACTTATTATTTATTTTAATTAGGCCTTTTGTCTTTATTTAAATGAAGTTAAATATGGTTCCAAACCATATAATTCAATTTAATTAATCCTTAATTCTTTTTAAGTTAATTAGATAACTTTTAAACCATTTTGGCAATTTTAATTATTTTCCCATGATTTAATTAATCCTTTTTATTAGGAATTTTGTCTTTATTCAAATAGAATTGAATTTGGTTAATGCCATATAATTTTATTTGAATATTCTTTATCCCTTTATTTTATTTGGATTATCTTTATTCCATTTGCTTATGGATTTAATTCAAGTTTTAAATTGTCTTCTAAATAATTTTCTTGGGATTTATTATTTAGTTTACGCAATTTGTCTTTATTTAAGTAAAATTGAATTTGGTTTAATCCATTTGATTTTATTTAAATAATCTTTTACTCCTTTTTTATTCAATAACTTCCATTTGTTTATGTATTTGGCCTAGATTTAATTTGGCTTTTAAATATTCCTTATTTATTTATTTCTTTCTTTTTCTTATAATATCCATATCTTTTCATTTATAGATCCAAAATTGCTGATTACAATGTAGGGGTCCCAAATCTTTAATAAGATAGAGCCCCCTGTGTTTACAATGCTAGTCCCTGGATCAATAGCTAGCATCCACAGTTTAGATGTAATATCAAGAAACAAAGGTCATAATATAACTTTTATAACCAGGAATAACATAATTTTATTACATCAATTACATAGCTCATTTGGCTATTACATTACATTGCAGCGGAATAACTATAAGCATGGGGTCCTTCAACTTCAAAGTGCCACGGGTAGATGTTGGTTGTAGACTTTGTAATCCTAATCAATCAATCTTCACTAAAATCAATCAAACCTGCAACATTACAAGTTACAGCCACAAGGGTCAATACATTTGAATTGTATTGGCAAGTGATACTATGGTAGTATAGTGGAGTCTATCATCTATATGCATTTGGCTAAGTGGAGTTGAGGCTTGCATTGCTCAAAATAGATTTTTCCTTAACATTTGAAAATACTAAGTTTTTGCTTTGACAAAATCATTTTTCTCAACCAAAGATTGAAGATCCTTTACAAGGCATCTCTCAATCAAAGATTGAAGATTTCAAACAACCCTTGTTCAATCCACAAGATTTTAACTTAGAAATTTGAATGATGAGATTCTTGATTGCTTCCAGGTCTTGATGCTCAAATTGTCCTTTACCAGGGACATGGCTAAGTACTTAGATTTTACACTCTGCAGAGGTGGTGCACTTTCCCCACAAGACTTGGTTTCCCAAGACAAGATCTTTGAAGCCTTCCTTAGACCAAAATGGACGTTCCAACCTATCAAACACTACCACCCCTTTGTCCATATGGCTAAGTTCTTGCAACCTATATGATCATGGCAGAGCCCATATTGCCAAGTGGTTGCACTTGAAGCTTCTCAACATTTGACATCTCAAATCTCTTTGTGCCTGGGTGGCCATCCACAAGTGAGATACACCAGCCAAGTCCTTGGCCTTGTGTAACCACTCAACATAAACCCATCCTTCCATTCCACCCAGGTGATTTATTTACTTAGTTGTTTTATTACACAAAAACATAAGTCCTCAGACTTAGAGTATTTTTCCATAGTGTGAATATATATTCCACCCATGTTTCCTATTAGCTAGGCTAAGCTTGATAGTAGTAGGAATCTTAACTTAGGAAAATCCTACTAAGGATTCATCTACTAGATTTTCTTATAGCAAGGTCTATACATAGCAAAATCCATGCAAGTTTTACTTAGAGAAAAATCACTAATGCATAGTGAAAGTAATGGGACAAAAAGTATGAAGCATCACTTGCCTTTTTGGTAGGGAATGGTGATTCACTCCTTGATCTTGCTAGTCTCACACTTCACTACAAGTCAATCAAGCAAACACAAATTCAATTCACATTCCAAACCAAAGTCAAACAAGCAATTTTTCACACACAAGGTAATGGAATCTAAGTCATGCATAAGCATGCAAAGGTTGGTTCTATTGCAAGGATGGTCTCCACTAGGCTCCTAAACTTTGTAAGTTCCAAATTGGTCATTTACCAAAAATGGCAAAGTCATTTGCAAATGGGTTTTATCTCAAAACCATTTTAAAATTCATTCATCATTTTATGTGGTGAAAAATGTTTTATCAAAACAAAACTTTTAAGTTTTTCACCAAATGAGTTGCTATTGCAAAACTTGGTGTTTTTGGGTCAGTAGGTTTGGTCCAAACTATTTTCTCCAAAGTTTTTACTCAAAATCATTTCCATAACAAATCCATTATTTTTATTTGGCTAGAAATGGACCAAATCTAATATTCCATCCTAAACTTTTCCAAATCCATTTTGCAAATCATGGGTTGGTTCCTAGGGTCAGTAAGGTCACAACAAATCAATTTGCAAAGGTTTTAACCTTAAAAACATTTTTAGACAATTTTTCTAATCTAAATAAGCACACATTTGAATCTGCAAAAACAAGCATACAAACAGATACTATTTGATAAACTAAGGGCATGGATGGCTAGGTCTTGCTCTCCTGAATCCAACGACATAAAATTTGTAATTTTTGGACGTGTGGATCCAAAGTTACAAGGGTTTGAAGTTTGCAAATAAATCTGATTCAAATATGTTTTTTAGTTTTAATACTGGCCACGCGTCGCTATCTCACTGGCTGATACCGGTTCGGGGTGGATCACGCTGCAGACCGTTGGATCTGAGCAGATCGTATGGCCTAGAACACGTACCCCTTCGCGGTTTAAGTGACTCCCGTGCCGATCTAGATCGAGCAGTATTCTTGCTGGCCAAGGCTGGCGCAATGTCAACAGCGAGTGGCGGAGCGGCGGATGGCGGCCAGCTGGCGAGGAAGCGAAAGGTGGGAGTAATCTCACCTGGTTCGCAATAGCCTGGAGATGCTCAAGGCGTTGTTGGTTCGACGAGGGGCGCTCTGGAGTGGGCTTGATTTCTCGCCGGAGTTCCTGCTGGCGTCGGGTTCGCTCGGGCGTCATCGAAGACGGGGCTACGGTGCTTGCTAGGACAAATGGAAGACTGTATCAGATGCGTAAGGCTATGGCGACGATGTGTGCGTGAAGGAGAGGGCGCGGGGTGGTCGAAAACTACCTGTGAGGCTCGTCGGAGAAGAACCAGACACGGCGGCGCTCGAAGCTTGACGAAGGCGACGTTCTGGGACGCCCGCGGGTGAATGGAAAACTCCGGGAGATGCGCCAGGGCTAGGAGACTATGTGAGTGTGCTTAAAGGGGCGAGGGGTGGCTGGACACGGCCGGAATTCTCGCCGGAGCGTCGTCGGACAGTGGCGATGTTTGGGTAAAATCTGACAGCCTGGGGGCGTGCCGAGGAGGAGTGTCTGGGGAAAACGTAAGAGGGGAGGCAGACGATTTATCCTGCGTGGTCAAGGGGCTGGTTCATTGCGTGTTTAAGACGTATTACGCCGGAGTTATTCCGCCTGCAACGGCCGGCGAGGGGTGGGCATCGTCTGCGGGTGGGGAAGAAGGGAGACGTGGCGGTGGGGTCAGCTGATCAGTGGGAAAAGAAGTGTGAGGAGGTCCACCATTCAGTGTCCTTGCGGGTGAGATATTAAGTGGAACACGTTTCGTGGAGGGGGAGAAAGACTGGGCTCGGACTGGGCTGGGTGGGCTTTAGCTGGGCTGGTCGTTTTACTCTTATTTTTTTCTTTCTGCTTTGATTTATCTTTTTCTATTTTCTATTTTCTGATTTGAATTTCATCCAACTATTCAAGCATTCAAATAATTCAAACAATTCAAACAATTGTAATGAGTTTTTGGTTCTGTTTATCAACATAAACCAAATCTCAAAATAAAATTATATTTTTATTCATTTTTAAGATCTATTTAATAATTAAATAAAATAGCCCTTTAGTTATTTAAAATAGGGTTTGATTTATTTAATAAAATCTTCATTTGAAAATCCAAACACTTTCAAAACCAAATCAGTAGGTTTTATTTGAAAATATAAGATACTTGAAATACTTTTTAAAATAAAATAACATTTTATTTTAGGGTCCAATACCAATTAAATGAATAGACCTTATTCATTTAATTCAAATAGGATTTGTTTTATTTAAATTCTTTATTTTGGAATCTAAAATAAAATCAAAACACTTCAGTAAATTTTATTTGAGAATATAAAATATTTGGACAACTTATTTAAAATAATTTAATAAGTTTTGATGTTTTAATTAAAATGGTAAAACCTTTTATTTAAATAAAATTTGGATAATAATTCCTTATTATTTTATTTCAAATAAACCTTTGCTATTTTTATTCAAAACAAAATGTTTTAATTCAAAATCTTGGCCAAGGATTAATTTGGCTTTATAAAATAATCTTTATTTATAAATCCATATTTTCTTTTGAATACCAAATCTTTTATTAAAAGATCCAATATAGTATTTCCAAAATATTTTATTTTCTTTTGTTAATTGTTTTATGTTTTTAAATACCTTTAGGATTTAATTGTTCAAAATAGGTTTGAAGATTCCTATTGGAATTCAAAAAGTTTCTTCTGGCTCTGGAAATCAAACAAAGTTTTATTTTATTCATTTATTTTCACATTACAAGATTTGGAAAATCTTGGGATGTGACATACAATTTGTATGATTTTATTTAATATTTGTTAATCCTTTTAAATACTTTTAGGATTATTTTGCTCGCAGTTTGGTAAGGATTTTAGCTAGGAGCTTTATTAGCTTTGGAAATTATTTCCTTTTATCTTTATTAAATTCATAAGTTTTTAACTATGGCTCCAAATTAAATGAAACCAATTTCTATGCTTTTATAATATTTTTGTTTATCATTTTTGATCATTTATAAAATGTTTGTTGATAGATTTTTATATGGATCAAATCCATAGTCTTAGAGAGAGATCTTGGAAATGATTTCCTTCCATTTTGGGTTTTAGGGTTTTAGTTTAACTTTTCCAAATGTTTAAATTTCAAGATACATTCATTGATGAATGCATTTCACTTGACTGAAATTTTTTTGGATTCCCTTTTCATTCAAATTTTATTCAAGAAGGGTTTTAATGTTTCCATTTAGAAGCAAAAAGTTTCTTTTCACCCTAAATTTCAAAAATTATTTCTTTTGTTTATTTATTTTTCACATTTCAAAATTTGGAAAATTTTGGGATGTGACATACACATGTACTTACTATGACAAGAACTTACCGATGACTAAAGTTGAGTAGCATGAGGAGCGTCCCTCGTACTCAAGGGACATGAGATTGCCAACTTATACTTTGTCAAGCATAGACTCCATAGTTTGTCCACTTTAACCTTAATCACTTCAAGATGCTGATGATAGGGGCAATAAGAGTTGAAAGTTGACAAGTACCATAATTTTTAGAAGCTCTTTATGAGACTTGAAATCCCTGCTTCCATTTATGAAGGGCCTTTCTTCCACCATTATATTGAGTCCCCACCTTTTATCCTGAGGCACCAATTAAGAGAGCATAGTTGCCATTCTTAGTTATATGTGCATTGTCCCAAAACTTATTGATTGATTCATCTTGTTGATATTACTTTCTCATGAACTATTTGTATCTAGTCACCCTTATGAACTTTGAAGGTGTCCTATGCAATTATTACTACTCCATGAGGGACAAGCTGAATGCCACTATGCTATGTTTTCTATATGTGAAACAAAAAAGTCTCTTAGTGCATTGTTATTCATGATCTTTGTTTGTAACCTTTCATGTTGCAAGCATAGTTACTTTGTCTTATTGTTAGAACTACATCTTTCATGCTCATGTTTAGAGTAATTTGATCCCAGATTTCAATGCATGCAAATGGTTTGATTTTGATGGTGCATGTCACCTCAAAAATTATTCTTTTTATCACTTACCTACTCGAGGACGAGCAGGAATTAAGCTTGGGTATGCTTGATATGTCGAAAATGTATCTATAATTTTTGATGTTCCATGCTTGTTTAGTATCTACTTTGCTTTGCTTTGTCTACACTTTGAGGTATTTGTGTATGTTTTCTGGGACTAACCTATTAACAAGATGCCACAGTGCCAGTTGCCTATTTTCTTTTGTTTTTGGTTCCAGAAAAGGTAGAAAATCAATATTCTCGGAATTCGACAGGACAAAAGCCAAAGTTAATATTTTACCGTGGAGAACATGGAGCCTGAAGACGAGACGGAGAAGGGCCTCGAGGGGGCCACACCCCCTGGTTGCGCGGCCGAGCCGGCCCGTGTCTAGGGGTGTAGCCGCCTCGGGCACCCCCTCGGCCTCTCTCTTCGCCTATAAGAATCCCCCGATACCAAAACCCTAAGGACCCGATCAATCTTCCATGAAACAGTCTGTAGCCGCCGCCACCATTGTCCCTAGATCGGGGGGATCTGAATCTCTTCCTAGCACCTTGCCGGAGGGGAGAGATAATCTCGGAGGCCTTCTTCATCACCATGCCAGCCTCCGGTATGATGCATGAGTAGTTTCACCTTGGACTATCGCTCCATGTAGTAGTTAGATGGTTATTTCTCCTCCTTTGTCCTACCATGTTTAGATCTTGTGAGCTCCGTTCATGATCAAGATCATCTATTTGTAATCATGCATGTCGTGTTTGCGGGGATCCGATGGATATTGAGATTACTATGTCAGATTGGTTAATGATTATATCATGTTTGTGTTGTTTGAGATCTTGCATGCTCTCTGTTTCAAGTAGCTATCTTGGCCAAGTAGATGCTAGTGACTCCAAGAGGGAGTATTTATGCTCGATAGTGGGTTCATGCCTCTATTTAATCTGGGGAAGTGACAGAAATATCTAAGGATGTAGATGCGGTGTTGCTACTAGGGAGAAAACGACGATCTCTTGTTCATGGAACAAGTGGATTGTTTACCTTACACACTTTTCTTAAAGCAGTTATCCGTTGCTTGCAACTTAATACTGGAGGGGGTTTAGATGATAACCTGAAGGTGGATTACTAGTCATAGATGTAGTTGGATGGCGGTCTATGTATCTTGTTGTATTGCCCAATCAAATCTCATAGGATCATGAATGTCTAGTATTGCATTGTTATTCCTTGCTCTGTCCTGTCAATTGCCCTGCTGTAATTTGCTTACCCAGCATGTTATGTTGTTTATCTCAAGGAGAACACCTCTAGTGAACTATGGACCCCGGTCCAATCTTTACCATTGATACATCTTCCATTTTTCCTGTTTACTTTCTGCAAACCACCATTACCTTCCACACCATACAGTTAATCCTTTGTTTTCAGCAAACCGGTGAGATTGACAACCTCACTGTTCGTTGTGGCAAAGTCTTGAGTTTGTGTTGTGCAGGTTTCCAAGTTGCTAGCAACACCTTTGAGTCGTTTCCTTCCTCCTACTGGTTCAATAACCTTGGTTTCTTACTGAGGAAACTTGTTGTTGTTCTCATCATTCCTTCCTCTTGGGGAATCCCAACGAAGCTCTACAGTGATCTGAGCTACGCATCATCAAGCCATGGTGCCTAAACCCTAGATGTCGCACCCCTCTCTCTCGTCCATCGTCCTGCTCCGCCTTAGGAGAAGCCCTGCAGAAATCTCTCCTCCTCTACCACCACCACCACACCGTTGTGTTGTTGGGATTCCGAGGGGATATACTACCTCCGCTACCTGCTAGAACAAGGGAGAGGAAGGTCTTTATCGACTACCATATGTGTGACCAACTACAGAAGCGCTGCCAGAACGTGGCACCGGAATGACCATATACATAATCTTAAGATAGGCAAGTGATCGACTACATCAACCACGAAAATCTGATCTCGTTAAACGCTTTGGATCTATGAGGGTTAGTTCTCCACAATATGGTTGCACCGACCTCGTAGATTAGATCTTGGCTTGTCCATAGATTAGATCTTGGTTTTGTGTGTTCTTGTGGTAGAATTTTTTTGTTTTACATGCAACCCCTACATTGGTATCAAAGCCGTGTCTATGCGTAGATCTGTTGCACGAATAGAACACAATGATTTGTGGGTGTTGATGCTTTTGTTGTCGCTTGCTTTTCATGTACTTTGCATCTTGCGGTATGGTGGGATGAAGCGGCCCGGGCTAACCTTACATGTCGTCGCACATGAGACTTGCTCCATGCTCAACGTGCAACTTGCATTGCACAAGTGGATTTGCGGGTGTCTGTCTCTCCCAACATAGTTAAGATTCAATTTACAATGGGCACTTAAAAACACTTGTATCAGCGTTGTGGTTCTTGTTCGTAGGTAAGAATGATTCTTATGCGTAAGCCCCAAGCCACATAAAACATGCAAAGAAAAATAGAGGTGTCTAACTTGTTTTGCAGGGCATGTGTTGTGATGTGATATGGCCATGATGTGATTGTCATTATATTTGATGTATGCAATGATCCTTATTGTAATATGGCAACCGGCAAGGGCCTGATGGTTGTCTTTAAATTCGTTAAGACCTGCGTGTCTATTCATCATGTAATAGCTTTATTCCAAGTAGTTGTAACAGTTGTTATAGGTGATGGACAACCATGAAGCGGCGTCATTGACCTTGACGCCACGCTGGTGATGATGGAGATCATGTTCGTGCTTTCGAGATGGAGATCAAAGGCACAAGAAGAAAGGCCATATCATATCACATATTATGAATTGCATGTGATGTCAATCCTTTTTATGCATCTTGTATTGCTTAGCTTATGACGGTAGCACTATAAGATGATCCCTCTCACTAAATATCAAGTAATAAAGTGTTCGTCCTTAGTAGGCACCGTTGCTAAGACTCGTCATTTCGAAGCATCATGTGATAATCGGGTGTGATAGATTCTACATGTGCAAGCCAGATTTGCACATGCGGATACTAAGGTTAACCTTGACGATCCTAGCATGTAAAAACATGGTCTTGAAACACAGAACACCGAAAGGTAAAGCATGAGTCATATGGATTATATGATGAACATGTTGATTGTTCGCCTTTGAAACTACATCATATCTCATGATGATCGGACTTGGTGTAGTGTATTTGGTTCGTGTAATCACCAAAACTACTCGAGGGATGTTGTTTTGAGTGGGAATTCAAAATTAATATGATTAAAGTTGAACATAATTTATCATAAATTAACTCAAAGTGAATTTGCATAATTTTTGTAGTCATTGCCATTCGTTCACCACCTTATGCTTAGTTTTAATTGAGATAATAGAACTATAGAATTCTGGATAGTTACTTTACGAACCGGCTCGTATTGTTATGAGTGCTAATCTAAAGTTTAAAAGTCCTATTGCAAACTTTCAGCAACTCAATTTACTCCGTGAAGTTTAATAATTGGTATTAAAACAAGAGTAACAATTCTAGTGTTAGTATATAAGTATCATGTTTGTCTCCATGATCTTTGATATTCAAAAGATTATTTTATCATTAAGGTTATCTAGGAGCTAAAAGAATTGTTTCAGAAACCATCATGTGTGGAAGATATTGCGATATCCAAAACGATGTTTTGTTTACAACATGATAGAGTATAATTTAGCAAAACATATGTTCTCATATTTGATGAGAATTTGCGAAGGTTGGAGACGCTGGTCGTCCTAATTCTCCAAAAGGTTTTGGAGAGCAACATTATACTCGCGATTCGCCATTATAAGCTATAGTACCTTGATCATGAAAATTTTCATGATAAGGCTGATGTAACACCCTCAGAATCGGACCTATGCAAGTTTTAGCGAAACCCGCCAAACCCGCATAGAAACGATTCAAAGGTGCCCACCAGGCACTTGCGTGCGGGTGGAAAACGAAGTAATAACATTACACAACAGTCCTCGATGGGACCCACAGAACAGATATATATACAACAGCGACTCAAAGAGTCAAGAATACAGATATAATATACAAAGATCCAAATCACCTTGAAAATGATAGAGCGTCCGACTACGGACAAGATGCAAATGGGGCTAAGAGCCCTGAAGAATAACCAATGGCGTCCATAACCCTGCCCAGGCCAAGCCGGAAGGGTAACCTTAACGACGCCGCATCTCAAAACCTTAAACAAAAAGGGGTGCCGAAAGGGCAAAGGAAAAAGAGGCGTCGATCGAGGCCAAGACACGGCGAGGCTAGAATCGGTCTCGCCTACATAGGTATGGTGGATCAAGCGGCAAAGATGCACTAAACAACCTATAGAGACTCGATACAACTGGCGGCAATCAGAGAGGGGAAGAAGGACCTATCCGGAACCAACCTGATACTATCATCAAACAAACCCATCCAGGTGTTTCCCCCTCGAGACCACACGAGGAAGTCAACCGAGGAACTCACACAGTTGGCAGTTTTATTTATTCAGTTAATGTTGCAACACTTACTAGTCAAGTATAGATAATCATCCTGATAAAATAAGCAGTGGGCAATTTTAGTTAACCATTCTGTGATAGTTGCAACACTTACTAGTCAGATACAATAGCATGAGATAACCCAAAACCCAGCAATTGTTGGTACTTTTATTTAGCCATTCCGTTGTAGTTGCAATACTTACTAGTCAGATACAATTGTCGCAAGCGACAAACCAAACAAGCAATTGTGGGCAGTTTTATTTAGCCATTCCATTATAGTAAAGCTGATTACTAGACATTATAAAGTCAAATTTATAGCACTACTTTAGTTATAGTTGTCTATGATCGAGATACTATGCTCCAAGTCGTCCATAACCGCGGACACGGCTTTCAGAAAGTTTTAACCCGGCCGGGGTGCACAAATAGCAACACACACTCGATCAACCTCGGAAAAACCAAATCAAAACCCAACGAGGCCTTCACGACAAAGCAATCACAGGATTCAGAATTATTTCAGGAGGCCACCCCATTGAGTAGACCCATAGCGAAGTGACCGACTCGAGACGGACTCAAGGTTTGCGACAATGGCTGTAAACGACTGGGAACCCAAAACTGGGCTTCTCGATACTGCGAAAACATTCCGCTTACCTAAACAGTACAGTGTGCTCCTCGCACAAACGTAAATACAGTAGTAGCATGGCATAAGTACAGGATAGTAAATAAAACCCCAAACTAGTTTGTGGCCCCAAGAAATAAGACTGAATCAAGCTCTGGCTCAGGGGGGTCCCATAATCCTCCCGGATGTGGATAGCGCGATAAATCAAGGAACAGGTATCAAGTACTCGGGGTCCTACGGGACACAAGTGGGCGGTCGGAAACCAAATAATATCTATCACCCACCGATGCCTCTGCTTACTTACTTCAATTTTAGTTGTTAAACAGGAATTAAAGTGAGCGATAAGTAAAACCATGATCATCTCCAACATCAAACATGCGGCATTACTCCAACAACTGTGGTACTTGACGACACAAAGGACACTTGAGCAAGCGACTACGACGCTAAGTCCAACTATCTACCAAACAATGTAATAGGATGTGTCCAAGGCAATATAAGGCTGCAAGGGATACCACGGGCACGAAAACTAGAGCATCGCAACACAGATAGCAATAGATCAACAGGAGGGAATAAATACTATAAAAGTAAGATAGGTAGAAAGGGAGATGCTTTGAAAACATTGTCGAAGGTTCAACCGAAGATCGGGTCGACACTCGCATCAACTCAACGGCCTTATCCGCGAAGAAGCAAAACACTAGAATAAACACCGGATGCAATATTTAGTACTACGGCAAAAGATCGGCATGCTTATGATATGATGCATGGCATGGCAAAGGTGCGATGCAATTAGGCCATATTAAGCGGAACCGGGGGTCCTGACAATTTAATCAGGTGGTTCATGTTATTAAACTACCCCGCAATTTAAATGTTGCATTAACAGGGCAAAAGATAGCACCGGTTCGCTACACAGATTTAAATGAGGCCAATATGAGACTAGATTTGCCCGCATATGGGCCCCATATTTAATTATATGGTGAATCGGCATAAGGCCCCCAAACCACATGATATGCATGCGAGATGAATGATTTAATATGCAACAAGTTGTATTATATTATAAAATAGGGTTCGAGAAAAGGGGTCACACATTAGGGGTCTCGACGAACTTAGCCTCCAAGGGGTTCGGGGTCGGTCTCGGGGTTCAGGGTTCGATCTCAGGGTCCGGATCCGGGATTCGGTCTCGGCGGGATCGTTCTCGGATAACGGGGGTAGGTCTTGTCGCATCCGGGTTCTCGGCGAGCTCGGCGTCCGGGAAGGAGAACTTGTCGTCCAGGGTCTCGGTGTCCGGGGTGAAGATCTTGGCGTCCTCGAGGAAGAACTCGGTGTCTCCGTGTCGTGGTTCTTGTCGGGGTTCTCGGCTTCGGGCGCCGGGATCGGTTTCGGATTCCGGGACCGGTGCGAGGTCTCGACCATCAGATCCTCGAAGGAGGTCATGGCGGTTCCATTCAACCCATGAAGGAGATCTTGTCGCTTGGTATCCGTGTAGGAGAACTCGAGGTCGATGGCGAACTTGTTCGGTACCGGGGTTTTTCGGAGATCTTGGCGCGGCACCGGGTACGGGATCGGTCTTCGGGTTCGGGGGTCTCGGCGTTCGTAGTAGGTTTTGGTCTTCGGGGAGGTAACACTCCTTGGTTTCACAAGCGGAGGGCGATCTTGCGGTAGCGAACGAAGTAGATCCTAGCAACTGGCCCAAGTCGACGGTCTCGAAATAGTGACTGGATCAGCCCCAACTGGCGTGGTACGCGGAGCACATGCCGCACTTGAACGGGTACTTGTATGGTGCTGCAGAGGCACGGTGAGGGTGCCGGTTTGGGGATGAACGGAAGCCGCACAGGGACGATCTGCAAGGAGAGGTGACGAGCGGCAAAGGAAGGACCCGCCGTGTCGCTTGACGGTCCGGAGGAGAAGGCCACCGCGGTGACGGCCTAAGCGTCTGAGGAGGTGGAGGGACGACAAAGACGCAGAGGCGGCCGGCAAGCACAGGTAGGGCGGCGCAAGCGGAGGACGTCGGGGTCCACGGAGGCGACGGCTGGCAGACGAAGGAGGGGGTCGACGAGGAGGGGCGTCGGGCCAGGGCGGAGGTCGGGGACGGCCGGGAAGAGTGGAGGCGGGCGGGGCCTCACGGGCCGAGGAGGCCAGCCTTCGCTGGCTGGGGGCATGACGAGGGGCGACCGGGAGAGGGGAGAGGGACCCCTGGCAGGCTCGGTGAGGGCAGCCGGGTCAGTGTGAGGGCAGGCGGTTGGCGAGCACAGCAAAGGGCGGTGGGAGGAGATGGAGGCGAGCGTCGGGGAAGAGAGGGGTGGATGGGGAGAGAGACGTGGCGAGGGGGAGGGTGGTCGCCGGGGCTGGGCGGGGAGAGAGGGCCGGAGGCGGGGCTCAGGCGGTGGGAGGTTGGGGAAGGGAGGACGCGTGCGGGGGAGAGGTGCACGTCGGGAGGTGGGGGACGGGCAGGGGACACGGGGCCAGGGTGGTGGGTCCCGCGGGTGGGCCGGGGTGGGAAGTGGTTGCGGCTGGGGAAGGTTTGACCAGGGGAGGAGGAAGGGAGGGAGGGTGCGGGCCTGTGGTCGAGGAGAGGGTAGGGAAGTGGTGGGTGAGAGAGGGAGTTGGGGGAAAAGGTGGCAGCGGGTTGGGGTGATGTGGCGGTTGAGGATTGGTTAGAGGGGAGGGAGAGGGTGAGGTGGCAGCCAGGGATTGGTCCGGGTGAGGTGGAGGAGGGGTGGGTAGAATGGACTGGTAGTTTTAGGATTTTGGGTGGACCGATTATTCTGGGGGTGGTCGGGCCGATTCGATTGCCTGACCGTTCACTAAAAATAATTAAAATGTTTTATTTATTTAAACGGGCCTTTGCAACCCGATAATGCACAAAACAAAATAATCCGAGTCCCGGGTTTGAATTTGAAAACAAGAAGGGGCGTTTTAGAAAACAAAAACAGGCTTTGCGAAAATAGTTTTAGACAAACAATGCATGATGATGACGATGCAATGCACAAATTCAACGCGATTTTCTAGTAGTGGTTTTGCGGGATGCCATAGCTGACTAAAAGATGTAGGTAAAATGTTTACTACACTAAAATATTACTAAAAATGGATTACGAAAGAACACCAAACATTTGATGATGGTGATCTACTTCAAAGTGCAAGTCCAAAGACATTAGTATTTGACTATACACGCTTTGGACTATGTGTCATGTGTATTGCACCACTATTGATGTTGATATATTCTTTTTAAAAAAGAAAAGGAAATGTTGAAAGAGAAATCTAAGAAATATTTGGCAGAAAAAAAAGACTAGAATTGTTCAGCTTAAGTATATAGATGATATACATGTTATGGCTATATTCTTTGCTTGTTAAACAATGTGGTACTTGGGTATTGGATACCTAATTTGTTGGTGTGAATTGTCATACAGAACAACACAATTCATGAACTACAATGGCCTAAATAACTAGAAAGAGAATATGTGATGATGTTCATTGAAAACAAATAAAGTGTTGTTGTGTTTCTTGTTGACATCAAAGCTTGCCTTCAAGATTTGTTTTAATAATTGTTATTTTGATCAGGTATTATAAGAACAAAAGGTTGTTCAAATAATTTCCGTATTCCATAATAGATGGATGATATACAAGTCTAGTTGGAGAAAGCACATCCATAAAACTAATGCTAAAAACGTCGCAAGACAAATGATTGAAATATCACTTAATAAGTGACATCGCTGTTTAAATTATATTGGAAAGAAAAATGAAGAAACTCCATGTTGATGGAATTTTGGAGTCTTGATTTTTATCAAATGACACTTGTGAGACTTTCCTAGAGATAATTGAAACTCCGTTCATAGGCCAAAAGGGAATGGATGACTAACTTATTGGAATTTATACATATTGATGTATATAGTCCATTATGTGTAGTCGTGAGCGATGGATTTCAACTTCATATGCTTTCTCCAAAAATTTGAGTGAATATATGTACTTAATGAGGAAGTAGTATGAAACATTTGAAATTGTTCAAAGACTTTCAAGATGAAGTGAATCATTGTAACAAGAAAATAAAGATTTTATGATTGATCATAAAGGAAGATATTTGAGTTACAAGTTCAGCAAAACACCTAAGATTTGAGGAAGCGTTCCATGGGTTTGCATTTCTAGAAACACCATAGGAGTATGGAGTGTTCGAGATATGTAATGAAACCTTGTTTGACATGGTAAGATCAAAGGTGTCATTGATAAAACTGCCATTATATTTTAAAGATTAAAGCTTTAGTGACTACCGCTTTTACACTGAAAAGAGATCCATAGTGATCTGTTGAAATGACACCATATAAGTTATGGTTTGGTATAAAATGCAAGTTTTCCTTTCTTAAACATTGGTATGATAGGCACAAGTAAAATGTTTACAACCAAAGTCGGATGATCTTGTCTTTGTAGGTTATTTTGAATAACTGTTGGGTATTCCTCCATAACACCAAAGACAAAAGTGTTTGTCGCTTACAACATCAAGTTTCTTGAGAAGGAATTTTTCATGAAAAGTTAAGTAGGAGGACAACAGAAATTTGATAAGGTTATTGAACTTTAGCTATATGTGTTCAGTTGCGCAGCCTCGGAAAGTGTCCTGGAGGCAGCAACAATGCTCATGGCTCACGTTCCTCAAAAGTGTGATCACGAAGGTCTAAGTTCCTATTGAACCGAGTAGGTTGGGTAAACAATCAAATACCAAGATTTGATAATTAAATCATTATTGTTTGACAATGATGAACTGACTACATGCAAAGAAGCAATGACTTCGTCAAATGGCTTGAAGCCATAAAATCTGTGATAGTTCCATACACTAGAAATCAAGCTTTGAACTTAGAAGACCCTCTGGAAAGGTGTAAAACCTACCGGTCGTATTAGGATCTATAAATAGACATGGATGTTTCACATCTATGAAATTGTCGACATGTTGGTAAAGAGTTTATGACAATTTTCAAAAGGTTGACTATGACAAGATTTGATCTTTCATAGCGATATTTAGTCTGGACAGATTAATGTAGCAACCACTACATATAATTTTGTTATATGGTAGTTTAACAAACAAAACAAAGTTCTTCTAATATAATTTTTACCTAGGACATGTACATGTCACAATCCAAAGGGTTTTGTGAATTCAAAGGATGCTAAAAGGGCATGCAAACTTCAATGGTTGAAGTAAGCATCACGGAGTTGGAATCTTCACCATGATGAAACTATTAAAAGGTTTAATTTCATCAGACACGATGAAGATGCTTGCATTTGCAAGAAATTAAGTGGGAGCGCTAAGACATATTTCTAATACATTATGTGAAATACATATTGGTGGTTGGAGATGATGTATCTTTAATTGACACTAGTTAAGAATTCATCTCAATGAAAGAATTAGCCAAAACCAGAATATTTGGCATCAATGTCTATATGGATAGATTGAGACGCTAATATGGTTGTGCCAAATGTACATAGATAAGATATTGAATGAGTTCAATATGGAAATGACAAGAAAGGTTCTTGCCATATAGAAAGGATTGAATCAAGATTAAAGTGTATTGACACTTGGTAAGTGAAATGAGAATCAAGTATTTTGACACTTGGTGAGTGAAATCACAAGAATATTTTGATTAATCATACCGTGATATGTACACATCCAAATATGTCCAATGCTCTAAATGTTATGAGCAGATACTAGAATGATTCATAAGATTATCATTGGACGATAGTAAGAATATTCTTATGATCTTTGAGAGAATTAACAATATGTTATGTAGTGGTGAAAAATAGATAGATAGTTCATTGTAAAGTGTTACATTGATACTAGTTTTGTCACGAGATACAAATTTATTTTCTCTCAATTTAAACTAGGGATGGCACAATGTAATCGAAAGGAGATTCCATAACAGATTTTGATGAGTTCCAAATTAAGACATCATGACAGATACTACAACAAAAGGCTAAGTATATGACTGCCATTGTAGCAGCAAAAGAGGGCATTTGTGTCAAATAGTTCGTTATCAAACTAGGTGTGGTTCACAGCGGGCTAGTACTATGAAGATATATTGTATGACAATAGTATCAACATGTTTTAACCCCAAGGAACTAAATGTCTCACCAAAGGACCAAATTTATACGATGCCATCTCATTGGAGAATGAGTGATGCGTATAGACGCAAAGGCATGCAATTACACACGGACCTAAAAGTGTCAAATCGTAAGATTATGTTTACCACTAGAAATCGTGTATATACAACACCAGAAATCCATAGGTGTTGAATGCACAAAGTTTTCCAAACTAGATTATTGCCATAGTGCAAGTGGGATACTATTGGAGATATGCCCAAGAGGCAATAATAAAGTGGTTATTATCATATATTTATGTTTCAACTACTTTTTACAATTGACAGGGTAGCTCGGAGGTCAGATGAAGGGCAGTGTGGGAGAATGGAGAATGGGTCGAGTAAACTCCCTTAGGGCCAATTAAATCACAGACGAATCCGGCAGGAACTGAAGGCCACCGATCCCGACCGATCGCGCGGCACGGACATAGAAAGCTCCTCCATAGTGATAAATGTTTGCATCCCATGCTATAATTGTATTAACCGAAAACATTAATACTTGTGTATTTTGTAAACATAAAAGAGTCCCTAGTAAGCCTCTTGTTAAACTAGCTTGTTGATTAATAGATGATTGTGGTTTCCTGATCATGGACATTGGATGTTATTAATAACAAGGTCATATCATTAAGAGAATGATGTGATGGACACACTCATATAATAAGCATAGCATAAGATCAAGTCATTAAAGTTTGTTTGCTACAAAGCTTTTAAATACATAGTAACCTAATCCTTTGACCATGAGATCATGTTAATCACCATCACCGGATGAGTGCTTTGGTAACATCAAACGCCACTTCCGTAACTGGGTGGTTATAAAGGTGGCATTAGGTATTCTGAAAGTATGCGTTAAAGCGCATGGATCAATGTAAGACCCCACCTTTATAAGGTAAAGGTCCCTGTGATTGCAATGCTAGTCCCTGGATCAAATGCTACCACAGTTTAAGATGAAGTACACAAATACAAAGGTCTTTATTACATCGTCATTCCAGAGATAAACATAGTCTTTTACAACTCCATAGCCAAAGGCTAGTACAAGAGTTCATAACATAAGTAAATAAAGTAAAGTATTCATCTTCATGTGCCACAGGCAAGCATGTTGAGTGTAGACTCATAACCCTAATCCTCATCAGAGTAACCTGCAACATCATAAGTTACAGCCATAGTGGGTCAATACATTGGAATAGTATTGGCAAGTGAAACCATAGTATAGTAGTAGTTTCTAACTTCTATCTGTAAGACCCCACCTTTATAAGGTGAAGGATCCCTGTGATTGTAATGCTAGTCCTTGGATCAAATGCTAGCATCCAATGTTTAAGATGAAGTACATAGATACAAAGGTCTTTATTACATCGTCATTCCAAATATAACATAGTATTTTACAATTCCATAGCCAAAGGCTGGTACAAGAGTTCATAACATAAGTAAAATAATGTAAAGTCTTCATATTCATGTGCCATTGTTAAAAATGTGCTTGTGTTTTTACTGTCTTGTGATTATTTCTCTACTTGTATTGGTTCTAACCTTTCTCTATCTTATACATTAGATGCCTAACATTGTTATCAACACTACCGAGGAGTTCAAGGGAACTCGTTTCGGTTCTCGTCTTGTGGAGCTCACTAGTGTGCTCAACCTCCCACTTCCTAGTATCACGACGCTCCAGCTCACCAAGTTTGAGAGGAAGGACCTTTGGGGCTTCAGAGTCACACAGTCGGGACGCCAGATGGAGCCACCCACAGAGGACATCACCTTCAAGCAGATCCATGATGACAAGGAGAAGGGCTTAGATGTAGTCATGCAGGAGTTACTTGGACGCCTTGTTGGTAGGCACTCCACCGAGCTTAGAGGCCTCTAGTTCCACCCGTTCGGGAGACGTGACGAGCAGGGTGACGTTATAGATTATGATGACGCTACTAAAGAGACGATTGAGCTAGTTCGTATGTACCTTCAGGACCTAGAGGGCCTTATTAGACACCTCGACTCAGAGAGGACCAACATGATGCTTAGCAATGATGAGCTCTAGGTTCAGTTGAGGGAGAAGGACAAGCTCTTCGCAGAGCAAGACGATATCATTAAGGAGATGGAGGCCAAATTCAAGACCCAAGATAAGAAGTTCAAGAATCAGGAGAAAAGAGTCCAAGATAGAAATAAGAAGATCGGGGAGATGAAAGCTGAGATAGAGGCCAAGGACTTCGAGCTCGAGCGCCAGCAGGGAGTGATCGAGAGACTTCGCTCACAGAAGAGAGCTCTCCGCGCGAAGGTCGAGAGCTTGACCACCAATATCGAGGAGTACAAGATAGCCATGGAGGCAGCTGGACTTACACTTGTTGACGTGGAGGTCGACATGGAGGAGTAGTATAGACTACTCGACTATCTTTTATCTATCATACTTTGATTTCTGAGTCGCAATGACCATCCAACATGTGGATGGCTTGCTGTGGTGTGTTTGCATTTTCAAAACCTGTTGTTTATGTCGTTCAAACTCTATGTTATTTTGAGCTTGGTTATTGTGATTGTTTCTATGTGATGTATTGTGCATGTTAAGCATCTATGGGTATCTCATTCTTATCCTTATTGAAACCACAGATGCCTCCCCGTCGTGCCAATCCCAACCAAAACAATAACAATAAAGTCACTCCCGAGATGCAGCAGTTGATGACAGCTCAAGCTCAACTAATGCAGATGATGACACAGTTCATGCAAAATCAGAATCAGAACAACAATAACAACAACAACAATCAGAACAATCCTCCAGCATTTGACATGCTCACCAGATTTCTGAGACTGAGGCCTGCAAAGTTCTCTTGAACAACTAATCCAATGGTAGACTGGTTACGTTCAGTGAACAAGGACTTAGTCACTATTGGCTGCACTGACGAGGAAAAAGTCAGGTTTGCAGCACATCTGCTCGAAGGACCTGCAGCAACCTGGTGGGACAACTTTCAGATCACCACTCCCCTTGAGGATTTGACTTGGGATATTTTTGAGGATGGTTTCCGTACAGCTCACATCACATCCGGAGTGATGAACTTGAAGAAGAAGGAGTTCCACAATCTGAAACAGCGTCACCGCAGTGTGGCAGAGTACATTGAGGAGTTAAACAATCTGGCGCGCTATGCACCAGATGAAGTTGATACTGATGCTAAGAGGAAGGAGAAGTTCCTCGAAGGATTGAATGATGAATTGAACCTGTAGCTATTTGTTTCCTGTGTCCCAACATATCAATCACTCTGTGACAAGGCCACCATCTTGGAAAACAAGATGAAACAAGTTGAGGGCAGGAAGAGGAAGCATAACTTTGATAAGCACAAATCGGGTTCATCTCACAAACGTTCCCATAATGATGATAGTGGAAGTTCTGGATTCCACAAGCATGGAAAGTACAACAGCCATCACAACCACAACCGTCATCATGACAACAAGCATCATCGCAGTCATGATAGTGACAAGTATAAGAACCACAGGAGTGGACACAAGAGCCACCACAGTGGAAGTGGTAATGGGAGTCAACCTGCAAAGAAAGATCTCAATCAGGTTGAGTGTTTCAAGTGTAAGAAGATGGGGCACTATGCTAATGATTTCCTAGAAAATAAAGTTGAAGGAGCCAACAAGCCCAACCCTTTACAGAAGGGACAAGTGAACCACATCAGTGTGGAAGATATCTATGAGGAGTCTAATGTTATGGCTGGTAAGATCAAGCTCAATTCTTTTCTAGCACTTGTTCTTTTTTATACTGGCGCATCACATTTATTCATATCAAGATCATTTGTTGATAAAAATGGACTTCCAACTGAAACTATTGGGTGTCCTATAAAAGTAAGCTCTCCCGGTGGAGAGATGATAGTGAACCTTGGATATCATGATCTAGTAATAGAGTTTGATAAGTATAAGTTTCCGGTTAGTTTGATAATCCTAGATTCCCAAGGATTGGATGTAATTTTGGGAATGGATTGGATGACTAAGTATGAAGGGGTACTAGATTGTGCCAATAGTACTGTCACACTCACTACCCCGGATAAGAAACGGATTAGGTTCAAGTCCAACTTTGAATCTAAAGGGAGTAAGCTAAATTCTCTTAAGGGGGTTAGCATAGACAGTGTGCTAATTGTGAGAGAGTATCCGGAGGAATTGCCTGGAATGCCAGCAGATAGAGAAGTAGAGTTTCTGATTGACTTGCTTCCAGGATCTGGACCAATATCAAAGAGACCCTAAAAGATGTTAGTGGATGAGTTAAAAGAACTCAAGAAACAACTTGGAGAGCAGTTACAAAAAGGATTTATTCAACCAAGTTCTTCGTATTGGGGTGCACCAGTTCTGTTTGTTGAGAAGAAAGATAGAACTCAAAGGATATGCATAGATTACCGTTCACTCAATGAGGTGACTATCAAGAACAAATATCCTTTGCCTAGAATCAACGATCTGTTTGATCAGCTAGAAGGAGCCCGTGTGTTCTCAAAGATTGATCTCCGATCAGGCTACTTTCATCTTAAGATTAGAGAGCAAGACATACCTAAGACTGCCTTCACCACTAAGTATGGTTTGTATGAGTACACCGTGATGCCATTTCGTTTGACCAATGCACCAGCCTATTTCATGAACATGATGAAAAAAGTGTTCATGGAGTTTCTTGACAAGTTTGTTGTCGTATTCATCGACGACATTTTTATCCACTCCAAGAGCAAGGAAGAGCATGAAGAGCATTTGCGTTTGATACTTGAGAAGCTCAGGGAGCACAAACTGTATGCCAAATTCAGAAAGTGTGAATTCTGGTTGAATGAAGTGGGATTCCTCGGACATATTGTGTCGGGATATGGTGTAGTTGTCGATCCCGCAAAAGTGTCAGCTGTAACTGAGTGGGAATCTCCTAAGTCAGTGAAAGAAGTTTGTAGTTTCTTTGCCTTGGCAGGATACTATAGAAGATTCGTTGAGAATTTCTCAAAGGTAGCTAAGCCGATGATAGAGTTACTTAAGAAAGACAAGAAGTTTGACTAGACTGAAAGATGTGAACTCAGTTTCCAAGAATTGAAGAAGAGACTAGTGATAACACCAGTCTTATGTCTGCTAGATTTGGAAAAGGATTTCCAAGTATATTGTGATGCATCTCACCAAGGATTGGGTGGAGTTTTGATGCAAGAAGGGAAAGTTGTAGTTTATGCCTCGAGACAACTCAAAACTCATGAAGTGAATTATCCTACTCATGACTTAGAGTTAGCCTCTGTTGTCCATGCACTCAAAACATGGAGGCATTATCTTTTGGGAAAACATTGTGAAGTGTCCACAGATCATAAAAGTTTGAAGTATATCTTCAATCAAAAAGAAATCAATATGAGACAAAGAAGATGGCTTGAACTCATCAAGGACTATGACTTGAGTTTGCAATACCATCCCGGTAAAGTAAATGTTGTAGCGAATGCTTTAAGCTGTAAGGTTTATGTGAATGGCCTTACTAAGGGAGAATTACCAGATGATCCGTGTACCCAATTCAAAGATCTTAGATTGGAGATAATGCCGAAAGGACATCTCATGTCATTGGATGTTCAACCCACATTGTTGGACAGGATCAAGGAAGCCCAAAAGATGGACAAGGAAATTGATGAGATCAAGGGATTAATGAATAAGGGGAAAGCTAAAGGTTTCCATGAAGACGAACAAGGTACTTTATGGTATGGAAAACGTATTTGTATTCCGCAAGATCCGGAACTTCAGAAACTAATTCTGCAAGAAGCACACAACTCACCATATTCCATTCATCCAGGTAACACCAAAATGTACATGGATGTGAAGGAAAGATTCTGGTGGAATAATCTCAAGAGGGACATCGCAGAACATATCGCATTGTGTGACGTGTGTAGTCGAGTGAAAGAGGAACATCAAAAACCGGCAGGATTACTGCAGCCACTACCTATTCCTGATTGGAAGTGGGACAAGATTGGTATTGATTTCATCACCAGACTACCAAGGACTAGATCAGGATATGATTCTATCTGGTTTGTTGTAGATCGCCTAACTAAGGTGGCTCATTTCATACCCGTAAATACCACATATACAAGTGCTAAGTTAGCCAAAATCTATATGAGCAGGATTATATGTCTGCATGGAGTACCCAAGAGTATTGTGTCTGATAGAGGAACTCAATTCACTTCGCATTTTTGGCGACAATTGCATGAGTCATTGGGAAGAAGATTGGAGTTCAGCACAGCTTTTCACCCCCAAACTGATGGACAGACAGAAAGAATCAATCATATCCTGGAGGATATGTTGAGGGCATGTGCCCTACACTACGGTTCTAGTTGGGATGAAAGTCTGCCCTACGTAGAATTATCTTACAATAACAGCTATCAAGCGAGCATTGAGATGGCACCATTTGAATTTCTCTATGGAAGGAAGTGTACTACACCATTGCTATGGAGTGGTGTAGGAGAAAGAAATTTGTCCGGACCAGAACTGATTAAGGAAGCTAAGGAGAAAGTCAGATTAGTAAGGGACAGATTGAAGATAATATAGTCCCGACAAAAAAGCTACGTGGATTCAAAGCGTAGAGAGGTCACCTATGAGGTAGATGATAGAGCCTATCTTAGAGTCTCACCACTCCGTGGTGTGAAGAGATTTGGGATCAAAGGAAAGTTGGCTCCAAGGTATATTGGACCATTCAAGATTTTGAGCCCCAAAGTAGAAGTGGCTTATGAGACTGAATTGCATGAATCACTGTGTGCCGTTCACAATGTGTTTCATGTGAGTCAGTTGAAGAAATGCCATCCGGATATGGAAGAAACTTCTTTGAAGGATACTACACCTTTGGAAGAGGTTCAGTTAGAGAGCAATCTCACCTATGAGGAGAAGCCCATCAAGATTCTTGAGACTGCAGAAAGAGTTACTCGAACCAAGACTATAAAATTCTGCAAAGTTTAGTGGAACCATCATTCTGAAGAAGAAGCAACTTGGGAAAGAGAAGATGACCTTCAGAAAGATCACCCTCACCTATTTGCTAGCCAATCCGAATCTTGAGGACGAGATTCATCTCAAGGGGGTTAGATTTGTAACATCCCAAAAATCATGATTTGTAAAAGTTTGCAGTTCATTCATTCATTCATAGCATCCTTGGCTTGCACAAATTTTCCAAACAAAATTTCAAATAAGAAACCATGTTATGACTATTATTTTATGCAAATAAGGCAATGGTTTTATTTTATTTTTCAAAGTATGAAAGTGCATTTTATTGATCAGTGATGTTTTTTACACAAGTGGATGCAAGGCTTGCACTACAAAAATCTAGAGTTTATTTGAATTCAAAACCATTTGATTTGGATTTGATTTAGATTCCTGAAAATCAAATTAGAAATAGAAAAAGAGAAAAGAATTGGAAAATGGCTGGTGCCACCTATTCAGCCAGTACCAGACACAACCCACTAAGCCCACCTGGCCATCTCCCCCTCTCCACTCTTTCTCACTCACGCGCCTACCCCCTCACTCACGGACCCCGCAGACCCACTGCCACGCGTGCATCATCGTCTTCGCCGCGAGACCCGCCCCCAAATTCCTCCTCTCCGTTACCAGCGTTGATTTCTCCTCATAAATTCGCTTGATGGCTGTGTTAATTCCTCCCTCCGACCACGCGTACATAATCGCCCACCTCTCCTCCCCATTTCCCCTCAGACCCCATGCCATGAACGCCTCCAGGCTGCAAGAATTCCTCGCTCAAACCTCCTCTGCTCCGACGAGCTGCAACGTCGATCCCGGACAACTCCAGACACCCCTCTGCCCCTAGCCTCCACGATCTTGACCAGCAACCCTATACGCACCTGCTAGTAGACCTAACTTGGCCGCGCGTGCCCCACAGCCTTGGAAACAACCAAGTCTGAGCATCGTCGTCGTCTGCATCAACTCCGGTGACCTCTACTGGTAACTACTGACCGCCCCTCCTCTCTGGTTGATGCCCTTACAATCTTCTCTCTCTCACGCATCTGACACATCCTTTGCCTTGCCTTGGCATGCTCCGTAGCCTCGCCAACATCGACGACCGAGTGTGTCTGACGCCAGGAGCTTCTCCGGCGAGCAATTGCCGACACGACCGTGCGCCCCTAGCCATCCCACGACAACCTTGAGCTTCGCCACGTCCCTGCGAACTCGGTGAGCATATTCCCTTCCTCGCTTGCTTCCTGTTTTCGCCGAAACCATGCTTACAAAGCGCCGCCGCCTCTCACCGTCGAGCCAGCACCGCAAGTTCCTGGCAGTGCGCTGTGAGCCGTCCGATCTAGATCCAAGTGATAGGATAGATTGACTTAGCGAAAGGGTATGAATTGATCTGTGTAGTGCGATTCACTTTTAATACTACGGTCCACAAAGCTCGATTAGTGCGAATCCGTATCAGCCAATAGAATCATTCCACATGGCTTGTCATGTCTTTTTAAAAATCCAGAAAATGAATTTGAATGATTAAACTTGTAAAGTCTATAAATTTTGTTCTGTTTATCCAAAAAATGCAAATAAGATACCATTGGATTCAAAAAAATTAATCCTACACTATTGTGGGCTTAGTTTTGTATTATTTTTTCTGTAAAAATGGAATTTTGTGCAGAAAAAAATATAGGCTTATTTTGACTATATAAATTACTTTGAAAATGTTTATAAGGCCAAATTAAGTTTATTTAGACTTTATTTAGTTGGTTTTGTGTTCAGTACTTTTTGACTTGTCTTGTTTAGTTTAGAAAAATAATCACATGGCATTTGCATGCATTCATAATATTTTTGCTTGAATATTGGAATGTGAATTTAGTGCTATTATTTTATGTGTAGATTTTGGTGCTAGTGGTGATTGTGACTGTGAAGATCGTTGCTAATCCCCCAACTACCAAGGAAATTGGTGCTTCATATATTTTGTCCTATTATTTTCACTATGCATTAGTGATATTTTGAGTAGGACTTGCATGGAATTTTTACTAAGTATATATATGCTATGCCATGGAAAATCCTAGTATATGAAGCCTTAGTAGAATTTTCCCTAAGTTAAGATTCTTGCTACTAGTATGCCTAGCCTAGATAGTAGAAAACAAGGGTAGTTTATATACATGCTATGGACAATTTGCTAAGTCTTTTGACTCATGCTTTTGCTTAATAAACCAAATAAGTAAATGAATCACCTGGGTGGAATGGAAAGAATGGATTGTGTTGAGTGGTTACCCAGGGGTCATACCTGGTGTATCTCACTTGTGGAAAGCCACCCAGGAACAAAGAGATTTGAGATGTCAAATGTTGAGAATCTTCTAGTGCAGCCACATGGAATATGGGCTCTGCCTGGATCATATAGGTTGCATTAACTTAGCCAGATGGACAGAAGGTGGTAGGGGTGATAGGATGGAATGCGTCCATTTGGTCTAAGGGAAGGCTTATGAAAGATCTTGTCTTGA
This sequence comes from Avena longiglumis, assembly GCA_030063025.1. NCBI lineage: Eukaryota > Viridiplantae > Streptophyta > Magnoliopsida > Poales > Poaceae > Avena > Avena longiglumis. The sequence goes on along the minus strand of CP125977.1, from coordinate 112,165,825 downwards.
TGCATGTCGAGTCTTGTGGGGAAAGTGCACCACCTCTCGAGAAGGAAAAAATCTAAGTACTTAGACGTGTCCCCGGTAATGGACAATATGAGCATCAAGACATTGAAGCAATCAAGGATCTCCTCATCCCAATTTCTAAGTTAAAAGCTTGTGGTTGAACAAGGGTTAAAGGATTCCAATTTTCAATTGGTAGATTCCTTGGGTGATTTTGACAAACAAAAACTTAGTGTTTTCAACTGATAAGGAAAATTTATTTTGAGCAAAGCAATCCTAAGCTGCACTTAGCCAAATGCATATAGATGATAGATACCACTATTCTACCATAGTATCACTTGCCAATATTCAAATGTATTGACCCTTGTGGCTGTAACTTATTATGTTGCAGGTTTGTTTGATGTTAGTGAAATGTGTTGAATGGGATTACAAGTCTACAACCAACATGATTGTCTGTGGCACTTTGAAGATGAAGGACTCCATGCTACATAGTTATATCTGCTGCATTGTAATGAGATAGCCAAATGAGGTATGTAAGATGTAATGACTTATTTTATTCCTAGTTATAAAATTGTATTATGACCTTTGTTTCTTGATATTACATCTTAAACTGTGGATGCTAGCTATTCGATCCAGGGACTAGCATTGTAAACAAATGGACCTTTACCTTATCAGGTTGGGACCTCTACAAATGGTATCAAAGCACTGTGTTGCCTGTAGGATTGTAACCCTAGGATTGGACAAAACCCCTTAGAAAAATAGGAGTTGTATTTGTTCCAAACTTATTTACAAACAATCTTGTAAATTCTTTCCTCAACCTTTTTGTTTTGATTCTACATCTCTCCCTCTTCTACTTGATGGATAAAACTTCAACATCACCAATGACTTCAACTTCAGTTTCACCAAGGATTTGAACTTGGACATCACTAAGGACTACAAGTGAGACAAGAAATAATACTCAAGACTTGGAGACTAAGGAAACACAACCTAGAAGGAACCTTCATCACCTATGAAGTTTTGTGACCAAGATGCAAGAATTTTTCCAAGGAAACCAAGATCTCATTCATGAAGAAACAACTAAGAAGAATGGAATGATCTCAAGTGAAAACCATAGTTGGACCACCATACTAGTGTTTAGTTTAGATCGATTTATTGATCACACCAACTTATGTGGTGTAGCAAAAAAAATTGTTGCCTAAAAATATGCTTCAATCTAGTTGTTTGAGTGGAATGTTTGATTGTGATTGCTTGCACATTGCTTTATGTGAATTGTTGTGTGTGAGTAGAACTCTTTCTCTAGAAATCTTTTGCCTACTCTAATCCCAATCCAACCCAAACAGATGACTTCTTCAAGAGACAACAACTCCAACATCAAGGATGGTGACAACAACAATAACCAAGAGATACACATGAGAGAACAACTTCTAGCAACCCAAGCCCAGTTGAATCAAGTGACAACTCAGTTTTTAGCCAACAATAATGAGTTAGACCCAACCATGCAAAAATTCTTGGAAACCCAATCCCAGTTGTTGCAAAGGATGACCAATCAAATGATCAATATGAGAAGCAACCTTCCCCAAGGAGATTGTGTCAACAATGATATCAAGGATGATATTATAGAAGTAACTCAAGCTTGCAAAATTTGTGGAGACATAGGAAACACTTATAAAGAGCATATGGACCAATGCCCTAATTGTGAAGAGAAACATCCAACTAAACAATGCCCCACATCTCAAGTTACTTGTTTCCTATGTGAAGGAAATAATCATGTCCCTGTTCAATGCCCCATCTATCCTATAGTTCAACAGATGAAACAAGATGGAAAACATCAAATGTTTGGAAACCTCCATAAGGGAACAACTTCTACCAAGAAGGATAAAGACAAAGTCAGAACCGTGACTCATAAGGTCACACCCAAAGTGACCACAAAGTGTTGCTACTCATGTGGAGAAGAAGGTCACATCTCTAGTGACTGCCCCAAGAAGCGAGAAAGATTTCCCACCTTTGAGGTGAAGTATGAAGAACATGAACTAAGAGCCCTCCTAGCATTGGAGAAACCCAAGAAGAAGAAGGATATTAGCCAAGTGCAATGTTACAATTGCAAAGAGATGGGACACTATGCCAATGAATGTCTAGAAAATAAGAAGAGTCAAGGAAACAAACAAGAAATAGTGATGCCAAAGAAGAAGAAGAAGAAGAAGGATATTAGCCGAGTGATGTGCAACAACTGCAAAGATCTAGGCCATTATGTATCATACTGTCCAGAGAAGATACGTGAAGATCTCAACCTTGTCACATGTTTCAAGTGTGGTGACAAAGGACATTATGCAAACAACTGTCCAGAGAAGTTTCATCAAGACCTCAAGTAAGCCCATATGTAATCTAGTCAAAACTCTTTTAAGGGTGGTAGTACCCTAGTTGTCTTGAAGCCAACTTGCAACCTCTAGCCTTCCCAAATCTCGGGACAAGATTTCTTTTAAGGGTGGTAGCCTGTCACATCCCGAATTTTTCCAAATTTTGAAATGTGAAAAGTAAATAAACAAAAGAAACAATTATTGAAATTTAGGGTGAAAAGAAACTTTTTTGCTTCTGGAAAATTAGGTGTTTTTGCAGAAACATTTGTAGGGCCATTTTGGATATAAAAATTATTCTAAAAATGATTTTTGAGTAAAATATTTTGCAAATGATTTGTTTTGAACCTACTGGCCAGAAACACAAACTTTTGGGTTTATAAATATATTTTGTTAACACTAGAAAAATATTACTTTGAATATAAGCATTTCTAGTAAAACAAAATGTTACTTTGATTTTAAAAGGATTTTTGGGTGAAACCTTTTGCAAATGGATTTGTTTTAAACACTTTGACCATAAACACTAACATTTGTGTTTAAAAACATATTTGGCTAACACTAGAAATTATTCCTTTTGATAAAAGCATTTCTAGCAAAAAATATTTAAATGGCCCATTTTCACTAATTTGGTTTAAAATGATTTTTCCACTTTCATAAATGACCAATAGGTGTTTTGAAATGTTTATAGCCTTAGTAGAAACCACTTTTTCAATAAAACAATCTTTTGAATGCTTGCATGCATTGTTCTGTTTTCTTTATTTTATGTGGTGATTTGTTTGAATGCTAGTTTGAATTTCTGACTTGCTTGATTGAATTGTAGTGAACTTTGAAGAGTGTGACAATTGCAAGATCAAATAGTGAATCTATATTCTCTACTAAAAAGGCAAGTGGTGCTTCATACATTTTGTCCTATTATTTTCACTATGCATTAGTGATATTTTGAGTAGGACTTGCATGGATTATTTACGAAGTATATATATGTTATGCCTTGGGAAATCCTAGTAGATGATGCCTTAATAGTATTTTCCCTAAGTTAAGATTCTTGATACTAGTATGCTTAGCCTAGCTATTAGAAAACAAGGGTGATTTATATACATGCTATGGAAATTTTGCTAAGTCTTTTGACTTATGTTTTTGCTTAATAAACCAACTAAGTGAATGAATCACCTGGGTGGAATGGAAAGAATGTATTGTGTTGAGTGGTTACCCAGTGGTCATACCTGGTGTATCTCACTTGTGGAAAGCCACCCATGAACAAAGAGATTTGAGATGTCAAATGTTGAGAAGCTTCTAGTGCAGCCACATGGCATATGGGCTCCGCCTGGATCATATAGGTTGAAATAACTTAACCAGATGGACAGAAGGTGGTGGGGATGATAGGATGGAACGCGTCCATTTGGTCTAAGGGAAGGCTTCTGAAAGATCTTGTCTCGATGCATGTTGAGTCTTATGGGGAAAGTGCACCACCTCTCGAGAAGGAAAAATCTAAGTACTTAGCCATGTCCCCGGGAATTGACAATTTGAGCATCAAGGAATTGAAGCAATCAAGGATCTCCTCATCCCAATTTCTAAGTTAAAAACTTGTGGTTGAACAAGGGTGAAAGGATTCCAATTTTCAATTGGTAGATTCCTTGGGTGATTTTGACGAACAAAAACTTAGTGTTTTCAACTAATAGGAAAAACCTATTTTGAGCAAAGTAAGCCTAAGCTACACTTAGCCAAATTCATATAGAAGTTAGAAACTACTACTATACTATGGTATCACTTGCCAATACTATTCCAATGTATTGACCCACTGTGGATGTAACTTATGATGTTGCAGGTTACTCTGAGGAGGATTAGGGTTATGAGTCTACACTCAACATGCTTGCCTGTGGCACATGAAGATGAATACTTTACTTTATTTACTTATGTTATGAACTCTTGTACTAGCCTTTGTCTATGGAGTTGTAAAAGACTATGTTTATCTCTGGAATGACGATGTAATAAAGACCTTTGTATTTGTGTACTTCATATTAAACTGTGGATGCTAGCATTTGATCCAGGGACTAGCATTGCAATCACAGGGACCTTTACCTTATAAAGGTGGGGTCTTATAATCAAGAGTGGGATTTGTCCATCCATAGGACGGATAGATATACTCTGGGCCCTCTCGGTGGAGTGTCATCCAATTGGCTTGCAAGCATGTGACAAGGTCACAAGGGATGTCACATCATAGTACGAGTAAAGAGTACTTATCGGTAACGAGGTTGAACTAGGTATAGAGATACCGACGATCGAACCTCAGATAAGTAAAGTATCACACAACAAAGGGAATTTGTATCGTATGTAAATGGTTCGTTCGATCACAAAGTCATCATAGAAATATGTGGGACCCATAATGGATTTCCATATCCCACTAATGGTTATTGATCGGAGAGGTGTCTCGATCATGTTTGCATATTTCACGAACCATAGGGAGACACACTTAAGGATTCGATGTTGTTTGAAGTAGATATGGAATGTGAGTTGGAGATCGAATGTTGTTCGGAGTCTCGGATTGGATCCATGACATCATGAGGAGATCCGTAATGGTCCGAAGAATAAGATTCATATAAGGAAAGTCAATTTCTTGGGTTCGGAAATGTTTTCGGTGTTTTGACCGGAAGCTTCTAGAATGTTCTGGAATGTCCAACACTCTGGAAAGGGGCACTTGGTATATGGCATGCCCTAAAGGGCTGGCCGCATCATTCCCTAGGGAAACTCGGCCAAGGACTAGAGTAAAGGGTCAAACCCTAGTTTGAAAAGTAAAATCCTAGTTTGAAAGTCAAATCCTAGTTTGGGAAGGAAAGGGGAAACTTGAAAGGCAAGTTTACAACTCCCCTTCTCCTAGCCGAGTTGGGGAGGGACTCTCCCCTTCCTAGCCAAGTTGGAGGGCAACTCGTCTAGGGCTAGGAGGCCTTTTGCCGCCTCCCCCTCCCATAAAAGAAGGGGTGGGGCATCCCCCTTGGCACCTCAAGCCATGGCGCCTAAACCCTAGCCAATGCACCCCTCTCTCTCATCCACTGTCCTGATCCGGCTTAGGCGAAGCCCTGCAGAAATCTCTCCTCCTCTACCAGCACCACCACACCATCGTATTGTTGAGATTCCGAGGAGATCTACTACCTCCGCTGCATGCTGGAACAATGGAGAGGAAGGTCTTCATCGACTACCGTACATGTGAACGACTGCGGAAGCGCTGTCAGAACATGGCGCCGGAAGGATCGTCTACACGATCTTGAGATCAGAAAGTGATCGACTACATCAACCACAAGAATCCGATTTTGTTAAACGCTTTGGATCTACGAGGGTTAGTTCTCCTCAATCTTGTTGCACCGATCTCGTAGATTAGATCTTGGCTTGTCCATAGATTAGATCTTGGTTTTGTGTGTTCTTGTGATAGAATTTTTTGTTTTACATGCAACGAACCCTATAGGGCAGTGTCGACACCAGATTGTGCGACGAATTCCTTCTAGAGGTTGAGCCGAGTCTCGCAATCCATGAGTCTCTCGGCTAGCACTTAGACGTGCGTGGGGCTCTCCTATGTTGGCCACATGACATTAAAGACCCGGATAGCTGCATCCATCAGATCAATGCCGAATGATCTCATTGGCTTCATGTAGGAGCCCAAGCTAACCAAGAAATCCTCAATGCTAAAAGGACGCTCCAGGTCGTTGGTATCACCACGACATGCCCGAGCACTAATCACAATTTTGGCGCTCCGAACTTTGCACTCCGGAAAGTTGCCTGGATACGAGCAAAAAGGAGTCGGTAAAGGAAGGCAGGAAATGTCGGATAAGGAATGAGAAAACAGCAAAGGAACTTATGGCGCAAGACCGAGGTTATCTTGGTAAGGTTGGACAGCCAGCCTACATGTTTCTTGGTTAGCCTCTCAAGTTCGAGCTTGGTCGACTTAGCTGTCGCCAGAGCCGTGCAGATAAGTTCCTGATCATTTTCCAGCTGAAGAGTCAGTCGGCTTTTCTCCTTGTAGAATTCTTGGTCAACCTTCGATAGCTCAGCCTCATGAGTTTTCTTCAGGGTTTCATTCTCAGCACGAAGCTAAGCTATCTCGTCGTCCTTGTATTTCAGCTGAGAGGCATGTTCTCCCGCTTGTTCGAGAAAATGTACCATAAGATCAGGCATGGAAACACAATCTTGGTAATTTTCTGCAAGGGCTTGTAGTTCGGCTGGGCTGAGACAAAACTTATAAGGAAAGTGCCAAGGAGTACAAGGCAACAAAATAAGATGTACAACAATGGATTACCTTCAAGCCGGTTAATCTTGTTCTTCAGGTAGTTGTTCTGCTTATCTATAGCGGCTTACAGAAGGGTAAGTCAGAAATTAGTTTGGTGAGCCGGATAACAAAAATAACCGAGGTAAAGCATGCAAAGTGCAAACCCGTTTTCTTTGCTATTAGAAGTAGCTTGTTATACTTTGTACAAATACACCTATGTGAGAAGAGCAGTTCCTGGGATTCGGCAATGCGTCGGCTGTGGGCAATCTGGAAAAGCAAAAAAGATAAAGAGGTCAGTAGCATGGATATTCGAAGCTAAACCTAAAGATCCAAACCAAGTAAGACTTGATCCAGATCTAGGTGGCTAGATATTAGAATCTAGACCCAAAGATCCAAACCAAGTAAAACTTGATCCGAATTTAGGTGGATGGATATTCGAAGCTTTTTCGAGGATAATACAAGTTTGGCCTAAGTAAGAATAATTTGGTATGGCGCCCCGGCTTCACTATCTAATAGCCTAAGAGAGCATCCGGCCGAGTGATAAATCACTCCCCCGGAGGCTCGGGGACTAATGGTTACATGATCACATGGTGCAAAAAAGTAAAAGATGAATCGGAGTGTTTGCCTACATCATGTGGTCAGCTTCCACGATCACCCGGCTGGCAAGATGCATTTTGCCGCTAATCTCGGCTGGGCCAAAGCTCTTGGGCGTAGGATTTCCTTTAGAGCTGACTTCGGCGTAGTCAGCATCATTCCAGCTCTGTGCATATCTGGCAAGGGAGCCGAGGCTCTCGCCACTAGGATATTTCATCTCTATCTTTCCTTTCTTTGCACTGGCCTCCTTGTCTGCCAACTTGTCTGTTGGGGTCTTATGAAGTACCATCTGCTTGCCATCACCCGATGGAGAGGAAGAGGCAGGAGCTCCCTTCTTGAGCATGTCAACAACGGAGAGCTGCGAAGCAGTTGGACCGGTTTTCTTCTGAGGCGGATTGGTCATAGTCTCACCTTTCTTCTTCTGAGCAGCCGGATCAGCCTGAGATTTGGCTGGCTGACATCAGCAGAAGAGGGTGAGGGAGTCGGCAAAGCGGATTCTAACTTGGAGTGATCTTGTTGCTGAGGCTTGGAGGCCTCGGATGCTGCAGGCACCGTAGTTTGTTGTTTGCTAAGGCTCAGAGGAGGCACTTCTTGCGAAGGATCTTGAACTTGAGAAGAGGCTGAGGTAGCAAGTACCTCAGCAGGAGTTGGGCCAGCACCACGGTCCTCAGTGGTCTTAGTGGGCGCATTTGAATCAGATGGCTGATCCGGCATGGCCGTATCCACAGAAGCATCACCACCATTGTCGTCAACATTTCACTCCTCATGCCGAGATAAACTGCCATTCAACATAGGAGGAGAGCCACCTCAGACGGGGCTTAAAGCCCGGACGTCGTTGTGGGACGGGGAAGAAGAGGGCCTGGCAATAGGAGATGCAATGCTAGAAGCACTTCGAGGGATGTCCAGCGGATCACTGCCGAAGTAAAACAGTTAAAAAATTAAGACATGTAAAGAAAGAGAGAAACAAAAAATACAAGGTTGATTCAGATAAGAAAAGTTATGAGGAAACAACTGATGGCACTTTAGGCCTAGGAGCCCTCTTGGCGGGCACCTTGACTCGTTTCTTGCGAGGCTCGGCTGCTGGAGGATCCAAGGTCGCTGCGCGTTTTCTCACTGGACCTTGACCTCCCACAACAATGGGAGGCACGTCATAGACCTGCCTAGCCGGGTCAACTGGAGAACAAGGAACCAGATACGCGTATGAGAGAGGATCCAGATCAAATACATCGAGGATCTCATAGCTATCTGAATCATCATCATCAGGCTGGTCTTTATGAACTGAAGCCTTACCCAGATAATGGGTGGGAGCCGAGTCAAGTTTGGGCAGAAACTCCTCCGAATCCGGCTCGCCTTCATCTGAAGTTTCCCGATCCTTGCCCAACGTAAGTGCAAGGCTTTTGCCTTCCTCGGCAGATTGCTCGAGAAGTTCCTAAGGAAAAGAGCGCAAAAAGAAGTTACGTAAGAGCCGAGATAAAATATATAATCCGGGATATACAATTCGGCCGCAAATTACCTGAGGTGGAGGGTTCTCGCAGGTGAAGGGCTTCATGCCCCACAACCAGTCCTCAGTCATGTCCATCTTAAATATGGCCTTGACGCATTTTCGAATCTGATCCTCGTCAAGTTCTACCATCAAAACCCAGTTAAGGTCAAGTCGGCCACTCATATGACAGATTTTGTGAGTGCGCTCTTGAAGAGGACTAACCCGGCTACCAATAAAAGTGGCCAATATGTCGTCCACACATAATCCATCCAGAAGCAGCGTCTTGAGCTTCTTCTTGAAGGACTGGACGAACTCGTTGCTTTTATTCGGGTCCAAGTCCCAATTCGTCATGGCGGAAATGTCGACACAGAAGGCCGATAGCCGAATTTTTTCCTCTTTGGTGTAGTTCTTTACATAAAAGAACGATTTGTGCCACTTCTTGCATGATTCGAGACCTATTACTCGGGGGGAAGACAGAACCCTTCCAGGGTGTAATGGAGGCTGCACCACATTGGGTAAGAGATTTTTCATGGGGGCGCAAGCCCTTATTCGGCACTACATTAGCTCAGATTTGGAAGAACTTGGCCCATAGGTCAACGGAGGGTCAAAGGATGAAGTATCCTTTGGTGGCGGAGATAAAAGAAAATAATGAGGCTATGGCGTTAGCCGAAAGATGGTGGAGCTAAAGGCAAAATTTCTCTAAGAACTTTATAGCAAAGTTGTTAAGAGGAAGACCGAAACCTTGGGCTAAATGGGAGATAAAGACGACAAACTCACCCGGTTTTGTGATGGGGGTAAGCTCTTTGCCGGGTAAACGACAAGAGAACCTAGACGGGATTTGGCGTGTCCGAATGAGCCAATCGATCTCTTTCTGGGTCACCTTGGACCCTTGCTAGGAGCCTCGCTCGGGCGCAGTGGAGTCTCCTTCGTTTCCGCCGACGGCGACGACGCTCTGCGAGCTAGCCATGAGCTCGTCGGAGGAACCAGAGGAAGAAAAGCTGCTCGCGACAGTGGGGAGAGGGCGTGACTTCCAAGGACCCATCGCTGGGGCGGAGGAGCGCGATCGCAAGCGGCAGAGTATAGCTGGGGCAGAGGAAAAGCTCGATGTAGGCGCGCTGCGCGGTTACCTAGCGCAACGAACAGGCGGCGCAGTCGCAGGGGAGGAGCTCTACAGCGGCGACGCTGAGAGGAAGAGGAGTGAGATGGGAGCGGGGAAAAGTGAACGAGGGTTTCACCCCGCTCCCCTATTTATCGACCCAGACCACAAACTGTCGTGGGATCGTGCGTGTGGTTGTTGCCCGTGTATACACGTGTATTTCACGGTGGAGATCGTGGGGTGGAACCACACAAGTGGTTACACGGCACAGGCAAAGATCCGCTCGCAATGATCGTGATAGTAATCGAAGAGACACTGCAAGACTTGACCGCTCCCAGGGATAACTGTCCATGTGTCAGTAAGTACTGTAGCGACCCAAAAAATAAGGCAAAGCGCAATGATTGATGACACGTAGTATGAAGCTTACGAGAGAGGCTAAGGGAAATAACCTGGATGGAATAAAATGACTCGAAAATTCGATACTTATCTCGAAAGAAGCCAGGATGAGTCGGAAGATCAACAATGTTATAGTCAAGATACATCTCGAAAATGAATCAACTGAAATATAAGTCGGCAATGTGGATATCGATTCCGAATAAACATGAACCTGCTGTGGCCTTGCCGACTAAAGTCGTCAAGACCGCACCAGCTTCGGGGACTAATGTTGGGGGATGACCCCAGGTAGGGTCAAGCTAAGTTAAAAGAACAAAGCCCACCGAGGTATTGATCGGGTCAAAAAATGACCCGACTGAGTTATATAAGGGTCGGCCGAATAAGGACCGGGTCACCCTGAGTTGAACAATCAAGGCTTGACTCGACCGACATATATGGTATGTTGGCACGGTGTCTATCATGATATATATCTGCAGGTACGGGCTTGGCCGAGTCTTCTTGTACGAGGCCGAGTCACGGGGAGGCTTGATCGAGAAGGAAAGAGCAAGCCCCAAAGTCAACACAACGACTTGTCTCTCCCTTAGGAATTTGTACAGTGTCAAGCGCTATAAACAAGGGTCAGAGGGACATAAGGGCAGAAGAAGTGTCACGGAGGTGACAGTCCCATAGCCCAACATTCACATGTCGTGGGCTCTAGGTTATTGCTGTCAATAGAAGGTCGACAGAGAAAGGGAGGCACCGAATTGCCTCTTTAGGATAATCATATTCTAGGAATATGTTGTTCACATCAACCCTAATGTAACCTGGCCACCCCTGTATAAGGTGAGCCAGGGCCTCCTAGAGGGGGGATCAGTTCATTTGACACTTAGCGCACGAGCAATTTTTTATCCCCTAACCGAAAGTTAGGGTTTCTCTCTCCTCCGGTGGCTCGCATGCCGAGAGAGCTTCCTATCGTCGAAATCAGGTCGGAAGGGCATGGAAGCTGCAGGAGGCAGTAAAGGAGGGAGAGGCAAGGGGGAGGAAGATGTTGATGACCTACTGCGTCGTCTGGTTCTACATGAAGATGATGGAGATGGGTTCGTTTGGGAGGAGGAAGTTGATCAACAAGATCTCCAGGCCAAGTGGCTGGCTATTGCGAGGGTACATACTGATAAGGGTTTTAGCCCCTCTGCACTGTACGCAGACATGAGATCTGCATAGAATCCTGCGAAGGAGGTAAGGTGGAGACAGATTGAAGACAATCTATTCACAATCCAATTCGGATGCCTAGCAGATTGGAATATAGCGATGAAGAACGGACCTTGGCTGTTCCGGAATCAAGTTTTAATCATACAGGAGTATGATGGATTCACTAACCCTAGATCGGTTACGCTTGACAAGGTAGAGGCCTGGGTAAGAGTCTTGAAGTTGCCAAACAATTATCTGAATGAAGCTGTGATCATAGGTATGTGTAGGAAGATGGGAAAGATCTCAGAGATACAAATTAAGCTCCCAGCAGGCTATGTTGGTGCTTTTGTGAGGATAAGAGTCGCCCTGGATGTAACAAAGAATCTTGAGAGGTTTGTCTCAATTACTAGGGCAGGAAAGAAGGATTGGTATCAGATCAAGTATGATAAATTTCCAAGCTTTTGCAATTTTTTTGGGTTAATTGGACATTGGTTCGAGGAGTGTGGTATAGGAGAACATGACCCCTCGAAATTTGAGTGGGGGGGATTTTATATTGGCTGATGATTGAAAAAACAGAGGAGTTGGTCGTTGTCCTATTAGTGGACGTGGAGGAGCTGGTAGAGGAATGGGTAGAGGCAGAGGTCGCTTTGGCCAAGGGGGACGAGGAGATGCTGGAGCTCCAGGGAAATACAGTGGGGACGGAAATTATAATTGGAACGATCTAGATATGGAAAATGATATACCTCCCGGTGATGGTATAAGAGGTGGTGTGGAGAATGAAGTGGACATAGAGATGGAGGAAACCGCTAGCCTAAGGAAAAAAGGCAAGCTCTGAATTCTACTTCGGAATCAGTACAACAAACAGCAGGAACAATTGTGGTATTAGGCAACAGCTCGAAAGTGTCTGAGATGGTCGAAAAATATGATGGTGTTGATCCATTGGCATCACCTTAGAAGGGATTAAACAAGAAGAATAAGAAAGGAGCAGATGGTGAGGCAGTTAACAGTACAAACTTTATATCGGTGACATCCTTCGAGGATGATTGTCGGGAACAATAAATCTAATGTATCTGAACTGTCGAGGTGCGGGACGGCCTAAGACAGTTCGTGAAATCAGTGACCTTATTAGGTTGCAACGCTCGGTTTTGGTTTTCCTTTCGGATACCAAGATGTCAGACAAGAGAGCACAGGATTTGAGATGGAAATTTGGTTTTTCAAATGCTTTCGGAGTAAAGAGCGTGGGGCGGAGTGGGGGTTTATGCTTGTACTGGAACAATGATTCTAAGGTTACCTTAAAATCTTTCAGTAATACACACATTGATGTGATGATTCAGAATGCTGAATTCGGAGATGTCGAATGGAGATTCACCAATTTTTACGGACATCCTGTGAGATCTAGAAGAAAACTGAGCTGGGATCTATTGAAATTTATGAGGAAAGAATATAATAATCCCTGGTTATGTGCTGGAGATTTCAATGAAATTCTTCACGCTACAGAACAGTTTGGGGGAAATGAACGCCAAGAGTGGCAAATGGAAGGCTTTAGGGAGACTGTAGAAGATTGCAAGTTTGAGTACTTGGGCTTCTATGGGCTTCCCTACACTTGGGATAATAAGAAACATGGAGGAAATAATATTAAAGCAACGTTGGACAGGGGGCTTGGGGATGATAAATTCATGGAGTGTTTTGACAACACTGTTGTCAATCACATCTAGTGTTGCGAATCAGATCATAGTGCATTGTTGATATCAGTAAATAAATCAGACTTGATTGATGAGGGGATGATGACAAAACCTTTTAGGTTTGAGAATGCATGGACCCATCATGATAGATATATTGAGGTAGTTGAAAATGCGTGGCAAAATGGAGTTCATGACCTGCAAGGGGTTTACAACTCCTTATGTGACGTTCGCCAAAGTCTGAAAGTATGGAGTACAAATGAATTTGGATCTGTCAAAAGACAGTTGAAGGCTCTGAGAACTAGGTTGGAGCTCATTAGAGGAGAATCTCCTCATAAGGGTCCATCGAGGGAAGAGGGATCGTTAATGGCCAAGATTTCAGAATTGCTGTCTAGGGAAGAAATATTGGAGAAACAGCGGTCACGTGCTTTATGGCTTGCTGAAGGGGATCGTAATACATCCTTTTTCCATGCAAAAACAAAGGAGAGAGTGAGAAGGAACAAAATTAAATCCTTGAGGAGAAATGATGGTACAGTGGTATCATCACAGGAGGGATTGGAATCAGAGGCTATGGGTTTCTACCAAAACCTCTTTACGACACAAGAAGATACAGACGCAAGACTTGTGACTGATTGGGTGGAAAGGAAGGTTGATAATTCGATGAATGGCCGGTTGTGTGCACCAATAACGGATGAGGAAATTCAGGAAGATCTTTTTATGATGCATCCGGACAAGTCGCCAGGACCAGATGGTCTAACGGCTGGTTTCTATATTAGACACTAGGCTGTTATGAAGTCAACAATCTGTTCGGCTGTGAGGGATTTTTTATCTGGGGGAGATATGCCAGAAGTTGTAAATTCAACTGTTCTAGTGCTTATTCCGAAGGTGAGAAACCCGTAAGAACTTTCTCAGTACAGACCTATCTCATTATGTAATGTTTTATATAAGCTGGCTTCCAAAGTTCTTGCTTTGAGATTGGGACCACTTTTGGATGATTTAATCTCGGAAGAACAAAGTGCCTTCGTGCTGGGACGGCTGATATCAGATAATGTGTTGTTAGCCTATGAATGTATTCATTACTTGAAAAGGAAGAAAGGTAAATCAGGCGCTTGTGCTGTTAAATTGGATATGGCCAAGGCCTATGACTGAGTGGAGTGGTCCTATCTAAGGGCGATCATGAGTAAATTGGGTTTTGACAGTGTGTGGATTGAGCGCATCATGTGTTGTGTGGAGACTGTCAACTTCTCGGTAAGAGTAAATGGGAAGTATTCTGAAATCTTCAGACGACAAGAGGAATACGGCAAGGCGATCCTATCTCGCCTTATCTATTCTTGTTGTGCGGTGAAGGGTTCTCTAGCATGTTGAAATATTATGGTGCTGGCCATCTTTCAAGGGGAATTCGGGTTGGTATCCATTGCCCTTGGATATCACACCTGCTATTTGCTGATGATTGCATGGTGTTTGCACAGACGACAGATGCAGGTGCTCGCAGACTTTAGGAAATTTTGGAGAGGTACCGAAGATGATCTGGTCAAATGGTGAACAAACACAAATCTGCAGTATTCTTCAGTACTAATGCAGACACAACTATGAAGCAGATTGTACACCAGGTGACGGAAATTCCAACAAAGGCGTTGGTGGAGAAGTATCTGGGTCTTCCAACTTCCCTGGGAAGATCAACAGATGATCAATTTGAACATATTGTGGCGACTATCAAGAAATTGGTGGCAGGATGGTCACAGAGATTGCTGAATAGTGTAGGAAGGTAAGTGTTAATTAAAGCAAGAAAATTAGCTGTTTGCTGAATAGTGCAGATTGCTGAATAAGTAGGCAATCCCTACTTATTCTATGAGCTGTTTCAAACTTTCCAAGAAATTATGCAAGAAAATTACTGTGGTGGTGTCCCGGTTCTGGTGGGGAGGTGATGAGGAGAAAAGGAAAATGCATTGGGTGAAATGGGAGGATCTTGCCAAGCCAAAAGTCAAGTGGTGGAATGGGTTTTAAGGACTCCGTGCTCTTCAACAAAGCTATGTTAGCGAAACAAGGGCGGTGTTTGCTCTCTAATCCAGATTCACTGTGTGCTAGAGTGTTAAAAGGCAAGTACTGTCATGATGGGGATTTTATTTCTGCACGTAATAAGAGGAACTCATCACATACGTGGAGAGCGATTCTATATGGACGTGAGGCTTTGCATTTGGGTCTCATAAAGCGTATAGGTGATGGTGGTAACACTAAAATCTAGGATGATCCATGGATTCCTTTCAACCCTGGATGGAAAACAATTGTGAGGAAACCAGACTCGGATGTAATCCTTGTGCAACAATTGATTAATCCATATACGAGGGAGTGGAAGGAAGATCTATTAACAACGAAATTTGAACCAGTTGATGCACATGCAATAGGATTCATGGGCATGGCACCTTGAGAAACATGGGAACTTCACGGTGCATTCTGCCTACAGGGCTCTACTGCAATCTCGCACAAGTCATAATCCAGAGAATGATTGTGGAGGTGGCGAACAATCTTATTGGAAAAAGCTTTGGAAGATGAATATTCCACCGAAAGTTCAAATTTTTTGGTGGCGCGTTATAAAAGAATATATTCCATGCAAATCAGTACTAAAGAAGAGGCATATGGAGAAAACTGAATATTGTCAGGCCTGCGGCGCCGTTGAGTCAATCCATCATGCCATATTCGAATGCCCGTGGGCGAAAGGTTTCTGGAGTGAGATCAAAAAAGTTACAGGTGTCAAGATACCTCTGCTTCATTCGACAACTTGGGCAGTTGATATTGTTGATAGTACCTTAGTGTAAGCTAAGAATGCAAATGTGGTTTTATGTGGTGGATATGTGGTATGGTTGGAGAGGAATGCTAGAAATCATGGCGAAGGATCAAGAACAGTCCTGGAATCTATTAAATGGACAACTGGTATTGTGTTGGATCTATCGTTAAGCTCTCAACCAAGATCAAACAAGGTTAGTGCAAAGCCGAGATGGAAACCACCGGCTGAAGGATTTGTGAAAATCAACGTTGATGCAGGCTTTTGCTTAACATCTGGTGATGGATCGATAGGGATGGTTTTGAGGGATGACGCTGGTAAACTGGTGAGAGCTCAAGCCATCTGGTATGAGCATGCAGCCAATTCGCTGGTTATGGAAGCTTTGGCGGTTCGGGATGGATTGAGATTAGCCTATAACCTTGGCTTTCAGCGAATGGAGCTTGAGACAGATGCCTCTGTTGTTGTCCAACTATGGAAGGACAGAGACAAAGGGAGATCTGAAATATCTCCGATTTTACATGAGATTGCAGAGCTGTCTAGCAATTTGGAGTTCTTCAATCTCTCATACATTGGCCGAGAGTCGAACGAGGGTGCACATCTTTGTGCTAAACAAGCAACTGCTATTAGACGTAGGTGTCTTTGGGTTAATTATATCCCTAGCTTTCTAGCAGATTATCTTCAGAAAGATTGTAATGCCGATGTTTAATGAATGAAAGTCATTGATTCGCAAAAAAAAAGTTCATTTGACACTTAGAGATTTCTAGAGAGCTCCTTCCTCCTCTCTCTGATATAGTTCAAGGAGCAAGTGTAACCATTGTTGATCAAAGTAAAGATCGAGATTGTGCTCTTCGTGTGTAAAAACCACTACATCATCCCTTCCTGGATCCCATTACTGCACATTGACCCTATCTTTAGCCTACCCATGGCATCTGCCGTGCCACCACCACGACAACATGTGTGGCTATGTTACTTGTGAACCTACTATCATTTGATTCTTCGATCTCTTTAGTTGATGTCTTGTTTCTATCGAAGTTGAGAATATGAATCTAGCAAGAACATTGTGATTGAATCAATTAATCGATTCATTTTATATTCTCATGGTGTGTGTGTGCTATAGGATAACTAACATGTCTCCAATTTGCTTGTATGAATACCATGATTGGGTGAGAAATATTTCTAGAACAGTTTTATTCAAAGTAGAAGGATAGCCCAACCAAGCACAAGCAAGACTGCCTACTTAAAAATACAGCCCCTCCAATCTAAGGTGTCGTCCGAAAAGTACACAAAGGCACCCGCGACCTTAAGATTACTCTTCATCGATGAATACTCTCACCATGCCAAAATATGTTGCGTATTAGTTGTTTTAAGGTCAAATTTTGTGAATTTTAACCAATTTTAAAGACAAACAAGTCAAATATTCCCTCCGTTTAAGACGTTTTAGCTTTATGAGTCGAAGTATCTAGACTGCTTTTAGTGTATAGGTTCGTAGAGGTTCAAAATGAACCTATACATTAAAAAACGTTTAGATACATACATTTACAAAGCTAAAATATCTTATACTCGTATTTCTGAACGGAGGAAGTACAACATAAATCAATACTTATTAAACCATCACGAAATATGCCCTCACCACTTGGTAGTCCAAGATGAGAAGCCATCCTTCCGTTTGGCCAGAGGCAAAAATCCGAATGAAAGAGAATAAAACGCATCTTTGGCGAGGCTGGAGCATGACTATTGTCATCGCCACCATTGGCCGCACCCCGAACTACACAACGAACGGTCAAGGGGGTTTTGCTTTGGTGTACCTCCTCTCCTCTAACATTATGAAATTGTAAACACAAGAACGATTAAGATTACCGATACCCCTCCGATTTGGAATAATGAAGGAACATCGGACAATCCTGGTGGTCTTTGTGTTTTTAATTTCATAAGTTTGGGCGAGAGGAAAATATACTTCCTTCATCTTGAAAAAAGATATCACAGATTTGTCTAAACTTGAATATATCTAGACACTATTTAATACTCAATCTGTTTAGAAATAACTGATTTTAGTTTGTCTAGGTTCGAATGTATCTAACACATTTTAATGTATAAATGTATAGATACATTTGAATTTAAACAAATTCAAGTCAGTTATTTTTAAACGAAGGAACTATATAAACATAACACAAACAATAAAGAACACGGTGACAAGCTGAGAGCATGGTGCCCAGCCCAATCTTGTGTGTGGAGATGCTACTCCGAAGCCCCAAATCGTGTCTGACAACGTTGTTTGAGGCACCTTTTGAGACACTACACTTCTCCGGTCGCATTCCACAGGCAAAAACAAAACGAATCGAAGTGTAGGCGGCTTGGCCGGACCTTGCCTGGTTCTTGCGCATGGCCTCTGTTGGTCTTGGCAAATATACGACCTTCCCATGACTTTCTGATTTTTTTTTTGGAAAATACAAATATAGAGAAGAAAAAATGAGAAGAAAAAGGATCAGATTTTATGGGAAGAAAAAGGATCAGATAAAAGTGGTTTACGGTTAGATAAGCAAAGCCCACTCCCAGGACCAGGCCCAGGCCCATATCAAGGCTTGTTCTCTCATTCTCCAGATTATTCGGCTGCCGAAACCAGAGCCATTCCTCTATAACAGATCTCGCTGTTGCGACTTAAACCCTTATCTCTTCTCTCTCTCCTCCGTCTCGTCCACATCTCCTCCCCGCATCCTAGGGTTTTTACCCCCCATGGCGATGGCGTCGCGCGCCGTCTTCCTCTCTCGTCTATCGCCGCTCCCGGCGGCGGCCTCCCGCTTACTCCTCCGCCCCCTCGCCGCCGTCGCGACCCTCCTCCCGGCGGCGGCCTCGCCCATCCCGGCGGCGGCGCGCGGGGCCGTGAGGTGCTTCGCGACGCAGCCGTCGTCGTCCTCGCTGCGGGACTCCTCGCCCAACTGGAGCAACCGGCCGCCCAAGGAGACGATCCTCCTCGATGGGTGCGACTTCGAGCACTGGCTTGTTGTCATGGAGCCGCCCCCCGGCGACGCCTCCAACCCCGATATCATGCGCGACGAGATCATCGACAGCTATATCAAGACCCTCGCCCAGGTCGTCGGAAGGTATTGCCGGAGCCTTTTCTCTCATGTTCATCATGTTTGCCGTGTTAATTTGGTGATGGGGCTCATGAATGTGATGCACATCATGCTCTTGCTTTGTAGATCCTGGTTCATTTTGACTGGCGGTGCTCTGATGGCCCGCTAATGTTTATTTGAAGTGAATTTTAGAGTTCCACAGATTATTGTTTCGACCTGAATTAGGTCTAGGAATCAGTAATTTGATTATAAGGCATATACCGGGTTCATTTCAAATGCAAATTTCTATTAGATATTGAGGTTTCTTTGCTGCTGTGTATGTATGTGTTCTGCTAGCCAGGCAGTTTCTATTACTAGCATAAGTAATGTTGGGAGTATGGCCGGTTACTTAACTTATTACCCTAGTGTGATTTGGAAATTGGAATTGATCTTTCAGCGCGTTGATTATTTTGTTCTATTTGATGAGGCTGTCAATCTTCATTTCACTTCGTGCAATATTTGTGCTTTCTTATTTGGTTATAGATCTTGGTTATAGGTTGAAATATGGGTTGAACTACCTTTTATTCAGATTTTAACTCGGTTTTTTGTGAGATACTATCTGTAACCTTATGATCATATTTTGGCTGGGTATGCAATGTTGGTTGCTCCCATTGGTTAACGTTCGAATTTATCTACCTTGGCATTTGTTTTTAATGTTCCAGTGAGGAAGAAGCTAGGCAGAAGATATACTCTGTGTCAACTCGTCATTACTTTGCTTTTGGTGCTCTTGTATCTGAAGAACTCTCCTTTAAACTTAAAGGTATTAGTACTTTATGAAGCAACCTTGAGGATGTTCCACAGTTCCAGTGTAGAATATACGCAATTTGAAATATTACTGCTTGAATCTTACGCCTCTTATCATTCACAGAGTTGCCCAAAGTCCGCTGGGTTCTCCCTGATTCATACCTGGATGTAAAAAATAAGGATTATGGAGGTAACCTTCTGATTACTCAAGGGTCATTACCTTGATCTTTTTTGTTTTCCTCTATGCCATTATGTGGTTTGTCGTCTCCTCTGAGCTCAGTATAATTACCATGGTACCTTTAAATTGTTCAATTCAGATCTGCAGGGTTAATTGTTTCAAATGATAAAAGATGGGTTGGAGCCAATGATTAACAGACCCAGTGTTAAGATGTATTAATGTATCTGAACCCTACTTTTTTCACGAAATGTACATGTCAGTTACATGACCATGATCTTCTCTATGATGTCTGAATGTGATTATTAGGGACATGTATATTATTGTATTTAAGGGGAATATAAAGTAGGCTTAGAGAACATTCTGTCCTCTCAGATTAATTTTTCCGCATTTCCATGTGTTTTCTGCATTGTCCAGAAAAATTAGAAACGTGTCGTTTCTAACCTGATAGACCTGACAAGCAGATGTTAGTTTCTTGCATTGTAGTTAGGTTTTTAACACATTATGTAGAATGCACAAGTGCTAAGCAACACCAGATAATGTTTGGGATGAAACTGTTCTTTTTTATGTGCACCTGTGTGAGAACTAATTTTAATCGGGTGAGTTTGTGCTTTTCTTATTATTGTTGAAATCATGTGACAGGAATTGGTGAACAAATCTACAAGCATTTGATACTTTACACCTTCTGTTTCAGGTGAACCTTTTATTAATGGGGAAGCTGTTCCTTATGATCCTAAATATCATGAGGAGTGGGTCAGGAACAATGCCCGTGCCAATGAAAGATCTCGGCGCAATGATAGGCCCCGCAACTTTGACAGGTCAAGGAACTTTGAGAGGAGAAGGGAGAACATGCAGAACTTCCAGAACAGAGATGCACCTCCTGGGCAGCAGGGATTCAACAGCCCTCCACCTGGCCAGAACCCGGGCAGCATGCCTCCGCCGCCACCGGCTGGTCAGAACCGTGGCAACAATCCTCCACCACCACCTCCACCATATACTCAAGGTGGCCCATCAAATTATCAATCCCAAATGCAGAACCCACAGGCAGCATATATTCCAGGCCGTTCACCCCAAATGCAGAACCCACAGTCAGCATACAACCCCCAAATGCAGAACCCACAGGCAGGGTACACACAGGGCGGTGCACCCCAAATGCTGAACCAGCAGACAGGGTACACACCGGGCAGCACACCCAACATGCCGAACCAGCAGACAGGGTACACACCAGGCAGCACACCCAACATGCCGAACCAGCAGTCCGGCTACATGCCCAGCGGTGCTCCTAACTATCAGCAAGGTGGTCCAGCTGGCTACCAAGGTGGAGCTGCTGGGCATCAGGGAGGTAACCAAGTTTACCCAGGATCCAACATGCCTAGCGGCCCTGGACCAGCCCACCCGGGTAGCAATCCTGGATACCAAGGTGGCAACGAACCATCTCGTGATGGTTATGGCTATCCTGGCGGCTACAACAACAGTGCACAAGGTGGCTATAATCGACAGTAAGGAAGGGGAGCAGGCAACCCGAACTACCAATGAGTTGGCGCAGAGTCCACAAATGAACTAATTTTCCTGTGAAGTGTTGCCAGTATAATTCCCTAGAAGATATGATGTGTATTATAAATCCAAGTTATGGGATGTTTTTATTGATTCTCGTTCTAGTGACCTAAATATTCTGTGACTCAGAAACTTCAATATAGCCCATGAGTTCTGTTTTCCACATTTCAATGTGCTCCTAGTACAACCTTTTGTGATTTGCTGTCGGTAAGTTCAATGGATCCAATGAGTTGTCTTGCCTTTTTCCTGTTGTGTGATCTTGTACTCTGTACCTTTTATTAGTTGTGCTGCACATTTTCTGTCAAATACTCTTTTAGCCATGGAGCAAGTTTCTTGTTCTACAGTCTCTTTATCTTTTTTCCAAGCTATTGCTTGTAATATTTCATCCACTTGTATTCTTCTGATGCATGTTTCTCAGATTCGAGTATGGAGGAAAGGCGTACTCCCCTCGGTCCCATATAGGTGGTGCACATGTTTCTACAGATCTAAGTTACCAATGTTTGTTAACGAAGAAGTTGTACCATTGAATTTGTATCAATGTATCAATGTTATAACTAGCACAATGCCCGTGCGGTGAATCTTAGGTGGTGTGTGACGTTAGAATTTAGTCATCTGGTTCGTGCGCTGCGTGCCAAAGAAGATATTTACTCTTATATTACTTGTTATAGTGTTTCCAAAAAATTGTATTTTCGTGAAGTGCAAATAAGATAATCGTGAATCATAGTTTGGCATTGAGTTATATTAACCTCAATGTATGTACTCCCTCTAACCCGTTTTATTGTTCGCGGGAGCAGTATTTACAAAAAACTCTAAACTGTCTCCAAATCGTTGCAAATCAGTGTAATCCCAACCCCGCCCGCGATCCACGCTGCCCTGTGATCCCTGGGATCCCGCAATCACTGCCACCCCATGATCCTCGCCGCCCCATGATCCCCGCAATCAGCCGCGAGTGCGCGATCATCGGCCCCTACCGCTATCACCGGTGCCCGCATGCCGGTCAAGGTCCGTCGTTGTCCAGGTCCGTCGTCCTCCAGCCTCCTCCCTGCGACTCCATCCGCACAACTGGATGACCTCAACAGCAATCTCGGGGGAGGTGGAGCTCCTCCCTGCGGCTCCTCCATGCGGCTCCATCCTCCCCGCGGCCTCCTCCCAGCAATCTCGGGGGAGGTGGAGCTCCTTCGCACTGCTGGACGACCTAAACAACAAGGACCGCGTCGAGCTCCTCTGGTCTTCATCCGTCGCTGCGGCCTCCTCCCTGCGACTCCAGCAAGCGCTCACCCTTGCCTATGTAGATACTGGAAATTGGTAAGTTTGCGTATGCTTTCAGGAAAATGTATGTATTCCTAGCAGATGCTTATCAAGAATGGCCAAAACAACAAAGTGACAATCTAGTGCCAAAAAATGGTAATCTTATCTTGTGTTGCCACAGTGCAAACCAGATGCTTATCAAGAACGGCAAAAACGCCAGGCCAGTAACTATCTGTTCCTTTCAATCATTCAAACTAACTCTATCTGTTCCTTTCAATTAGGTTCAATAGTATTGCGGGAAACAAATTCAATTTGTCTTAACCCTTATTCTACATTGGTCCTGTTTATCCTCATTCAACATAAATAGGCTATAGCAAATAAGAAAATATAGACAGTAGAAGTAACCTCCTCCAGGACATGCATGAGTAATATGTCCAGTAGCTACAACAAGTAATAGTATGGCATGTATGTTATATCAGATTAGCAGAGCTACAATAAACAAGTAATAGTATGCCATGTGCATGTATGTTATGTCCAGTAGCTACAACAAGGAGTAATCAAGATTAGCACAAGGTTCAGAAAGAGGTGAATCTAAGACACTAGTCATAACTAAGTTGGTTGAGAGGCATGTTTCTGCTTCAGGCACAGAGTATCAGGTTTAGAAAACTGATAGAGGAAGAAAATGCATTTCAAAAGTGATAGGGAGTAATTAAAGATCAGCTCTAGTTAAAGAATATTTTCCATTTAGCTGAATATTTGGTCAAAATACCTTGTTCTTTTCTAGTTGCAGGGATAGATAATTAAACTTGGATGCAAGGAATGTTCATAGATTACCTTGTTCTTGGATGAACTCATAGATATGTTGCTCATTCATGCAGTTACATGAGGCAGGAAGATCCTTGAGCGTCCGAAGCTACTGTCCGTCACAAGTCGCATATTTTTCCAGAGGAGGATAGAGGGAAGGATCTTGATCTCAATGTTAGACTAGAAGAGAAAGACGAGGATGTCAACCTCATACACGTAGATGATCTTAGAAGTATGGATCTTGATCTCAATGTTAGACTAGAAGAGGAAGAGGAGGATGTCAACGTCATACTAGAAGAAGAAGAAACTGTTGCACAACCAGAGCAGATACCCGAAGAAGAAACTGTTGCCCAGCGACAACATATAAATATGCTAGAGAAGGACAAATTTATGGCATATATTGCTTTGAAAGCACTTAGCAAACATAGACCAGTTGAGAAGACCGATAAAGAACTTGTTGTCCAACTTTTGAAAGTATGTCTTAGAACCATTGTAAAGATCTGGAAACAGACACTAGAAATGGAGAAACAGGAATAAGAAGTTGTTTTTTCAAATAAAAGGAAAGGCAATTGTGGTCGAAAGAGGAAAAATTTTCATCTAACAAAAAGGGTGCCTCTTGTTGAACTCAATAAACGGGGTACACTAAGGGCGCTGGCCAGGTCTCCAGATGTTCCTTACAGTACACTGCAGAGAAGGTTAACATGGAGCGACTTAAGGCGCCACACAAGCAGTCTTAAGCCATTTCAGTCAGTGGAAAACAATATCAAAAGGCTTAAATTTTGCATTTCAATAATTGATGAAGCAACAATAACAAAAGCAATGCCTTTGTTCAAAATTATGGAGAACATAATACATATTGATAAAAAATGGTTTGATATGACAAAGAGGAACATAACATATTACCTACTCCCAGAAGAAGAAGATCCCTTGCGCACCGTTCGGAACAAGAACAATATTGGCAAGGTCATGTTCTTAACTGCGGTTGCGAAACCAGATATGATGAGCAAAAAAAATAACAAACCTAATTTAGATGCTTTTAGAGTCCCTCCATCACGATTAATTTTCTCAACAGAACGTTTGAAAACCTAATAGACACTACTGTTTATGACTCCCCTTTGTTAATTGCTTTTAAAACGGTCTACGAATATAAAATTGTGAGATATAAAGATCCTACATATTACTAGGAGTCTGCTACCTGACGGACATTCTATAAAATTTCAATTTCAACGGATCAGACAATTCTTCCCAACAGGCCACCATGCAAGCCGTGATGCATACAGCCAAAAAAATGAGCATGGCTTGTGCATGTGGTTAGCCCAATAGTAATTAAGATTTGCTTAGTTCCTAAACACAAAACGACAACACATGCTCACGTATTGTTTTTAAATTTAAAAATCTGAAATTTAAAATGTTTTGTAGGTTAAACCGTTTATCAGATTTAAGATTCGTTTTTACTGTTGGACTAGTCTTGACGAGATCTTCGAAACTAGATCTCATATTAATATGTTTCGACGACTTTTTTTGTGACCTAAAAGTTATCCGCATATACGTGAGTTATCCAGACTTCAACATTTAAGTTACTCGTTCAATAACATATAAGTTATTTACTATAAAAATTTACTCACAGGTAGAATACAAAAGTTTTTCTAGCGGCTCGGTTTTATCGCAAGCTCTTTTGCGGCGTACGGGCCACAAAGTCTTATTACCCTAATAACACCTAGACTATTAGGTCTCAATTAAATTAGCTCATAGCTCATATTTAATTAAGTAAAGTAAAATACATGGGTTAATCGATATTTCATGAGGCAAAAAAAATATAAATATCCACATGAGAAATGACTCCATCTAACCCGTTTATATAATGGATAACTTATATGTTACAGTGTGAATAGTTTACAACTATGACATGAATAACTCACATGTTCAAAAAAGTTATCCATCGGTAATACAAGAGTTATCTAGGCTTCAACATGTAACTTACCCACCCAATAACATATAAGTTATCCATCACTATAAAAATTTACCAACAGATAGAATATAAAAGTTATTCTAGCGTCCCGGCTTCTTCGTCTATCGCTACTTTCGCGACGTATGACGACTCAACTTTGAAAGGCTACCGTGTCGAAGGTCAAGCATATTTAGATCTAAACTTATTTTCTATACGATAATATAAATATGGACTTATGCCCCATCCCACCCACCACACTAAGTTATAGTGAACAACATAACACACAACTAATGGTCTAACGGTTCAGTTTCATTGTCCGTCGCCGCTACTGGGGCGTACGGGTAATGAATCCTCGAAGAGTGTTAGGGTACCGAGTCTCATAGTTTGT
This sequence comes from Avena longiglumis, assembly GCA_030063025.1. Lineage (NCBI taxonomy): Eukaryota > Viridiplantae > Streptophyta > Magnoliopsida > Poales > Poaceae > Avena > Avena longiglumis. The sequence goes on along the minus strand of CP125977.1, from coordinate 112,140,066 downwards.
TGATGCGTCTCAATTAAACTAGCTCATAGCACAAATTTAATTAACTAAACTAAAATACATAGATTTGATGAGACAAAAAATATAAAAATTACACACATGAGAAATACTAGAGCGTCTCCATCTAATTCATTTATATGGTGAATAACTTATATGTTACAGGGTGATAACTTACATATTATGATATGGATAACTCACGTGTTAGGGATTGATAACTTTTTTGACTGATTTAAAAAAAATATCAACATGGATTCTAGTTTTAAAGATCTCGTCGTGATTAGACCAATAGTGAAAACAAATTTTTAATCAGATACACGATTTACGCTACAAAACTTTTTAAATATTCGGTTTTCTGCATTAAATGCTGATGTCAGCTATTGGTGCATGCATGCGGTACTTGTGGTTCGCCTAGTTTTAACATTTGCCGATCGATCTGAGGTTAGATTTACCATATTACTATATATAATAGTAAGATTATCCTAATTTAGAAATAATAGAACAAACTTTACCAATTCTTCAGCTGTAGGAGCAAATAATGCTAAAGGCTCCAACACATGATGTTGCTAATGTTCAACACCTCGTTGGATCGACCTCATGTGCAGTTAAACAAATAAGGCAGCAGTATGAACAAACCAACTTTATTCTTTCGGTTGGAAGTATCCGCTAACAAGCAACATGATAGTACTCCATAATTTGTTCAGATGGTCATGCCAGAAATATTTCAATTTTTTCATCCACTCGCAAACAAAAAACATTAAGAGATGCACACAAATGAATAAGGGATCCAACTGAATTATATTTTTGAAAAGGCCTACAGGGGACAAAGCCCACCTGGCAACTAAATCAGTATAACAAGATCAACATAATAGATCATAGAAAATATTTAGTATTATGATGAAATGCTAGGCATCAATTATCCATGAAGTTCTAATTGCAAGAAAACATACTACAAACATACCTTAAAATATGGTGTTCAGGAAGGTTATTTTTCTGGAATAATGGTCGAACTTCTTTTGTGGAGGCAAAATTTTCAGCCACGACAATTGTCAAACCAAATATGCAGCGCGGGGTGTTCATGTAGCTTGAATCAAGTCCTTGTCAAATGAATACTACTGCCTGCAGAAAAACTTGCTTAGCTGTAGAGAAACATGCTCATAAAAATAGACAATTAGAATGGTAGATGACCATGTAGAATTACATATGCCACTAAACTAAATCATGCGTAAGCAAACAAAGCAAAATGGATACTACTGAACAAGTGTAGATTAAATCAAAAATCAGATCCACCTTGTTTTTGTGTGTAAACATATCAGTACTTAATTAGAAGGAGCAGCTAGTTTCACGTTAAACAATCAGATCCATCAACTCAACTACTGATCTACATGCAAAATCTTGATTCAGGCTATCCTCTAGCTATTGTTTTTGCCTCTCATACTCTACAAAGAAACAAGCCAATACTCTTGAATTTACAGAATGCATTTCTTCTCTACAGAATATACAGTTGGATTTTCCTCATTCTGTAATTACAGTATAGCTACTCCATGAAGGATAACATGCTGCGATTTCTCCAGTGATAACATGCTCTGGACCTGAAGGAGAGTACCACCAGTCCATGCTTGACTTAAATCGATTGGTAAATTTGGATTCGTTGACTGTTATTATTCATGCTTGACAGTTTCTCGGTCTGTTTCAAGCAGTGGCGGAGGACGGAAAAAATCCGAGGTAGGGCGAACTAAAAAAATGATGTAAATACCATAATAGCCTCGAGACAGTAGTACATATGATGCAAACAAATCGAATTAGTAACATATTTGATTATAAGTGAAACAAAAAATACTAATTGTCAAAATCTTCTGTATTTTACAGATGAAGATTTGTATCCCTTGCTCGATTTAGTATATCATCAAGTCATGGAGAAGCAGTCATGAAAATATTTTTGTGCGACTCAGTCTTAATGATCTTTGCCATTGAGGAAGGCCTTTCAACTTTTGTCGCCGCCACTAGTAAAAGCAATGACAGGTCAACAAGAGAATAAACCAGATGAAACATGATGTGCCGTTCAAAAAGATAATCTCTAAAGTCTTTAATTCTTCGCATATGAATAACTGTAAGCTGATAAATCTTATTGAGGTTGAACCTATATAATGAATCACTTGAGTTAAGCCAAGAAGTTCTGAAGCAACGATAGGTCATCAAAGCAAATTGGTTGTAATAGAGTCTATAGTTAAATAGAATGTGTCCACAACCTGAAAATAATCAACAATGACCTGGTGTCTTCCCTATTTTAAAGATTTTCACTCATTCTATGACCATTTCATCGATACATAGGATTGTGATATCATTTTCTGTCGGAATTCACATCTTTCAGGAGGGCTCTAAAAAATCATTTCTCTAATTGAACAACTAATACTCACATCCTTCACCAATAATATTAACTAAAGTAATAAAATTAGAATTTTAGATCAATAATATATACAAAGGAAAATTAGATCCATAGAACATTGTTTAGAGTCAAATTTATTGTGAATTAGATATTGCAAAGAAAAATATGATTTCAAACTATACTAAAACTAGTCTTTATTTCACTCCTGAATCAGTTTTGCGTAGTGTTTAGTAAAATAAGCATAACTTTCTCATACGAAGTTCGTTTTCAGTGTACAACCAGTCAAATTATTCAGAAAAACATACGCATCTAAAGGTGTTTGCCAAAAATCAAGGTAGGGCGGCTGCCCTACCTTGCCCTACTGGGAGCTCCGCCCCTGGTTTCAAGAATAGGGGAAACATAGATTCTCACCTGCGGGCAGATGGATGCGAGTTCATCACGGACGGGGTCGCCGGAGGAGATGTGGAGCTGCAGCTGAACGTGATGGTGGCCGGCGTACAACATAGCGCACTCCCCTGGCCCGCCATATCGGTGAGAACGAGGATGGTGACCTGGGGCTTCTCCTCGCCCTCAGAGAGCACATCAAGTAGCTCTGCTCGCAGATCCAGCGCCGGTGGCACGGGGAAGCAAGGTGGCTGTGGCGGTGGTGTAATACATAGAAAACTTCGACCTTGGGTGTCTGTGTCTTCGAGTAGGCATGGGGCGGAGGAGCTAGGCGGCAACGAGGAAGCAACGACATGGCCGGGCGGGGGGGATGTGAGGAAGGGGCGCAGTGGGGGTGGGTCATGGTGGTGTGCGGCGGCGTGGGCCGGAGGGTGAAGGCGGTGTGCGAGCAAGGTGAAGGATTGGACCAAGGAGGAAGAAGAGCGTTGGGGTGTCTTGGGATGTTTTTGCAAAATGACCAATGCGGTCGTTAATTTGGGCCGGAGGAAGTATTAAAAGTTTAAAATCTCGAGGGTTCATTATCTAAAAAAGTACTCCCTCCGTTTCAAAATAGATGTCTTAAATTTATCAAAATTTGAATGAATCTAGACACTATTTAGAATATAGATTTATCCAAAATTTAAAAAACCTAAAACATCTATTCTTGGACGGACGGAGTATATGCTTCTACTGTTTGCAAGTGTATTAACACACGCCTTTAAATCATAGAGGGTAGGACTAAACAGAGAATAGAGACTTAATTTCTGAACAGAACGTCTGTGTGAATGTGATGAGATAAAACCAAACGTGAGCATGCAAACATATAAAGTAGTGTGTAAAAAGTAAATCACGGCTAGATGATCATGCTAGCTAGTTTTTACCATGCATGCAATTCATTTCCCGATGATAGTTGGACCATGGGAAGAGGCTTGCCGGGAGGGCATCCAATCAGTTCAGCGAGCAGGCACCTATGGATTTGATTAAAGTGTAGTTTGGAAATATAAGATGTTTTAGTTTTGTCAATAAGATGTATCTAGACAACTTTTAGTGTCTGTATTCGTTTGAACCTATACACTAAAAGATGTCTAGATACATCTTCTTTATAAGTCTAAAACATGTTATATTTGTAAATGGAGGAAGTATATTCTATCCTGAAGGATACATCTGGAGTGAAGTAGATGGCCGTGGCAGATGCCGTACGAAGTATATTAATGTGCTGCGGCGCATAGAACCCAGACGTCGACATCTTGCACCAGAACGTCACCCAAAAATTTGGAAGCGGGTCGGTAATGCTGGGTATGAGCGTCGCCGCCAGGATGCTCCCGATCGATGAGGTGGCGAAGGATCAGGAAGAAATCAATATCAACTCCACGAGCTGGCAGTGAGCTAGCTCTGGCAGACTGCGAGAGTCAGACTATCGCTGCTCCCTCGGTGGCCCAACTTTGATCTCCGGTGTAGCACCGGTGAAAACAACCCCATGCGTCCCGGTTGGTAAGCGGCATTAGTCCGAGTTGCCCAATCGGGATGGGGCAATCGGGACTAAAGCCCGAACCTTTAGCCCCGGTTGCCCCACCAACCGGGACAAAAGATCATACACGTGGCAGCTGCACCGTGCGAGAGGGCTTTAGTCGGTTAATGTCTAACCGGGACTAACCTTCCGCAGTAGATTTGGCCATTTCCGCCGGCAGAATTCATTGCACATTTTGTTGCCGCGCAGCATTTTCGCCACTTTTGTGCCGCGAAGAGAATTCATTTAGGTTGTTTTATTGTTTATTTAGTGTTTTGCACTTATCAATGAAGGAACCTTATATTACACAAGATCATCATGACAATATTACATTCAATACATGGATCGAGTTCATGCACTACATACAAAAGTATTCCCTTGTCTATACACGGATCGAGTTGCTATTTTTACAATCCCTATTGTCTATACACAGCAGAATAGTACTCCCCTTTCGGGTCTAGGACTTCGCATCCAAGAATCCCGCCAATTCCTCTGAATTGCTCGTGACGCGATCCTTTGGCGTAAGACCGTCCCAGACGCTCGATCTAATTTAAAAAGGAGTCTATATGAATGAAACTAAACACAATTTGTTTGAAAATAAAACTATAGAAATTGTTTACATACGGAGTTGCTCTAAATTTCTGCCCTTCTCATCGCACGTCTGCGGATGAACTCGCAAACATAGTATTCACAGAGATTGTTACCGTCCTCGTGTCGCACTTCACAAGAACATAGTTCAATCAAAATAATAATCAAGCATGATAATAACTGTATCAAAACTAGAATCAAAGATATGCGTGAATATAGCTAGTGGTGCTTACATTTAGTGGTTGAAATGTAAGCTCCTTTCCAAACACCCCTAGCCTTGTTGGTGAACCGTTTCCAAGTGCTGCCCGGCGTAGAAAACGAATAAAATAAGTTCTTAAGTACTTGATATCATAAAATTCACGAACATTGCCGATATAGTGTCGTAATGATTAGAATTACCGCTGGAGAAGTATCTGCATGTCCTTCCACGTCTCAAGGGGTTTATGTTTCGAGTCCATGACTAGTACACGCCCTTTGTCAAGTTGAATGATTAACAGAATATAGTGGAAGCTGCGAATGCATAACTAATCAATTATATACTTAACATCGAGTTAGCGAAATAGAAAGTGTATACAAGACAATAACACTCACTCGAAGTTGTAAGGAAAAAGTATTTCCCTTTTGGTTTCTTGAAACCTTAACGCTGTACTATATTATCCTCCGTATCCGGGGGCTTATTTTGAGATTAGCTTCATGAACCCAATATGGGTCAATGAAGCCAATATCATAGATTTGTCCTCTGCTGCATTCGAGAATCTTCATTACGCATATTACAAGATGATTATATACATGCAATAAACAAAGTGAGATAGTGGAGACTAAGTTAATTAGAATTAGTACTTACGACAATAGGCAATCGATGAGCGATTTGTCCAAGCGTCTTGATTGAATAATTGAAATAGCTCATCAAATTCAATGGATATCATGTCATCACTTTCTTTCCCATGATGCTTTTTTTAACCCTCAGCACTATCCAGTTAGCCCCGGCCCTTGTGGCGTGCATGTACCAGTTATGCAATCTTCGCATTTTTGTTGAAAGATTATTTACCTCCTCGGGTTTGACGAGAGGTTTGCCGATCGGTATTTGTATGCTACTTCACTCACGGGAAGAACTCTAATCGGGATAAGTCTCGGCAATACTCATACCTTGAGCAGCGGCTTCTCAGACAGTGCAAGCACCTCTGGATCATACCGCACTTCGCCCCATATTTGCTCGACCCCACATTGGTTTGGGAAATCACCTTGAGAGGGCGCAAGTCTGCTTTTGCTTGTTCTCCGAGCTGGGCAATAGATTTCGCTTGCATCAATCTTGCTCTTGAGGCTTTTTGTGCCGCATGTGACTTGAGAATAGAACGCTCATAGTCTGATGACAGCTTTGGCTCGGGTTGATGAAGAGTCTTTAGCATTTTCAACACTTTGGCTTTTTCTTCTTTGGTGCTGGGGAACTCTGGCTCTTTCGGCCGCCTCATCTTAGCGAAAAACGCTGCCGTTTCCGCATCAACCCGAGCCGTAGTCTCCTCTTCAGTACAGTCATAAGCTCTCTTGGGAGGAACCGTTGGTACTTTTGGAAGAGGCTCTTGTTTACGTTTCGGCGATCGCCACGACAAGATGGCGAGACGCTTCGCTTTTATCCCGAGGCGGCGGCGGCTCCATGGCGATGGCTGCACGAGATTGGTGAGGCGACGAGCCGGTGAGGCGACGAAGACGGCCGCGGCGGCGACCTCGGAGACGGGTGAGGCGGCGCGAAGATGGCCTGGCGTGATTTGAAGCACGATACAATCCTTCGCCATAGAATGGTGACGTTTTTGCGTCACCCAAAGATCACATCCCTTCACCCAGGTAGTGAAGATCCAAAACCTCAAAGGTGGGCATGATTTCATCCACGCCGACAACAGTAGCCCTCCGAACCGGACGATCGTGGTAAGTTGGTGTGGGTCCAATTGGTAAGGCATAGCCGACCGCCACCTTCATTGATATGTTCACAACTTTGACATGTAGCTCGCAGGTGTGTCATCTCGTGATATCATCCTTGGTAGCCAACAGGAGCCATCGTCGGTGCATCATCGGCATCGCCATTGTCATCACCGGACCTCGGTGGAAGCCACATCGCTTTTCGATTATTCGATAGGCGGTAGCATCGAATGCGGTGTCTTCTTGAGATGGGGCGCGGTAGTACTTTGCTCTTTAAGTGAGTTAATTTCATCTTGTTGTTGCTTTAATCGTTCTTCAATTAAACGCATTCGCTCTTTCGACTTTCGCTTCAACCGCCTGTCCTTACTCCTCTGACGGCTTCTATCAGGATATTTCTTCCTCTCTTCGGGAAACCCAGTCCTCCATGATTGGGATCCTATTGTGCCTCGTGTTCGTCCATCATGTTCCTTATTTCCAAGGGCGAGTGTGAGCTCATCATTCTCTCTATCGGAATGAAGTCCCCATCTTTAACAGCCTTTTTGCTTTTCTCATCCTCTCGATCGGCAAGGGGTCTTCTTTATGTCGTATGGTATATATACACCTCCCTTCCGAGTCCAACGTGCCCCCATGCCCGTAAAACCAATTCCTTGCACGTTCTACCCAATCGTCTGTCTCTGGGGTGATATTTTTATCACGCAGTTCTGCTCAAGTTTCTCCCACTTAGGAATGCCACCAGAGCCACCTTGCCCCATAGTATGGTGATACTTCTTGTTAGCACATTGACTTATTCGTTTGAGACATTTTCTTAGCTTTTTCTGATTTCTTGTATTCCACAAACTCATCCCGAATGGTTTTATCTTCTCAAACTGAATATTCTTGAAATCGAGTCTTCTTTTTCACGACATAGTCAAGGTGCAATCTTTTCTTCCAGTTGGTGAAACATCTGGCCATCTTCTTCAAAGCCCACTCCACGACCTTAGCCTCCATGGCTCTCCCATGTTGTAAGGCGTCCTCAACTGGATCCTCCGCATTTGGATCCAGCTCTATCTTCGTAGTTTGAAATTAACCATGAGCCTCTTCCACAAGAAATCTTTGGCGTGGTTAGGGACAAATAAACATGTTCCTCTTCATCCGCATTAGCAGGCCTATTCCAATTTCTAATGGTGATCGGGATTAAGTCCCTAACGATTACTCCGCATTGTGCCACAAATTTGGTTGCGACAACTTGGAGCCGTCGATTGCCGTCTGCAATGACATCTTCGATCTGAACCTCTCATGGTCTGCAACTTTTTGGTTGGGCCTCGTCGCTTTTTCAAGAGATTCCTTCGATCCGGAGGGCTAAAAGAAGAAAGATCGCCGTTACTATTTCTATATAGATAGCAGATGATTAATTAATGAATTGATTTATATTACATGCACCTTGCCGAGCGGTGCCTTCGACATATTAAGGCATCGCTTCTCTCATGGAAGGCAACACCTTCAACCTCAAACAAGTTGACTACTCCGGTAAAAGAGGATCACCCTCACCGAGTTGTTCGTAAACGTTGATCGTCTAAATTATCTTCCCCACGGATCACACCTTGGATCAACTCTTCCTTTTCTTCGTCTCGACGTGTGGATCCATATTTTACGCATAGGTGGAAAACGAATAAGTCAAAGCGGCTAAAGGAGAAAGTTAAGGAGAAACCACGATATATACATACACAATAATAAAATGAAGAGAAACCCTAAACCTAGCTACAAAAAGAAACCGTGTAGTAGATAGGTAACTCTAGCTAAAATCAGCGGTTATCAATATTAGGAGTTAGGGTGTAACCTAGTTCGGAGAAACCTCCGATGCATATGAGAGGGAACCCACATGCACCTAAGGGTATTAATGATTCCTTATCTAACCACAAGGATCGGCAATGTGAATCGGTGCAGGGCTACCCACATTGGTGACCAGTGGGGCGAAGACCAATAATACCAAAGTAATTAATAAACCTAATAATACCTAACTAATAATAAACCTAATAATCAAAACAGAAAAGAAAGGGAAACAATCAACACATGGCATCGATGCAATGCTCAAGTACGATGATATGACAAGTTAATTGCATTGGAATGTAACCCTAAGACATGCTCGACGATTTAATCGGGGTTCCGACGGTGAAAACCCTAACTCGGGAAACTCCTAACATATGAGAGGGGTGCATTTGTTCTTCTAATTATACTTGTCATTTAAATTGTTGAACAATGCATGATTATAGGATAAATAGATAGGTTTCATTTTTCTGAACAATTTGATATATTATTTGTATTTTTGACTTATAAATAAAAGATATTGAATTTACAAGTTTATATCAATTTCGGAATTATTAAATCATTTAAAATTGAATTCTGTCAATATGACATCGAAAGGGTTGGGTTTTTTTACCAAGACAGAACCTAGCCATCACTTGAGTGCTGGGCCCTATGCCACATCGCAAGCCACCGTGGTGGTCAAAGGTCGGCCGTGGGCCACGTCGGTGACGCCGGGTGACATCATCTCGTGGCCACCGTCGGTGCTCACGGGACGTATGTGGCTACAACAAGCAAGCGGCAAACGGAGGGCACTTGGGAGGTGCAGAGGCTCACCAGCGTTAGAGAGGCGGCGCCGCCTTCTTGGTCACGAGCGTCGCCTCGTCGAGCTCGAGGCGGGCCGAGTTATAACCAAACAACTAAATCATCTAACAACGAAATCATCTAACAACTAAATAATCATCTACACATACACCTAAAATAATCATCAACTAAATCATCTACATCATCTAAATACACCTAAATCATCTACATCATCTAAATACACCTATATCATCTAACAACTAAATCATCTAACAAATAAATCATCTAACAACTAATACACCTAAAATAATCACCTAAATCAACTAAAAACTAAAAAGGAGCCTCTGCACGTGCGTGTACGGGCGCGGCAAAAGTGCGGCACTATGGCGATCGGGAGGAGAGGAGAGGCGGTGGCGCAACTGCACCAAGGCGGGCGTGCATGGAGGATGGAGGCGCCGGTCTTAAGACGGAGGATCTGAGGCGGGACGGCAAGGTGATGGACGGAGATGAAGGGTGGAGGCGGCGGCACTGGCGACACCGGCGCAAGATGGTGCAGCACTGCCCGGGGGATCGGGCGGCGGCTCTATGCGGCAAGGTTGCGAGAGAATGGAGAAGGGAAGAAGAAGAAGAGGCGTATGATTATAAGGAAGGACCTTTAGTCGGTTGGTGGCTCCAACCGGGACTAAAATCATCGTCGATTGGAGCCACCAACCGGGACCTATACTCCAAAATTTTCAGCAGCCCAAGCGTTGATGCTGAGGGTCTTTAGTCCGGTTGGTGGCTCTAACAGACATATTCTGTTTTCAAAAAATTCGTGTGTTTTCTCTTGTTCCGCCTTATTTTTTATTTTGGGGTTTAAATTTGTATTGTTGTTTAAATGATAATTAATTTGGAATTTAGAAAAACTTTAAACATAAAAAGTGTTTGGATTTGAATAAATAATTCAAAACCATTTTCTGTTTTAAAAAATAATTAATGTAACCATTTAAAATATGAACCATTTACAATTAAAATGAATTAACTTTTATTTTTTAATATCAATTTGGAATTTAGAAAAACTTTAAACATAAAAGTGTTTGATTTGAATAAATAATTCAAAACCATTTTACATTTTAAAAACAATTAATGTAACCATTTAAAATATGAACCATTTACAATTAAAATGAATTAACTTTTTTTTTTTAATATCAATTTGGAATTTAGAAAAACTTTAAACATAAAAAGTGTTTGGATTTGAATAAATAATTCAAAACCATTTTCTGTTTTAAAAAACAATTAATGTAACCATTTAAAATATGAACCATTTACAATTAAAAATGAATTAACTTATATTTTTTAATATCAATTTGGAATTTAGAAAAACTTTAAACATAAGAAGTGTATGGATTTGAATAAATAATCCAAAACCATTTTCTATTTCTAGAAAATAATTAATGTAACCTTTTAAAATGAATTAACTTATATTTTTTAATATTAATTTGGAATTTAGAAAACTTTAAACATAAGAAGTGTATGGATTTGAATAAATAATCCAAAACCATTTTCTATTTCTAAAAATAATTAATGTAACCTTTTAAAGTTAATTAACTTATATTTTGAATATTAAGTTGGAATTTAGAAAAACTTTAAACATAAGAAGTGTATGGATTTGAATAAATAATTCAAAAACATTTTACATTTTAAAAATAATTAATGTAACCATTTAAAATATGAACCATTTACAATTAAAATGAATTAATTTATATTTTTTAATATCAATTTGGAATTTAGAAAACTATAAACATAAGAAGTGATAGGGACGGCCATTGTTGATTTTTCCTTTCAAACATGATCAATATACCAAGTGGTATTTTTCCTTTCAACTATGTAACATAATATGACACCACTGAAGGATTTTCATTGTTCGGATTTTTTGAATTTATTATGCCCGCTTTGAATTATTTGAATTTCTAACTATGGTCGAACCGTGTGCATGAAGATAGGGACGGGCATTGTTAGAACTTGCATTGGATCTCTGAAGAAACCACATATTGCGAGTCTAAAAATGATTTTTCAAAAATCACAGGCGATAGATCATGTACCGTAGTACAAACCGACCCACTTCCTACCGATTCTAAGAGACATTTGTCCTTTTACCCGGATGGATGAAAAGGTTTGAGATGTACCGTTGGGATATAGTCCATGTAAGGTGGTCTAGTATTTTAGGAAAATAGGACGGTAGCATTCTGAAACGGCATTTTGGTGGTTACTTCAAAATGACCGTTTTTTGCGCTCGAAAATGGAAAAGGGCTTTTCCGCATGCATAAAAAGGAAAACTTCCTCTGCAACATTGTTCTCCATACCAATGTCCACACACATGCATAATATGGGCACAACATCACAAACTATGCCGTGATTCAACATAACATCGGTCATTTGGACCGAAAGCCATGAAACCTCGAACATGATAGGTCATTTTGTGAAGGTTTTTTCAAACATGATCAATATACCAAGTCTGGTATTTTCCTTTCAACTATGTAACATAATATGACACCACTGAAGGATTTTCATTGTTCGGATTTTTTTGAATTTATTATGCCCGTTTGAATTATTTGAATTTCTAACTATGGTCGAACCGGTGTGCATGAAGATAGGGGAGCATTGTTAGAACTTGCATTGGATCTCTGAAGAAACCACATATTGCGAGTCTAAAATGATTTTTCAAAAATCACAGGCGGTAGATCATGTACTGTAGTACAAACCGGACCCACTTCCTACCGATTCGGCAGACATTTGTCCTTTTACCGGGATGGACGAAAAGGTTTGAGATGTACCGTTGGGATATAGTCCATGTAAGGTGGTCTAGTATTTTAGGAAAATAGGACGGTAGCATTCAAACGGCATTTTGGTGGTTACTTCACAACGACCCGCTTTTGCGCCGGAAAATGGAAAAGGGCTTTTCCGTGCGACAAAAAGGAAAACTTCCTCCTGCAACATTGTTCTCCATACCAATGTCCACACACATGCATAATATGGGCACAACATCACAAACTATGACGTGATTCAGCACATAACATCGGTCATTTGGACCGAAAGTCATGAACCCTCGAACATGATAGGTCATTTTGTGAAGGTTTTTTCGAAACATGATCAATATACCAAGTCTGGTATTTTTCCTTTCAACTATGTAACATAATATGACACCACGCGAAGGATTTTCATTGTTCGGATTTTTTTTGAATTTATTATGCCAGCTTTCAATTATTTGAATTTCTAACTATGGTCGAACCGGTGTGCATGAAGATAGGGGACGGCATTGTTAGAACTTGCATTGGATCTCTGAAGAAACCACATATTGCGAGTCTAAAATGATTTTTCAAAAAATCACAGGCGATAGATCATGTACCGTAGTACAAACCGGACCCACTTCTCGCCGATTCTGAGACATTTGTCCTTTTACCGGATGGACGAAAAGGTTTGAGATGTACCGTTGGGATATAGTCCATGTAAGGTGGTCTAGTATTTTAGGAAAATAGGACGGTAGCATTCAAACGGCATTTTGGTGGTTACTTCACAAACGACCCTTTTTTGCGCCGAAAATGGAAAAGGGCTTTTCATGCGACAAAAAGGAAAACTTCCTCCGCAACATTGTTCTCCATACCAATGTCCACACACATGCATAATATGGGCACAACATCACAAACTATGCCGTGATTCACACATAACATCGGTCATTTGGACCAAAGCCATGAAACCTCGAACATGATAGGTAATTTTCAAGGTTTTTTCAAACATGATCATTGTTCACACATTTAGTCCGGATGTAGTCACAAACCGGGACTAAAAATATTTTCCGCCATTTCCCACCTCTTCCGCCAAGTTTTCCGCCTTTCCTTTCTACTAGAGCTTTTAGTCCCGGATGTAGTCACTAACCGACTAAAGATATTTCCGCCATTTCCCAAAGCTTCACGCCAAGTTTTCCCGCCTTTCCTCTATATTTAGGGTGATCGTGTCATGGCTATCCACACATCCACACCTTCCTCTCTTAGAACAATGGACAACGCCATCGGGCCATTCGACCTCGAGGAGACCGAGGCGCCAGGCGCCCAACTACCCTTGTCCACTGGGTACCGCCGCCTGGATGCCGAAGGCCTTGGAGGGTTCTCGCCCTCCTCCCTCAAGGTTCCGCACGCCAGCGCCATCACAAACCACTTCTACCACGAGCTCACGCCGAGCGGATGGATCCCGTGGGATCCCGACAACTATGACACTGAATGCCTTCTTCGCTAATAGGCGGAAAGGGAGCTCGCCAGTACGAGGGTGATGGCCCGCCACGGTGAACCACAACGAAGTCGGCAAATGCGTGGTGGGAGAACCGTACTATCATCAGTGATGCGCTACATCGCCGGGAGACCATCCTCGCCACGGTGCCCACGAGTCCACCCGCCACAGGCCCCACACTGTCCCGGTGAAGCGGCATCGTCTTCCAGAGACCCTCTCCCACCCGCCGTGAATCCAAGGCTGAATGGCCTGGTATATGCCATGGATGGGCCGAGGATCCCGGAGTGGCGGTGACGATGACGATGATGATGACGACGATGAAGACCACAAGCTGCGTACTATAGGACTAGGCATGATTATGACTAAAGGGGGCTTTAGGCCTGAGTGTTAGCTAGTCCCGATTTGTCCCGGTTTTAATATTAATAAATGTCTTAAGTGTTACCTAATAAATAGAGGAAATGCCTATATAAAGAGAGGGTTCATATTTAGTCCCGATTTGTACCGGTTGGGATATAGTCCATGTAAGGTGGTCTAGTATTTTAGGAAAATAGGACGGTAGCATTCAAACGGCATTTTGGTGGTTACTTCACAAAACGACCCGTTTTTGCGCTCGGAAAATGGAAAAGGGATTTTCCGTATGCAAAAAGGAAAACTTCCTCTGCAACATTGTTCTACATACCAATGTCCACACACATGATCATTATTCGCACACATTTAGTCCGGATGTAGTCACAAACCGGGACTAAAGGGATTCTGGCAGAGTGGGCCGACAACACTAATAATAGGGGTGAGTGTCGACATTATGTCGTATGGCTTGTACCTTGTCCCGGATGGTGTCACCAACCGGGACTAAAGATGAATTTAGTCGGTTGGAGACACCAACCGACTAAAGATGAGTCAAGACTAATAATAGGGTGAGTGTCGACATTATGTCGTGAGTGTCGACATTATGCCGAGCTGCTTGTACTATAAATATGCATCCTTGTGAGTCCATCCTCCACCAGTTTGAGGCATCTCCAAGATGGTTTTAGAGAGCAGGACACCACTACGGCCATTCGTGGAGATGCCGACGAGCCAGTGGGCCTCCGCATCTCCGAGAAATCGGTCATAGAGGCACTCTAATATGTGAAATTAGTTAGCGAGGCGTATTGATCTAGTTAGTGAAGTTACAAGCTGCAAGATGGTTTTGAGAGCAGGACACCATCTGGCCAGTTCTGTGGAGATGCCGAGAGCCTGGTCCTCCGCATCTCCGAGAATCGGTCATAGAGGCACTCCTAATATGTGAAATTAGTTAGCGAGGAGTATTGATCTAGTTAGTGAAGTTACAAGCTGCAAGATGGTTTTCGAGAGGGACACCATGCGGCCAGTTTTGAGGAGATGCCGACGAGCCCAATCCTCGGCATCTCCGAGAACTGTCATAGAGGCACTCCTAATATGTGAAATTAGTTAGCTCCGAGGCGTATTGATCTAGTTAGTGAAGTTACAAGCTG
The DNA here is from genome assembly GCA_030063025.1 of Avena longiglumis. NCBI lineage: Eukaryota > Viridiplantae > Streptophyta > Magnoliopsida > Poales > Poaceae > Avena > Avena longiglumis. The sequence continues at coordinate 112,124,924 of CP125977.1, read as the reverse complement.
CAAGATGGTTTTCGAGCAGGACACCACTGCGGCCAGTTCGAGGAGATGCCGGAGCCCAGTCCTCCGCATCTCCGAGAAACTGGTCATAGAGGCACTCGGTCCAGCCACAAAATGGGACTAACACTCAAGACATTTATTAATATTAAAAGCGAGACTACAAAACCGGACTAAAGGCCACAAACCGCGAAAGATATCCTTCGTCAAGCCACAAACCGCGAAAGACATGAACTAGAGTTACATAATATGAGCATGAACTTCTTGGCATATGTCATTCCTTATGACCGCTTCAGACGTAACCATGGAGCATCTTCTTTACTTAACGGAATGCTTGGGTCAGTTTCACCGTGAAGGGCGGAATTTCATCAAACTTATTATAATCTTGACATGTCCATCTTGTCCTCAATTCCCACGATGTTTCTTTTCCCCGAAAGAACTATGTGACGCTTTGGATCACCATATGATGTATTCGTTTGCATATTTTTCTTTTTTTCGTCCGGAGGACATGTCCTTCACATAGAAAACCCGAGACACATCATTGGCTAGGACGAATGGTTCATCTCTATAACCAAGATTGTTGAGATCCACTGTTGTCATTCCGCATAACCGGTCTATCTTTACCCCTTCCCATTCAGGTTGACCCATTTGCAAGAAACAAAGGGACCTTAAAAGAGACTCCATAGTCTAGTTCCCATATCTCCTCTATGTAACCATAATATGTGTCCTTTTGTCCATTCTCGTCTATTGCATCAAAGCGGACACCACTATTTTGGTTGGTGCTCTTTTATCTTGGCGATCGTGTAGAATGTATTCCCATTTATTTCGTACCCTTGGAAATTCAATACTGAGAAGATGGTGACGCGCCAACAAGTATAGCTGATCTCCAACAGTGGTGTCATTCAAGAGATGTGTCGCATCCAACCACCGCAGACTTCATGTGTTCATCGTAATCCATGATTCAAAGCTTCCCGGGTTTTGGAGCGTACAATATTCTTGTGTTCCTCCATATCTGGAGCTGCCAAGGTGGAATTATGTAGAACTGTGTGCTTTAGTGAAAGAATCCCGTCCCTACATATCGTTTCTTTCTTTCCCAGTGCCTTTTCACTTAGTCTTCCCTCATGCATGAGTCGAAACACCAATCGGCTTAAGGTCGAATAAAGTAAACACAAAACTCAATGACCTCCTCATTCCATATCCCTTGGAGATGCTTCCTTCAGTCTAGCACGGTTATGAACATATTTCTTTAAGACTCCCATGAACCTCTCAAAGGGGAAACATATTGTGCAGAAATACCGGACGAGAATGGCAATCTCTTCCACTAGATGAACCAGGAGATGCGTCATAATATTGAAGAAGGATGGTGGGAACACCAATTCAAAACTAACAAGACATTGTACCACATCCTTACGTAACCTTGGCAGAATATGGATTGATTACCTTCGAGATATTGCATTGAGGAATGCACACAACTTCACAATGGGTACTCGAACATTTTACGGTAGAAGCCCCTCAATGCAATCGGAAGCAAGCTGCGTCATAATCACGTGATGATCATGAGACTTCAGGTTTTGGAACTTTTTCTGCCATATTTATTATCCCTTTATATTAGATGAGAAGCCCGATGGCACCTTGATACCGTAAAGGACTTCAAAAGATTTCCTTCTACCTTTGGTAAGAGCATAGCTGTACGACTTAAGTGACGCCTTTATCCGTCTTGTTATCTCAGATGCATGTTCTTTGGGTCTTTCATAATTTGTTGGTCCTCCGTGCTTGTGTATCTTTTGTCTTCCCATACACGCCTAGGAATCCTAGCAGGTTCACGCAGAGATTCTTCGTCACGTGCATCACGTCGATTGAAGAGCGGACACGCAGGACTTTCCAATATGGAAGCTCCCAAAATATAGATTTCTTCTTCCACATGGGTGCGTGTCACGTAGCGACGTCGTTCAGAACGATTGACCGCGGGACCCTTTCCAAAGATTACTTCTATGTCCTTGACCATACCAAATACATCATCACCGGTGGGAGTTCAGGCTTCTTCGGTGATCCGCCTCACCTTTGAAATGCTTGCCTTTCTTTCTTACGGGATGATTGGTCGGAAGAAATCGTCGATTCGCTAGGCACACAACCTTCTTGCATTTATGCAAATATGTACCTTCGGTCTTATCTAAACAGTGGGTGCATGCCTTATATCCTTTGTTTGTCCATCACGAAAGGTTACTAAGAGCGAGCCAATCATTGATGGTTACGAATAACAACCGTCAGAGATTAAATGGCTCTGTTTGTTCTCATCCCACGCACGTACACCTGGTTTGCCCTACGACTGTAAGAGTTCTTCAACTAATGGCCTAATGTACACATCAATGTCATTGCCCGGTTGCTTCGGGCCTTGGATGAGCACTGGCATCATAATGAACTTACGCTTCATGCACAACCAAGGAGGCAGGTTGTAGATACATAGAGTCATGGGCCAGGTGTTGTGACTGCAGCTCTGCTCCCTAAAAGGATTCATGCCATCCGTATTAGACCAAACCATAAGTTCCTTGCGTCACCGCAAAGTCAGGAAGTCTCTCTCGATTTTTCTCCACTGTGACCCATCGCCAGGTGTCTCAACTCCCGTCTTTCTTACGGTCTTCTTTGTGCCATCGCAACAACTGCATGCTCTTTGTTTCGAACATGCGTTTCAACCTTGGTATTATAGGAGCATACCACATAACCTTAGCAGAACCCTCTTCCGAGGGGCTCTCCCTCAACATCACCAGGTCATCTCGTCGATCTTATACCGCAGCGTTGCATACCGGGCATTTATCTAAATTCTCATACTCCTTACCGCGGTAGAGGATGCAGTCATTAATGCATGCATGTATCTTTTGCACATCTAATCCCAGAGGACAGAGAGTCTTCTTTGCTTCGTAGGTACTATCGGGAAGTTCGTTATGTTTTGGAAACTTCGGCTTCATTATTTTCAGCATCTTTTCAAATGAGGAGTCAGTTAGACCACTCGCCTTCCATCGCAATTCGATTATCGTGCCGAGCTTTGTGCTGCCATCTTCACAATTTGGGTACAACAATTTCTTGTGATCTTCTAACATTCCCTCTAACTTCAACTTCTCATTTTCTGTTTCACAGTCTCGCTTTGCATCAGAAATGACCCTACCAAGTTCATCAGCCGGCTCATCTGATGCCCGTTCTTCACCTTTTTCCTCTCCATTGTCTTCCATTGCAGTATCACTGTATTTAGGAAACATATGATGATAGTTGTTATCATCATCTTCTTCTTCACCATCTTCCATCATAACCCCTCTTTCCCCGTGCTTGGTCCAGCAATTATAGTTGGGCATGAAACCTTTCATAATCAGGTGGCCGCGAATGATTTTCGAGGAAGAGTACTCCTTGTTGTTCCGACATTGAACACATGGACAACGTATAAATCCATTCTCTTTGTTTGCCGTAGCTACATCGATAAATTTATCCACGCCTTTGATATACCCTGCTACCCGGTCACCGTACATCCATTCCCGACCGTTCATACGCATCATATAAGTAAGTTTATCAAAAACAGGACATCATAAATAGTGAAATAACCAATTCACACCGACACATGAATTGTATCAATGACCTAGAAAAGATAAGATTGCTAACCTCGATCGAGGAAATAAAGAGGAGAAAGATCAAGTGCGTCTCGAACACCTTCTATATTTTTGTTCTATGAGAAATTCAACGGGATTTTTCACTCAAACATTTCAACAAACACCTTCAATGCATGCATGAAAAAAAACTAGCACACACCCTCACACCTTACACCATTCGAAAAAAACAGTGGAGGCGGGGGCGTTGCATTTATAGAGGGCAAGGGTCTTTAGTCGGTTGAAGCGACAGCAGGACTAAAGGTGCGTACGCCACGTGGCTGCGGCCAAACCTTAGTCGGTTGGTGGCTCAACCGGACGCACGCCTTACCAACGGGACCCATGCCCTGGCCCGTGCCGCTCCAACCGGAGCGTGCGGCGATTAGTCCGGTTGCTGCCGCCAGGACTAATGCTCGGAAATCGTAACGGATGACCCTTTTTCCTCTAGTGTAGGTGCTTCAGATCTAGCAGACGGTGGTAGCACTTGCCGTAGTGCCCCTGCGTATTGAGGAACGGGTGTTGTGCAACCTCAGGCCGTCCTTCACGCACGCCTTGCGCCGGCGGGTTCGGCACGCGTGTTACAGGGACGGCGCTGGAGGAGATCGAGGCAGTATTGGGTTGGAGGATCTGCAGGCGCTGACCCGCGTGTGTGGCAAGGGGCTTGGTGTGCCGCAAGAGTAGAGGGAGGAGGTAGGTCGCTGACGGCCAGGAGCGCTCAGACGACGCGGGAATGGGAGAGTTCGGGATGAAGGCGGTTGATAGAGGAAAGAGAGTCGTCGTGATTTCACGTGCTAGTTCTCGCGAGGGGATCGTTGGGCTAAGTAGAAAGAAAATAAAGGAACCGGTACGATGGACCATGAGTGGACGATCTAGTTGGGAGAAGAGCCAGATGCGGAGGAAACAAAACCAAAACGGATGAAAACCTGTCTCCATCAGGCGATTGCATGACTGGCCTATAGCCGCGGCAATCCAAACAAGTGATCTCGTGGATGTATTTTTTTCAAGCCAAAAAGGGCGATTTTTAAAAAATAATACACATTTTTTAATCATTTATGAAAGTATTGCACGAATTTTATAATTTATAAATCTAGCATATTGTCGGTCTGAGCCTAGCCGAGTGAACCACTCGGCCTGGTCTTGACCAATTCAACTCCATTCGACGAGAAACAGGCCGATTGCATGTTGCTCGTAGCAGTGTGACCACGCCGACCGAATGCTACACTCGGCGACGGCACATGCATGTCTAGTTGTAAGGAAAAAGAGGGGCTGCTGTATGTCTGATTGTGAGGATAGAGAAAGCTGATGCATGCATGTCTGTTTGTGAGGATAGAGAGGCACATGCATGTTTCGCGACTAGTAGCTATCATCTGAACCATTCTGCTCAAGCTTAACCGAATGAAGCAATCGGTCTTGGCCTGAGTGATTTGAGCTGTCGAACCTGGACCTGCCGATTGTGGTCGTCAGCTGATGGCCCATTCGGTTTGGCCGAGGCCTAATCAAAACCATTCGGCTACGGCGACAACGTGCTATATTTGTAAATTTCTAAAATCGTGCAATACTTTCCAAAATAATTAAAAATATATATTATTTAAAAAAAGTCGCCCAAAAAGGTACCCTCCTTATGGGCAAAGAATGTAATATTTCTCAGGTCAGCATAGCAATGCAGGGATAGAATTAGAAATCATAAATAACATACCAGACCATTAAGACTGTAAGCCTTTCAATAGTAAAAAGGGTAACTCCAATAAGACCGCAAACCGACATGGGCCGCCAGGTACCGTCTGAAATTACGCAGGCAAGACCCAGTGTTGCCTATAAACGTACCAGGACACATAGATCAGTCCGTTTTGCCACATTATACTATCCTAAACTTGGGATGGCTCTATGACGGCATGACAATCCGTGCGTCCTTCCATGTTCACCATATATTACCCAGGTCATCTAGTTAGTGGACAAAATTTTATTAATTAATAGAAATTGAAATACATTGATCTAAAGCTACATGGTAGCATCGTCTTTGTCCTGGCCGTCGTCGCCCCTGCACGCCTCCCTAGCTTCTTCCTTCGTCCTCACACACCATTGAATTGCAGCTTGCTGACAGACCGGGGTGAACTAGGGCTCCATGCGGACGCCTCCAAGAGGGAAAAGACGTACCATGCATTCGAAACCGATGATCAAGGTTTTTCACCTAGAGTCCTACCGCGGAGATGATATAGCCGTAACGACGCTCTCAAGAGGGTAACTATTGTTGGGTCCGTAGCATAGAAAACAATTTTTTCCTATGATATGAACAAGTGAGCACCAAGATCTATTTATCTAGATACAAGCAACGGTGGATATACATCCATAGATAATTTATCCTCGAAGACCGACAAAGCGTTACGAGATTGGTTCTCATGGATGATGTAGTCGTTGGATCTTAAGATCGTGATGAAGTCCAGCCATTCCAGCACCAGCAAGTCCAGCACCGCAAAGCAGTGGTGCATCCGTGATCGTACACACGTCCGATACCACGACAACCTCCGAGTCCTCGCTCCATCAAAGCAGCGGAAGCAACAAATCCTTGCTCTAGAAAAATCCACCGGGAATATGTATCTCGCTGAGCCGAGACCATAGAAAATATTCTAGAGGGGGAGAGAGATCATACGCGAGGAGGTGTGAGTGAGATATGAGAGGAGGGGTGACTTTTATAGGAGGAGGGGGTGCAGCCAAGGTGGGTGCCCCCACCTCTTCCTCCATTCATGTGAGTGGATCTCCCACTCACACAAATGCCCCTCCATTTTCTGCACTCAAAATCCATTAAATTTCCACCAAATTTAATGTAATCTCTCATTTAATAAAACTCCTTTTATTTATTTAGAATTTTTTTAATTACATTAATTAACAAATATTCACATAAAACCCCTTGCTACATTTCAATTTCACATGTAGAACCAATTTCAGCAATTTCATCCGAAACAATTCCGGTGTCCATTGAAATAATTCTAGCTCTTTCATATTCTTTCTCTGGCATTTCATTTGCTCCAAATGGTGTCGGTATCCCTTGAGTGTGTCACCATACGGTTCATAAATAATGCAGACATGATCGAGACCCTCTCCAATCAATAATCAGCAGCGGGACCTGGAGATCCGTACTAACTCTCACACATTTAATGATGACTTCTTGTGATCGTGTGGACCTTTAACATTGTAACTAAATCCCTTTGTATCGCGATATTTTACATATCTGAGATTCGATCATTGGTATCCCCATACCTAGTTTGATCTTGTTACTGACATGTACTCTTTTCTCGTTCCCGTGATATAACATTCTAGTGATCCCCATCACTTGATTGCAAGCTATATCAATGTGATATCACCGATAGGGCCTAGAGTATATCTCTCCATAATTTGGATGTACAAATCCCACTTGAAAGTGCATGTATGCCCCATGTGTGGTTTTGGTAATTAATGACAATCTCTATGGACTAATGTGTAAATTGAGTTTCACTTGTAGGTTTGTCCATTGGCATCGCTTAGGCCATGTGTTGGTCTCAAGGTTGAAAGTTGAAGAAATGTCCAATGGCTTTGTGCTCTTTGGAATCATGAAGAAAGAAGGAGCTTGAAGGTTGATCAAGACAAGTACAAAGAGTTGCATCAAGATGGATCAACCTCAAGAAGGGATGAAGAAGGGCAAGCTCAAGATGTGCCATCTCTAGAAGATCTCATGATTGAAGCTTGCCATCCTCGTGATCATGGGGTGATGAATGCAAGTTCAAATAAGAGGTTTCCCCATGGATTATGGGGGAGTAATTTGCAAGTCTTCATCAAGCAAGAGAGGGCAAGAGCAATCAAGAAGGGTGTTCCCTCTTGAGAAGAACAAGACGTTCTACATCAAGTTCAAGTGGAATGCTCAAGGCAAAGGTATGATCTTGATAGGGCTTCTATTTTGCCGGTCTCGTGTTGTTAGTTGGGAGACCGGGTTTAGGATAGATAGCCGTACTAGCAAGAGGGGCTCTCAAGCGGGTGTCCCGATCGCATTGTTTGGAGAGAGATCAAACATTTGCATGCATAGCATCATCTTTCTTGGTTGTTATTTGGTTCTTGTCCATGAGAGGATCTAGATATTGTGGTCATCATCATAACAAGCTCCACTTCATCAAATAAGGATTTCCCTTGCATATCTCATTGCGGCTTTTGATCTTGCGAGTTTTTCGGCTCCACACCTTGGGAGATACATCACATATATATACATGGTATTTTCTCCCTAGGTGATACCCAATATTGCGAGTTTTCCGGCTCCACACCTCGGATGCAAAAGTTATTGAAATTTTAGTTTCTGGAATTTTCCTGACAGAAAGTTCCGGCCAGCCACTAGTAGTACCGCTAGGGCAATTTGCCGCCGGTAGTACCGGTGAAAGTTTTGGTTCTTATTCCGCTCACGTTATGTATCCTCTCTATCTGGTTTGGTGTTTTGGCGGAATTTGGATCGGAAGTTTTGGCGGTAATACCGCATTGAAGTTCGGCCAGGACGGAACCTTCGAACATACATGCCGCCGGTAGTACCGGGTGAAATTCTGTCTCTTGTTCCGCCCATGTACTGTAATTTCAGTATTTTGTATTCTATATTTGATGGAACTTCGGTCGGAATTTCAACATGTAGTTCCGCTTCAACCGGAAGTTTTGGTGGATCGGCGGAAGTTCCGGCCAGACTCGGGTTTTCAGTCTCTCGCATCGCAGTTTTCTGACTGTTGGCTATATGCCACCGAAATTTTCGGCCTCCCACCGGAAGTTCCGACTAGGGTCGCGAATGCCCATAATGGGCAGATAGGAGCCCTTTAAAAGGGGCTCCTCTTCCCCTTCGTGGGCACCAGCTCTTTTCTTGGTTCTTGGCTTTCTCTCTCCTCCATTATTGACCTTGAAGAGCTTTCCCTCTCCCCTTTCCCTTCCTATGATTCTTGCATATTTTTGAGGGATTTGAGAGAGGAGATCTAGATCTACAATCCCCCAAGCCAAATCCCTTATTTGTGAAGGAATCATTGGGATCTAGATCTTGGAGAGTTTTGTGTTCTCCTCTTGTGTTCTTCCTCCCTTATTCCCCCAATAGCTTTTGTAGCTTTGTTGGAATTTGGGAGAGAAGGACTTGCCCTTGCATTTGTTGCATAGGTTTGAGTTCTCTTCGGAGATTCGGCGAGTTAAATCTTGTGGGATTGTTTATCTTGGGTTCTTGGAACCATAAATGGTTGTGTGGTTGGGTTGTTGACTTCTTGTGACCTTTTGTGGTCTTGTAGCCTTTTGTGGCTTTGTTGGCCTTTCGTGGCGTTGTAGCCTTTTGTGGCATTGTTATTGGGAGCCTCCAATTGAGTTGTGGAGATAGCCCCAATCTTGTCGGGTTTTGGTGACCGCCCTCAAGTGTCCCTTAGTGGATCGTGAGTAGGTCTTAGTGGCGAGTTCACGGGAGAATAGGGTGAGCCTTTTGTGGCGTCGGTGAGTTGCGTGCTTTCGCATCTGAGGTGAGGCCTTGTGTGGCATTGGGTGAGCATTGAGCCACCACACCCCGAGGTGATCCATTTGTGGCGTTCGGAGAGCATTGCGCCATCGCACCCCTCCAATAGAGACATAGCTTCTTTGGAAGTGAACTTCGGGATAAAAATCTTCGTCTCTGCATCCATCAGTTATCTCTCAACCGAGCCCTTTACTTATGCACTTTACTTTTTGATAGTCATCGTGCTTGAAGTATTTATATCTTGCTATCACCTTGTTGCTTGTATTGCTTAGCATAGGTTATTGGTGCACTTAGGTGAACCTAGTGGTTAGGTTTTATGCTCAATAAATTAAAGGTTAGTTTTATTCTGCATTTACTTGAGCCTAAACTGTAATAATTATAAAAGCCTATTCACCCCCTCTAGGCGACGTATTGCACTTTCACCACTCTTGATCCATGAACCTCTACATAACACTATCGGAGTATCTGAACCCACTTTTATAGTCACCCTGTTATGGTGTGACGTTTGATGTTATCAAGCTACTCTTCCTGTGTTAGTGATTGACATGATCTCATGTTCTAAGGACTAAAGTTACTTGTAATGATGTTATAGCAATTTAAACATAATGACTTTAATCGTATTACTATACTTCGGATGAATGTTTATCACATCATTCCACAAATGTTGTGACCTTGTTATTAACAACATCCAATGTCCATGATCAGGAAACCTTGGTCATATTTTTAATCAACGAGCTAGTTTATATGAGAGGCATATCTAGGAACACTTTATTTGTTTATTAAACACACATGTATTAACGTTTTCTTTTATGTCAACACCCGGATTTTTAATCCCAGATGCCTGTTATGCCATACATCGCAATCCCAGGATTACCATTTTTGCGAGACATAACAGATTTGGATATCACAGTATATCATCCATTACAAACCATACATAAGGTCTTACACAAATAAGGATCTCATGATCCAGTTCTTAATACAACTCAAGCAGCGGAATAACGTAATAATAAAGATAGCGTAGGCGAAGCTCCATCTTCGGGGTCACAGGCAATGCTGATGATGGGAGATGATCCTAGTTGTCGTAACCTTCCTGTGTTCCATCATCCTGATACTCCTCTTCATAGTATGGCCACGAGAATAGCCAGGGACAAAGCCATGAGTACTCTTTAAGTACTCGCAAACTAATACTAATAAGTGAAGGGTTTTTTTTGTAGTAGGACACTAAGCTCTAGGGTTGTTTTGCAAAAAGCCAGATTTACCTCTACTAAGTTCAGAAGCAAAGAAAGCTAGTTGAAGTTTCATAACACCTAAGTGGGAACTTGAATTTCATATCACAACTCTGTTGTGGTCAAGTCAAAGTCTCAATTCATTTCATAAGTCAATTTGAAAACATCTGACGGGGGAACAGTATGGCCACTCCAACTGTCCATAACCGCGGACGTGACTATTCGAATAGTTTGACACTCTGCAGAGATTGTACAATTTCACCACAACATTCGATACATCCGTCAGGAACAAATCCTGAATTCACCATACTCAGTATGCAGATAATCAATCCTAACCTTTCCATTACACGCCCTAGTATAGGCACCTCTCCTGTGAGTTTGGCCTCCCAACCATGACCAACTGTCATATTGGGTACTGCACAGGTGGACAATCTTCACAAGGTAGCCTCAGCTCAGACCTTGGCCGCGAGGGAACCCATACTAAGGTATATAAATTTCCAGTCAAGCCCTACCCAAATTTCAGGTATTGTGGTTGTACGGTAAAATTGGAATGGTATCGCATCCAGACAACCATCAGTTTTATAAAAGGTTAAGGCTCATGCCTCAGCATTTTCATCATAAAAATCATCTGGTGTTCGAGAACACATGTCAAAACATTTCAGTAGAATGACTCATCATTCTAAAGTTTTCATAACCATTTCCACCAAGTATTCCCATCTAAAGTTGATTAGGTTTTATGCTTAGCACTAGCATCTACAAGTGGTGGTAACTACTAATGAGGGGTGGTACATAAGTGGGGATTTGCTAAGTTCCATTCTCATGCCTTAGGATAACATCAAGGTTATCTAACTTAGGCCAAGTTTTATGCTCTTTATGCTACCTTCCAAATCCTTCTAGTAACTACAAGTTACTATGTAAACTCTAAGAGAAATCTTTGATAAAGAAATAAAGTATAAATATTGTAAGTAAAACTAGGATGGGGTTATCAAGTAGGTGTTGTAGGGGTCCCAATCTTAGATAAGGTAGAGTCCTCCTGTGTTTTACAATGCTAGTCCCTGGATCAATAGCTATCATCCACAGTTAAGATGTAATATCAAGAAACAAAGGTCATAATATAACTTTATAACCAGGAATAACATAAGTTTATTACATCAATCATAGCTCATTTGGCTATTACATTACATTGCAGCGGAATAACTATAAGCATGGGGTCCTTCATCTTCAAAGTGCCACAGGCAGATGTTGGTTGTAGACTTTGTAATCCTAATCAATCAATCTTCACTAAAAGCAATCAAACCTGCAACATACAAGTTACAGCCACAAAGGGTCAATACTTTTGAATTGTATTGGCAAGTGATACTAAGGTAGTATAGTGGAGTCTATCATCTAAATGCATTTGGCTAAGTGGAGTTGAGTCTTTCATTGCTCAAAATAGATTTTTCTTATCATTTTGAAAATACTAAGTTTTTGCTTGACAAAATCATTTCCCTCAATCAAAGATTTCAAGATCCTTGTACCAAGCCATATCTCCATCAATGATTGAAGAATTCAAACAACCCTTGTTCAATCCACAAGTTTTAACTTTATAAATTTGAATGATGAGATTCTTGATTGCTTCCATGTCTTGATGCTCAATTTGTCCTTTACCAGGGACATGGCTAAGTACTTAGATTTTACACTCTGCAGAGGTGGTGCACTTTACCCACAAGACTTGGTTTCCCAAGACAAAATCTTTCGAAGCCTTCCTTAGACCAAAATGGACGTTCCAACCTATCAAACACTACCACCCACTGTCCATTTGGCTAAGTTCTTGCAACCTATATGATCATGGCAGAGCCCATATTGCCAAGTGGTTGCACTTGAAGCCTCTCAACATTTGACATCTCAAATCCCTTTGTTTCCTGGGTGGCCATCCACAAGTGAGATACACAAGGTCAACCATAAACATGGGCCTTGTGAACCACTCAACATAACCCAATCCTTCCATTCCACCCAGGTGATTCATTAACTTAGTTGTTTTATTAAACAAAACATAAGTCCTCAGACTTAGAGATTTTTCCATAGTGTGAATATATATTCCACCCATGTTTTCTATTAGCTAGGCTAAGCTTTGATGGCAGTAGGAATCTTTAACTTAGGAAAATCCTACTAAGGATTCATCTACTAGGTTTCCTATAGCAAGGTTTATACTTAACAAAATCCATGCAAGTTTTACTTAGCAAAATCACTAATGCATAGTGAAAGTAATGGGACAAAAAGTATGAAGCATCACTTGCCTTTTTGGTAGGGAATGGTAGTTTAATCCTTGATCTTGTTAGTCTCACACTTCACTACAAGTCAAACAAGCAAACACTAATTCAATTTACATTCCAAACCAATAATCACTCAAACAATTTCACACACACAAGACAATGGAAACCAATTCATGCATGGGAGCATGCACAAGATAGTTTTATTTTGCAAAGGGGTCTCTATGGGGTTTCTAAACTTTGTAAGATCCAAATTGGTCATTTACCAAAGTGGAAAAGTCATTAGCAAGAAGGTTTTGTCCAAAAACTATTTTTAATTCCATTCATCATTTCATGTGGTGAAAAATGTTTTTATTAAGGTAAAACTCTTAAGTTGTTCACCAAATGAGTTGCTATTGCAAGGCTTGGTGTTTTTGGGTCAGTAAGTTTGGTCCAAACTATTTCCTTAAAGTTTTCTTTCCATAAACATTTTTATAACAAAAACTATTCTTTTTATTTGGCTAGAAAATGACTAAGTCAAGTAATCCAATCTAAATTTTACCAAAATCATTTTCAACACCAAGAGTTGGTTCCTAGGGTCAGTAAGGTCACAACAAACCATTTTGCAAAAGTTTTACCCCTAAATTCAATTTTAAACAATTTTTAAACTCTAAACAAGCATACAAAAGTTTCTGCAAATTCAACCAAGCTAACATATACTATTTTATAAACTAAGGACAAAGTTGGCTAGGGCTTGTTCTCCTGAATCCATTGATATAAAATTTTCCAATTTTGGACGTGTGGTTTGAAAGTTACAAGGGTTTGAAAATTACAAACAAATCTGTTTTCAATTTCTGTTTTTAAACAGACAGGTGACACGCGGCGTTATCTTACTGGGCGATACCGGTTCGGCCGGATCGGCATCGTGAACCACAGGATCTAACTGGAACGTGCGGCGTAGATCGACGCATACCCCTTCGATAAGTGGTTCTATCATATCCATCCGATCGACATCGGACGGCTGCTGCTGCCTGGCCAGGATCGGCGCTGACAACTTGCTGACGGGCGACGGTCGACGACGGGTTCGGCGCTTCTGAAGCGAGGAGAAAATAATGTGCTCACTGTGTTCGCAGACGCCTGGGGAAGCTCAAGGAGGCACTGGCTGGTGAAGGGGCGCACGAGGGCAAGAGGAATTCCTCGCCGAGTTGATGCAGCGACGGTAGCTCTGGTCGAGGTCGAAGACGAAGCTGTCGATCACCAGGAGGCAAGAAAAGGTCATGATCAGATGCAGGAGACCACGGAGATGACGTGTGCGTGAACGGAAGGGGTCGGGGTGGTCTGGAATTACCGGAGGAGCTCGACGGAGGCGAGACAGACGGTGGCGCTTAGAACTTTTGTCGAAGACAGCTTCCTGGGGCGCCCGCGGTCGAACGAAGTGTACTAGGAGATGCGTCAGAGAGTGGTGAGTGTGCTCGTGTGTTCGGGGAGGCAGGAGGTGGTGTGGTTCGGCCGTATTCGTCGGTGGAAGCTCGTCGGAGACGAAGCTGTTCGAGGACAAATTGCGACGACCTGGAGGCGTGCTCGGGGAAGGAGGCAGAGGGGAAACGGAGAGGAGTGACTGGCGTTTTATCGAGCTTGATCACTGCGAAGCTTAATCGTGGCATTAAGTCGAATTGACGACACGAATTACTGCCAGGAAGGGGAGGAACGGTCGAGCTGGGTGAAGAGGAAGAACAGTGCCAAGTGGGGTCGGTCAGTCAGTGGGAAATAGACGAGGAAGAGGTCCACCTGCCAGTGAGGGTGTGGGTTAGGTTTGCGGTGGAGAAAAACGGTTCGGGGGAGGAAGGAGCTGGGTAGTTGGGCTGTTGGGTTGGGCCTTGTTGGGCTGCTGTTGTTTCTCTTCTTTTTTTTTTGTACAGAAACTTTTTCCTTTTCTATTTCTTATTTACTGATTTGAAATTCAAACTAACCATCCAATCAACCAAATAAATTCAAACAAACACCACACTTCACAACTTTTGAACTTGATTCTGTTCAGTATCAAATACCAAAAATTCTAAAATAAAAATAATATTTTGATTCATTTTAGGATCCATTCATCAATTAAATAAAATGTACCTTTGGTTATTTATTTAAATAGGGTTTGATTTAATAAATAAAATCACCATTTTAAATTCAAATATTTTCAAAACAAAATCAGTAGGTTTTATTTGGAAATAAAGAATATTTGGGAAACTTTTTAAAACAAAATAACCTTTTATTTTAGGGTCCATTAATAATATATACAATAGACTTTCATTATTAAATCAAATATTTGTTTTATTGAGATATTTATTTTGAAATCTAATATAAAGCCAAAACACTTTAGTAGGTTTTATTTGTGAATATCAATTATTTGGAAAACTTATTTTAAATAAATTAACAAGTTTTGATGTTTCAATTAAATTGGTAAAACCTTTTATTTGTATAAAATTTGGTTATTAGGTCCTTATTAATTTATTTAAATAATCCTTTGTTTATTTTTATTCAAAACAAAATGTACTAATTCCAAAGCTTGGCCAAGGTTTTAATTTGGCTTTATAAAACATTCTTCATTTATAAACTTCTATTTCATTTGGAAATAAATCTTTTCACTCAAGATTTTCAAAATAGTATTTCCAATTTTTTTTATTTTTCCTTTTATTAAATGTTTATCTTTTTAGATCCCTTTAGGTTTTATTTAATTCAAATGGGTTTGAAGTTCCAATTGAATTCAAAAGTTTCTTCTGGCTCTGAAATTTAAACAAAGTTTTATTTTATTCATTTATTTTCACATTACAAGATTTGGAAAATCTTGGGATGTGACAGGTGTGATCACATATGCTTAAGGCATGTAGTTGGCATGGTAACAAGCAGGTAGTAGCTTGCATAGTTGCAAGTATATGCTTGCTAAAGTAGGATATCTTGCAAGTATTAGCTTGCTCAGTTAATAGCTTCCACATTCAACTAGTAGTATTAGGCTTGCCTTGTGCAGAGCAGTGGTTGAAGTTCTCCTCGACTTCTTCCTCGTAGTATCCTCCTTCCTCCTCGTATCCTTGGTCGGTACTAGCGTCTATAAATAAATACGAGGTACACAATCACCAAACAATACTTAACTATTTTCAATCATCACACAAAAGGGGTACTATAGATGATCTAACATCATCACCTATCATTACAATATTAAAGCATTTGGCTTACTTATTTTAATGTGAGAAAAGTATTCTACTCATTGAAAAACTACTTAAGATTTAATATTCTCCAACTCAAACATGGGATCATGTTGACACATGTCATCACCACATATTTCAGTACATGGGAATGTGATTTAAAGTGGTGTCACAATTTAATAGGGTTTAACCTTTTTATTTTAAATAAATAAAGTGACTAGAAATGCCTATGTGGCATTCTTTTGTTATTTGAACATTATTTATGTAAGTTAACCCATATGTTTTTATATATTCTGAAAGGTATGATCAAATGTGATTTTTGAGAGTTGGAATCAACTCAAAAGCTCTTATGGTTGAATTTAGAAAAATGTTTGAATGCAGAAAAGTTTCTGACTTGTTATTTTTACCAAGGTTGATCTACAAATCCAATTGATTTGAATCCAACGGGCTTGGATTAAGCATTTCAGTACCTTTCTAAAAAAAATTAGTTTCATGCAATTTGGTTCATTGGATCGAGCTGGATTGCTTTTTAAATCTATGTATAGAACTGTGTTTGAATTAAAATAGAAAAATCAAAATTCAAACGGTTGGGTCGTGCAGGAGAGGTTAATGGGCCGGCCCAGTGTCACTTTGCAGCGCGGGGCTTAGCTGACATGGGGGGTCTACCAGTCAGCGGCTCATAACACGCGAAGCGGTACGGGGCTACGGGGGTTGTTGGATTAGAAGGGAGATCGACGGCTGGGGATCGTCGTCGACGACGAACATGTCACCGGCGAGCTCGAACCCTAGCGGCTCAGTGGGGGTGCATAGGGGGCATACCAGGGATCCAGCAACGACGGCGAGGTGGGAAAACAAACAAGTGATCGACGGAGAGCTCAGGGACGGTCGATGCAGCTCCGGGGGTGGTCGCAATCAGCGGCCCCCTTCTCCAGAGGCGGCCTGCTCCGGTGCAATTCCGGCGAGCTGCTGCTCCTCGTGCTCCGGCTAGAGGGTGGAACAATCAGTGAGGTGAGGGGAGTCGAGTGGTGTGCTTCAAACGACTGGGGGTGGCTTCCTTTTATAGACTCGACGGCAAGACCGAGAGGGATGGGCAGGTGACGGTGGCGACATGGCTACGGGCTGCTAGAGGCATGGCTGAGGATGGCGATCGACGCGCGGTCTCCTGGCGATGCTCTAGAATTTGAATGCGCGCTTAGGGGCGGTGGCAATCGGTCGGGAACGTGCGGTGCTCTGAGTGGCAGAGGCGGCGTCTTCGACGACGAGCGGTGGCTGTGAGGCATTGGGCGGCGAACGGGGATATCTGGTTTGTTCCTTGGGTCATGGCGAAGCGGTGGGCATGTCTGCGAGGGCGAGGCGCATGTCGGTGCGCGCTCATGCGTGCTCGGCATGTCGCAGTGGCACTGGGCGCGGGGCGTGCTCGGTGGTCCACGGCTTGCCTTGGTTCGGGGAGGGGACAGTGCATGGCGGTGAAGTGCTGGCTAGCTGCCAGACATGGCTAGGGAGGGGGAGGTGGTCTGCTGCGGCAGCGACCAAGTTGGCCGGCGAGGTGTGCTCGGCTTGTTCACCATTAATGGCAAAGGCAAGCTTACAGTGAGGCTAGGGGTTTCCAATTAAGCTAGATGATCTACTAAATGGTTGTTGTGAGCTAGAGAGGGAACAAGTTAGGCCAAAACACTATTAAAAACAGTGAATTTGATTTGGTTTAAATTTGCCTGCCAAGTGTTTGATGAAATGGCCGCAAGAAACTTCTTCTTGAATTTTGAAAAGATTTTTGGTGGGTGTGCTAGGCATGTGCTGGAGACTCTGTGGGTGCTTGGGTTTTGAAAATTGAGCTTGTTTGAGTGGTTTTTGAAATAGTGGGATGTTCCCATATGAGATAGATTCAATTTTAAACTGTCATTTAAACTTAGCATTTGAATGTTTTTGGCAGATCACAAAGTGGGCCTTGGTACCTGATTATGAGTACTAACAAGGGGTGCAAAGATCCACAAATGTTTCTGTTAAGTTTTGAGTGCTTGGAATAGCCAAAGTAGGCATGAGAGTTAATTTGGCCAAAGTGACCATTCACTTCATTTGTTCATTTTGAGTTGTGTGTCTTTGGGAAAAGTTTGAGAATGATTTAAATGATGTTTATTTCACCTAAGAATCATTTTACAAGCAATGAAACACAGAACCATGGCAATTCAAAAGAATCCTAATTTTAAGTACACATACATATGAATGCTCTCATATTTTTAGATAGGAAAGTTTTTGTTAACCCTAAATTTGATGATTAGCAATTGATGCTTCATGTTTAATATTTTTGGGATGTTACATTTTAATATGATTATAGCATATAAAATAAACATTTATCTTAAACAAGGAATAAGATAATAACCATTTTATTATTGCCTCTTGGGCATATTCCCTTCAACTATACCCGCATGCATCGCCACTTTTGGTGCCGAAGCACCAAACTTTTGCCCAAAAAACCTTCGTGTCGCTACATGTCTTCCATCTGGGAGCAGCCGAAGCCGAAACACCCCCAACACCAAAGTCCCTAAACATCCGCTCCTCGCCATCCACATGACCGAAGAGAAGAACCACCATCACCGCCATGTCACTCGCCGAACAGTCGCCCGCAAAGTCCACCTTCTAGGGTGGCCGTCATGACATCAATGAACTCAATCCAAAGAACCAACCAGCGCCACATCGCATAGTTGACGAGTAGAGCGAGTAGGTCAAACACAGACTTGTAGGCATCGAGCCATGATATCCCACAAGTATAGGGGATTGTGTGTAGCCTTTTAGATAAGTAAGAGTGTCAAACCCAACGAGGAGATAAAGGTAGGATACATATTCTTTCAAGTTATATCAATCACTGATACAATTCTACTCACACTATACGTTTGCATTATCTAGGAAATAAAACTAGAGCAACGGAATGAGTACTAGAGAAAGCTTTCGAAGATAAAAAAAAGTAAAGCTAGTTGCTGCAGCAATAAAATACACTAAACTAACAGAACCATGAGTGTGGAATAGTGATGGTAATTGTGGTGGCTTTGTCCAAGTTTAATTGGTGAATAAATCGGGTTCATTGTCTCCGATGCAGTTTTCTACGTGAGAGAGGCTAAATATACATTTGCTTCACTACTTGGAATTATATGTACTATATGATTGGATTGTTAGCAAACATCTGTAACTACTAACAATGTATTAAGGTTTCCCCAACCATAGCCTTTAGTTAATGGTCCTCTTACTCCCATACGTGCAACGTTCTGGTTCGCGTCCTTAGGTTTCTGTCACTCTGGCAGAACTTCCCCTTCCTTTTACACATACTACAAACCCTATAATATTTAATCCATGCGCGCACAAATATAATGGACACCAAAGGACTGTACCATATTAACATATAACTCTAATGAACCAAATACGTTGAACCATTCAATCTAAGAACAAAGAAACTACACAAACATGACATAGATCATAGGATTATAACTTATAACATCAAACACCATGTTTACATAGGACGGTACAGAGGTGTGTGGGAGGATGAACCAATGCATACTAAGAGGATTAGGTGATGGAGATGGCGGTGAAGAGGGCGGCGGCGGTGCAGGGGACTCCTTCCCCGCCGCCGGTATCGTGGGGGAGCACCGCCCCTTAGCCCCCTTCCTTCATGGCTTCTTGGGAGCCCTCCCCCATGGAGATGGGATCCATGGGGGAGGAAAAAACGTGGCTTTGGTGGCTGCAGTAAATCGGGCCTAGTGGGCCCGTTAGGACTCGTAATCAGCTAAATTTTATGTCCAGAACGATTGTCGCGAAATTTCCTACAACTTTATAGTTGAAGAGTTTTCCGTTTGACGCCCACTTCGACCTGAAACATGACCATCTTCAATAAGAGTATTTATGGAAAATCCCAATTTGACTCCAATAAGGGTTCCACTTGTATTCTTGATAATTCCTACATATCAAAGTGTAAAACAAGAACATTGTGCACTTTTGCAACTATTAGTAGGTTAGTCCAAATAACTCATAAACTTTATATAAAAATAAGTATTAAAAACATAATAATAGCATAAAACCATTAAAAATTATAGATACATTATGGACGTATCAACATCCCAAGCTTAGTTCCTGCTCGTCCTCGAGTAGGTAAACGATAAAAACAATATAATTCTTAAGGTGAAATGCACCATCATAATCCTTATCAAACCATTTCCAAAGCATGAATAGCTGGGATCAAAGTACTCTAAACATGAGCATGAAAGATGTAGTTCGAACAATAAGACAAAGCAACCAAGTTGCAACAAGAAAATGTTACAAACAAATATCATGAATAACAATGCATTGAAAAACGTTTGTTTGTTTTACATAAAGAAAACATAATAAGAGTGGTATTCAGCTTGTCCCTAATGGTATAGCAAACCACAAATGCATAGGACACCTTCAAAGTTCATAAGGGTGACTAGATACAAATAGTTTAAGAACAAGCAATATCAACCTTACGAATCAATCAACAAGTTTTGGGACAAAGCACATCGAACTAAGAATGGCAACTATACTCTCTTAATTGGTGCCTAAGGATAGAAGGTGGAGACTCAATATAATAGTGGAAGAAAGTCCCTTCAAAGGGAGGCAGGGATTTCAAGTTTCATAAAGAGCTTTCAAAAAATATGGTACTTGTTAGCTTTCAGCTCTCATTGCCCCTATCATAAAAATCTTGAAGTGATCAAGGTTAAAGTGAACAAACTATGGAGTATATGCTTGACAAAGTATAAGTTGGCAATCTCATGTCCCTTGAGTACGAGGGCCGCTCCTCATGCTACTCAACTTTAGTCACCAGTAAGTTCTTGTCATAGTAAGTACATGTGTATCATAGAGAACCGCCAATGGGGTATCCCTTGCACATGATACATGAGCTATACCATATCAGAATGACAAGGCAAGTAGACAATGAGCATCTCAGCAATCTTCTTATTTATCATGGGAAAATGGTGCTTTTCTTCCCTCTTTTCAATGTATCTTTTTTATAAGAAGAAAGCTTCATAGATTTCTCACTATGGTGATGCTGCAAGTTTCCACCATGATTAGGCATGGCTTAGGCTAGCGGCCCAGACGTTTCTCTAACACACATACATACCTCCATGGACTTACAAGATACCCTTTTATTTCACACCGACGACATCCATAAACAAAAGAGCATGATATCAACTGGGTACAATGTACAAGTGCAATGTTGAAAGTGTTCCCCATGACAACATGGTTCTGCTAATTCCAACGTACAAATGCAAGCATATGCAACATAGATGACACAATGGTTCAAGTTTATTAGGGGAGAAAAATAAAGTGTGCCATCAAGTTTGTGAGAGCTTTAATCACTAACTTTCACATAACAAGTTTAATTTGGAAGATAGATAAAACAAGAATATACTTGGAATGGTGTAACACACCATGCATAGGAATTTATAGTGGACTCTTTGGAATAACTTGGTTTCTTGAGAGTTGGATGCATGAGTAGAGATTACTCAGTACAAGTGGAGGCTAGCAAAAGAATGCGAGCGACCAACTAAGAAAGCAATAATGGCCCTAATCATGCAGATCGACAAAATATTACTAATCAAAGCATAAAGTGGTACCACAAGTCAAAAACTAAATGATCATATAGGCTAAGGTGACTGGTTAATAGTCATAACATGGTGTGATCATGTGCCAAGTCAACCCAAACAAAGCATCAAAGGAGAATACCACAATACTATGCTTTTGTATGCTAAAACAACGGATGATTCTTTCATGGCACATTAAGCAATCCTAATTGTTTGGAACAAGTCAGGCTACATGAATAACCACTAAGCATAGGGTAAAAACAACATCAAACATGACATGATAAGGTCTAGGCCACAGTCAAAACAAACTCCTTTTGTACCACTTATAACCATGAAGCTTCCTACTCCTTCTCCAACACCAATCAACTTATTTGAAACAACACAGCAAAAAGGGGGTCCAACCACTTTATTCAAGCAAACTAAGCAAACAAAAACCAAAAACGAAAACTAAGACGCTCCAAGAACAACACAACAGTGCATGAAACAATAAAAACGAAGTGTCTAGAAAGACCTAAGATTTTTATTGATGAAGAAGGGGATGCCTTGGGCATCCCAAAGCTTTGACGCTTGTACATCTTGAATATTTCTTGGGGTGACACATGGTGGCATCCCCAAGCTTGAGCTTTTGTCCATTCTTCATCTCATTACATCATTCTTTCCTTACACTTGAAAATTTTCCTTCATACAAAACTTCACACAATCTTCATTAGCAACATTAGTGCATTCAAAAGATAATAGACCTTTGGGTTTAGTTTCAAAATATCAAAACTTTCCCTAAATACACAAGGTACTGTAGCAATTCCCTCAAAAACTCAATTTCCCAAAAAAAACCAAAAAGGAATCAATAAGAAGCAAATGCAAATAATGGCAGATATCTGTTAAAACAGACCAGCAGGTAGAAACCGATTTTTCCGAAGACCTTATGTTGCTCAAATCAAAAGGTGTTGAACTAACTAAAGTTATCTAACAACCTAGGGGATTTATTTAGCAAATTACAGCTCAATCCTACTTATAGAGATTTTTCAAGAATTTTTACAGTGGAGCACAAAAATCTGTTTTAGGACAACAACTCCCCAAATCTTACTTCCCTCTCATTAGAGGTTATTATTGGCACAAAAATCAAATAAAAAGAATAAGGAGAGGTTATTACAGAAGTAATAACTTCCAAGACTCAAGAAAACTATTGGTTTATCTCCCAAGAAGTACTTTTCTTTAACACCTTTAAGTTAGCCACAAGAAGCAAGATTCAAGTATTTTCAAATAAAGAAGCATTAAGAGCAACTTTTGTTTTAATAGGAGAGGCAAAATGTATTCTATTCCTTTCTTGAATGGGATTTGATATTTAATGGTGCCTTCCTTCGGTTGAAAAGCTTCCATGGGAAGATTTGTTTTGGTTTCATAGGCATGAACACAAGTGTTCAAGGTCGACCCCCACTTAACCATTACTCATATTTCCAATCACTTTCCTTTTTGAAAATGTTTTTAGGTAACAAGTACAACTAATTTTTTTTGTAATTTGCAATCCCTATCCATACTAAGATAGAGACCAACTTAAAACTTAAAGTAAAAACTACTTAGAGATAAAGCAAACAAGTGCACACAAGAATATTCACCTGTAGGGGTTCGTAGCATGGAAAAACAAAAAAATTCTACCGCATGCACACAAACAATCCAAGATCTATCTAATAGATTGTAGCAATGAGTCGATTAGAGTACTCACCCTTGAAGATTCCAAAGCGGTTAACGAGAGCAGATTATCGTGGGTGATGTAGTCGTACACTTGCAGATCTCAAGATCACGTAGACGATCCTTCCTGCCATTGTGTTCGGCAGCTTCATAATCGGTCACACATTCGGTACTCGATGAAGACCTTCCTCTCCCTTGTTCCAGCAGGCAGCAGAGGTTGTAGTTCTCCCCTCGTGATTCCGGCAGCATGACGACGTGGTGTAGAAAGTAGAGGGAAGATCCTACAGGGCTTCGTCTAAGCCGAAGCAGGTTATGGTGGATCTAGGGTTTCCAACGATCTAGGGTTTAGAGGGCCGGAGATGAGGAGGCATGGACGGCGGCGGCTAGGGCGGCGTGGCCAGCGGGCGGCGGTGCATGGCCGACGGTGTGGCACAAGGCTTGGTGGGGAGGGGCTGGTGTTGTGTGTCCTTGGGGCATCCCTCCCCTCTATTTATGAGAGGGAGGGCATCTTGGGAGAGGGGAGTTTGAATCCTTCCCCAACTCCCTCTCCTAGTTGGCTTGTGGTGGATGGAAAGAAGGATTCTTTCCTTCCTCCACCAGGATACATAGTCCCAGTTTGACTTTTCAAACTTTCCTTTTGACTTTCAATTTGGAGCTAAATTTCTTTCTGGCAAATGCCCAACCAAGTGACCTAGGACATGATTCAATCAGTACAAATATCCATGACCCATTCATGTACCCTTCCCCTTCCGGTCCGGTGAATCTTCTAGAACCTTTCAGATGAAAACATCGGAATCATTCCTGAACTCCGGAATTGGACTTTCCCTATATGAATCTTATTCTCCGGACCATTCTGGATCTCCTCGTGATATCCTAGATCCCATCCAAGACTCCGAACAACATTCGGTCTCCCTACTTACATTCCATATCTACTAAACGACATCGAATCCTTAAGTGTGTATCCCTACGGTTCGTGAATTATGTAGACATGACCGAGACTCTTCACCGATCAATAACCAATAGAGGAATCTGGAAATTCATACGGTTCCCACGTATTTCTAAGATTTCTTTGCGATTGAATGAACCACTTACATACGATACCAATTTCCCTTTGTCTCGCGATACTTTACTTATCCGAGGTTTGATCGTCGGTATCTCTGCATACCTAGTTTAACCATGCTACCGATAAGTACTCTTTTCTTGTTCCCATGATATGTGATCCCTTGTGAGCCAGTCACATGCTTGTAAGCTAATTGGATGACATTCCACCAAGAGGTCCCAGAGTATATCTATCCGTCATATGGATGGACAAATCCCACTCTTGATCCATGTGCCTCAACATATACTTTCCGAACACTCAATGCCACCTTTATAACCACCCATTTACGAAGTGGTGTTTGATTTCATCAAAGCATCCATCCGGTGATGCTGATTAGCATGATCTCATGGTCGAAGCAATTATGTTACTATGTATCAGAAAGATTATAGCAAGTGAACTATATTAAATGACTTGATCTTTATGCTACGCTTAACTATAGGAGTATGTCCATCACAACATTCTCCTAATGATATGACCCTGTTGTTAATAATATGTGGCATCCCGCAAAACCACTACTAGAAAATCGCGTTGAATTTGTGCATTGCATCGTCATCATCATGCATTGTTTGCCAAAACTATTTTCGCAAAGCCCGTTTTGTGTTCTAAAACGCCCCATCTTTATTCAAACGCCAAACCCCGGGGCTCCGGAGTATTTTGTTTTGTTGCTATCGCGTTGCAAATGGTCCAATTAAAGTAAATAAAATATTAAATTATTTTAGCGGGGCAGTCGAACGGGCCGAGTAGACCCGAACGACCACCCCTGTTTTTAAATCGGTCCACCCTGCCAGCCCCATTTAAATCCTAATCCCACCTAAAATTCTACCCACCCTCTGTGGCCACATCACCCTGGCCACTCCCCTCGCGCCACCTCACCTTCCCTCACCCCTCCCACCACTCAGAACCGGCCACGTGGCCCAGCCACTCCCTCTCTCTCTCCTAAACTAAACCCACCCCACACACGCACTACACGCACGCACGTCCAACCCCCACCCCTGGCCGCGGCCCCACCAACCGGATCCCCACGCACGCCTGGCCCCCCACCGACAACCTCCCAGCGCCCACGTTCTCTTCTCCCTCCCCCGCCCTTCTTCCTCCACCGCCTCCCTCCTTCTGACGCACCGCCCTCCCTCTCTCGCCTCCACCCCACGGTCGCCCTCTCCCTCCCTTCTTCCTCTCCCGCAAGCCGCTCCCTCCCGGCCTAGCCTCTCACGCTCCTCACTTGCCACGCCACCACATCGCTGGCCACTCAGCCCTCTCCTCACTTGGAGCCGCCGCTGTCCACCTCCTCCGCCTCCCCTTCTCGCCCTCAGACGCCGTCGCCGCCCTCCTCCATGCCACGCACGCATCCGCCGCCACTGGTGCCCGCCTCCCCGGCGTGGCGCCACGGGCCTTCGCTCTGCCCGCCACCGAGCCCCGCGCCCGGTCCACGCCGCTGCAGCCTCCTCTCTCCCATGAGCAGCCCGGCTCGCTCGCCCGGCCAGCCCACCTCCGTGCCTCCGCTTCGCCCTCGAGCTTCGCCCGGCCCGACCTCCGTCCGACGACCTCCGCCTCGCCGTCTCCCAGGCCGCCCACCCGTCGCCCGCCCCAGCTCCTCCCAAGCTCGCCGCTCACTTGAGCGCCGCCGCGCCTCTCTCTCCGCCCGCCAGCCACCGCCCGTCATCCGCAGGCCTCCCGTCGACCTCCTCGCGGTCTCTGCGGCCGACCTCCGCCAACCGAGACGCCGCCGCCGTTAGTCGCCCAGCTCGACTCCCGGCCTCTTCCGTGCGTCGCCTGAAGCCTCCCGCCCGCGTCTGGTGGCCGGAGCTCCAGCGGCATGTCGTCCTCGACCGGCCTCGTGTCATCCTCCGGACCAAGTCCAGCTGGTGCCAAGGAGGCTCGCCTGTCGCACCAATTCCAAGTCGGAGACCACAAGACCCCAAGCTAAGCGTGACAAGACCATCAACCCGATCCAAGTTCCACCTTCGATGCAGCCCGACAACGACACAAGTTCACCATCGCCAACGACGTGGGAGCGACAAGATATTAGAAGATGTCACAAGCCCGAACCACAAGAACACCAACAGAGAGCAGATGTCCGAGGTCCGGACCCGCAAGACCATCGACGTACGACCCCCAAGATCTCCTTCTGGACCCGATGCCGCTAAGCTCTCCGTCGCAGATCAATAAGACCTTCTTCTTGGTACCTCGACACCCTGAACCCGAAGAATCGCCGACAAGTACCGTTCCTACACCAAGATCCGCTTCCGAACACTTCGACCGAAGCCGAATCAAGATCTCCCCGGATACGCCAAGCTCCCCTTCGTGGAACGCCAAGGTCATCCTTGGTGTTCTCGACAAGTTCTGCCTGCGACCACCGTGACCGGAACCAAGTACACCGGTAATTGAAGACCCCGGATGCGCCAAGACCTACCCCTGAGTCCGAGAACGATCCCGCCAAGGCCGAACCCTAGACCCGGAACCTGAGACCAACCCGAACCCCGGAACCCCAAGATCGACGAGACCCTAATGTGTGAACCCTTTTCCTCGAACCCTATTTCATAACATAATACAACTTGTCGCATATTAAATTGTCATTCTCGCATGCATATCATTGGTTTGGGGGCCTTATGCCGATTCACCTAATAATTAAATATGGGGCCCATATGCGGGCAAATCTAGTCTCATATCGGCCTCATTTAAACTTGTGTAGCAAACTGGTATCTTATTCTGCCTTGTTAAACAACATTTAAATTGCGGGGTACCTAAATAACATGAACCATCTAATTAATTGTCGGGACCCCGGTTCCACTTAATATGACCTAATCGCATCGCACCCTTGCCCTGTCATGCATCATACATGCATCATGCCGATCTTCTGCCGTTGTATTAAGTATTGCATCCGGTGTTTATTCTAGTGTTTTGCTTCTTCGCGGATAAGGCCGTTGAGTTGATGTGAGCTTCACCCCGATCTTCGGTAGAACCGTCGACAATGTTTTCAGGCGAGCATCTCCCCCTTTCTACCTATCTTACTTCTATAGTCTTTATTTCCCTCCTGTTGATCTATTGCTATCTGTGTTGCGATGCTTTAGTTTCCGTACCTGTGATATACCGTGCAACCCTATATTGCCTTGGACACATCCTATTACCTGTTGTTTGGTAGATAGTTGGACTTGCGCGTCGTAGTCGCTTGCTCAAGTGTTGTGTGTCATATGCCCGATTCTTGATGTATTGCCGCATGTTGATGTTGGAGATGATTCTAGTTTTACTTATCGTCACTTTAATTTCTGTTTAACAACTAAAATTGAAATAAGCAGAGGCATCGGTGGGTGATAGATAATATTTGGTTTCGAACGCCCACTTGTGTCCCGTAAGACCCCGAGTACTTGATACTGTTCCTTGATTTATCGCTATCCACATCCGGAGGTATATGGGACCCTCTGAGCGAGCTTGATTCATTCTTATTTCTTGGGGCCACAAACTAGTTTGAGGTTTTATTTACGATCCTGTACTTATGCCATGCTACTTTACGTATTTAAATTGTGCGAGGAGCACACTGCATCATTTAGGTAAGCGGAATGATTACGCGGTATCGGTGATCCCGATTGGGATCTGCGTAAACTTCTGACCATTGTCGAAACCTTGAGTCCGTCTCGAAGCTTGCTTACTTTGCTATGGTGTACTCGATGGGGTGGCCCCCTGAAATATTTCTGAATCCTGTGATTGTTCAGTCGTGAAAGCCTCGTTGGGTTTTGATTTGGTTTTTCCGAGGCTGATCGAGCGTGTGTTGCTATTGGTGCACCCCGGCCGGGTAAAACTTTTTGAAAGCCGTGTCCGCGGATATGGACGACTTGGAGCACAGTATCTCGATCATAGACAAGCATAACTAAAGTTTATTGCTATAAATTTGACCTTATAATGACTAGTAATCAGCTTCACTATAATGGAATGGCTAATTAATACTGCCCACAATTGCTTGTTGGCTTGTCGCTTGCGACCACTGTACCTGACTAGTAAGTAATGCAACTACAACGAAATGGCTGAATAAAAGTACCAACAACTGCTGGGTTTTGGGTTTATCTCATGCTATCTCATGTCGATTAGTAATTGTTGCAACTAGCGGAATGGTTAACTAAAAGTGCCCATCGCTTACTTTCTCGGGATGATTATCTAAACGACTAGTAAATGCATAGCGATAATCGAATAAATAAAGCGCCAACTGTGAGTTCCTCGGTTGACTTCCTCGTTTGGCCTCGAGGGGAAACGCCAGATGGGTTTGTCGGTGTTAGCTTCAGTTGGATGCGAATAGGTCTTCCTTACCCTCTCTCGATGACCGCCATTGTATCGAGTCTCTATAGGTTGTTTAGTGCATCTTTGCCGCTCGATCCACCATACCTATGTAGGCGAGGACCGCCAATTCTAGCCTCGCCGTGTCGGCCTCGATCTTGATGCTCCTTCTTTTCCTTTGCCCTTTGTCGGCACCCCTTTGTTTAAGCAGGTTTTGAGATCGACGCCGTTAGCGGGGTTACCCTTCCGCTTGTCACAGGCAGGGTTATGGACGCCATTGGTTATTCTTCAGGGCTCTTAGCCCCATTTGCATCTTGTCCGTAGTCGGACGCTCTATCCTTTTCAAGGTGATTTGGATCTTTGTACATTATATCTGTATTCTTGACTCATGGAGTCACCGTTATATATATATCTGTTCTGTGGGTCCCATCGAGGACTGTTGTGTAATGTTATTACTTCGTTTTCCACCCGCACGAAAGTGCCTGGTGGGCACCTTTGAATCGTTTCTATGCGGGTTTGGCGAATTTTGCTCAAACTTGCATAGGTTCGATTCTGAGGGTGTTACAGAGTGGTATCAGAGCTCAGCAGTTGCGATACCCCACAATTCCAGCCTGTAGGATAACCTAGCTAACGGCCGAAGTAGAAGTGTCAAAACTATTTTTGAAAATCGGTTGGATAGTTACGTTAGGTCTGACTTTACTCCTTACCCCTTTGCTATTCCTCTCTTACCTCTACGTGTTTTGAATCCGCTCTCTTCTCTCTCTTCGAGTCCAGGATTTCTCGTGGCTGGGTTTCCGTCGTACCTTCAGGGTTTCGTTTTCTCCCTTTTGTAACGGAGGTGCTACGATCATCAATCTGCAACTTGTCTGTTGTACCCTTCCTCCAATCTTTTGTTCTTGACCTCTTTATCCATATGTGTTCCTTGCTGGATATCAGTGTCGTTGAAAAACATATGAGAAGGACGAGCATTGGTGAAGTGGGAGTATACCTTGAGCATGTGTTGTTCATGCCAATGGAACCATCGCGGAACCTAATCATTGTGTCTTTCATACGATTTCGGCTGGCATCATCCCTTTGTTCCGGATACCGCCTATGAAGGTCTTCAGTCTAAATCTCGAGAGTTGAGTTGCCTGATTCTCCTACACATGTATAGAGTTGATAGTTTGGGTACGGGATGGACTGATCACACTACCCGACTCTTACTGTTCGCTCTGTATATCGAACTGGTGGATCAATGTAACTTTCCCTCTTCTAACGGAAGTTAGGGGTGGCCTTATCGTTTGATGCCTCTATCTTCGTCCTTTGTTTCTCCGGAGTGTTCCCTCGACGATCAGGGACAACGAACTTTTGTTAGTGGTGTCGCGAGGATCTACACGAAGCGAGAAGACGGAGAATGCCGACCTTCCTTCCGGTACCATGAGGCGGATCTCGAGGGCGAGATCCTTTGTTAGTGGTGTCGAATTGTGGCATCCCGCAAAACTACTACTAGAAAATCGCGTTGAATTTGTGCATTGCATCGTCATCATCATGCATTGTTTGCCAAAACTATTTTCGCAAAGCCCGTTTTGTGTTCTAAAACGCCCCATCTTTATTCAAACGCCAAACCCCGGGGCTCCGGAGTATTTTGTTTTGTTGCTACCGCTTTGCAAATGGTCCAATTAAAGTAAATAAAATATTAAATTATTTTAGCGGGGCAGTCGAACGGGCCGAGTAGACCCGAACGACCACCCCTGTTTTTAAATCGGTCCACCCTGCCAGCCCCATCTAAATCCTAATCCCACCTAAAATTCTACCCACCCTCTGTGGCCACATCACCCTGGCCACTCCCCTCGCGCCACCTCACCTTCCCTCACCCCTCCCACCACTCAGAACCGGCCACGTGGCCCAGCCACTCCCTCTCTCTCTCTCCTAAACTAAACCCACCCCACACACGCACTACACGCACGCACGCCCAACCCCCACCCCTGGCCGCGGCCCCACCAACCGGATCCCCACGCACGCCTGGCCCCCCACCGACAACCTCCCAGCGCCCACGTTCTCTTCTCACTCCCCCGCCCTTCTTCCTCCACCGCCTCCCTTCGACGCCTCCCTCCTCTCGCCTCCACCCCAGTGGGCCTCTCCTCCCTTCTTCCTTAAGCCGCTCCTCCCAGCTAGCCGGCTCCACACGCCATGGCCGCCGCCACGCCACCACATCGCCGCTGCTCACCCGCAGTCCTCTTCCCCACCGGAGCCGCCCCCACCTCCGCCTCCTCCCTCCGTGCGGCCCCCAGACGCCGCCTCGCCCCTCCTCCTCATGGCCACGCCACGCATCCGCCGCCGCTGGTGCCCGCCTCCTCCGGCGGCGCCGCGCCCGCCTTCCTTCGCTGCCCGCCACCGAGCCCGCTTCGTCCACGCCGCTGCAGCCCTCCTCTCTCCCATGAGCAGCCCAGCTCGCCCGCCTGCGCGCAGCGCCCCCACCTCCCTCCGTGCCTCGCTCGCCTCGACCGAGGCAGAGCTTCGCCTTGACGGCCCGACCTCCGCGTCCGATGACCCTCTGCCTGCCCGTCGCACCACCTGCCGCCCCGCCGCCCAGCTCCTCCCAAGATCGCTCCGCCGCCGCTCCATGAGCCGCGCCGCGCCTCTCTCTCGCATGAGCCGCCCTCGCCACCGCCCGTCATCCGCCAAAGCCTCCCGTTGACCTCCTCTGCCGGTCTCTGCCGCGGCCGACCTCCGCCAACCGAGACGCGCCGAAGCCGCCGCCGTTAGTCGCCCAGGCTCGACTCCCCGGCCTCTTCCCGTGCGTCACCGCTGAAGCCGCCCCGCCCGCGTCTGCCGTCGGCCAGAGCTCCGCGGCATGTGCGTCCTCGACCGGCCTCTGTGTCATCCTCCGGACCAAGTCCAGCTGGTGCCAAGGAGGCTCTGCCTGTTGCTGCACCAATTCCAAGTCGGAGACCACAAGACCCCAAGCTAAACGTGACAAGACCATCAACCCCGATCCAAGTTCCACCTTCGATGCAGCCCCGACACTGACACAAGTTCACCATCGGCCAACGACGTGGGAATGACAAGAGATATTAGAAGATGTCCTGAAGCCCGAACCACAAGAACACCAACAGAGAGCAGATGTCCGAGGTCCTGGACCCGCAAGACCATCGATGCGTACCCCCAAGATCTCCTTCTCGGACCCCGATGCCGCTAAGCTCTCCGTCGCAGATCAATAAGACCTTCTTCTTGGTACCTCGACACCCTGAACCCGAAGAATCGCCGACAAGTACCGTTCCTACACCAAGATCCGCTTCCGAACACTTCGACCAAAGCCGAATCAAGATCTCCCCGGATACGCCAAGCTCCCCTTCGTGGAACGCCAAGGTCATCCTTGGTGTTCTCGACAAGTTCTGCCTGCGACCACCGTGACCGGAACCAAGTACACCGGTAATTGAAGACCCCGGATGCGCCAAGACCTACCCCTGAGTCCGAGAACGATCCCGCCAAGGCCGAACCCTAGACCCGGAACCTGAGACCAACCCGAACCCCGGAACCCCAAGATCGACGAGATCCTAATGTGTGAACCCTTTTCCTCGAACCCTATTTCATAACATAATACAACTTGTCGCATATTAAATTGTCATTCTCGCATGCATATCATTGGTTTGGGGGCCTTATGCCAATTCACCTAATAATTAAATATGGGGCCCATATGCGGGCAAATCTAGTCTCATATCGGCCTCATTTAAACTTGTGTAGCAAACTGGTATCTTATTCTGCCTTGTTAAACAACATTTAAATTGCGGGGTACCTAAATAACATGAACCATCTAATTAATTGTCGGTGCCCCGGTTCCACTTAATATGACCTAATCGCATCGCACCCTTGCCCTGTCATGCATCATACATGCATCATGCCGATCTTCTGCTGTTGTATTAAGTATTGCATCCGGTGTTTATTCTAGTGTTTTGCTTCTTCGCGGATAAGGCCGTTGAGTTGATGTGAGCTTCGCCCCGATCTTCGGTAGAACCGTCGACAATGTTTTCAGGCGAGCATCTCCCCCTTTCTACCTACCTTACTTTTATAGTATTTATTTCCCTCTTGTTGATCTATTGCTATCTGTGTTGCGATGCTTTAGTTTCCGTACCTGTGATATACCGTGCAGCCCTATATTGCCTTGGACACATCCTATTACCTGTTGTTTGGTAGATAGTTGGACTTGCGCGTCGTAGTCGCTTGCTCAAGTGTCTGTGTGTCATATGCCACGCTTGATGTATTGCCGCATGTTGATGTTGGAGATGATTCTAGTTTTACTTATCGTCACTTTAATTTCTGTTTAACAACTAAAATTGAAATAAGCGAGGCATCGGTGATAGATAATATTTGGTTTCGAACGCCCACTTGTGTCCCGTAAGACCCCGAGTACTTGATACCTGTTCCTTGATTTATCGCGCTATCCACATCCGGGAGGTATATGGGACCCCCCTGAGCCAGAGCTTGATTCATTCTTATTTCTTGGGGCCACAAACTAGTTTGAGGTTTTATTTACGATCCTGTACTTATGCCATGCTACTTTCTGTATTTAAATTGTGCGAGGAGCACACCGCTTAGGTAAGCGAGTGATTACGGTATCGGCAGGTCCCGATTGGGGATCTCTTGCCGCATGACCATTGTCGCAAACCTTGAGTCCGTCTCAAGCTTGCTTACTTGCTTGGGTGTACTCAATGGGGTGGCCCCCTGAAATATTTTTGAATCCTGTGATTGTTCAGTCGTGAAAGCCTCGTTGGGTTTTGATTTGGTTTTTCCGAGGCTGATCGAGCGTGTGTTGCTATTGGTGCACCCCGGCCGGGTAAAACTTTCTGAAAGCCGTGTCCGCGGATATGGACGACTTGGAGCACAGTATCTCGATCATAGACAAGCATAACTAAAGTTTATTGCTATAAATTTGACCTTATAATGACTAGTAATCAGCTTCACTATAATGGAATGGCTAATTAATACTGCCCACAATTGCTTGTTGGCTTGTCGCTTGCGACCACTGTACCTGACTAGTAAGTAATGCAACTACAACGAAATGGCTGAATAAAAGTACCAACAACTGCTGGGTTTTGGGTTTATCTCATGCTATCTGTATCTGATTAGTAATTGTTGCAACTACAACGGAATGGTTAACTAAAAGTGCCCACTGCTTACTTTCTCAGGATGATTATCTAAACCTGACTAGTAAATGCCGCAACGATAACTGAATAAATAAAACTGCCAACTGTGTGAGTTCCTCGGTTGACTTCCTCGTTTGGCCTCGAGGGGGAAACGCCAGGATGGGTTTGTCTGGTGTTAGCTTCAGGTTGGATGCGAATAGGTCTTCCTTACCCCTCTCTGATGACCGCCAGTTGTATCGAGTCTCTATAGGTTGTTTAGTGCATGCTGCCGCTGCCGCTCAGTCCACCATACCTATGTAGGCGAGGACCGCCGAATTCTAGCCTCGCTGCATCGGCCTCGATCGACGCTCCTTCTTTTTCCTTTGCCCTTTGTCGGCACCCCTTTTGTTTAAGCAGGTTTTGAGATCGACGCCGTTAGGTGGTTACCCTTCCGGCTTGGCACCGGTGGTTATGGACGCCATTGGTTAATCTTCAGGGCTCTTAGCCCCATTTGCATCTTGTCCGTAGTCGGACGCTCTATCCTTTTCAAGGTGATTTGGATCTTTGTACATTATATCTGTATTCTTGACTCATGGAGTCGCCGTTATATATATATCTGTTCTGTGGGTCCCATCGAGGACTGTTGTGTAATGTTATTACTTCGTTTTCCACCCGCACGAAAGTGCCTGGTGGGCACCTTTGAATCGTTTCTATGCGGGTTTGGCGAATTTTGCTCAAACTTGCATAGGTTCGATTCTGAGGGTGTTACATAACATCTCAATGTTCATGATCAGGAAACCATGATCATATGTTAGCCAACAAGCTAGTTTAACAAGAGTCTTTACTAGGGACTCTTTTATGTTTACAAATCACACGTATTAATGTTTCATGTTAATACAATTATAGCATGGTATGTAAACATTTATCATAAGCATGAAGATATGATAATAACCTCTTTATTATTGCCTCTTGGGCATATCTCAAACAGTCTCCCACTTTCACTAGAGTCAATAATCTAGTTTCAAACCTTTGTGCATTTAACACCGATTTCTCTCCGGTGTTGTATATACACGATTGCTACTGGTCAACTGATCTCCGGATCCGACACTTTGATGAGTGCAGTAGCACTTCGTTGGGAGACCCCAAGCAGGCAAGTTTCCCTTAGTAAGAAACCAAGGTTATCGAACCAGTAGGAGGAAGGAAACGCCCCAAAGATGCTGCAAGCAACGTGGAGACCTTCACAACACAAACTCAAGACTTTCCCCAACTAACAGTGAGGTTGTCAATCTCACCGGTTGCTGTAACAAAGGATTAAACGTATGGTGTGGAAGGTAATGGTTTGTAGCAATTAAATAGGTAACAGTGGAAGATGTATCAATGGTAAAGATTGGACTGGGGTCCATAGTTCACTAGAGGTCCTCTCCTTAGATAAACAACATGGCATGAAGGGTAAACAAATTATAGCAGGGCAATTGACAGGAACTGAGCAAGGCATAATAATGCAATAACAGACAAAATGATCCTATGAGATTCGATTGGGAAATACAACAATATACATAGACCGCCATCCAACTACATCTATGACTAGAAGTCCACCTTTAGGTTATCACCCGAACCCCCTCTAGTATTAAGTTGCAAGCAACAAACAACTGCTTTAAACAAAGTGTGTAAGGTAAACAATCCACTTGTTCCATGAACAAGAGACTGTTGTTTTCTCCCTAGTAGCAACAACACATCTACAACCGAAGATATTTCTGTCACTTCCCTTGGAAACTAGAGGCATGGACCCACTATTGAGCATAAATACCCCCTCTTGGATTCACTAGCAACTACTTGGCCAAGATAGCTACTAACAACGAAGAGCATGCAAGATCACAAACAACACATACATGATAGTATCAAATAGAGAAAACCATTAATCAATCTGACATAGTAATCTCAATATCCATCGGATCCCCGCAAACACAACATGCATGATTACAAATAGATTAGATCTTGATCATGAACGGAGCTCACAAGATCTATACATGAAAGAACAAGGAGGAGATACAACCATTAAGATACTACATGGATCCATAGTCCAAGGTGGAACTACTCACGCATCGTACCAGAGAGAAGTCCTCCAGGATGATCTCCCCTCCGGCAGGGTGCCGGGAAGAATTTCAGATCCCCCCGATTTTGGGACGACGGTGGCGGCGGCTACAGAAGGATTCATGGAGTTTTGATCGGGTGCCTAGGGTGCATCAGGGGCTTCTTATAGGCGAAAAGGCGAGGTTGGGAGGCGGCCAGGGGCCCCATACCCTACCTAGGAGCGAGGTGGGCCCACCTGCGCCTGGGGGGTGCGGCCGCCCTGGTCCGCTTCTCCATCTCTCCTCTGGACTTCGTGTCGCCCACGGTAAAATATTAACTTTGGCTTTTGTCCCGTCCGATTATGAGAATATTGATTTTCTGCCTTTCTGGAACCAAAAACAGAAGAAAATAGGCAACTGGCACTGTGGCAACTTGTTAATAGGTTAGTTCCAAAAAAGATATAAAAACACCTCAAAGTGTAGATAAAGCAAAGCAAAGTAGATAATAAACAAGCATGGATCATCAAAAAATATAGATACGTTTCTGACGTATAAAGCATCCACAAGCTTAACTCCTACTCGTCCTCGAGTAGGTAAGTGATAAAAAGAATAATTTTTGAGGTGACATGCACCATCAAAACCAAGATTAAACAATTTGCAAGCATTGAAAACTGGGAACAAAGAACTCTAAACATGTGCATGAAAGATGGAGTTCTAACAATAGGACATACTAACTATGCATGCAACATGAAAGGCTACAAACAAAGATCATGAATAACAA
This sequence comes from Avena longiglumis, assembly GCA_030063025.1. Classification (NCBI taxonomy): domain Eukaryota; kingdom Viridiplantae; phylum Streptophyta; class Magnoliopsida; order Poales; family Poaceae; genus Avena; species Avena longiglumis. The sequence goes on along the minus strand of CP125977.1, from coordinate 112,088,589 downwards.
GCATTGAAAAACGTTTGTTTGTTTCACATACAGAAAACATAGCATAGTGGCAATCAGCTTGTCCCTCATGGACTAGCAAATAGATGCATAGGACACCTTCGAAGTTCACAAGGGTGACTAGAAACAAGTAGCACAAGAACAAGTAATATCACAATATGCATCAATCAATAAGTTTTGGGACACTGCACACAGAATGGCAACTATGCTCTCTTAATGATGCCTAAAATTAGAAGGTGGAGACTCAAATAATGGTGGAAGAAAGGCCCTTCACAAAGGGATGCAGGGATTTCAATTTTCAAAAAGAGCTTCCAAAAATTATGGTACTTGTTAGCTTTCAGCCCTCATTGCCCCTATCATAAGCATCTTGAAGTGATTAAGGTTAAAGTGAACAAAAATGGAGTATATGCTTGAAAAAGTATAAGTTGGCAATCTCAAGTCCTTTGAATACGAGGGACACACCTCATGCTACTCAACTTTAGTCACCTGTAAGTTCTTGTCATTGTAAGTAAATGCGTATCATAGAGAACCGCCAATGGGGTACCCCTTGCACATGGTACACGAACTACCCCATAACCAAAATGACAAGGCAAGCATACAATGAGAATCTCAACGATCTTTTTATTTACTATATGCATAGCTTTTTATTGAGGATGCTTCATAGATAGCTCACTATGGTGATGCTGCAAGTTTCCACCATGATTAGGCATGGCTTAGGCTAGCGTCCCAGACGTTTCTATAACACAAAATACATACTCCATGGACTTACAAGTTCCCTCTTTATTTCACACCGATGAAATCCATAGACAAAAGAGCATGATATCAACTGAGTACAAAGTACAATTGTAATGTTGAAAACGTTCCCCGTGACAGCACGGTTCTGCTAATTCCAACATATAAGTGCTAGCATATACAACATAGATGACACAATGGTTCAAGTTTATCAGGGGCAAAGAATATAAAGTGTGCCATCAAGTTCGTGAGGGCTTTAATCACTAAGTTTTCACATAACAAAATAGTTTTAAATTGGAAGATAGCTGAAAACAAGAATATACTTGGAATGGTGTAACACACCATGCATAGGAATTTATAGTGGACACTTTGGAATAACTTGGTTTCTTGGGAGTTGGAAGCATGAGTAGAGCTTACTCATACAAGTGGAGGCTAGCAAAAGACTAGGAGCAACCAACTAAGAGAGCAATAATGGCCAAAATCATGCAGAGCAACAAAACATTACTAATCAAAGCATAGAGTGGTACTACTAGTCAAGGACTAAATGATCATAGAGGCTATGTTTACTTGTCATAGTAATAACATGGTGTGAGCATGTGCCAAGTCAACCCAAATAAAGCATTAAAGGAGAATACCACAATACTATGCTTTTGCATGCTAAAACAACGCATAATTCTTTCAAGGCACACTAAGCAATCCCAATTGTTTGGAACAAGACATGCTACATCAATAATCACTAAGCATAAGGTCAAAACAACACCTAGCATGTCATGCTAAAGTCTAAATAACAGTCAATGAAAGCTCCTCTTGCACTTATCAAGCAAGAACTTCCTACTCCTTTCCAACACCAAGAAACTTATTTGAAACAACACAGCGAGAACGGGGGTCCAAACTACTTTATTCAAGAAAACTAAGCAAACTAAGCAAACCAAACGAAAATTAAGACGCTCCAAGAACAACATGTAGAGGTCCCAACCTGATAAGATAGATATCCATGTGTTTACAATGCTAGTCCCTGGATCAAATAGCTAGCATCCATAGTTTAAGATGTAATATCAAGAAACAAAGGTCATAATACAACTTTATAACCAGGAATAAAATAATTCATTACATCTTACATAGCTCATTTGGCTATCGCATTACAATGTGGCAGAAATATCTATATAGCATGGAGTCCTTCATCTTCATATGCCACAGTCAATCATGTTGGTTGTAGACTTGTAATCCTATTCCACACACTTCACTAACATCAAACAAACCTGCAACATAATAAGTTACAACCACAAGGGTTAATACATTTGAATTGTATTGTCAAGTGATACTATGGTATAATAGTGGTATCTATCATCTATATGCATTGGGCTAAGTGGATCTTAGGCTTGCTTTGCTCAAATTAAGGTTTTCCTTATTAGTTGAAAACACTAAGTTTTTATTTGTCAAAATCACCCAGGGCATCCACCAATAGGAATTGGTGATCCTTTAACTCTTGTTCAACCACAAGTTTTTAACTTAGAAATTGGGATGAGGATATCCTTGATAGCTTCCATGTCTTGATGCTCAAATTGTCCATTGTCGGGGACACGTCTAAGTACTTAGGTTTTACTCTCTCGAGAGGTGGTGCACTTTCCCCACAAGACTCGACGTGCATCGAGACAAGATCTTTTAGAAGCCTTACCTTAGACCAAATGGACGCATTCCAACCTATCACCCCTACCATCTTCTGTCCATCTGGCTAAGTTATTGCAACCTATATGATCCAGGCAGAGCTCATATTGCCATGTGGCTGCACTAGAAGCTTCTCAACACTTAACATCTCAAATCTATTTGTTCCTGGGTGGCTTTCCACAAGTGTGATACACAAGGTACTCCATCCACTGGGCCTTGTGTAACCACTCAACATAACCCATTCATACCATTCCACCCAGGTGATTCATTCACATAGTTGTTTTATTAAGCAAAACACAAGTCATAGACTTAGACATATTTCATAGCATGAATAATCCACCCTTGATTTCTACTATATAGGCTAAGCATACTAGTAGCAAGAATCTTAACTTAGGTAAAATTCTACTAAGGCATCATCTACTAGGATTTCCCAAGGTATAGTTAACACATAGAAAGTTCCATGCAAGTCCTACTTAAAATATCACTAACGCATAGTTAAAATAATAGGACAAAATGTATGAAGCACCACTTGCCTTTTTGGTAGAGAAACTAGGTTCACTCCTTGATCTTGCAATTGTCACACTCTTCAAGGTTCACTACAAGTCAATCAAGCAAGGCACATATTCAAAACTAGCATTCAAACAATTCACCACATAAAATAATAAAAACAAAGCAAAGAACGCAAGCATGCAAAATATTTTTTTATTTCAAAAAAGTGGTTTCTAATAAGGCTATAAACATTTTAAAACACCTACTGGTCATTTATAAAAGTGTCAAAATCATTTGAAAACAAGTTAGTGAAAATGGCCCTTTTAAATCATTTTTGTTTTGCTAGAAATGATTTATCCAAAGGAATAATTTGTAGTGTTTGCCAAATATGTTTTTAAACACAAATGTTAGTGTTTATGGTCAAAGTGTTTAAAACAAATCCATTTGCAAAAGGTTTAACTCAAAAATCATTTTTAAATTATAGCAACATTTTGTTTTACTAGAAATGCTTTTATACAAAGGAATAATTTTCTAGTGTTAATCAAATACATTTTTAAATCCAAAAGTTAGTGTTTAGGGTCATAGAGTTCAAATCAAACCATTTACAAAAGGTTTTACTAAAAACACATTTTTAGAATAATTTTTATACACAAAATAGTCCTACAAATGTTTCTGCAAAACACCTAATTTTCCAGAAGAAAAATACTAAACTAAGGGAATGGTTGCAAAGGTTTCATTTTCCTGATTCCAATGGTATAAATTTTGTAATTTTTGGACGTGTAGAACAATAGTTATGAATTTTTCAAAATCAAACATCTAATAGAACCTTTTCTATTTTTAAAACAAAAGCTAGGCCACGTGGCTGTTTTCTACTGGCGCATGCCGATTCGCACAGATCAAGCAATACTGGCCGTAGGATTAAAAGAGAAACACACGGATCAGATTTAGTCATACCCCTTCGATAAGTGAAACTATCCTGGCTCTACGATCTGGATCTAACAGTTCACCGTGCTCTGACCAAAACCTGGTGGTGCTGGAAATGACGCGCGGTGACGACGCTCTGGCAGTGGTGGTCCGGCTAATACATGAAGCAAAGAAGAGGGGGAACGTTCTCACCGAGTTCGCAGGGATGTGATGATGCTCAACGTGCTCATCGTTGGTCGAGGGGCGCACGGAGTTGATGGCGATTGCTCGCCGGAGTTCCTGCTTCCATCGGGCACGCTCCTGTGTCGTTGGGGGCGAGGCTATAGGACACACTAGGACAAGAAAATGGTGGCGTTAGATGTGCACGGGGACGGTGACTACCGGAGTATCATCTAGAGAGAAGGGGCGGTCAGGGCTTACGGGGAGGACTCGCCGGAGTTGTGGCAGGAGACGGTAGCGAGCAGACGTTGTCCTTGCCGACGTTCCGAAGAGCGCGCGGGCTAGCTGAGGATGCTGGCAGGTTTGCACGGTGATGGGGGTCAAGCTTGTGTACACTACGGGGTAAGGGGAGGGTCCACGTCGCCAGAATTCGACGAGGAAGCTCGTCGGAGCAGTGGGATTGCAAGGGGAAATTGGAGCAGCCATGGGGCGGAGAGGAGGTGGAGAGTGAGGGGAAAGAGAGTGTAAGATCCCTCCTTTGTAAAGGAAAGGATCCCTGTGATTGCAATGCTAGTCCCTGGATCAATGCTAGCATCCACAGTTTAAGATGAAGTACACAGATACAAAGGTCGTTTATTACATTCATTCCAGAGATAAAACATAGTCTTTTACAACTCAGGGCCAAAAGCCTAATACAAGAGTTTTGGAATAAGTAAATAAACATAAGTCTTCATCTTCATGTGCCACATGCAAGCATGTTGAGTGTAGACTCATGACTCCTACTCATCATCGGAGTAACCTGCAACATCACAAGTTACAGCCACAGTGGGTCAATACTTTGGAATAGTATTGGCAAGTGATACCTTAGTAAATTTTAAGTGGACTAAATTACTATATGCATTTTGGCTAAGTGTAGCTTGGCTTGCTTTGCTCAAAATAGGTTTTTCCTATTAGTTGAAATCACTAAGTTTTTCTTTGTCAAAAACTTCCCAAGAAACCGCCAATAGACATTGGGGTCCTTCACCCTTGTTCACCCACAAGTTTTACTTAGAAATTGGAGTGACGAGATTCTTGTAGCTTCCATGTCTTGATGCTCAAGTTGTCCATTGCCATGGACTTGGCTAAGTACTTAGATTTTCCATCTGCAGAGGTTGTGCACTTTCCCCACCAGACTTGGTTTCCCAAGACAGGACCTTTCAGAAGCCTTTCCTTAGTCAAATGGACGTGCTCCAACCTATCATTCCCCACTACCACCAACTGTCCAAGTGACTAAGTTCTAGCAACCTATATGATCATGGCAGAGCCCATATTGCCAAGGGTTGCACTGTAAGCTTTCTCAACACTTGGCCTCCAAATCCCTTTGTCCCTGGGTGGCATACCACAAGTGAGATACACAAGCCAAATCCATGGCCTTGCGTAACCACTCAACCAAAAACCACCATTCAAGTCCCATTCCACCCAGGAAGGTCATTGACTTAGTTGTTTTATTAAGAAAAGCATGAGTCCCAAAGGACTTAGAATTATTTCACCATAGCATGTACATACTTTACCAACCCTTGTTTTTTATTAGCTAGGCTAAGCATGGCATAGTAACTTAACTTAGGAAAATTTCCTAACAATTCTACAATTCTACACTACATAGGATTTCCCAACATAGCATTTGACAAAAGTAGCATGCAAGACTTAGCAAAAATAATTCTAATGCTTATTCAAAATAAAAGGGGTGGAAATATCATGAAGTATCACTTGCCTTGGTAATGGGGAGAGTAGCACTCTTCACAATCACAGTCACTAGCAAAATCTACACAAAAATTGGTAGCATACAATTACACACAATTTATATACAAGCAAAAATATGAATGCATGCATGCAAGAATTTACTAAGTGATGATTTTGAAAACTCTACCAAGCAAGTGCATGATACAGAAACATAACAAGTCACAAAGTTTGCTAACTAAACTTGTTTAGCACTAATATAAATTACCAAACTAAATCTATGCTCAAAATACACCTAAATATGTTTCTGCACACAAAGTCATTTTAACAAATAATTTTTGTTAAACACATTGCAGATTCAGAAAGGGCTTGGCTCACTGATTCCAACGGTATAAAATTTGCAAAAATCTAACGTGGGAATCAAAAGTTATAGCCATTTGAAAATTGGATCTAAATCTGATTTGAATTCTGTTTTTGATTTAAACTCTAGCCACGCGTCGTGTTTCTATTGGCGCGTACCGGTTCGGCCGGATCGAGCTCTGCGGGCCGTAGGATCTAAGTAAAACACACGGTCCAGATCTAGCGTAACGGTTCGATTAGTGATTCTATCGTAAGCGTTGGATCCAGATCTGATGGCTAAAAATCTCCTAACCAGAAACGAGCGGCGCTAGCGGCGGCGACAGGCGGCGGCGCGTCTGACCGCGGCGGTGCTGGCACTCTAGGTCGTGCGCGAGAGGGAGAAGGATCTTACCAGATCCGCGGTGGCGTGCTGAAGCTCAACGTGGCGCTGGTTTGCGGAGGGGCGCACGGGAATGGTCTCTAGAGCTCGTCGGAGTTGCGGGCGGCGTCGGTCGCTTGCAGACGTGGTCACTGGCGAGGTTTGGCGTTGCCCTAGCACGAACCAGAGGCATTAGGAGTTGCGCAAGACGCAGGCGAACAAACTCGCGTGAAGGAGGGGGCAAGGGGCGCTCAGGTTTTACCTTAATTGGTCGCCGGAGTCAGGCGGCGACGCAGGTGGTTTCGGTCGTGGATGGAGACGACAACCTGGGTCACGAGCAGGCAAAGGAAAGGTGTCAGCAGGTGCACAGGGTCATGCTAAGCATCCTCGTTTGAATCAGAGAGAGGGGGGCAGTCGATGCTCACCGGAATCGATCGCCGGATTCACAAGTCTGGGCCGAGAGCTAATACGCAGCGACTGGTGGCGGAGTGAGCGAGGAGGGGAAAATGCTCATGGGCAGAGGGGATTAAATAGGCCAGCGCGACAGAAACGCCTGCATTAAGGCCAATTACGCCGCCATTACCGGCTTCACTGCGGACGTGGTCGCGGGCGCGATGGGGAAGACGAGACGTGGAGAGGGCCCGCTCGTCGGTAAGCGCAAAGGGAGGTGGGTCTGGTCGCTGCCGTGTGGGTGTGCTTTCAAGGCGAAGAGAGAAATAAATGGCCGGGTGGGCTATGGCCTGATACGTAGCTACTGGAATCTGGCTTGGCCCTTTTCTAATTCTTTCTCTTTTTCCTTTTTCTGTTTCTATTTTCTGAATTGATTTTCAAATGAATTCAAGTTCCATTTGAATTCAAATTTTCTTGGGATTTTTGCAGTGAGCAGTGGTCTCAAATATAGGCACAAAAACATGTGGTTGCTTTGCAAGGGCTTGGTCAAGCTTGGAGAATCAAAATAACAGAGACTTGGCACTTGGTTTGCAAAATTTGAAAAATGGTTTTTGGGACCATTCACAATTTGTAAGTCTTGGTTTAAATTCTACACTCAAACCTTTCCTCAAAGAAGGCAACAAACTTGGTTTATAAACAATCAAACTTTCAAATGGGGATACCCATTTGGTTTAAATCTGTTCACATAAAATCATAGCACCAAGTGCTTCTGTTTTTCTGAAATAAGTTTGAAATTTGATCTCAAATCTATATGCATGCATGAATGATATGCAAACTTTGAAATGATGATTTTAGGGATGTTACAGAGAGAGGGAATGGAGGCAATTTAACGAGAGTGATCAATGGGCGGGATTAGTGCAGCATTTAGGCGAATTGAACACGAGTAATCGACACTGGAAACGGTTGTAGTGAGGGGAAGAATTGGTCCCGCGGGTTGAAGATGATGCCATCATGGCGGTGGGTCCTCTTTGAAAGTGAGCGCGTGGGTTGATTAGTCGGTGAGAATGAACGGCCAGAGAGAGGGGAGGTGCCTGGTAATGTCTTTGGTCCAAGTCAATTTTCAAGTTAGATGGGTCAGGTTTCGGGTATGTTTCTTATTTTTTTCCTTCTCTATTTTCTTTTTCTTTTCTGATTTCCTGTTTTCAATTTAAACCATTGATTCAAGCTCCCATTTGAATTTAAAATTTCGCCAAACCTTTTCAGTAAGCTTGTACTATTTAATAGTGTGTTTAAGTAGTCCACCTTGGATTAATTCAAACATTTTATTATGATTTAATATTTATTTAAATGAAGCTTTTGTCTTTATTTAAATGAAATTTGAATATGGTTCCAAATCATATAATTCTATTTAATTAATCCTTTATTCTTTTTAAGTTAATTAGATAACTTTTAATCCACTTTGGCTATTTCAATTATTTATTTTCTCATGATTTAATTAATCATTTTTATTAGGGATTTTGTCTTTATTCAAATTAAATTGTATTTGGATAAAGCCCATATAATTTTATTTAAATAATCCTTATTTCTTTATTTTTATTTGGATTATATTTATTCCATTTGCTTATGGATTTGGCCAAGATTTAATTTGTCTTTTACATATTCCTTATTTATTTATTTATTTATTTATTTATTTCTTTCTTTGTCTTATAAGATCCATATCTTTTTATTTATTGCCCCAAAATTAGTGATTCCACTTTGTATAATTTTATTTAATATTTGTTTATATTTTTAAATCCTTTAGGATTACGTTTCTCTCAATTTGGTATGGATTTTGGTTAGGAGCTTTATTAGCTTTAGAAATTAATACCTTTTATCTTATTAAATTCATAAGTTTTTATCCATGGCTCCAAATTGGATGAAACCAATTTCTATGGTTTTATAATATTTTCACTTACCATTTTTTATCGTTTATAAATATTTGTTGCTGAATTTTTATATGGATCAAATCCATAGTCTTAGAGAGAACTTGGAAATGATTTCTTTCATTATGATTTGGGATTTTGGTTTAACTTTTCCAAGTGTTTAGATTTCAAGATACATTCATTGATGAATGCATTTCACTTGATTGAAATTTTGTTGGATGCCATTTCCATTCAAATTTTGTTCAAGAAGGGTTTTGGTGTTTCCATTTAGTAGCAAAAAGGATCTTTTCACCCTAAATTTTAACAATTAATTCTTTTGTTTATTTATTTTTCACATTTCAAAATTTGGAAAATTTTGGGATGTGACAGACTACCACCCTTAAAAGAAATATCGTCCTGATATTTGGGAAGGCTAGAGGTTACAAGTTGGCTTCAAGACAACTAGAGTGCTACCATCCTTAAAAGATTTTTGGACTAGATTACATCTTGTATTTCTTGGTATCTTGATGTATCTTCTGTGGAGAGTTGTTTGCATAGTGTCCTTTGTTACCACACTTGAAACATGTGACAAGGTTGATGTCTTGAGGTGTCTTATCTAGACAATATGATGCATAATGGCCTAAGCTCTTTGTAGTGGTTGCACATCACTTGGCTAATATCCTTCTTATTCTTTGGTATCATTGCCTCTTGTTTGTTTCCTTGGTTCTTCTTTTCTGGACATTCATAAGCATAGTGTCCCATCCCTTTGCAATTGTAACATTGCACCTGGATAATGTCTTGCTTGCTGAGGTTGGGGATTTTCTTCTTGTTCTTGGGTTCCTCTAAAGCTAGAAGTTCTCTTAGTTCATGATCTTCATATTTCACCACAAATGTGGGAAAACTTCCTCGGTTCCTTGAATGATTCCTAGGATAACGTCCATGTTTCTTCTTTTGTCCACCATGGTGGGTTACAATGTATGGAGGTGCATACTGATACTTGACTTTGTCTTCATCCTTCTTGGTATGGAGGTTCCCAAACATTTGATGTTTTCCATCTTGTTTCATCTGTTAAACTATAGGATAGATGGGGCATTGGATAGGGACATGATCATTTCCTTCACATAGGAAACAAGTAACTTGAGATGTGGGGAATTGTTTAGTTGGATGTTTCTCTTCACAATTGGGGCATTGGTCCATATGCTCTTTATAAGTGTGTTCCATGTCTCCGCAAATTTTGCAAGCTTGAGTTCCTTCTATAATACCATCCTTGATATCATTGTTTGTAACACCCCAGTTTTAGTTAATCAATAATAGGTTTTTGATTGGGCATTGCATGAGCATCATATTTGAAATTGTGCATTGAAGAAACTAAAGAAAACCCTAAACCCCAGTTTCCTCTCTCTCTCAAAACAATTCAAAATGGTTTGAATTTCAAAAAGTATCAAAACAGTGGAGCCCAAATTATTTAAAAGGGCCCCACACTATTCTACTATCTTTTATAAAAGCCCTGGTATTTTTGAAATAATCAAAAGCAGTTTTGGATTTGAAAATATAAATAGAAAAACAAAAACAGAAAAGGATTTTGAGAAGAAAAAATAACCAGAACAGCAACCTGGCCATAGCCCAGCAACCTTTCTCTACTCTATTTCTTTTCCCCGGCCCGTTCTTGGCCCAAGTCAGCCCAGCCATGGCCCCATACCACTTCGGCCTCGTCTAAACGTCGTCGTCTTCCTCGCGCGAGCGCAAGCAGCTCGGTGGCCTCTACACTGTCGCCTGATGGTCGCCGCTGCGTCGCGCCCACGCCAAGATCAACGCCGCCGCCCTGGACGTCTATAACCACTCCCCGCCACTACTACAAACCCTAGGAGAGCCCCATTTCTTCTTCTCTTCCTCGTTCCCCACCATGGCCGAAACCCTAGCCCACAGAACCTTCAGCACCCCGTCGATTCCGAGCTTCCTTTGCTCGTCCGAGACCACCTTCTTGTTTCCCTCTCTCTTCTAGTTCGATTGCCCCTGTTCTTAACAGCTGGAGTGGACCCAGTCGCCGGAATCGACACCTCGTTCCGAGCTCTGGCCACCGTCTCCGTCGCTGATTCCGGCCATGTACGAGCTCGCCCGACCTCGCCGACCCCTCCTCTGCACTCGCGGTGTGCCATGTGTTGATTGTTTCCTTCCATTTGGTCTCTCCCTTGCTGTATCGCCGTCCCCATGACCACCTGCCGCCGCCGCCACCTGCCGTCGTCGAGCCGCCTCCGTTCGAATCAGACCAACCCCGCTCCCTCTCGCGCGCCCAATCGCCCAATCCCTCGCTAGCTGAGAGCATCTCCATTGCTGATGTCAGGATGACATCAGCATGACGCCATATTTCTTTTATTCTGTTTTAGTTAAATTGTTTCTGGAAAATAAATAAACTCTGTGGGCCTAGGTTGTCAGGGTTTTAATAATTTCGATAATTATTTTCTAAAAAGAATAAAAATCTAACAGGTGGGACCAAGTGGATAAATATTTAATATAATTCAAAAATGTTTTATAATTTCCTAAAATGATTTTAGAATGGATTTAAATTGAGAAAAATCATAACTAATTCATTTTAAGTCAGAAAAATACAAATAATATATCAAAATGTTTAGAAAAATGAGAACTATCTGATAGAGCTATAACCATGCATTGTTCAGCAACTTAAATGGCAAGTTTAATCAAAAGAACAAACTAACCCCTCTCATATGTTCCGGAGTTTTCCCGAATTAGGGTTTCTACCCTTCGAAACCCCGATTAAGTTGTCGAGAATGCCTTAGGGTTACATTTCAATGCAACTTAACTTGTCATATCATCATCCTTGCTTAAGAATTGCATCGATGCCATGTGTTGATTGTTTCCTTCTCTTTTCGGTATTTGGTTCTTCCAGATAGAACACGAGATCGAGGTCTAGATCGAAGCCCGAGGTCAACACCGTCGAAGATCAACGAACAATAATTGACCAATTGTAACCAAGTCAAGTACAAGGCTCCCGAAGATCTTTTCATCTGTCATCAACTGGCAAAGGCAAGCATAGCCCCACCATGACATAATCCTATGATTTCGAAAGCATTTCAATTCTGCCATAATGCATATGATTCTACTTTGGTCTTTTATCGATAGATAGAGTATCCTATCTATTGCATTACTCCCTTTGAGATTATATTACCTGATCCACTGCTCCTAGCATAACTAGGTTTGGCATGTGTGCACTGCTAGAGCTTATATATGTATGCCTTAGCCATGCATAGTCGATTACGGTCCATCCAGATGATGTATCAGATGTAGAGAATCTAGTATGACAGGAGAACGTGATGAGATGATATCAGAGGTGATATGAGTTAAACATGCTAAGGCTTGTATGGGAGGCCACGGTGGGATGTGGTTTTTGTAGTCCCATGCTCACCACCACTAGGACCCGATGTTCTTGCCTATTGAACCAAGACGAGCGTACAACCACACGGGGCCTGGAAAACCCCAGGATTAACTAACTTGCCTAGTAGATTCCAGGAGTCACATAGTTCGGGCGTTCCATTCGACATATGCATAGAAAATCTTTTGAAAGATTTGCCGGGTGAAGTTGGTCCATTCATAACAGGTAGGTAAGCATGGACCGGGTTGCTTGGGGTCGATGGAGCCCTTGTTAACCAACCTCGCCTCACATATTTAAGCACTGGCTTCGGGATTTGACCCGTTACGGCGGAACCATACTTATTGCATGACTCATGGTCTCGGCGAAAGCAAGGTAAAGGTCGTTTATAACCACCGTCTGCCGGCCTTCCAAGGAAGAGGGCTTATCTAGTGGCATTAAGAGAAGGTTAGTTCGTGTGGGTAAACTTGTACACCCCTGCAGGGTAATAATCTTTCGGAAAACTATGTCCACGATTATGGACGACTTGGGAACGGACGTGATGATCATAGAGAACTTGAACCTAATCGTAAAACTTGGCAGAACAACGTGTGCTTAAGGATGCTTCCTCATGGGTACGAGGGGTGATCCTAGTTCAGGAGATGATGATGATTTGGTGGATATCAAAATATGATGATCAATATTTCGGAGACGTCGCTCCATTACCCCCTTTGAAAATACTCTGATTAGACAAGCTTCTTCTCCCTCTTGTTTTATAAACAAAAGATGGCTTTATGCAACACAACTCCACCAGCCAGAAGTCTTGCGGAGTACACCCTGTACTCACCCTTGCTTTGTTGATACTTTTGGCAGAGTAAGTGTTCCCTGAAGATCAGTTTGATACTACATCGACATCGACGAGTAGCTTGGGGTTCCCGGCCGGCAGCCTGGAATATATGGGCTGGGACGTCATCGTTATGCTTCAGGCCTCTTAGGACATTTGTTAAGTTTGCTATACTTAATATCATAATTTGCCTTCCGTTGTTTGATGTTTGTGGTCAGTGACCTCTGCTTGTAATAATTTGGTTCTCTGCTCAGTTATGAGCTTGATGTAATAAATTTTGTGTCATAGGGTCACTCCTGTGTTACCTATTCTTCATGGATATTCTCGAGCTCAAGGTTAAGATTATGTCAGACGGAGGTCTGGGATTTGTTTAGCCCTGATCCCGGGGGTTTCACATTGTTGTCACAATCACTTTGGGAAAGGCTGCTTCTCATGTTGATCATCTGATTGGTCATCCTTTGCAACAATTGAGATTGGGTTTCCAAGAATTTTTAAATGGTTGGGTCTAACTCATTGTTGTTGGCTAAAAACTGAGTTGTCACTTGATTCAACTGGGCTTGGGTTGCTAGCAGTTGTTCTCTCATGTGCATCTCTTGGTTGTTGTTGTTGTTGTTACCATACTTGATGTTGGGGTCTCTTTGTAACATCCCTAAAATCATGTTTTCAAAGATTGCATATCATCCATGCATGCATAATCATTTAGGGATCAATTTCAAAGTCATTTAAAAAAACAGAAGCATTGAGTGCTTATTATTTTATGTAGTCAAGCATTGATCCAATGCTACTCTCTAGTGAGAGAATATTTGTTTTAAACCAATGTTGTGTGTTCATAGTTGTTTTTTTGAGTTCCAAAGCTTGGACAAAAATTTCCAAAACAAAATATGGTTTTAAAACCATTTTCATATCTTTATCAAATCTTGTGCTAAGGCACTGTTTATTTTAAAATTTCAAAGGAACCAAGCAAGTCTAGTGAGACAGCATGTTTTTATACTAAAAAATATGCAGGTTTCACTTTATAAAAATCCATAAAGATTTGGAATTCAAACACATTTGAATTCATTTGAAAAGGTTTCCTGAAAATCAAATTAGAAAAAGAAAAAGTTTAAGAAAACAGAACTGGGCCAGGCGCTACCCATTCGACCCAGCAACCAAAGCAGCCCACCCGGGGTTCCCTCTTCCTCTATGTTTCTCACCGCATCAACACGCACCCACCCGCTGACATCCTGACCCCACATTGCCCCGTCAGCGTCGTCCCCAATCAACGCGCGCCCGAGACGCTCCGCCGTTACCTCGCCGCAGTTAAGCCCCACTTAATTCCCATTGATACAGAGAGTAATCCCCGCCCCGCTCCTGGCTACTTAATCCCCTCTTCACCATGGCCATTTCCCCTCACCCCACTCGCTCGGTCCGCCACGAGGCTGCCTCAATTTCTCGTTGCATCGCCGCAGACAGAACCAGCTCCGGCGACTGATTATGGTAAGACCTGAGCGCCCCTTTGCCTCTGCTTCAAACGAGCGTGACCAGCATATTCTGGCGCATCTCCTGATGCCTTTATTTTGCCTTCTTGTGACCCAGGTCGTTGCCTCCGTCCACCTCCGCAAGCAACAGAGCCGCCGCTCAACTCCGACGAGGAATACCGGTAACCTCCGAGCACCCCTTGCTTCCTCTTTGACACTGTCGTGTTCGCCACAACCTTGTGCATCCTCTGACACCACTGGTTCGTGCTAGGGTGATCCACATCATCGGCAACAACTCCATACACAAACACCCGATGCCGCCAGCAACTCCGACGAGGTCCTGCCGCTGAACCTGTGCGCCCCTGTCTCTCCCTCGACCACCTTGAGCTTCACTGCAGTCCCACGAACACGGTAAGCATATTCACTCCTCCCCGCGCGATCTAAATTGCCGGAAACCTCTCTGACAAAGCGCGCCGCCGCCACTTGCCGCCGCTGGCGCCGCCCATGTTATTCGGAAACCTCTCTAAAGTGAATATCCGGATGTGTTTCCGGAATAATTGCCGGGAATGCCACCAGATAGGGATGTGGAATTTCTGATTGATTTGCTACCAGGATCGGGACCAATAGCAAAGAGACCTTACAAAATTTCAGTTGATGAGTTGAAAGAACTCAAGAAACAACTTGGAGAACAGTTGCAGAAAGGATTTATTCAACCAAGTTCTTCATCCTGGGGAGCACCAGTTTTGTTTGTGGAAAAGAAAGATAGGAGTCAAAGGTTATGCATAGATTATCGTTCACTCAATGGGTGACTATCAAGAACAAATACCCTTTGACTTGTTTGATCAGTTAGAAGGATCCTGTGTGTTCTCAAAGATTGATCTCCGGTCAGGTTATTTCCAGCTCAAGATAAGAGAACAAGACATACCTAAGACAACTTTCACCACTAGGTATGGATTGTATGAGTACACCGTGATGCCATTTGGTTTGACCAATGCACTAGCTTACTTCATGCATATGATGAATAAGGTGTTCATGGAGTTCCTTGACAAATTCGTTGTCGTTTTCATCAATGACATTTTGATCTACTCCAAGAGCAAAGAAGAGCATGAAGGACATTTGCGTTTGATACTTGAGAAACTTAGAGAGCATAAGCTGTATGCCAAATTCAGCAAGTGTGAATTTTGGTTAAATGAAGTTGGATTTCTTGGACACGTTGTGTTAGGAGATGGTGTAGCAGTTGATCCCACAAAAGTGTCAGCTGTAACTGAGTGGGAATATCCTAAGTCAGTGAAAGAGGTTCGTAGTTTCCTTGGCTTGGCAGGATACTACAGAAGATTCATTGAGAATTTCTCCAAGGTAGCTAAGCCAATGACGGAGTTACTAAAGAAAGACAAGAAATTTGTTTGGTCTGAAGGATGTGAACTCAGTTTTCAAGAATTGAAGAAGAGACTAGTGACAGCACCAGTCTTGTGTCTGCCAGATTTGGAGAAAGACTTCCAAGTGTATTGTGATGCATCTCATCATGGATTAGGTGCAGTTCTAATGCAAGAAGGGAAAGTTGTGGCTTATGCCTCGAGACAACTCAAAACTCATGAAGTAAATTACCCTACTCATGATTTGTAGTTAGCCTCTGTTGTCCATGCACTCAAAACATGGAGACATTATCTTTTGGGAAAACGATGTGAAGTGTTCACAAATCACAAAAGTTTGAAGTATATCTTCACTCAGAAAGAAATCAACATGAGACAAAGAAGATGGCTAGAACTCATCAAGGACTATGACTTGAGTTTGCAATACCACCCCGGTAAAGCAAATGTTGTAGCGGATACTCTAAGCCGTAAGGTTTTTGTGAATGGCCTTACTAAGGGAGAATTTCCAGATGATCTGTGTGCCCAATTTAGAGACCTTAAATTGGAGATTGTGCCTGAGGGACATCTCATGTCATTGGATGTTCAACCCACATTGTTGGACAAGATCAAAGAAGCCCAAAATACAGACAAAGAAATTGAAGAGATTAAGGAAAAGATTGGCAAGGGAAAAGCCAAAGGATTCCATGAAGACGAGCAAGGTACTTTATGGTATGGAAAACGTATATGCGTTCCGCAAGATCCGGAGCTTTGGAAACTGATTTTACAAGAAGCGCACCACTCACTATATTCCATTCATCCGGGTAACACCAAAATGTACATGGATATGAAAGAAAGATTTTGGTGGAATAATCTCAAGAAAGACATCGCCGAACATATTGCTTTGTGTGATGTATGTAGTAGAGTGAAAGCGGAACATCAGAAACCAGCATGATTGCTACAACCACTACCTATTCCTAATTGGAAGTGGGACAAGATTGGCATGGATTTTATCACCGGATTGCCAAGGACCAGGTCTGGATATTATTCTATTTGGGTAGTAGTGGATCGCCTCACTAAAGTGGCTCATTTCATACCCGTGAAGACAACCTACACAAGTGCTAAGTTGGCCAAGATCTACATGAATAGGATTGTATGTCTGCATGGAGTACCCAAGAGTATTGTGTCTGATAGGGGAACTCAATTCACTTCTCATTTTTGGAGGCAACTACATGAGTCATTGGGAACAAGATTGGAATTCAGCACTGCTTTTCATCCTCAGACTGATGGACAGACAGAAAGGATCAACCAGATTCTCGAAGATATGTTGAGAGCATGTGCTCTAGACTATGGAGCTAGTTGGGATGAAAGTCTGCCTTACGCAGAATTCTCTTACAATAACAACTATCAAGCCAGCATTGAGATGGCACCCTTTCAGTTTCTCTATGGGAGAAAGTGTACCACCCCATTATTATGGAATGGTGTGGGATAAATAAAATTTTTCGGACCGGAACTAATCAAAGAGGCTGAAGAGAAAGTCAGGCTAGTTAAGGAAAGATTGAAGATGTCATAGTCTCGATAGAAGAGCTACGCAGATCCTAAGCATAGAGAAGTCACCTATGAAGTGGGTGATAGAGCTTATCTTAGAGTGTCACCACTTCGTGGAGTGAAGAGATTTGGAGTCAAAGGAAAATTGGCCCCAAGATATGTTGGACCATTCAAAATTCTGAGTCGTAAAGGAAAAGTAGCTTATGAGATTGAATTGCCAGAATCATTGTCTGCCGTTCACAACATGTTTCATGTGAGCCAGCTAAAGAAATGCCATCCAGAGATGGAAGAGACTTCTTTGAAGGATACTATACCTTTGGAGGAGGTTCAATTGGAAAGTGATCTCACTTATGAGGAAAAACCTATCAAGATTCTTGAGACTGTAGAAAGATTTACTCGGACTAAGACTATCAAGTTCTACAAAGTTCAATGGAACCATCATTCCGAAGAAGAAACAACATGGGAAAGAGAAGATGATCTTCGGAAAGACCACCCTCACCTATTTGCTAGCCAATACGAATCTCGAGGGAGCGATTCACCTTAAGGGGGTTAGATTTGTAACATCCCTAAAATCATGTTTTCAAAGATTGCATATCATCCATGCATGCATAATCATTTAGGGATCAATTTCAAAGTCATTTCAAAGAAAACAGAAGCATTGAGTGCTTATTATTTTATGTAGTCAAGCATTGATCCAATGCTACTCTCTAGTGAGAGAATATTTGTTTTAAACCAATGTTGTGTGTTCATAGTTGGTTTGTTGAGATCCAAAGCTTGGACAAAAATTTCCAAAACAAAATATGGTTTTAAAACCATTTTCATATCTTTATCAAATATTGTTCTAAGGCACTGTTTATTTTAAAATTTCAAAGGAACCAAGCAAGTCTAGTAAGACAGCATGGTTTTATACTCAAAAATATGCAGGTTTCACTTTATAAAAATCCAGAAAGATTTGGAATTCAAACACATTTGAATTCATTTGAAAAGGTTTCCTGAAAATCGAATTAGAAAAAGAAAAAGGTTAAGAAAATAGAACTAGGCCAGGCGCTACCCATTCGTCCCAGCAACCAAAGCAGTCCACCCGGGGTTCCCCCTTCCTCTCTGTTTCTCACCGCAGCAACGTGCACCAACCCGCTGACAGCCCGACCCCACCTTGCCCCATTAGCGTCGTCCCTAATCAACGCGCGCCCAAGCCGCTCCGCCGTTACCTCGCCGCAGTTAAGCCCCGCTTAATTCCCATTGATACAGAGAGTAATCACCGCCCCGCTCCTGGATAATTAATCCCCTCTTCACCACGGCCATTTCCCCTCACCCCACTCGCCTGCTCCGCCACCAGGCTGCCTCAATTTCTCGTTGCATCGCCACAGACAGAACCAGCTTCGGCGACTGATTCCGGTAAGACCCGAGCGCCCCTTTGCCTCTGCTTCAAACGAGCGTGACCATCATGTTCTGGCGCATCTCCTGATGCCTTTCTTTTTCCTTCTCGTGACCCAGGTCGTCGCCTCCGTCCACCTCCGCAAGCAACAGAGCCGCCGCTAAACTCCGACGAGGAATACCGGTAACCTCCGAGCGCCCCTTGCTTCCTCTTTGACACTTTCGCGTTCGCCACAACCTTGTGCAACCTCTGACACCACTGGTTCGTTCTAGGGCGATCCACATCATCGGCAACAGCTCCATCCGCAAACACCCGACGCTGCCAGCAACTCCGACGAGGTCCTGCCGCTGAACCGTGCGCCCCTGTCTCTCCCTCGACCACCTTGAGCTTCACCGCAGTCCCGCGAACACGGTAAGCATCTTCTCTCCTCCCCGCGCGATCTAAATCGCCGAAAACCTCTCTGACAGAGCGCGCCTCCGCCACTTGCCGCCGCCCATCTTTGGTCGCATGCTTAGCAGCCGTAGGATCTAGATCCAGCGCTTAGGATTAGATCTGTTGCGAAGCGATATGTGTTGATCTGGACCGTGCGTGTTAAGTTAGATCTAACGGCCTGCGAGTGTGATCCGGTGCGAAACGGTATCAACCAATCAGACGCTGCCGCGTGGCTAGTTCTTTGTTTTAAAAATCTGAATTAGATCTATTAGTGAATCAAACTTGTAAAATTCATAACTTTTGATCCACATGTTCAAATTTTGTAAATTTTATATCATTGGAATCAGGAGAAAAAATCCTATCTGTTTATGCAATGTGTTTAATTTTTTGCCTCTGTAAAAATGGTTATTTTTGCAGAGACATATGTAGGCTTAATTTGAGTATGGAAATTATTTGAAAAATGTTTTAAAGATCAAATAAGGTTTATTTGGAGTATATTGGTCTTGTTTATGTTTCAGTACTGTTTACTTGTCTTGTTTGGTGTAGAAAAATCATCACATGGAATTGGCATGCTCAGACCGCCATGGTCGCCTTCATCTATGGGTTGGAAAGGGGCATGTTGCTTCGACATAAGATAAAGCGCTTGGAGGACAACCACCAGCTAGACTTGAACCAGATGATTCAGTTGGCCAGTGAGTTCGCAGCTGCCGCCGACGATGCTCGCGGCTCTCTGCTGGCAATGGCCTTTCCAACTCAAGCTCGGAGGAACAGCAGCACAATGCGGAAATCCGCACCAGAAGAAAAGCAAACCCCCCGACATGGTCGCTATGACTTTTGCAGGACGAGGTGATGGTGGACAGCGTGGCCGAGGACGGGGAGCTGGCCGTGGGCAGCAGCGAGGAAGTGAAACTACCTCGGCAGCACTCCTCGTTCCCCAAACCTACAAGGAGTGCCGTGATATGCCGTGCCTAGTACACCTACGACAAGGCCATCCACACCAATCGCCACTGCAAGTTCGTTAATGACCTCAAGGAGGACCCGGAGTCCGGCTACAAGCGAAGTCGGAAGAACAGACCGCGAGGAAGGGGCAAAGGGAAGAAGGAGGAGGCATCCAAGGATTCAAGTGACATGGACGAGGATGTTGACCCCGAGAACGCCTCCAAGAGCGACGGCAAGGGCAAGAACCCCTTCAAGAAGAAGGCGACCATTTTCCACACTTTCCTTGGCACTCCCACCGTCCGACAACAGAAGAACTCCATGAGGATACTGATGGCTACTCTACCCCCAGTTCCCCAATTCCTACGCTGGTCGGAGATTCCAATTACTTGGGACAGGAAGGATCACCCAGACCTCATCCCTATGGAGAACCAATACGCCATGGTCATCAACCCCCTAGTTGACGGCAATGAGTTCACCAATGTATGGTGGATAGTGGAAGCAGCATCAACATCATGTACCTGGATACACCGTAGAAGATGAAATTGACGGAGGAAAACCTAAGGCGGACCAACACCATCTTCCACGGCGTAGTTCCTGGTCGGGAGGCTCGGTCCCTTGGGTGCATCACACTTCAGGTCTCTTTTGGTGATGTTAATAATTACCGCCAAGAATGCATGACCTTTGAGGTGGTCCCCTTCAAGAGAGTGTACCACGTCATATTCGGCGCGACATATTCCACACCTTCATGGCCAAGCCATGCTTCGTCTACAACAAACTCAAGATACCCAGACCAAATGGTGTCATCATCGTATCCGGAAGCTTTATCAAAGCAAGGGACTGCGAGATTGGAGAAGCATCCTACGCAGAAGTTGTCCTCTACAACGAAGAATTCAAGGAGATCCAGAGCAAGGTCGATGCCTCAGAGATGCCCGCGTCGAAGAAATAGATTTCTGACTCCGCCCCAGCATTTAAGGCCGCCATCGAGACCAAGCCGGTGGAACTTGTGGTAGGCGATGCCGCCAAGACCACCGCCATTGGGACAAACCTGGACCCTAATTAGGAAAGCGCGCTCGTCGAGTTCCTCCGTGAGAATAGGGACATCTTTGTCTGGCAACCTGCCGACATGATAGGTGTACCTAGGGAACTTGCCGAGCACATCTTGAATATTGATCCAAAATGTAAACCAGTGAAACAACCTCTACGACGCTTTGGAGATGAGAAGAGACGCGCCATAGGCAAAGTGATAGCTAGGTTACTTAAGGCTAGTTTTATCCGAGAAGTCCTTCACACCCAATGGGTGGCCAATCCTGTACTTGTCCCCAACAAGGGAAACAAAGAATTAAGAATGTGCGTTGATTACACCGGCTTGAACAAAGCATGTCCCAAAGATCCGTTCGCTTTGCCTCACATTGACCAAGTCATTGACTCGACGGCTGTCTTGGAGCTTTTGTGTTTTCTCGATGCATACTCAGGTTACCACCAGATCAAGATGAGGAAGTTGGACCAATTGGCCACTTCGTTCACTACACCCTACGACACGTTTTTCTATGTCACGATTCCCTTTGGGCTGAAAAACGCAGGTGCTAGGTACTAGCGGACAATGCAATGTTTCCTACACGACCAAATTGGTCGGAACGTTCACGCCTATGTGGACGATATAGCGGTGATGTCTAAGAAATCAAACGATTTAATCTCCGACTTAAAATAAACCTTTGATAATCTCCGGAAATACAACATGATGCTTAACACTAAGAAGTGCATCTTCGGAGTTCAACGACGAGTTTACTATGTAAGCGAGGTCTTGACGGAGTCCAAGCAGCGTTATCCGCACTACCAAAAGATAGCTTATGGAGTATTCCTTGCTTCTCGGAAGCTGAGGCACTATTTCCAGGAGCACCCCATCATAGTGGTGAGCAAGACTCCACTGTCCGACAATATCAACAACAGCGATGCTACAGGAAGGGTCGTGGAGTGGGGCATTGAACTTGCCGCCTTCGAGATCACCTACAAGAGACACGACGCTATCAAGTCACAAGCCTTGGCGGATTTTATTGCAGATTGGATGGAGATGCCAGATGCTACCCCAATGCCGGAGCCAGAATACTAGGTAATGCACTTTGACGGATCAAAGCTGCTCAACGGCTCGGGGGCTGGTGTACTTCTACAGTCACCAACTGGGGACAAGCTACACTATGTTCTGTTGATCCACTTCGAGGCTACAAACAACATGGCGGAGTATGAAGCACTCATTCATGGATTACGCGTTGCCAAGGATATTGGCATCAAGCGCATAGTTTGCTGTGGAGATTCCGACTTGGTTGCCCAGCAGGTGGCTGGCACCTGGAACGCGCGGAACCCTATGATGGCGGCATATCGAGATGAAGTGGACGAGATAGCCAAGAGATTCTTGGGCTACGAGGTCAAGTATGTACCTAGGGAGCAAAACGAGGCGGCTGATCTGCTGTCTAAGCTTGGATCAGGGCGTAAACGAATTCCGCCTGGAGTTTTACTGGAGCATCTACGGACACCGTCCGTGAAGGGAGCAGACATCGACAACCTGGACAGAGTTGAATCTTTCGTTCACATGGTGACAAAGGTCCCTCTGGCTTGGACAAAACCGTTCATGGAGTATCTCGAACACGGAACTTTGCCCGACGACGAGGTCGAAAGACGGCAAATAGTACGTCGAGCAAAGGGCTATACCATAATCAATGGACAACTCTACAAAAGAAGCACTACTGGTGTATACGTTAAATGTGTTTCCCAACAAGAAGGTATTGAAATCCTACGCGAAATCCATCTTGGAGATTGCGGGCATCACGACGCTCCCCGATCATTCATCGCTAAAGCTTTCTGGCAAGGATTTTACTGTCTGACCGCGAAGGCAGATGCCGACAAGCTGGTTGAGACATGCATGGGATGCCAGTACTATGCCCGACAACCACATGTTCCTGCTGAAGAATCGCGAACAATACCAATAACTTGGCCGTTTGCAGTCTGGGGGCTGGATATGGTTGGTCCGTTGCAGACGACACCATGTGGGTTTAAGCATCTGCTAGTAGCAGTTGATAAATTCACCAAATGGATAGAAGCTAAACCCATCAGAAATCTCGATGGGGCAACTGCCCTTAGGTTTGTCCGAGATATACTAGTGAGATTTGGTCTCCCACATAGCATTATCACCGACAATGGTAGCAACTTGTCACTCAGAGAAGTGGAAGCTTATTGTTGGGAGAAGGGCATCTGACTAGACCTTGCATCTGTGGCACATCCACAACCCAATGGTCAGGTTGAGCGAGCCAATGGATTAATTCTGCAGGGAATCAAGCCACGTCTTGAGGCATCGCTACATAGAGCAGCTGGAGCCTAGGCGGAAGAATTGCCATCTGTGCTATGGAGTTTCTGAACTACTCCCAACAGATCCACCGGCTACACCCCTTACTTCATGGTATATGGAGCAGAAGCCATCCCGCCTTCCAACATCCTTCACGACTCACCAAGAGTTGCCGCCTACGACGAAGATGACACTGAAGAATCCAGACGCCTAGATGTGGACCATCTCGAGGAGGAGAGCGTTTTGGCATGCCAAAGATCCGCCATCTACCAGCACTACCATAGTCGCCGTGTCCGACATCGCTCGTTTAAAGAGGGGGATTTGGTGCTCCGACTTAAGAAGAAGTCACACCAATTATCCCCGCCATGGGAAGGACCGTTCATCATAAGCAAGGCGCTGCTCAATGGGTCTTACTACCTCGTTGACAATCGTGAACTGATGGATAGACCCAACGAGGATCATAAGCGTAAGCGACGTGACCCGGATGATGACTATCCGGAGCTTGATCGGCCATGGACCATAGCACAGCTACATCCTTTCTACACTTAGCATTTTTTATCTATTGTGTACCTCTTATATGATAAATGAAATAAAGCTCTCTGGTTCACTCATATTTCTAAGTCTTTTACCTCCTTTAGTGTTCATTTTTGGATCGTACAAAACCTTTATGCACAAGCTTTGCGATTGCACTTGTGAAAATTACTCCTACGGGCGTTGCTTAAGTTTTTTGGTCTACACATTCTTTGTTGTTTTTTTGTGGATTCTGGAGTAGTGACTTTCAGCACTTATTGTCGGCGATTTTGTGCTTAGGTTCTTGACGGTGCCATTGGGCATCATCACCTGAGCACGTAGTTCCGACAACGAGTCTTCTTACTCACGAAAAGTCAAGCATAAAAACCAAAGTAATAGATAAACCAGCACTTGCTTAAAAAATATATACATGCTGGAATTTGAGTATCAGGAAATAACAACCATTGTTTTCCGCCTTAAGTTAACATGTAGTTTTTTCCGCATACACATTATAGAGGAAACAAATATTACATAATTGTTTTTCATTCCTCTGGCACAGGAGACTTGGACGCAACATCGTCCGCAGCAGGAGAGTCACCTTCCTCGAAGTCGACAGTGTTGAGGGACTCGGAGGAGCTTCGATTGCCACCGTTAATGGTTTTCATGGGCACAAAGACGTTAGGATCGACCAACTCGGCGACTGGTGTCAAAACCCGCGAGCTACGCCATGATAGCCTTGTGATCAATATTTTGGCCTTCGTCGTCTGCGTCGGGGATACCAGAGGTCACCGTGTCGATGTCAGCATCCTCGTAGTGTGACTTGACCATTAATAGTGCCATCCTTGTGCTGTCCCGTGTACACGAAGCTTTCCAACTTGAGATACGCTCGGGGGCTTGGCGCAAGATCTTCGAGAACTTCGCCACAGAGTCCACCGCCTTGACGTTAATCTGGAGGGGCTTGGCTATCTCCTTGGTCTGCTTGATGGCGGTGTTGATAAATTTGCCGGCAAGGACCATGCATTTGTAGGGATTCGTAGCATGGAAAACAAAAAATTTCTACCGCATGCATACAAACAAGCCATGATCTATCTACTAGATTGTAGCAACGAGTCAATAGAAGCACTCACCCTCGAAGATTCCAAAGCGGTTAACGAGAGCAGATTCTCGTGGGTGATGTAGTCGTACACTTGCCGATCTCAAGATCGCGTAGACGATCCTTCCGGCGCTGCGTTCCGGCAGCACTTCCGTAGTCGGTCACACATTCGGTACTTGATGAAGACCTTCCTCTCCCTTGTTCCAGCAGGCAGCGGAGGTTGTAGTACTCTCCTCGTGATTCCAGCAGCACGACGGCGTGGTGACGGAAGTAGAGGGAAGATCCCGCAGGGCTTCGCCTAAGCCGGAGCGAGTATGGTGGAGTAAGAGAGGGCCTTGGCGATCTATGGATTAGAGTCACTAAGGGGAGGTGGTGTGGCCGGCGGCTAGGGATTGGGGAAGCCCCAAGTCGGCGGCTAGGAGGAGGCCTAGGCAGCGGCGGCAACACTTGGGTGGTGGCGCCTGGAGCTAGGGTTTGGGTGTGAGGGGTAGGGGTGCGCCCTACCCCTCCTTATATAGGTGGGGGAGGCGGTTTGGGAGGAGGGAGTCCTCCTCCAACTCCTCCTCCTTGGCCGGCGGGTGGAGGGAGTGGGATTCCTACCCTAGGTAGGTTTCCTACTCTCCCTCCACCAAGCAATGTTCGGATTTGACTTTTCAAATTGGCGTTTGACTTTCAAACTTGAATTTTATTTCTCTCTTCATATTGCCCATCCAAGTGACCTACTACATGATGCAACCATTCCACATTGTCATGACACATCCATGTACCCTTCCCCTTCCGGAGTGCCGGATCTTCCAGACCCTTCTAGAACATTCCCGGTGAAAACACCGAAATCATTTCCGAACTCCTAAACATGACTTTCCTTATATGAATCTTATTCTTCGGACCATTCCAGATCTCCTCGTGATATCCCAGATCCCATCCGATACTCCGAACAACATTCAGTCTCTTACTCATCATTCCATAACTACACAACAACATCGAATCCTTAAGTGTGTCTCCCTACGGTTCGTGAATTATGCGGACATGACCGAGACACTTCTCCGATCAATAACCAACAGAGGAATCTGGAAATTCATATGGCTCCCACATATTTCTACGATTACTTTGCGATCGAATGAACCACTTACATACGATACCAATTTCCCTTTGTCTCACGATAGTTTACTTATCCGAGGTTTTGATCGTCGGTATCTCTACATACCTAGTTCAACCTCGTTACCGATAAGTACTCTTTTCTTGTTCCCGTGATATGTGATCCCTTGTGAGCCAGTCACATGCTTGCAAGCTAATTGGATGACATTCCACCGAGAGGGCCCAGAGTATATCTACCTGTCATATGGATGGACAAATCCCACTCTTGATCCATGTGCCTCAACCCATACTTTCCGAACACTCAATGCCACCTTTATAGCCACCCAGTTACGTTGTGTTGTTTGATGTCATCAAAGCATCCTTCCGGTGATGGTGATTAGCATGATCTCATGGTCGAAGGAATTAGGTTACTATGTATCAGAAAGCTTATAGCAAACGAACTATTGAAATGAATTGATCTTAATGCTACGCTTATCTATAGGAGTATGTCCATCACACCATTCTCCTAATGATATGATCTTGTTGTTAACAACATCTCAATGTTCATGATCGGGAAACCACGAACATCTATTAACCAACAAGCTAGTATTACAAAGAGGCTTTACTAGGGACTCTAATTTAGTTTACAAATCACACAAGTATCAATGTTTCCGGTTTAATACTATTATAGCATGAATGTAAACATTTATCATAAACACAAAGATATAATAATAACAACTTTTATTATTTCCTCTACAGCATATCTCCAACAGTCTCCCACTTGCACTAGAGTCAACTAATCTAGATTACATGGTAATATACCGAACACCCATGGTAGTTTGGTGTTGGTCATGTTTTGCCCTCGGGAGAGGTTTAGTCAACGGATCCGCTACATTCAAATCTGTGTGTACTTTGCAAATCTTTATGTCACCATCTTGGACATGGTCTCGAATAGCGTGAAAACGTCGCTTGATTTGCTTCAGCTTCTTGTGTGACCTTGGTTCTTGCGCATTGGCTATGGCACCCATGTTATCACAGTAGATAGACATTGGGTCCAGCACACTTGGAACCACACCAAGCTCTGTAATGAACTCCTTCATCCATATTGCCTCTTGTGAAGCCTCCAAAGCAGATATGTATTCCGATTCAGTTGAAGATCTCGCCACAACGCTTTGCTTTGCACTCCTCCAGCTAACTGCTGCACCATTCAAAGTAAATACGTATCCAGATTGCGATTTAGAATCATCCGGATCGGTGTTCCAACTAGCATCGGTGTAACCATTAACAACGAGCTATTCATCACCTCCATAAGAAAGAACCATCTCCTTAGTTCTTCTCAAGTACTTAAGGATGTTTTTGACAGCTGTCCAATGATCCACTCCTGGATCACTTTGCTATCTGCTAGTCAAACTAACAACATATGCAATATCGGGTCTAGTACATAGCATGGCATACATTAGAGATCCTACGGCTGAGGCATAGGGAGTCTTGCTCATCCTTTCTCTATCTTCTGCTGTTGTAGGACTTTGAGTTTTACTCAAGGTCATATTGGGCAACATGGGCAAGAACCCTTCATTGCTATCTTCCATTCCAAACCTCTTTAGGACTTTGTCCAAGTATGTACTCTGTGACAATGATATTAGGCGTCTTGATCTATCTCTATAAATCTTTATGCCTAATATGTAAGCTGCTTCGCCAAGATCTTTCATTGAAAAACTATTATTCAAATAATCCTTGACACTAATAAGAAAGTCTACATCATTCCCAATCAACAATATGTCATCTACATATAGTATTAAGAATGCTACAGATCTCCCACTCACTTTCTTGTAAATACAAGCTTCTCCATAAGTTTGTATAAAACCAAAACTTTTGATTACCTTATCAAAACGTTGATTCCAACTTCGGGATGCTTGCTTCAATCCATATATGGACCGTTGAAGTTTGCATACCTTGTTAGCATCTTTAGGATCGACAAAACCTTTGGGTTGCATAGTATACAACTCTTCATCAATGTCTCCATTAAGGAACGTCGTTTTAACATCCATCTGCCATGTCTCATAATCATAATATGCAGCGATTGCTAACATAATCCTCATAGACTTTAGCTTCGCTACTGGTGAGAAAGTCTCATCGTAGTCAACTCCTTGAATTTGTCAAAACCCTTTTGCTACAAGTCGAGCTTTATAGACAGTAACATTACCATCAACATTTGTTTTCTTTTTGAAAATCCATTTATTCTCGACATCCTTCCGGCCATCGGTAAGTCCACCAAAGTCCATACTTGGTTTTCGTACATGGATCCAATCTCGGATTTCATGGCTCTTGCCATTTATTGGAATCTGGGCTCATCGTCGCTTCCTCATATGTCACAGGATCATCGGTATTATCCACCAACATGACACTCATAATGGGATCATACCAATCAGGAGTGGTACGGGTTCTCGTCGACCTGCAAGGTTCTGTAGTAACTTCAACCGAAGTTTCATGATCACCATCATTAGCTTCCTCTCTTATTGGTGTAGGCGCCACAGGAACTACTTCCGGTGCTGCGCTACTTGCAAGTTCGAGAGAAGGTTCAACAACCTTGTCAAGTTCTACTTTCCTTCCAGTCACTTCTTTCGAGAGAAATTCCTTCTCTAGAAAGGATCCATTCTTGGCAACGAAGATTTTTCCTTCGGATCTATGATAGAAGGTATACCCAATAGTTTCCTTCGGGTATCCTATGAAGACGCATTTTCCGCTTTGGGTTCAAGCTTGTGTGGCTGTAACTTCTTTACATAAGCTTCGCAACCCCAAACTTTAAGGAACGACAATTTAGGTTTCTTCCCAAACCATAATTCATACGGTGTCGTTTCAACGGATTTAGAGGGTGCCCTATTTATAGTGAATGCGGTTGTTTCTAATGCATAACCCCAAAACGATAGCGGTAAATCTGTAAGTGACATCATAGAACAAACCATATCTAAGAGAGTGCAATTACGACGTTCGGACACACCATTACGCTGTGGTGTTCCCGAAGGTGTCAGTTGTGAAAGTATTCCGCATTTCTTCAAATGCTCGCCAAACTCGTAACTTAGATATTCACCTCCACGATCAGATCGTAGAAATTTAATCTTCTTGTTACGTTGATTCTCTACCTCACTTTGAAATTCCTTAAACTTCTCGAAAGTTTCGGACTTATGTTTCATGAAATAGATATACCCATATCTACTCAAGTCATCCGTGAAGGTAAGAACATAACGATAACCACCGCGCGATGCTACACTCATTAGGCCACACACATCAGTATGTATGATTTCCAATAAGTCCGTAGCTCGCTCCATCATACCATAAAATGGAGTCTTAGTCATTTTACCCATCAGACATGCTTCGCATCTTTCAAGTGATTCGAAATCAAGTGATTCAAGAATCCATCAGAATCGAGTTTCTTCATACGCTTCACTCCAATATGACCAAGACGACAGTGCCACATATAGGTCGAGTTATCTATAGGGGTCTCAACCTAATAAGGTAGATTCCTCCTGTGTTTATAATGCTAGTCCCTGGATCAATAGCTAGCATCCACAGTATAGATGTAATATCAAGAAACAAAGGTCATAATACAACTTTATAACCAGGAATAACATAATTTTATTACATCAATACATAGCTCATTTGGCTATTACATTTCATTGCAGCGGAATAACTATAATCATGGGGTCCTTCATCTTCAAAGTGCCACAGGCAGATGTTGGTTGTAGACTTTGTAATCCTAATCAAACAATCTTCACAAAAATCAATCAAACCTGCAACATTACAAGTTACAGCCACAAGGGTCAATACATTTGAATTGTATTGGCAAGATTCACTATTTGGTTGAATATGAGTGGATCCTATTCTTTACATGCATATTTGGCTAAGTAGAGTTTTAGGCTTATTTGCATAAAGCAATATTTTATCCTATCTTTTCAAAATGGTTTTGGTCCTTTGTCAAATATTTTTTCCAAGAATCCCTTGATCTACTTGGTAGACACTCAAGTGTTCAAGTCCTTGTCAAAATTTCTTGAGCACCTTGGTAACCCCAAGTGCATCAAGTTCTATAATATCTCATGAGTTCCTTGGTAACCCCAAGTGTTCATGTTTTCATCAAAATCTCTTGAGCACCTTGGTAACCCCAAGTGCAACAAGTTTTATAAAATCTCTTTGAATTCCTTGGTAGACACACAAGGGCATCAAGTTTTTATTTTAGAAGTTGGAATGTCGAGATCTCCCATAGTTCAAACTTTAGTTGCTCAGTATTGTCCATAACCGGGGACACGGCTAAGTACTTAGATTTTATTATCTTCTGTAGAAGGAGTACACTTTACCCACATGTCACAATCCCATCCTTATGCCACCAACCTCTTGGATTAGTGCTCACCAAGATGGAGTCTTGTGACCGAGAATGTGTGAAGTCTTTCCAAAAGGTCCTCCCATACACCATTGCTAGCTTGTCTTCAGCCCCCATGAAGCATTCCATATCCCCATGTCCGGTAACTAAAGACAATGTATGGGTCTTCCTAATGTAGTTGACTAAGCCAGAGCCATCATAGCATGTGGTTGCACACGAAAGCCACAATTGGAGAAGCATGTTCAATCTCTAAGTTTCCTAGGTGGGTTTTCTTTTGGAGCACAACACAAAGAGATCACCATAGACATGGTTCCTTTTGTTGCCACCTTCTCCAAAACTTAAAGTATCCTCCACCTAGGTGGTTCATTGAGTCCTTGTTTTATTATGTAAAACACAAGTCCTTTTCTCAACTGTGTAAAATCTCAACATGTATCTCTCTTCTCAAATAAGCATGGCTAAGCATGTACAACTACAATGTTTTCTCTAAGGAATGTATAGGGTATCCTATTAGGATTTACCATAGCATAAGTATAAAATATTTTCATGCATGTTTTCCAAAATCCACTAAGTATAATGAAAATAGTAGGACTTTAGATGATAGTGTAACTTGCCTTTTTGGTAGGGAATGGTGGTTCACTCCTTGATCTTGCTAGTCTCACACTTCTCTAACTTCACTACAAGTCAATCAAGCAAACACAAAATCAACTAACATTCCAAACCAATAATCACTCAAACAAATTCACACACACAATACAATGGAAACTAATTCATGCATGGGAGCATGCACAAGATAGTTTTATTTTGTAAAGAGGGTCTCTATTGGATTTCTAAACTTTATAAGATCCAATTTGGTTATTTACCAAAATGGCAAAGTCATTAGTTAGAGGGGTTTGCCCAAACTATTTTAAAATCCATTCAACATTTTATGTGGTGGAAAATGGTTTTATCAAATCAAAAATCTTTAAGTTTCTCACCAAAAATTTCTAACTCTCAAGACTTGGTGTTTTGGGTCAGTAGCTTTGAATCAAAATATTTTCCCAAAGTTTTTATTCCAAAATCCTTTTTCATAATAAAACCATTATCTTTGCTTAGCTAAAAATAGACTAATTCAATTAATCCATTCTAAATTTTTCCAATTTCATTTTCAAAACCATGGGTTGGTTCATAGGGTCAGTGAGTTAACAACAAACCATTTTGCAAAGGTTTTAACCCAAAAATCATTTTTAAGCAATTTTTCTAATCTAAACAAGCACACAAATGAATCTGCAAAAATAAGCAAGCTAACAGATACTATTTGCTAAAACAAGGGCATGGTTGGCTAGGTATTGCTCTCCTGAATCCAACGACATAAAATTTGTAATTTTTGGACGTGTGGATCCAAAGTTATAAGGGTTTGAAGTTTGCAAATAAATCTGATTCAAAAATTCTTTTAAACAGACCTAGTGCCACGCGGCAGGATTTCACTGGACGGTACCGCTTCGCGCGGATCAGCGTTGCGGCGCGTTGGATCTAATCGATTGTGTGGTCCAGAGTGCGTACCTCTTCGCGACTAAGTGATTCTATCTCGCTCGCCCGTTCTAGATCGAACGGCTCGCGCGGTTTGACCAGAAGCTGGCGGCAGCTACTGGCGGCGGAACGACCAGACGGTGGCGGCGCCGGCGAAACAGGAAGCGAGAGGGGAAAAGAGAGTGCTCACCGAGTTCGTGGGGTGACGTCGAGACTCAACTCGCTTGCGGTTGGTAAGGGGGTGTACTGGAGCGGGCTGGATTGCTCGCCGGAGTGGAGCTTCTCCTCGGCCTTGCTCAGTCGTCGTCGAGGACAGCGCTGGAGCTCACTCGGAGAAAAACCAGATGCACGGTCAGATGCGCAAAGACACGGCGAATGTGTGTGCGTGAACGAGAGGAAAAGGAGTGGTCTGGTCTTACCGGAGAAACTCGACGGAGTTGAAGTTACGTGGCGCTCGAGCTTGGTCGAGTCGGCGCTCGGGGGACGCCAGCGGTGAGCAGGGGAAGCTTCTAGGTTGCTCAGGATGGGGATGCAATACTTGGAATAATCGTCACCGAACCTCGTCGGAGCAGAGGGTGCTCGGGGAGGAAATTGGGGTGGTCTAAGGCGTGCCAGCGCGGGGTGTCAGAGGGGAAATATAGAGGAGGCATGGGTGTTTAAGACTCCGTGATCAAATCGAGTAACGCTGGTCTCGTTAAGACGAATTAAGTCTGCGAATTCATCGGCAGGAAACAGCGACGAGGGAGGAAGAACTGGTCGCGCGGGTGAGGAGGAAGAATAGGAGGAGTGGGGTCCAGTCGTCAGTGGGAAAAGAAGTGAGAGGGAGGTCCACCCGTCATTCACTCAGTGGGTTTGATACTGCATGCGAATCGTTTTCTTTCGGGGAGGGAATACTGGGCTGTTCGGGCTGTTGGCTCTTTGGGTTGGGTTGTCCTATTCTTTATATTTTTCCTGAGCTGAACTCTTTTCTTTTTCCATTTCCAATTTCTGTTTTGAATGTCCAAACAAACAAACAATGTCCAAATCAAATCAAATAATCACCAAACCTTGCACTAAGAATTTGGTTCTGTTTAGTCGCATAAACCAACTTCCAAAATA
Organism: Avena longiglumis; assembly: GCA_030063025.1. Lineage (NCBI taxonomy): Eukaryota > Viridiplantae > Streptophyta > Magnoliopsida > Poales > Poaceae > Avena > Avena longiglumis. The sequence continues at coordinate 112,055,606 of CP125977.1, read as the reverse complement.
AAATAATATTTTAAATCTTTTTAGGTTCCATTTATTAATTAAATAAAATGGACCATGGTTTTATTAATAAAATAGGGTTTGGTTTATTTAATAAAATCTTCATTTGAATCCCAAATACTTTCAAAACCAAATCAGTAGGTTTTTAACTTGAAAGTAAAGAATACTTGGAAGCTTGTTTAAAATAAAATAACATTTTTGTTATAGGGTCCATTAATAATTAAATGAATAGACTTTATTCATTTAATTTAAATAGGATTTGTTTTATTGAAATCTTTATTCTGAAAATTAAAAATAAAACCAAAACACTTCGGTAGGGTTTAATATAAAATACTTGGAAAACTTATTTTAAATAAATAAATAAGTTTTGATGGTTTGAAAATAAATAAACTTTTATTAATAAAACTTGGATATTAAATCCTTTATTGTTTTATTTTTGTATAAACCTTTATTATAAGGTCCTTTAATGATTAATTTAAAATGGGTTTTAGTTATCAAATAGGTTTTGTTTTATTAAAACTTTATTTTGAAAACTGAAATAGTACTAAACCATTTAGTAGGTTTTATTTGAAAATATAAAGTATTTGAAAATGATTTAATAAATTTTGATGTTTTAATTAAAATGGTAAGACCTTTTAATTAGATAAAATTGGATTTTAAATCCTTATTAATTTATTTAATTAAGCCTTTACTATTTTTATCGTACTTTATTTTCAAAAGCTTGGCCAAGTTTTAATTTGGTTTTATAAAATAATATTTATTTATAAATCCATCTTTTCTTTTGAAAACCAAATCTTTTATTAAAAGATCAAAATAGTAATTCCAAAGCATTTTAATTTCCTTTAATAAATGTTTATCTTTATAAATCCCTTTAGGATTTATTTGATTTAAATTGGTTTGAAGTTCCAATTAAATTCAAAAAGTTTCTTTTGGCTCTGAAAATCATCAAAGTTTTATTTTATTCATTTATTTTCACATTACAAGATTTGGAAAATCTTGGGATGTGACATTATCGCTCAATTTCAAACGTTTAGCTTCAATGTTATTAATGTGTGTATTTACACTATCGATATTCAATAAAAATAGACCATCTATAAAAGGTGCATGTGCATAAAACATATTACTCATATAAATTGAACAACCATTATTATCGGACTTAAACAAGTAACCGTCTCGCAATAAAAATGATCCAGATATAATGTTCATGCTCAACGCCGGCACCAAATAACAATTATTTAAGTATAAAACTAATCCCGATGGTAGATGAAGAGGTAGCCTTCCGACCGCGATCACATCAACCTTTGATCCATTTCCAACGCGCATCGTCACCTCGTTCTTCCCTAGCTTCCGTTTATTCTGCAGCACCTATTTCGAGTTACAAATATGAGCAACCGAACCAGTATCAAATACCAAGGCACTACTACGAGTACTAGTGAGATACACATCAATAACATGTATATCGAATATACCTTTCTTCTTGATGTTGCCGTTCTTCAAATCCGCCAAGTACTTTGGGCAATTCCGCTTCCAGTGACCTTCTCCCTTGCGTAAAGCACTCAAGATGTCGGGCTTAGGCCCTTGGTCTTGGTCTTCATTGGCGACAACTTTCTTACCGCCCTTCTTGAAGTTTCCCTTTTTCTTAGACTTGCCTTGCTTCTTGAATTTGGTGGTCTTATTGACCAACAACACTTGGTGCTCTTTCTTGATCTCCACTTCTGCAGATTTCAACATGGAGAAGAGTTCTGGCAACGACTTGTCCATGTTTTGCATATTGTAGTTCATCACAAAGTTCTTGTAACTTGGTGGTAGTTATTGGAGGACACGGTGAATCCCCAAAGAATTAGGAATCACTATAACCAAGCTTTGGAGTTTGCTTGTGTGCCCAGACATCTTAAGCACGTGCTCACTGACGGAGCTGCCCTCTTCCATCTTGCAGTTAAAGAACTTTTCAGAAGCCTCATAACTCTCAACTGCTGCGTGAGCCTCAAATATCATTTTGAGTTCACGGACAATATCATGTGGGTCATGGTTCTCAAACCTTTTCTGAAGCTCCTATTCCAAACCATACAAGATAGCACACTGAACTGTGGAGTACTGATTCTTCCGAGCGAGGAAAACATTCTTTACCTCATCGGTAGCGATGGCAGTGGTCACCAATGTGCATCCAAAGACATAGGTCAAATTACCAGCATTGAGGACAATCCTCAAATTGCGGAACCAATCCGCGAAGTTGGTTCCATTGTTTTTCAACTTTTCTTTCTCTAGGAACGCATTAAAATTGATGGTAGGGGCCGCCATTGATCTACAACATATTTGCAATAGTTTAGACTAAGTTTATGACAAATTGAGTTCTAATTAATAGTTAAATTAATTTAGGTGAAATCCCACTCAAAACAATATCCCTCAAATTGTTTTAGTGATCACATGAACCAAATCCACCACATCAAAACCGATCATCACGAGAGTTGATGTAGCTTCAATGGCGAACAATCAACATGTTCATCATATCTACTATATGACTCATGTTCTACCTTTCGGTGATCCGTGTTCCGAGACCATGTCTGTACATGCTAGGCTCGTCAAGATCAAACCTTAGCTTCCGTATGAGCAAATCTGGCTTGCTCACGTTGTATACACTCGCAGAATCTAACACAACCGATCATCACGTGGTTCTTCGAAACAACGAGCCTTAGCAATGGTGCTTACTAAGGATGAACACTTTAAAACTTGAAATTGTGTGCTTGAGGGATCATCTTATAATGCTATCGTCGCAAACTAAGCAATACAAGATGCATAAAGGATTAACATCACATGCAATTCATAATATGTGATATGATATGGCCTATATTCTTGTGCTTCCGATCTCCATCTTCAAGCACGAACATGATCTCCATCATCACCGGTATGGCATCAAGGTCAATGGCGCCGTTTCATGGTTGTTGTCCACCAGCTTCAATTATTACAACTACTTTGAATAGACACGCATGTCTTAACGGAATTTAAAAGACAACCATATGGCTCCTGCCAGTTGCCAACTTACAATAAGGAACATTGCATACATCATATATAATCACAATCATGGCCATATCACATCATAGCACACCCCTGCAAAACAAAGTTAGACGCCTCTAATTTTCTTTGCATATTTTACGTGGTTTGGGGCTTTCAATAAGTGTCATTCTAACTTACGAACAAGAACCACAATGTTGATTTTTGAACTATCAAGTGCCCGTTGTAAATTGAATCTATACTTGTAACATCCCTAAAATCATGATTTCAAAGATTACATATCATTCATGCATGCATATAGAATTGAGATCAATTTCAAACTCATTTTCAGAAAAACAGAAGCACATAGTGCTATTATTTTATGTGAGCAAACTTAAATCAAATGGCCACCCCCATTTGAGAGTGTGAATGTCTTAAACCTAGATTGTTTGTCTCCTTTGTTGAATGGATTGAGTGTGGAAATTTGAACCAACTTTTACAAAATGGAAATAGTTCAAAAACCATTTTTCAAACATTTGCAAATCAATGCAAAGCTCCTGTTATTTTGTTTCTCCAAAAAGTGACCAAGCCTTTGCAAAGTAACCACATGGTTTAGGCCTATATTTGAGACCATTGCACACTGCAAAAATCTCAAATTTATTTGAATTCAAATGAGACTTGAAATCATTTGAAAACCATTTCTGAAAATCAAAACAGAAAAAGAAAAGGGTAAAATAAAATAAAAAGGCCAGGCGTTCCTAATCTAGCCCAGCAGCAGACACGACCCAACTAGCCCACCTGGGCCACCTCCCTCTCTCTCGCACGGACACACCAACCCAGTCACGACACCTGGACCCCACTCTCTACTTATTTCACGACGAGCGGGCCTCTCCACGTCGGCGTCGTCCCCAGATTTCTGGCCAGCGACGCTCGCCCGTTACCACCGTGCAGTGATGCCACGATTAAACTCGCTTAAATTCCATTGATTCAGCGCGTGATCCTCGCCCCGCTTCAGCCTACTTAAACCCCTCGCCTCCGCGGTCATTTTCCCCCACTCTCCTCGCTCACTCCGCCACCAGGCTGCGCGCATTTGACCTCGAGACCCCGCAGCACCGACGACCTCCAGCAACCGATTCCGGTGAGCCTCGACCACCCCCCTCTCTCTGGTTCAAACGATGATGCTCAGCATGATCTCGTGCATCTTCTGACACTAGTCGCATGCCTTCTCGTGACCCAGGACACCATCCCCGTTCAAGCCCGTAACCAACTGAGCCGCCGCCCAACTCCGGCGACCAATTGTGGTAAGTCCCGAGCGCCCCTTTCCCCCTCTTGCATACTAGGTTGTTCGCCTTCACCTTGCAAATCTCCTAATCCCTCTGGTGTGTGCTAGGGCGACGTGAAACCTCGGCAACCACATCGTCTGCAACCTCCCGACGCCGTGCGCGACTCCGACGAGCTCCAGCAGCCCCTGTCGTGCGCCCCTGTCCAAGCAAAGACCATGTTGAGATTCCTCGTGACCGTGCGAGTCTGGTAAGCCATGCCACACACCCCAGACCTTCCTGTATTCGCCGGACCATCACCGCCAGTAGCGCCGCCGCCAGCAACCATTTGCGCCGCCATTCTGGTCACCGCCGCCAAACCGTAGGATCTAGATCCGGCGCTCCAGATTAGATCTGCATCGAAGGGGTAAGTGACAATCTGAGCCGTGCGCGTTTAGTTAGATCTGACGGTCCACGCTGGTCGATCCACTCGAAGCGGTACCGACGAATCAGAGCACGACACGTGGCTAGGGTTTGAATTAAAACAGAATTTGAAAACAGATTTAGATCCAATTTTGAAATGGCTATAACTTTTGATTTCCACGTTATATTTTTGCAAATTTTATGTCGTTGGAATCAGGGTGACAAGCTCTTTCGGTTTATGCAATGTGTTTATTAAAAATTTCCGGTTAAAATGACTTTTTATGCAGAAACTTGTTTAGGACTATATTGAGTATAGGATTTGTTTAGGATTCTGTTTTAGAGAAAAATAAACTTGGATTGGCAAGATTTTGACTTAGTTGTGTTTCAGTATCTTGCACTTTCTTGGTTGGACTTTAAAAACATCACTTAGAATTCTTGCATGCATGCATACATATTTTTGTTTGTATATGAATTGTATGTGATTGTGGTTATAATCTTTGTGTAGATTTTGGTGCTAGTGATTGTGATTGTGAAGAGTGCTACCCTCCCCATTACCAAGGCAAGTGGTACTTCATGAATATTTCCATCCCTATACTTTGTACAAGCATTAGAAATATTTTGCTAAGTCTTGCATGTTACTATTTTTTTGCCAAGTGCTATGTTGGGAAATCCTAAGTAGTTGTAGAATTGCTAGGAAATTTCCTAAGATAAGATACTATGCCATGCTTAGCCTAGCTAGTAGGAAACAAGGGTTGGCAAAGTATATACATGCTATGATGAAAATATTTCTAAGTCTTTGGACTTATGTTTTTCTTAATAAAACAACTAAGTCAATGAACCTCCTGGGTGGAATGGGACTTGAATGGTGGTTTTTGGTTGAGTGGTTACACAAGGCCCATGGACATGGTTTACCTTGTGTATCTCACTTGTGGTATGCCACCCAGGCACAAAGGAATTTTGGAGGCCAAGTGTTGAGAAGCTTATAGTGCAGCCACTTGGCAATATGGGCTCTGCCTTGATCATATAGGTTGCTAGAACTTAGCCAATTGGACAGGGGGTGGTAGTGGGAATGATAGGTAGGAACGCGTCCATTTGGATAAGGGAAGGCTTCTGAAAGGTCCTGTCTTGGGAAACCAAGTCTGGTGGGGAAAGTGCACAACCTCTGCAGATGGAAAATCTAAGTACTTAGCCAAGTCCATGGCAATGGACAACTTGAGCATCAAGACATGTAAGCTATCAAGAATCTCATCACTCCAACTTCTAAGTAAAAACTTGTGGGTGAACAAGGGTGAAGGACCCCAATGTCTATTGGTGGTTTCTTGGGAAAGTTTTTGACAAAGAGAACTTAGTGATTTCAATTAATAGGAAAAACCTATTTTGAGCAAAGCAAGCCAGCTACACTTAGCCAAAATGCATATAGTAATATAGTCCACTTAAAATTTACTAAGGTATCACTTGCCAATACTATTCCAAAGTATTGACCCACTGTGGCTGTCACTTGTGATGTTGCAGGTTACTCCGATGATGATTAGGTGTCATGAGTCTACACTCAACATGCTTGCCTGTGGCACATGAAGATGAAGACTTATGTTTATTTACTTATTCCAAAACTCTTGTATTAGGCATGTGGCCTTGAGTTGTAAAAGACTATGTTTTATCTCTGGAATGGATGTAATAAATGACCTTTGTATCTGTACTTCATCTTAAGCTGTGGATGCTAGCAATGATCTAGGGACTAGCATTGCAATCACAGGATCCTTTTCCTTTACAAAGGAGGATCTTACAGATGGTATCGAGCACTGTGTTGCTGTAGGATTATGACCCTAGGATTGGAAACCAAGAAGGAAAATTTTCAACTACTTCTCAGTTGTCTATTCTTCTCGTAAACTTTTCTAATCTTCTCATTCTCATCTCTATTTGTAGATGAACTCCATCAACGAAGTAAAGAAAGGAGCACTCATGACGATGACCTTGGAGGGTGATATTGAGTTTCCCACAATTCTCAAGGACCGCATGGTGGCAATGGAAATACATGGTGCAGCTGTGTACAAAGGCTTTCCAGTGATGGATGAAGGAGTTAATCTTGGTGGGTGCAACTTCACTTGTACAAAAACAAGGAAGACAACCACACAGAAAAAGGATTCTGCATGTACACCAACACTGTGGTGCATACCACATTCTTTGAGTCAGCAAGAGAAGCAGCTTGGAGGACTATCAAAGAACTTAGTGCTAGAGTCAAGTGCAGAATGCTCAACCTTCAAAAAGACTTAGAGAAAGAGAAGGAACATACCCAAGAGTTGGAAGCCACCAACAAAACCTTAAGAGGAGATATTATAGACTTAGTGATGGAATCATGTGAGCAAGATAGGCTGATTGCCTCTAGGAACATTGTGTTAGCCAACAGATCCAGTGAGATAGGATTGTAAACGTACTTCGTTAGTTGGACCACCACCTATCACCTTATTTTCCAAAATGATACCTTAAATAAGTTTGGACCTTGGTTGACGTAATGGATTCTTGTATGCATGACTTGTGTGATTTTGTGTTCCAAGGATATGTATGTGATGTTTGTCTTTGTGTTATATTAAATAGTGTTGTTCTAACTTTTCTATCTTATAAATAGATGCCTATTACCATCAGCACTGTTGAGGAGTTCCAGGTTACCCTCTTTGGTCCTCGTATCGTTGAGCTTACCACTTTTCTCAATCTCCCTCTTCCAACCATCATGGTACATCCACTCACCAAGTTCGAGAGGAAGGACCTCTGGGGCTTCAAGGTGAACTATCCCGGACGCCAGACAGAGCCTACTACGGAGGCCATCGTCTTCAAGCTTATGCACGATGACCGGGAGAGAGGCATGGAGGTAGTCATGCAGGACCTGATAGGACGCCTGCTAGGCCGGCACTCCCGACAGGTTAGAGGCACCCACTTCCACATCTTCGGAAGACGTGATGAGGATGGAGAGTCCATCGACTTCGAGGACGACTCGAGGGACGCAGCAGAGCCGATACGTCTGTATCTCCAGGACTTAGAGTCTCTCATTAGGCATGTGGACACGGACAGTACCAATGTCATGCTCAGTAATGACGATCTCCAGGTGCAGCTTCGCGAGAAGGACAAGCTTTTCGCACATTAGGACGAGATAGTCAAGCAAATGGAGGCGAAGTTCGAGACCCAGGACCGGAAGTTCAAGAGTCAGGAGAAACGTGTCCAGGATAGGAACAAGAAGATCCGGGACATGACTGAAGAACTGAAGTCCAAGGACTTCGAGCTAGAGCAGCAGCAGATGGTGATAGAGAGGCTTCATTCCCAGAAGAGGGCTCTCAAGGCCAAGATTGAGTCCTTGACCACTACTGTTGAGGAGAACAAGACCGCGATGGAGAACGCAGGTCTTACCTTTGTCGAGGAGGAGATTGATGCTGATGAGTAGACTTGACTACTCGTTTATCCTTTATTACCGTACTTGTTATTGTGAACTTGTTATTGGACCATCCGACATGTGGATGGCTTGCCACTTGTGTGTTTTACTTTGAGAACTTGTTATCTGGTTGTTGAACTTTTATCTTCTGTTGCGTGATTGTGTTTGCTTATGTGATGTAATGTGCATAAAAACATCTATGGGTATCTCATTCTTATCTCTATTTGAACAACCCACAGATGCCTCCCCGTCGCGCAAACCCCAACAACAACAACAACATCACTCCAGAAATGCAGAAAATGATGAATGCTCAAACACAGATCATGCAGATGATGACAACATTCATTCAGAACCAAAAAAAACAACAACAACGACCCCAATAACAACAACAATAACAACAATAACAACAACAACCCTCCGGGCTTTGATATGCTCACCAGATTTCTACGATTGAGGCCAGCTAAGTTCTCGGGGACAACTGATCCCATGGTGGCCAATGATTGGCTATGTTCTGTAAACAAGGACTTAGTAACCGTGGGCTGCACGGATGCTGAAAAGGTCATATTTGCAGCACATCTGCTGGAAGGGCCAGCCGCCACTTGGTGGGACAACTTCCAAATCACCACTCCTATAGATGAGGTGACTTGGGCTATCTTTGAGGATGGCTTTCGCACTGCTCATATCTCATCAGGAATAATGAGCCTGAAAAAGAATGAGTTCCACAATCTGAAGCAGCGCCACCGCAGCGTGGCTGAATACATTGAAGAGTTCAACAATCTGGCGCGTTATGCACCAGATGCCAAGAGAAAGGAAATTTTTTTGGAAGGCTTGAATGATGAGCTGAATCTGTAGCTGGCTGTGGCATATGTTCCCACTTATCAGTCGCTCTGTGACAAGGCTGCTATATTGGAGAACAAAATGAAGCAAGTCGAGAGTAGAAAGAGAAAGCACTCCGACAAGCACAGCTCGGGGTCGTCTCATAAACGATCTCACTATGATGACAGTGGAAGCTCAGGATCCCACAAGCATGGGAAATTCAACAAGCACCACAACCACAACCGTCATGACAACAAGCATCATCGCAGTCATGACAATGACAAATACAAGAACCACAAGAGTGGACATAAGAACCACCACAGTGGTAATCGTAGTGGGAGTGGAAGTCAGCCTGCTAAGAGAGACATCAGTCAGGTTGAATGCTTCAAATGCAAGAAGATGGGACACTATGCAAATGAGTGCCCCGAAAAGAAAGTTGAAGGACCTGTCAAGCCCAATCCTTTCCAGAAAGGACAGGTGAACCACATCAGTGTGGAGGAGGTCTATGAGGAGCCTGACGCTGTTGCTGGTAAGTTCAGACTCAATTCCATTCCAGCATTTGTAGTCTTTGATACTGGTGCATCGCATTCATTCATATCAAGAGCATTTGTTGAAAGAAATGAACTACCGGTAGAAACTATTGGGTGTCCTATAAAAGTAAGTTCTCCTGGTGGAGAAATGATAGTGAATTCAGGATGCCATGATCTAAACATAGAATTTGGGAAGTATAAGTTTCCCGTTAACTTGATAATACTAAACTCCCAAGGATTGGATGTCATTCTAGGAATGGACTGGATGACTAAGTACAAAGGAGTGATAGATTGTGCCAGTCATACTGTCTCACTCACAACTCCGGAAAATAAAAGGATCAGATTCAAGACCAGCTTTGAAGCAAAAAGGAGTATGCTTAATTCTCTTAAGGGGGTTAGCATGGATAGTGTGCCAATTGTGTGTGAATATCCGGATGAATTTCTGGAAGAATTGCCAGGAATGCCACCGGATAGAGACGTAGAATTTCTGATAGATTTGGTACCAGGTTCTGGACCAATAGCAAAGAGACCATATAAAATGTCAGTTGATGAACTGAAAGAGCTCAAGAAGCAACTAGGAGAACAGTTGCAGAAAGGATTTATTCAACCAAGTTCTTCATCTTGGGGAGCCCCAGTTTTGTTCGTGGAGAAGAAGGATAGAAGCCAAAGATTATGCATAGATTACCGTTCACTCAACGAGGTAACTATCAAGAACAAATATCCTTTGCCTAGAATCAATGACTTATTTGATCAGCTTGAAGGAGCATGTGTGTTTTCAAAGATTGATCTAAGGTCAGGCTATTTTCAGCTTAAGATAAGAGAACAAGACATACCTAAAACAGCATTCACCACAAGGTATGGATTGTATGAGTATACCGTAATGCCTTTTGGCTTGACCAATGCTCCAGCATACTTCATGAATATGATGAACAAGGTGTTCATGGAATTCCTTGACAAGTTTGTTGTCGTTTTCATCGATGACATCTTAGTCTACTCCAAGAGCAAAGAGGAGCATGAAGGACACTTGCATTTGATACTTGAGAAGTTACGAGAGCATAAACTATATGCCAAATTCAGCAAGTGTGAGTTCTGGTTAGAGGAAGTTGGTTTTATTGGTCATGTTATGACAAAGGATGGTGTAGCAGTTGATCCTGCTAAAGTTTTAGCTGTGACTCAATGGGAATCTCCTAAGAACGTGAAAGAGGTTCGTAGTTTCCTTGGCTTAGCAGGTTACTACAGAAGGTTCATCGAGAATTTTTCTAAGGTAGCTAAGCCCATGACTGAATTGTTAAAGAAAGACAAGAAGTTTGCTTGGTCTGAAGGTTGTGAAGTCAGCTTTCAGGAGTTGAAGAAGAGACTTGTGACAGCACCAGTTCTATGTCTGCCAGATTTGGAAAAGGATTTCCAAGTATATTGTGATGCGTCTCATCAAGGTTTGGGTGCCGTACTTATGCAAGACGGTAAAGTTGTGGCTTATGCCTCGAGACAACTCAAAACTCATGAGGTGAACTATCCTACTCATGATTTGGAGTTAGCCTCTGTCGTCCATGCACTCAAAACATGGAGGCACTACCTTTTGGGAAAGCGTTGTGAAGTGTTCACTGATCACAAGAGTTTGAAGTATATCTTCACCCAAAAGGAAATCAATATGAGACAAAGAAGATGGTTAGAGCTTATCAAGGACTATGACTTAAGTTTGCAATACCACCCTGGTAAAGCAAATGTTGTAGCAGATGCTCTAAGTCGTAAGGTATTTGTAAATGGCCTTACCAAAGGAGAATTGCCGGATGATTTGTGTACCCAATTTAGAGAACTCAGATTGGAGATTGTGCCTGAAGGACATCTCATGACTTTAGATGTTCAACCCACTTTGTTGGACAAGATTCGGGAAGCTCAGAAAACTGATAAGGAAATTGAAGAGATTAAGGAAAAGATTGGCCAAGGGAAAGCTAAAAATTTCCATGAAGATGAACAGGGTACTTTATGGCATGGGAAACGTATCTGTGTTCCACAAGATCCGGAGTTACGGAAACTGATTTTGCAGGAAGCACACAACTCTTCGTATTCTATTCATCCGGGTAACACCAAAATGTATATGGACATGAAAGAAAGATTTTGGTGGAACAATCTCAAGAAGGACATCGCCGAACATATTGCTTTGTGTGATGTGTGTAGTAGGGTAAAAGCGGAGCATCAGAAACCAGCAGGTTTGCTTCAACCACTACATATTCCTAATTGGAAGTGGGACAAGATTGGTATGGATTTCATTACCGGATTACCAAGGACCAGATCAGGATATGATTCCATATGGGTAGTAGTGGATCGCTTAACTAAAGTGGCTCATTTCATACCCGTGAAGACAACTTATACAAGTGCCAAGTTAGCCAAAATCTAAATGAGTAGAATTGTGTGTCTACATGGTGTGCCCAAGAGTATTGTGTCTGATAGGGGAACTCAATTCACATCCCATTTTTGGAGACAGCTACATGAGTCATTGGGAACGAGGTTGGAATTCAGCACTGCTTTTCATCCTCAAACCGATGGACAAACGGAAAGGACTAATCAAATTCTGGAAGACATGTTGAGGGCATGTGCCCTAGACTATGGAGCAAGTTGGGATGAAAGTCTGCCTTACGCAGAATTTTCTTATAACAACAGCTATCAAGCCAGCATTGAGATGGCACCGTTTGAGTTTCTCTACGGAAGAAAGTGTACCACCCCATTGTTATGGAATGGTGTGGGAGTGTAGAGGTCCCCAACCTTTAATAAGGTAGAGATCCCTATGTTTACGATGCTAGTCCCTGGATCAATAGCTAGCATCCACAGTTAAGATGTAATATCAAGATACAAAGGTCATAATATAAATTTATAACCAGGAATAATATAGTTTTAGTACATCATACATAGCTCATTTGGCTATTACATTACATTGCAGCGGAATAACTATAAGTATGGGTCCTTTGTCTTCAAAGTGCCACAGGCAGATGTTGGTTGTAGACTTTGTAATCCTAATCAAACAATCTTCATTAAAATCAAACCTGCAACATTTCAAGTTACAGCCACAAGGGTCAATACCTTTGAATTGTATTGGCAAGTTTCACTGTTATGTATAATATAAGTGGATCCTATCATTACATGCAAATTTGGCTAAGTAGAGTTTTAGGCTCATTTGCATAAAGCAATATTTTATCCTATCTTTTCAAAAGGGTTTTGGTCCTTTGTCAAATCTCTTTTCCAAGTTCCTTGAACTCCTTGGTAGAAACTCAAGTGTTCAAGTCCTTGTCAAAACTCCTTGAGCACCTTGGTAACCCCAAGTGCATCAAGTTTTATAACATCTCATGAATTCCTTGGTAACCCCAAGTGTTCAGGTTTTCATCAAAATCTCTTGAGCACCTTGGTAACCCCAAGTGCATCAAGCTTATCAAAATCTCTTTGAATTCCTTGGTAGACACACAAGGGCATCAAGTTTTTATTTAAGAAGTTGGAATGTCGAGATATCCCATAGTTCAAACTTTAGTTGCTCAGTATTGTCCATAACAGGGGACACGGCTAAGTACTTAGATTTTATTAACTTCTGCAGAAGGAGTACACTTTACCCACATGTCACAATCCCATCTTTTTGCCACCAATGGCCTACTGGATTAGTGCTCACCAAGATGGAGTACCGGCAGACTGAGAGTGTGACGAAGTCTTTCCAAAAGGTCCTCCCATACATCATTGCTAGCTTGTCTTCAGCCCGCATGAAGCATTCCAGATCCCCATGTCCGGTAACTAAAGACAATGTATGGGTCTTCCTAATGTAATTGACTAAGCCAGAGCCATAATAGCATGTGGTTGCACACGAAATCCACAATTGGAGAAGCATGTTCAATCTCTAAGTTTCCTAGGTGAGTTTTCTTTTGGAGCACAACACAAAGAGATCACCATAGACATGGTTCCTTTTGTTGCCACCTTCTCCAAAACTTAAAGTATCCTCCACCTAGGTGGTTCATTGAGTCCTTGTTTTATTATGTAAAACACAAGTCCTTTTCTCAACTTTGTAAAATCTCAACAGGTATCTTTCTTTTCAAATAAGAATGGCTAAGCATGTACAACTACAATGTTTTCTCTAAGGAATGTATAGGGTATCCTATTAGGATTTAGCATAGCATAATTGTAAATCATTTTCATGCATGTTTTCACAATCCACTAATGTATAATAAAAATAGTAGGACTTTAGATGATAGTGTAACTTGACTTTTTGGTAGGAAATGGTGGTTCAATCCTTGATCTAGCTAGTCTCACACTTTGCTAAAATCACTACAAGTCAATCAAGCAAACACAAAATCAACTAACATTCCCACCAAAGTCAAACAAACAATTTCACATTCACAAAGCAATGGAATCTAAGTCATGCATAAATATGCAAAGGATGGTTCTATTGCAAGGATGGTCTCCACTAGGTTTCTAAACTTTGGAAGGTCCAAATTAGTCATTTACCAAAATGGCAAAGTCATTAGTTAGAGGGTTTTGCCCAAAACTATTTTAAAATCCATTCAACATTTTATATGGTGGAAAATGGTTTTATGAAATCAAAAATCTTTAAGTTTCTCATCAAAAGTTTATAACTCTCAAGACTTGGTGTTTTGGGTCAGTAGCTTTGAAATTAATATTGTCTTAAAGTTTTTATTCCAAAATCCTTTTTCATAATAATACCATTATCCTTACTTTGCTAGAAATAGACTAATTCAATTAATCCATTCTAAATTTTTCCAATTTCATTTTCAAACCATGGGTTGGTTCCTAGGGTCAATAAGGGCACAACAAACCATTTTGCAAAAGTTTTAACCCTAAAATCAATTTTAAACAATTTTTATACTCTAAACAAGCTCACAAAGGAATCTGCAAAAACAAGTAATTTAACAGATACTATTTGCTAAACCAAGGGCATGGTTGGCTAGGTCTTGCTCTCCTGAATCCAACGACATAAAAGTTATAATTTTTGGACGTGTGGATCCAAAGTTATAAGGGTTTGAAGTTTGCAAATAATTATGTTTTCAAATCTGTTTTTAAACAGATTAGGTGACACGCGGCGTGTTTTAACTGGACGGTACCGATTCGGCCGGATCGGCGACACGGTGTGTTGGATCTAATTTGATCGCACGGCACAGGGCGCGTACCTCTTCGCGGCTTAAGTGACCTATCGTAGGCGTTGGATTAAGATCCTACGGATGCTATTGTTCGGTCACAGATGGGCGGCGCTGCGCGGCGGTGGACGGCCAGACAAAGTGCTCGCGGTGGCTCTAGGAAGAAAGGAAGATGGAGGTGGCGCTTACCGTGTTCGTGAGGACGAGGTGGTGCTCGACGTGTGGTCGATGTGGCAAGGGGTGCACGGGGTCAGGTGGAATCTCTCGCCGGAGTTCGTTCTGGCGGCGGGTGGCTCTGGTTGAGGTCGAGGACGTTGCTGAAGATCGCCCTAAGGCAAAACGAAGGCGCGGTCAGATGCGCAGGATCAAGACAATGCTGTGTGCGTGAACGAGAAGTGTAGGGGCGGTCTGGTTCACCTGGATAACGTCGTCGGAGAAGAATCAGACGGCAGCGCTGTCGGAGCTTGTCGAAGCCGACGCTCCGGGGCGCCCGCGGTTGAATGAAGGGCACGGGGAGATGTGTCTGGGAGTGGGGAAGCTTCCAGCATGCTCAGGGAGGCTCGGGGCGGTGTCGAGTCTCCGGAATCGGCACCGGACTTCGTCAGAACAGAGGGTGCTCGGAGAGGAAATTGGGGTGGTCTAAGGCATGCGAGCGCGAGGTGTCAGAGGGGAAATATGGAGGAGGCATGGGCGTTTCAACCTGCATTATCAAAACTGGTAACGGTGGTCGAGTTAAAGCGAATTAAGGCCGCGAAATCATCGGCAGGAGCGGTGTCGAAGGAGGGAGAAGGGGTCACGCGGGTGAGGAGGAAGAACAGTGGGAAGAGGGCCTACCGGTCAGTGGGGAAGAAACGAGGGGAAGGGTCCACTGGTCAGTCTCTTTGTGGGTCTGGGGACGAGTAGAAAATGCTTAAATGTGGAGAGGAAGTCGATGGTTTCGGGCCTTAGTGGGCTGTTGGGTTGGGTCTATTCCAATCCATTTTTTTATTCTGTAATTTTTTTTCCAATTCTAATTTCTGTTTTAAATTTCAAACAATTTCCAAGCAATCAAACAATTCAAATCTTCACCCAAATTTTGTAACTCTGATTTTAGTTCTGATTAGTAACATGAACCAAATTCTAAAGTCAAGATAATAATTTTATTTGTAGGTATATTATTAATTAATAACATGGATCATTATTTATTAATCAAAATAGGATTTGATTTTTATTAATAAAATCTCCATTTGATATCCATTTATTTTCAAAACCAAATCAGTAGGTTGTACTTGAAAATAAGGATTATTTAGAAGGCTTGTTTAAAATAAAATAACATTTTTATTATAGGGTCCATTAACAATTAAATTAAATGGGCCTTATTTATTAAATCAATTAGGATTGGTTTTATTTGAATCCTTTATTTTGGAATCTAAAATAGTTCCAAACCATTTAGTAGGTTTTATTTGAAAATATAAAACACTTGGGAAACTTATTTTAAACAAGTCTTGATGGTTTAGCAATAATAGAACCTTTATTAATAAAACTTGGATATCAAATCCTTTTTGTTTTATGTTAAATAAACCTCTATTATTTTAAACAAAGTAAAACCCTTTTGTTTCAAAGTCCTGGCTAAGGTTTAATTGGCTTTTTATAAAATGTTCTTCATTTATAAATCTACTCTTTTCTTTTTGGGAAATCACAACTCTTTACTTAAGGATTCAAAATTGTATTTTTTCAGAATATTTATTTTCCCTTATTAATTGTTTTAACTTTTTAAATCTTTTTTAGGATTTTATTTAATCCCAATAGGTTGAAGTTCCATTTAAAAAGTTTCTTCTGGCTCTGAAAATCGAACAAAGTTTTATTTTATTCATTTATTTTCACATTACAAGATTTGGAAAAATCTTGGGATGTGACAGGCTACCACCCTTAAAATAAATCTCGTCCCGAGATTTTGGGGAGGCTAGGGTTACAAGCAAGTTCAAAACAACTAGGGTACTACCACCCTTAAAAATTTTCAAACAAAAAATTACATATTGTCCTTCTTGGGATCCTGAAAAACTTCTTTAAGCAAACTTTGCATGTGTCCTTGGTTTCCATACTTGACTCATGGGCCAAGGTTGAGTTTCTCCATAGGCTTGTTCAACTTGTTCTTCATCTTTTCTGGACAATTGCATGCATAGTGTCCTGGGTTCTTACAATTGAAACAGTGGATATCCTGGAGTTCTTTGCGTTGTTCTTGTGGACAAGTTGCTACATAATGGCCTGGCTCTTTGCAGTTGTTACACCACTTGGTCAATTCCCTTATTTTTCTTATTCTCTGGGCACTCACTGGAGTAGTGTCCCATTTCCTTACATTTACGGCATTGCACAAGGTGCATGTCCTGTCTTGGTTTCTTGGGTTTCTTTGATCCCTTGAAGTGGGTCGTCTTGTTTGGAGGTATAAGTGGTCCTTTTCCTTTGGTAGACTTGGATCCTTCTTGTTTCCTCTGTTCCACCATGGCATAGATGGGGCATTGGGTAGGGACATGGTCGTTTTCTTCACAAAGGTAACAAGTAGCTTGAGAGGTGGGACATTGTCCAACAGGATGATTTTCTTCACAGTTAGGGCATTGACCTTCATGCTCCTTGGAAGTGTGATCCTTGTCTCCACAAATAATGCAAGATGGGGCTCCATATAGAACAACATTCTTGTCATCCTTGTTATCATAAACTCCTTTAGGATAGCTTTCTTCCATGTTGATCATTTGATTAGTCACCTTAAGCATCAGTTGGGATTGTTCTTCCAAAAACTTCTGCAGTGCTAGATCTTTATCACTATTGTTGGCTATGAACTGAGCTGTCAGTTGGTTCAACTGGTGTTGGGTTGCTATGAGCTCCTTCATGCTATCAGCTTGACTGGTGTTGGTGTCATCAACCTTGGAGTCTTTGGGAGTAGTCATCTGTTTGGGTTGGGTAGAGATTAGAATAGGCAAAATATTTCTAAGGACTTAATTCTAATCACACACATCACAATTCACACAAGCAATGTGCATGCAATCACAACCCAAACATTTCACTCAAACAATGTTCAAGCACATGCCTAGGCAACAAAATACTTTTGTTACACCACATAAGTTGGTGTTTTTGACTTAACTAAAATATGGTGGTCCATCTATATGGTTCACTTGTGATCTTTCCATCATTCTTGGTTGCTTCTTCTTACATGAGATCAAAGTTTCCTTGAGAAAAACTCTTTGGTCCCAAAACTTCAAGTGATGCAAGCTCCTTCTTATTTTGCATTCCCTCAGTCTCTAACTCTTGAGTAAGATTTCCTTGTTTCACTCGTGGTCCTTAGTAGTTTCCAAGTTGGAAGTCCTTGGGGAATATGCTGAAGATGTTGAAGTCATTGGAGTTGAAGAAGTCCTTTGCACATGGTGTAGTCTTTGGCCATGGGGTAGGTTTTTAAATCAAATTAAAATAGAAGAGTTGTAAAGTTGAAACAGAAATGGTTGAGGAAAGAGTTTACAAGTGTTTTTGTAAATAAGTTTTGGATCAAAATATAACTCCTATTCTTCTAAGGTTTTTTTGTCCAATCCTAGAGTTTACAAATCCTACAGGCAACACAGTGCTCTGATACCATCTGTAGAGGTCCCCAACCTTTAATAAGGTAGAGATCCCTGTGTTTACCATGCTAGTCCCTGGATCAATAGCTAGCATCCATAGTTAAGATGTAATATCAAGATACAAAGGTCATAATATAAATTTATAACCAGGAATAATATAGTTTTAGTACATCATACATAGCTCATTTGGCTATTACATTACATTGTAGCGGAATAACTATAAGTATGGGTCCTTTGTCTTCAAAGTGCCACAGGAAGATGTTGGTTGTAGACTTTGTAATCCTAATCAAACAATCTTCATTAAAATCAAACCTGCAACATTTCAAGTTACAGCCACAAGGGTCAATACCTTTGAATTGTATTGGCAAGTTTCACTGTTATGTATAATATAAGTGGATCCTATCATTACATGCAAATTTGGCTAAGTAGAGTTTTAGGCTCATTTGCATAAAGCAATATTTTATCCTATCTTTTCAAAAGGGTTTTGGTCCTTTGTCAAATCTCTTTTCCAAGTTCCTTGAACTCCTTGGTAGAAACTCAAGTGTTCAAGTCCTTGTCAAAACTCCTTGAGCACCTTGGTAACCCCAAGTGCATCAAGTTTTATAACATCTCATGAATTCCTTGGTAACCCCAAGTGTTCAGGTTTTCATCAAAATCTCTTGAGCACCTTGGTAACCCCAAGTGCATCAAGCTTATCAAAATCTCTTTGAATTCCTTGGTAGACACACAAGGGCATCAAGTTTTTATTTAAGAAGTTGGAATGTCGAGATCTCCCATAGTTCAAACTTTAGTTGCTCAGTATTGTCCATAACCGGAGACACGGCTAAGTACTTAGATTTTATTACCTTCTGCAGAAGGAGTACACTTTACCCACATGTCACAATCCCATCTTGTTGCCACCAGTGGCCTACTGGATTAGTGCTCACCAAGATGGAGTACCGGCAGACTGAGAGTGTGACGAAGTCTTTCCAAAAGGTCCTCCCATACATCATTGCTAGCTTGTCTTCAGCCCCCATGAAGCATTCCAGATCCCCATGTCCGGTAACTAAAGACAATGTATGGGTCTTCCTAATGTAATTGACTAAGCCAGAGCCATAATAGCATGTGGTTGCACACGAAAGCCACAATTGGAGAAGCATGTTCAATCTCTAAGTTTCCTAGGTGAGTTTTCTTTTGGAGCACAACACAAAGAGATCACCATAGACATGGTTCCTTTTGTTGCCACCTTCTCCAAAACTTAAAGTATCCTCCACCTAGGTGGTTCATTGAGTCCTTGTTTTATTATGTAAAACACAAGTCCTTTTCTCAACTTTGTAAAATCTCAACAGGTATCTTTCTTTTCAAATAAGAATGGCTAAGCATGTACAACTACAATGTTTTCTCTAAGGAATGTATAGGGTATCCTATTAGGATTTAGCATAGCATAAGTGTAAATCATTTTCATGCATGTTTTCACAATCCACTAATGTATAATAAAAAATAGTAGGACTTTAGATGATAGTGTAACTTGACTTTTTGGTAGGAAATGGTGGTTCACTCCTTGATCTTTCTAGTCTCACACTTTGCTAAAATCACTACAAGTCAATCAAGCAAACACAAAATCAACTAACATTCCCACCAAAGTCAAACAAACAGTTTCACATTCACAAAGCAATGGAATCTAAGTCATGCATAAATATGCAAAGGATGGTTCTATTGCAAGGATGGTCTCCACTAGGTTTCTAAACTTTGGAAGGTCCAAATTAGTCATTTACCAAAATGGCAAAGTCATTAGTTAGAGGGTTTTGCCCAAAACTATTTTAAAATCCATTCAACATTTTATATGGTGGAAAATGGTTTTATCAAATAAAAAATCTTTAAGTTTCTCATCAAAAGTTTATAACTCTCAAGACTTGGTGTTTTGGGTCAGTAGCTTTGAAATTAATATTGTCTTAAAGTTTTTATTCCAAAATCCTTTTTCATAATAATACCATTATCCTTACTTAGCTAGAAATAGACTAATTCAATTAATCCATTCTAAATTTTTCCAATTTCATTTTCAAACCATGGGTTGGTTCCTAGGGTCAGTGTTAGACCCCTCCTTTATAAAGGAAAGGATCCCTGTGATTGCAATGCTAGTCCCTGGATCAATGCTAGCATCCACAGTTTAAGATGAAGTACACAGATACAAAGGTCGTTTATTACATTCATTCCAGAGATAAAACATAGTCTTTTACAACTCATGGCCGTAGGCCTAATACAAGAGTTTTAAGGAATAAGTAAATAAACATAAGTCTTCATCTTCATGTGCCACAGGCAAGCATGTTGAGTGTAGACTCATGACTCCTACTCATCATCGGAGTAACCTGCAACATCACAAGTTACAGCCACAAAGGGTCAATACTTTGGAATAGTATTGGCAAGTGATACCTTAGTATATTTTAAGTGGACTATATTACTATATGCATTTTTGGCTAAGTGTTGCTTGGCTTGCTTTGCTTAAATAGGTTTTACCTATTAGTTGAAAACACTAAGTTTTTCTTTGTCAAATCATTCCCAAGGAACCACCAATAGACATTGGGGTCCTTCACCCTTGTTCACCCATAAATTTTACTTAGAAGTTGGAGTGATGAGATTCTTGTAGCTTCCATGTCTTGATGCTAAAAAGTGTCCATTGCCTTGGACTAGGCTAAGTACTTAGGTTTTCCATCTGCAGAGGTTGTGCACATTCCCCACCAGAGTTGGTTTCCCAAGACAGGACCTTTCATAAGCTTTTCCTTAGTCAAATGGACGCGTTCCAACCTATCTTCCCATCTACCACCATCTGTCCAAATGACTAAGTTCTAGCAACCTATATGATCATGGCAGAGCCCATATTGCCAAGTGGTTGCACTGTAAGCTTTCTCAACACTTGGCCTCCAAATCCCTTTGTGCCTGGGTGGCATACCACAAGTGAGATACACAACCCAAGTCCATGGACTTGTGTAACCACTCAACATAACCCAATCATCCATTCCACCCAGGAGGTTCATTTGTCTTAGTTGTTTTATTAGAAAACATAAGTCTCTTGACTTAGAAATATTTTCATCATAACAAGTACAAATGTTCACCACCCTTGTTTGCTAAGTAGCTAGGCTAAGCAGGTTATGATAACTTAACTTAGGAGAATTCCCTAGCAATTCTACTATTCTACTCTACTTAGGATTTCCCATCTTAGCACTAGGCAAAATAGCATGCAATTCTTTAGCAAAATATCTAATGCTAGTAAAAAACTTAGGATAGAAATATTCATGAAAATATCACTTGCCTTGGTAGTGGGGAGAGTAGCACTCTTCACAATCACAATCACTAGCAAAATCTACAAGAAAAATCATAGCATTCAAATTCACACAAAATATTCAATCAAAAATAATATGAATGTATGCATGCAAGTATTTTACTAAATGGTGATTTTGGAAATTTTCCAAGCATGTGCATGACACTGAAACATAACAGGGCACAAAATTTATCCCATTAAAACTTATTTAACATTAAAACTAATTACCAAACTATAACTATACTTAAAATAGCTTTAAACAAGATTCTACAAATAAAGTCATTTTAATGGTTACTATTTGTTAAACCAATTGGACATTCAGAAAGGTCTTGTTTCACTGAATCCAACGGTATAAAATTTGTAAAAATCTAACGTGGCATTCAAAAGTTATAGCAGTTTAAAGTTTGGATCTAAATCTGGTTTTAAATTCTGTTTTTGATTTAAACCCTGCCACGCGTCGCAACCTTACTGGTGCGTACCGCTTCGCGCGGATCGCTCTCCGTGGACCGCACGATCTAAGTGGGATCTGGCGGCTCAGATGCGCGCTTACCCTTTCGTTTAATGTTCTATCCTAACCCTACGATGCAGATCCAATGGTCCATATCATCAAGCGAAGCGGCGGCGGTGCTAATCGTGGCGCAAGATCTCGACTACGGTGGCGCCGGCGTTCTACATCGTCCGCGGGAGAGGGTCTTACCAGTTCGCCGAGGTCTTTGAAGCTCGTCGTGGTATCGGCTTATGGAGGGCGCCGAGATGGGCTCTAGATCTCGTCGGAGTTGCGTCTGGCGTCGGGTGGGTGTTGTCGGAGTCGTTGCCGAGGTTCTGTGCCGCCCTAACATGAACCAATGGATTTAGGAGATGCGCAGGACAATTTCGAACACGCTCGGGTGAATAAGAAAGCAAGGGGCGCTCGGGACATACTGAGATTGCTCGCCGGAGCTGGGATGGTCGTCGGGTGCTTACGGCGTCAAGCGAACACGGCAACCTGGGGCAGTACAGGATGCTCCATTGTGGTTAGAAGGTGCGCAAGAGGATTACTAAGGGTCTCGAACAATCCAGAGGGGAAGGGGCGCACGGGGCTCACCTGAATCGATCGCCGGAGCTGGCTCTGTCTTCGGCGGTCTCGAGCGAGTCGTGGGCAGCCTGGTGGCGTGAGCGTGAGATTGACTGGGGGAAAATGATCGTGGGGAGGTGGGGATCTTATAGCCGGTGCCTCGACAGGAAACGCTTGCGTTTAATGGCCCAATTAAGCCGCGCCATCACCGGCAGTCACTGCAGCTGCGACATGGTCGCGAGGTTTGGGAAGACGGTGACACAGGATGTGGCCCGCTTGTCGCCGACGTGAAAGATGGGGTGGGGTCCGTCGTTAGTGACTAGCTGTGTGTTCGCGTGAGAGAAGGAAGGAAATCCCGGGTGGGCTAGTTGGGCTCGTTTCTCTTGGGCCGCTTTCGGCGCTTGGCCTTTTTCTATTGTTTAGTTCTTTTCTTTTATAATTCAATTTTCTGTTATGTTTTCAAATGGTTTCAAACTCAATTTGAATTAAAATCTTTTGAGGTTTTGGGGGTGACTTGGTCTCGAAATGAGTCAAAACTTGTGGGATTGCCTTGCAAAGGTTTGGTGACTTAGATTTCAAATAAACAGAGACTATGCATCATTTGCAAATGTTTGAAATGGAGGTTTTGGAATTTATTTCTAATTTGAATATTTGGTTAAACTTTTATACCCAATCATTCCCTTAGTGGGCAAGCAAACCAGTTCTATATCTTTCAAGTTTCAAAAGGTGATGGCCTAATGAGTGAAATTTACTCACATGAAATCATAGCATAAGTTTCTGTTTTTGAGAAGAACCCTACATGATGATGAATGCTTAGATGATATGAATGATGTAACACCCTCAGAATCGGACCTATGCAAGTTTGAGCAAAATTCGCCAAACCCGCATAGAAACGATTCAAAGGTGCCCACCAGGCACTTTCGTGCGGGTGGAAAACGAAGTAATAACATTACACAACAGTCCTCGATGGGACCCATGTAAGAGATATATATAATGACTCAAAGAGTCAAGAATACAAATATACGGTACAAAGATTCAAATCACCTTGAAAACGATGGGGCGTCCGACTACGGACAAGATGCAAATGGGGCTAAGAGCCCTGAAGAATAACCGATGGCGTCCATAACCCTGCCCAGGCCAAGCCGGAAGGGTAACCCTGCTAACGACGTCGATCTCAAAACCTGCTTAAACAAAAGGGGTGCCGACAAAGGGCAAAGGAAAAGAAGGAGCGTCGATCGAGGCCAGTACACGGCGAGGCTAGAATTCGGCGGTCCTCGCCTACATAGGTATGGTGGACTGAGCGGCAGCGGCAGCATGCACTAAACAACCTATAGAGACTCGATACAACTGGCGGTTATCAGAGGGGGTGAGAATGACCTATCCGGATCCAACCTGAAGCTAACACCAAACAAACCCATCCTGGCGTTTCCCCCTCGAGACCAAACGAGGAAGTCAACCGAGGAACTCACACAGTTGGCAGTTTTACTTATTCAGTTATCGTTGCAGCAATTACTAGTCAGGTTTAGATAATTGTCCTGATAAAATAAGCAGTGGGCACTTTTAGTTAACCATTCCGTTGTAGTTGCAGCAATTTACTAATCAGATACAGATAGCATGATATAAACCCAAAACCCAGCAGTTGTTGGTACTTTTATTCAGCCATTTCGTTGTAGTTGCAATACTTACTAGTCAGATACAATTGTCGCAAGCGACAACCAAACAAGCAATTGTGGGCAGTATTATTTAGCCATTCCATTATAGTGAAGCTGATTACTAGTCATTATAAAGTCAAATTTATAGCAATAAACTTTAGTTATGCTTGTCTATGGTCGAGATACTGTGCTCCAAGTCGTCCATATCCGCGGACACGGCTTTCAGAAAGTTTTACCCGCCGGGTGCACCAATAGCAACACACGCCGATCAACCTCGGAAAACCAACTCAAAACCCAACGAGGCTTTCACGATGAACAATCACAGGATTCAGAATATTTCAGGGGGCCACCCTTGGAGTCTACCCAACGTAAGCAAGCTCCGAGACGGACTCAAGGTTTGACAATGGTCAGAAGCGATCGGGAACCCGAAACCGGGTGTCGATACTGCGTAATCACTCCGCTTACCTAAATAAGACAAGGTGCTCCTCGCACAATCGTAATACATAAGTAGCATGGCATAAGTACAGGATAGTAAATAAAACCTCAAACTAGTTTGTGGCCCCAAGAAATAAGATGAATCAAGCTCGCCTCGGGGGTCCCATATACCTCCGGATGTGGATAGCGCGATAAAACAAGGAATGTATCAAGTCGGGTCCTACGGGACACAAGTGGGCGTTCGGAAACCAAATATTTTCTATCACCCGCCGATGCCTCTGCTTATTTCAATTTTAGTTGTTAAACAGAAATTAAAGTGACGATAAGTAAAACTAGAATCATCCCCAACATCAACATGCGGCAATACATCAGCAACTGTGGCATATGACGACACACATCAGCACTTGAGCAAACAACTACGACGCGCAAGTCCAACTATCTACCAAACAACGGGTAATAGGAGGTGGCCATGGCAATATAAGGCTGCAGGGGATATCACAGGTACGGAAGCTAAAGCATCGCAACACAGATAGCAATAGATCAACAGGAGGGAATAAATACTATAAAAGTAAGATAGGTAGAAAGGGGGAGATGCTCGCCTGAAAACATTGTCGAAGGTTTTCCCCGAGGATCGGGGTGAAGCTCACATCAACTCAACGGCCTTATCCGCGAAGAAGCAAAACACTAGAATAAACACCGGATGCAATATTTAAGACAGAGGCGGAAGATCGGGCATGATGCATGTATGATGTATGGCCTGACAAAAGTGCGATGCAATTAGGTCATATTAGGTGGAACCGGGGTCCCGACAATTATTTAGATGGTGCATGTTGTTTAGATACCCCGCAATTTAAATGTTGTATTAGCATGGCAAAAGATAGCACCGGGTTCGATACTCAATTTTAAATGAGGCCAATATGAGACTAGATTTGCCCGCATATGGGCCCCATATTTAATTATTAGGTGAATCGGCATAAGGCCCCCAAACCAATGATATGCATGCGAGAATGATAATTTAATATGCGACAAGTTGTATTATGTTATGAAATAGGGTTCGAGGAAAGGGTTCACACATTAGGGGTCTCGGCGATCTTGGGGTTCCGGGGTTCGGGGTCGGTCTCAGGTTCGAGGTTCGATGAACGTTCTCGACCGGGTTAGGGTCTTGTCGCAACCGGGTTCTCGGCGAGCTCGGCGTCCGGGAAAAAGAACTTGTCGCTCAGGGTCTCGGTGTCGGGGCGCATATGTTCCTTCCGGGTCGACGCCGTTCTTGTTGTCGCGAAGGTCTTGTCGGGTCCCACGGGGTCGTTCTTCGTCCTCGGGAGTACTTGGCGTTCGGATCGGTCTCGAATCCATGAAGTAGACCTGTCGGCCTCATGTCGCTTGGGTTATCATGCGCAATTGTCGGTCTTGTCGCGGATGATCTTGACTTGACGGTTCGATGTCGTTGTAGCGCTTGGCGTCATGATTCGACTTCGGTAGATCTTGGCACGGGCAGTTCTCATCGGTGATCCTCCGGTAGTGGTATCGCTGGCGACATCCCCGCGATGTGGGAGGTCTTGGCACCGGGCGTTCTTGGCTCTGGAACCGTTCGGCACCACAGGCGAGCCCGACCGATGTTGGGCCGCAAGGCATGGCGACGACGATAACGGAGTTTCGCGAGGGCGCTGCCGCTGGCGGGCCACGCAACGATGGTGGGGCTCGGGATCGAGGCGACGCAACGGACGAGATCGAGCGGGGCTGGGGCAGGGGCGACGTCCGGCGAGGCGTTGCAGGGGCCGCGGGGCTGGCCCGAGGTCAACGAGGGACCGCGGCGAGACGCGGGCGACCTCCGGCCGCTGGGCGGAGAGGGCCGCCGGGAGGCGGAGCAGAGCGTGGTGTGGCGGCGGCGGCTTGGGAGGCCGAGGCGGGGCTGGTGGCTGGCCGAGCGGCGAGGGAGGGGCCGCGGGCGTCTCCGGCGTCCGGGCGGGCGAATGAGCCACGACGACGGAAGGTGGTTGCGGTCGGCGCTGGCCGGGCGGAGGCTCGGCCGCGGCGAGGAGGCGGCGAAGGTGGGGAGCAGCGGTGGTGAAGTGGCGGCGAGGTGAGCCCGGGCCGGGAGGTGGACGGGAAGTCCAGGCGTCATGAGGGAGGAGGAGGAGAGGCGGTGGTTGGGCCGAGGCCGCCTCTGGCTGGCGGAGGGGCCTGGGGCGAGCAGGTGGGGTGTGGCGACGGAGAGAGGGATGACGGGAGGTGAGAGGGTGAGCGAGTGGGTGGTGGGACCGGGGTGGCTAGGGACGGTGGCGCATGGGAAGAAGAAGCTGGAGGGAGGAGCTACATGGAGGCCAGGGGCACAAGCGGGAGGTAGGGACGGTGAGCAGGACGGACTGCCTGGTGGGGCCGGGTGGGACCTGTGGGGCAGCTGGCGGTTGGTGGAGGGCTGGTGACGTGCGCGCGTGTGTTTGGTGTGTGTTTGAGAGAGAGAGGTGGAGAGAGGGATTGGGGGTGAGGGGTGACGTGGCACTGTGTGAGTGGTTGAGGGAGAGGGAGGAGGTGAGGTGGCAGGAGATGATTGGGTGAGGTGATGTGGAGGGTTGGGCTGGGTAGAGTTTTAGGTAGCTGTAGGATTCCAGGGGTGGACCTATTTTTAAACTGGGGGTGGTCGTTCGGGTCGGGACGGCCGCTCGATCGCCTCGCTAAAATAATTATAATTTTTATTTGTTTTAATAACTCCGTTTGCAAACCGATAGCGTTCAAACAAAAATAATCCGGAGGCCGGGCTTTGATATTTGAATAGAGGTGGGGCGTTTTAGAAAACAAAACGGCTTTGCGAAAATAGTTTTGGCAAACAATGCATGATGATGAAGATGCAATGCACAAATTCAACGCGATTTTCTAGTAGTGGTTTTTGCGGGATGCCACAATTCGACACCACTAACAAGGGATCTCGCCCTCGAGATCCGCCTCATGGTACCGGGAGGTCGTGACTGCGTCTTCTCGCTTCGTGTAGATACTCGCGACACCACTAACGAGGGTTCCTTCTTCATCTGGAGATCGGCGACACCACCAACAAAGGGTCGTTGTTCCTGATCGTCGAGAGAACACTCCGGAACAAAAAGGGTCGAAGATAGAGGTATCAACAAATAAAGCCACCTCTAGCTTCCGTGGACGGAGTAAAATCGCTGGATCCACTGATTCGATGTACAAGAGCGACTGATAAGAGTAGTGGTATGGTAGCTACTCCATCCCGCACTCAAACCATTACTCTGCACACGAATAGGCGGATTAAGCATCCAACTCTCGGAATTAGACTGAAGATCTCGACAAGCGAGGTTCGGAAACAAGGGAGTGTTGCCAGCAGAAATCGTATGAAAGACACACTGATTAGGTTTCGCGGTGGTTCCATTGGCATGAACAACACATGCTCAAGGTTAACTCCAACTTCACCAAAGCTCGTCCTTCTCATATGTTTTTCAACGACACTGATATCCGGCAAGGAACACATATGGATAAGGAGCTCAAGAACAAAAGATTGGAGGAAGGGTACAACAGACAAGTTGCAGATTGATGATCGTAGCACCTCCGTTACAAAAGGAAGAAGGCGAAACCTCAAGGTAATGACGAACCCAACCACGAGAAATCTCGGACTCAAGAAAGAGAAGAGAGATTTAAAACACGTCGAGATAAGAGGAGAATAGCGAGGGGTAAGGAATAAAATCAGACCTAATCGTAACTATCCAACCGATTTTCAAAATAGTTTTGACTCTCTACTTGACCGTTAGCTAGGTTATCCTACATTTGGACTTGTGGGTATCGCAACTGCTGAGCTCGATACCACTCAGAACACCCTCAGAATCGGACCTATGCAAGTTTGAGCAAAATTCGCCAAACCCATAGAAACGATTCAAAGGTGCCCACCAGCACTTTCGTGCGGTGGAAAACGAAGTAATAACATTACACAACAGTCCTCGATGGGACCCACGTAATGAGATATATATAATGACTCAAAGAGTCAAGAATACAAATATACGGTACAAAGATCCAAATCACCTTGAAAGCGATGGGCGTCCGACTACGGACAAGATGCAAATGGGGCTGAGAGCTCGGAAGAATAACCAATGGCGCCCATAACCCTGCCCAGGCCAAGCCGGAAGGGTAACCCTGCTAACGACGTCGATCTCAAAACCTGCTTAAACAAAAGGGGTGCCGACAAAGGGCAAAGGAAAAAGAAGGAGCGTCAGTACTGAGGCCAGTACACGGCGAGGCTAGAATTCGGCGGTCCTCGCCTACATAGGTATGGTGGACTGAGCGGCAGCGGCAGCATGCACTAAACAACCTATAGAGACTCGATACAACTGGCGGTTATCAGAGGGGGGTGAGAATGACCTATCCGGATCCAACCTGAAGCTAACACCAAACAAACCCATCCTGGCGTTTCCCCCTCGAGACCAAACGAGGAAGTCAACCGAGGAACTCACACAGTTGGCAGTTTTACTTATTCAGTTATCGTTGCAGCAATTACTAGTCAGGTTTAGATAATTGTCCTGATAAAATAAGCAGTGGGCACTTTTAGTTAACCATTCCGTTGTAGTTGCAGCAATTTACTAATCAGATACAGATAGCATGATATAAACCCAAAACCCAGCAGTTGTTGGTACTTTTATTCAGCCATTTCGTTGTAGTTGCAATACTTACTAGTCAGATACAATTGTCGCAAGCGACAACCAAACAAGCAATTGTGGGCAGTATTATTTAGCCATTCCATTATAGTGAAGCTGATTACTAGTCATTATAAAGTCAAATTTATAGCAATAAACTTTAGTTATGCTTGTCTATGGTCGAGATACTGTGCTCCAAGTCGTCCATATCCGGGACACGCTTTCGAAGTTTTACCCGGCGGGTGCACCAATAGCAACACACGCCGATCAACCTCGAAAACCAACTCAAAACCCAACGAGGCTTTCACGACTGAACAATCAGATTAGAATATTTCAGGGGCCACCCTTGAGTCTACCATAGAAGTAAGCAAGCTCGAGACGGACTCAAGGTTTGCGACAATGGTCAGAAGCGAGGGAACCCAAAACTCGGGTGTCGATACTGCGTAATCACTCCGCTTACCTAAAAGACAGTGTGCTCCTCGCACAATCGTAAATACATAAGTAGCATGGCATAAGTACAGGATAGTAAATAAAACCTCAAACTAGTTTGTGGCCCCAAGAAATAAGATGAATCAAGCTCGGCTCGGGGGTCCCATATACCTCCCGGATGTGGATAGCGATAAAACAAGGAATGTATCAAGTACTCGGGGTCCTACGGGACACAAGTGGGCGTTCGGAAACCAAATATTTTCTATCACCCACCAATGCCTCTGCTTATTTCAATTTTAGTTGTTAAACAGAAATTAAAGTGACGATAAGTAAAACTAGAATCATCTCCAACATCAACATGCGGCAATACATCAAGAATCGTGGCATATGACACACATCAAGACTTGAGCAAACAACTACGACGCAAGTCCAACTATCTACCAAACAACGGGTAATAGGAGGTGGCCATGGCAATATAAGGCTGCAGGGATATCATGTGCAAGCTAAAGCATCGCAACACGTATAGCAATAGATCAGGAGGGAATAAATACTATAAAAGTAAGATAGGTAGAAAGGGAGATGCTGCTTTGAAAACATTGTCGAAGGTTTTCCCGAGGATCGGGTGAAGCTCACATCAACTCAACGGCCTTATCCGCGAAGCAAAACACTAGAATAAACACGGATGCAATATTTAAGATGAGGGAAGATCGGGCATGATGCATGTATGATGTATGGCTCGACAAAAGTGCGATGCAATTAGGTCATATTAGGTGGAACCGGTCCCACAATTATTTAGATGGTGCATGTTGTTTAGATACCCATAATTTAAATGTTGTATTAGCATGGCAAAAGATAGCACCGGGTTCGATACTCAATTTTAAATGAGGCCAATATGAGACTAGATTTGCCCGCATATGGGCCCCATATTTAATTATTAGGTGAATCGGCATAAGGCCCCCAAACCAATGATATGCATGCGAGAATGACAATTTAATATGCGACAAGTTGTATTATGTTATGAAATAGGGTTCGAGGAAAGGGTTCACACATTAGGGGTCTCTGCGATCTTGGGGTTCCGGGGTTCGGGGTCGGTCTCAGGTTCCAGGGTTCGACGGAACGTTCTCAGACTCCGGGGTTAGGGTCTTGTTGCAACCGGGTTCTCGGCGAGCTCGGCGTCCGGGAAAAAGAACTTGTCGCTCAGGGTCTCGGTGTCGGGGCGCATATGTTCCTTCCGGGTCGACGCCGTTCTTGTTGTCGCGAAGGTCTTGTCGGGTCCCACGGGGTCGTTCTTGCCGTCCTCGAGGGAGTACTTGGCGTTCCGGATCGGTCTCGAATCCATGAAGTAGACCCTATCGGGGCCTCATGTCGCTCTTGGGTTATCATGCGCAATTGTCGGTCTTGTCCGCGGATGATCTTGACTTGACGGTTCGATGTCGTTGTAGCGCTTGGCGTCGGCGGATTCGACTTTCGGTAGATCTTGGCACGGTGGCAGTTCTCATCGGTGATCCTCCGGTAGTGGTACTGCGGCGACATCCCCGGCGATGTGGGAGGTCTTGGCACTGGGCGTTCTTGGCTCCTGGAACCGTTCGGCACCACAGGGCGAGCCCGACCGATGTTGGGCCGCAAGGCAGCATGGCGACGGCGATAACGGAGCTCGGCCGAGGCGGCGCTCGCTCGCGGCGGCGCTTGGGCCACGCAGCGACGGTGGGGCTCGGGATCGAGGCGACGCAGCGGACGAGATCGAGCGGGGCTGGGGCAGGGGCGACGTCCGGCGAGGCGTTGCAGGGGCCGCGGGGCTGGCCCGAGGCAAGGTCGACGAGGGACCGCGGGGCGGCGGAGACGCGGGCGACCTCGGCGCTGGCCGGAGAGGGGCCACGGGAGGCGTGGCAGCGTGGTGTGGCGGCGAGCTTGGGGAGGCCGAGGCGGGGCTGGTGGCTGAGCGAGCCGGCGAGGGAGGGGCAGCTGCGTCTCCGGCGTCCGGAGGCGGGCGAGCCACGGCGAAGGTGGTTGCGGGTCGTGCATGAGCTGGCGGAGGCGGCTCGGCCAGCGAGGCGGCGACGGCGGGTGGGAAGCGACGGTGGTGGCGAGGTGAGCTGGGCCGGAGGTGGACGGGAAGGCAGCGTGGAGGAGGAGGAGGGGAGGCGGTGGTTGGGGGCGGCCGAGGCCGGCTCTGGCTGGCGGAGGGCGGGCGAGCAGGGGTGTGGCGCGACGGAGAGAGGGACACGCGGGAGAGGTGAGGTGAGTGGGTGGTGGGACCAGGTGTGGACGGTGGCGTCTTGAGGAAGAAGAAGCCGGGAGGGAGGGCGCGGCTAAGCGGAGGCTGCTGCAAGGCAGCGGGAGGTAGGGGCCAGTGAACAGGACGGACTGCCTGTGGGGCCGGGTGGGTTGGCCCGGTTGGTGGAGGGCTGGTGACGTGCGCGCGTGTGTTTGGTGTGTGTTTGAGAGAGAGAGGTGGAGAGAGGATTGGGGTGAGGGTGACGTGGCACCGTGTGAGTGGTTGAGGGAGAGGGAGGAGGTGAGGTGGCGGGAGATGATTGGGTGAGGTGATGTGGAGGGTTGGGCTGGGTAGAGTTTTAGGTAGTCAGAGGATTCGAGTGGGTGGACCGATTTTTAAACTGGGGGTGGTCGTTGGACTGCCTGACGCCGTTCGCTAAAATAATTATAATTTTTATTTGTTTTAATAACTCCGTTTGCAAACCGATAGCGTTCAAACAAAAATAATCCGGAGGCCGGGCTTTGATATTTGAATAGAGGTGGGGCGTTTTAGAAAACAAAACGGCTTTGCGAAAATAGTTTTGGCAAACAATGCATGATGATGACGATGCAATGCACAAATTCAACGCGATTTTCTAGTAGTGGTTTTTGCGGGATGCCACAAATGAGTTTTGAAATATGAATTTGGGGATGTTACAAATCTAACCCCCTTAAGATGAATCTCGCCCTCGAGATTCGGATTGGCTAGCAAATAGGTGCGGGTGGTCTTTCCGAAGGTCATCTTCTCTTTCCCATGTTGCTTCTTCTTCGGAGTGATGGTTCCATTGTACCTTGCAAAACTTGATAGTTTTTGTCCTTGTGACTCTTTCTGCGGTCTCAAGAATCTTAACAGGCTTTTCTTCATAGGTGAGATCACTTTCTAGTTGGACTTCTTCCAAAGGTATGGTATCCTTCAGAGAAGTTTCTTCCATTTCTTGGTGACATTTCTTAAGCTGACTCACATGAAACACATTATGGACGGCTGACATGGATTCAGGCAATTCAACTTCATATGCAACTTCTCCTTTGCGACTTAGAATCTTGAATGGCCCAACATATCTTGGTGCCAACTTTCCCTTGACTCCAAATCTTTTCACTCCACGGAGTGGTGATACCCTGAGATAAGCTCTATCCCCAACTTCGTAGGTGACTTCCCTACGCTTAGAATCTGCTTAGCTTTTCTGTCGGGACTGTGCTACCTTCAACCTGTCCTTAACCAATTTGACCTTCTCTTCAGCTTCTTTGATAAGATCTGGTCCAAATAAACTTCTCTCTCCCACACCATTCCATAGTAACGGGGTGGTACATTTTCTTCCGTAGAGTAACTCAAATGGTGCCATTCCAATACTAGCTTGATGACTATTGTTGTAAGAGAACTCTGCGTAAGGCAAGCTTTCATCCCAACTTGCTCCATAGTCTAAAGCACAGGCTCTCAACATGTCTTCAAGGATTTGGTTAGTTATTTCTGTTTGTCCATCCGTTTGAGGATGAAAGGCAGTACTGAATTCCAACCTCGTTCCCAAAGATTCATGAAGCTGTCTCCAAAAGTGAGAAGTGAACTGTGTTCCCCTATCTGACACAATACTCTTTGGCACTCCGTGAAGGCATACAATTCTGCTCATGTAAATGTTTGCTAATTTGGCACTTGTATAATTTGTCTTCACGGGTATAAAATGAGAAACTTTAGTTAAGCGATCCACTACCACCCATATGGAATCATACCCCGACCTGGTCCTTGGTAATCCGGTAATGAAATCCATACCAATATTTTCCCACTTCCATTCAGGAATAGGCAGTGGTTGAAGCAAACCTGCTGGTTTTTGATGCTCCGCTTTGACTCTGCTACACACATCACACAAAGCAATATGTTCGGCGATGTCCCTTTTGAGATTGTTCCACCAAAATCTTTCCTTCATGTCCATGTACATCTTGGTATTTCCTGGGTGGATAGAATATGGAGAGTTGTGAGCCTCTTGTAGAATCAGTTTTCGCAACTCCGGATCTTGTGGAACACAAATTCGTTTCCCGTGCCATAAGGTACCTTGTTCGTCTATATGGAAACTCTTAGCTTTCCCTAGACTTATATTTTCCTTAATCTTTTCAATTTCCTTATCAGTCTTCTGAACTTCTCGAATCTTGTCCAGTAAAGTGGGTTGAACATCTAAGGACATGAGATGTCCTTCTGGTACAATCTCCAATCTGAGTTCCTTGAATTGCTTACACAGATCATCTGGCAATTCCCCTTTGGTAAGGCCATTTACAAACGTCTTACGACTTAGAGCATCGGCTACTACATTCGCTTTACCGGGGTGGTATTGCAAACTTAAGTCGTAATCCTTGATAAGTTCTAACCATCTCCTTTGCCTCATGTTGATTTCTTTCTGGGTGAAGATATACTTCAAGCTCTTATGATCGGTGAACACTTCACACCGCTTACCCAGAAGGTAATGTCTCCATGTTTTGAGTGCATGGACGATAGAGGCTAACTCCAAATCATGAGTAGGATAGTTTACCTCATGAGTTTTGAGTTGTCTCGAAGCATAGGCTACGACTTTACCATTTTGCATAAGTACGGCACCCAAACCTTGATGAGACGCATCACAATATACTTGGAAATCCTTTTCCAAATCTGGCAGACATAGAACTGGTGCTGTCACAAGTCTCTTCTTCAACTCTTGGAAGCTGACTTCGCAACCTTCAGTCCAACCAAATTTCTTGTCCTTCTTTAGCAATTCTGTCATTGGCTTAGCAACCTTTGAGAAGTTTTCAATGAACCTTCTGTAGTAACCTGCTAAGCCAAGGAAACTACGAACTTCTTTTACATTCTTGGGTGATTCCCATTCTGTCACAGCTGAAACCTTAGCAGGATCAACTGCTACACCATCCTTTGTCATAACATGACCAAGAAAACCAACTTCCTCTAACCAAAACTCACACTTGCTGAATTTGGCATAAAGTTTATGCTCTCTTAGCTTTTCAATTATCAAGCGCAAGTGTTTTTCATGTTCTTCTTTGCTCTTGGAGTAGACCAAGATGTCATCGATGAAAACGATAACAAACTTGAACACCTTGTTCATCATATTCATGAAGTATGCCGGAGCGTTGGTTAAACCAAAAGGCATCACAGTGTACTCATACAATCCATACCTTGTGGTGAATGCGGTCTTAGGTATGTCTTGCTCTCTTATCTTGAGTTGAAAATATCCTGATCGAAGATCAATCTTCGAGAACACACATGCTCCTTCTAACTGATCAAACAAGTCGTTGATTCTTGGCAAAGGGTATTTGTTCTTGATGGTCACCTCGTTGAGAGAACGGTAGTCAATACACAATCTTTGCGTTCTATCCTTTTTCTCCACAAACAATACTGGGGCTCCCCAAGATGAAGAACTTGGTTGAATAAACCCTTTCTACAACTGTTCTCCTAGATGTTTCTTGAGTTCTTTCAGTTCATCAACTGACATTTTGTACGGTCTCTTAGCTATTGGTCCAGAACCTGGTACCAAATCTATCAGAAACTCCACATCTCTATCTGGTGGCATTCCTGGTAATTCTTCCGGAAATACATCCGGATACTCACACACAATTGGGACACTGTCCATGCTAACCCCCTTAAGAGAATTCAGTTTACTTCCCTTGGATTCAAAGTTAGATCTGAATTTTATTCTTTTTCCTTCTGGGGTTGTGAGTGCAACTGTACGATTGGCGCAATCTAGTACTCCTCCATACTTAGCCATCCAATCCATTCCCAAAATCACATCCAATCCTTGGGAATTCAGAATTATCAGGTTCAATGGAAACTTATGTTTCCCAAACTCTATGACTAAGTCACGACATCCTGAGTTTACTATCATTTCTCCACCCGGAGAACTTACTCTTATAGGACACCCAATGGTTTCTACCGGTAGTTCATTTCTTTCAACGAATGTTTTTGATATGAATGAATGAGATGCACCGGTATCAAAGAGTACAAATGCTGGAATGGAATTGAGTCTGAACTTACCAACAACGGCATCAGGCTCTTCATAGACCTCCTCCACATTGATGTGGTTAACCTGTCCTTTTTGGAAAGGATTTGGCTTTCTAGGTCCCTCCACTTTCTTCTCAGGGCACTCATTGGAATAATGCCCCAACTTCTTGCATTTGAAGCACTCCACTTGACTGATGTCCTTTTTAACATGTTGATTTCCACTTCCACTACCATCCCCACTGTGGTGGCTCTTGTGTCCACTCTTGTGGTTCTTGTACTTATCATTGTCATGACTTCGGTGATGCTTGTTGTCATGACGGTTGTGGTTGTGGTGCTTGTTGAATTTCCCATGCTTATGGGATCCCGAGCTGCCGCTGTCATCATAGTGAGATCGTTTGTGAGACGATCCCGAGCTGTGCTTGTCGGAGTGTTTCCTCTTCCTACTCTCGACTTGCTTCATTTTACTTTCCAAAATGGCAGCCTTGTCACACAAAGACTGATAAGTTGGAACATATGCCACAGACAGCTGTAGGTTCAGCTCATCATTCAACCCCTCCAGAAATTTTTCCTTTCTTTTTGCATCTGTGTCAACCTCATCTGGTGCATAGCGCGCCAGATTGTTGAACTCTTCTATGTACTCGACCACTGCGGTGGCGCCGCTTGAGTTATGAAACTCCTTCTTTTCGACTCATCATTCCCGATGAGATATGAGCGATGAAAGCCATCTTCAAAGATGTCCCAAGTCACTTCATCAATAGGAGTGGTGATTTGGAAGTTGTCCCACCATGTGGCGGTCTCCTTCCAACAAATGTGCGCGAACCTGACTTTTCAGCATCCGTGCAACCCACGGTCACTAGGTCTTTGTTCACGTAACGAGTCATTGGCTACCATGGGATCGATTGTTCTCGAAAACTTTCTTGGCCTCGACGCGTAATCTGGTGAGCATATCAAAACCCGGAGGGTTGTTGTTGTTGTTGTTGTTATTCTGGTTTTGGATGAATGTTGTCATCATTTGCATAAGATGTGTTTGCGCATTCATCATTTGTTGCATCTCTAGGGTGATGTTGTTGGGGTTGGGGTTTGCGCGACGGGGAGGCATCTGTGGTTTGTTCAAATAGATAAGAATCAGATACCCATAGATGTTTTATGCACCATACATCATAAACAAACACATAACAAACAACATAAGAATAAAAGTTCAACAACCACATAATAAGCTCATGAAGTAAAACACACAAATGGCAAGCCATCCACATGTCGGATGGTCCAATAATAAGTTCACAATAACAAGTATGAATATGAAAGGTAAACGAGTAGTCAAGTCTACTCATCAGCGTCAATCTCCTCCTCGACGAAGGTAAGACATGCGTTCTCCATCGCGGTCTTGTTCTCCTCAATCGTAGTGGTCAAGGAATCGACCTTGGCCTTGAGAGCCCTCTTCTGGGAGCGAAGCCTCTCAATAACCATCTGCTGCTCAAGCTCGAAGTCCTTGGACTTCAGCCTCGGTCATGTCCCAGATTTTCTTGTTCCTATCCCGGACGCGTTTCTCCCGACTCTTGAACTTGCGGTCCTGGGCCTCGAACTTTGTCTCCATTTCTTTGATCATCTCATCCTGCGAAAAGCTTGTCCTTCTCGTAGCTGTACCAAGCTTCGTCATTGCCAAGCATGACGTCATTCCTATCTGTGTCCACGTGCACGAGGAGAGTCTCTAAGTCCTTGAGATAGAGACGATCGGCTCGCCGTGTCCTCGAGTCGTCCTCAAAGTCGATGGAATCTCCATCAACATCACGCCTTCAAGACGTGGAAGTGAGTGCCCCTAACTGTCGGGAGTGACGGCCTAACAAACGCCCTATCGGTCTGCATGACCACCTCCATGCCTCTCTCCCGCCGTCGGCATCGCTTGAAGACGATGGCCTCGTAGTAGGCTCGGTCAAGGCCCTGGCTGGTTCACCTTGAAGCCCCAGAGGTCCTTCCTCTCGAACTTGGTGAGTGGGTACACCGTGATGGTGGGAAGAGGGAGATCGAGCAAAGTGGTAAGCTCAATGATACGGGGTCCGAAACGAGTAACCTGGAACTCCTCAACGGTGCTGACGGCAATAGGCATCTATTTATAAAATTGAAAAGTTAGAACAACACTATTTAAGATGAACACAAAACAACCATCTCATACATACCCATGGAGCACAATTTTCACACAAGTCATGCATACATAAATCCATTACATCATACAAGGTTCAATTTATTTAAGGTATCATTTTGAAAGATAAAGTGATAGATGGTGGTCCACTAACAAGGTGTGCTTATAGGCCTATTTCACTGGATCTGGTGGCTATCACAATGTTCCTAGAGGCAATCCACCTATCTTGTTCACATGATTCCATCACTAAGTCTATTATATCTCCCCTTAACTCTTGGTTGGTGGCTTCCAATTCTTGGGTAAGTTCCTTCTCTTTCTCTAAGTCTTTTTGGAGATTGAGCATTCTGCACTTGACTCTAGCACTTAGTTCTTTGATAGTCCTCCAAGCTGCATCTCTGGCTGACTCAAAGAATGTGGTGTGCATTTTAGTGTTGGTGTACATGCAGAATCCCTTTTCTTTGTGGTTGTCTTCCTTGTTTTTGTACAAGTGAAGTTGCACCCACCAATACTCCACTCCTTCATCCATCACCGGAAAGCCCTTGTACACAGCTGCACCATGTGCTTCCATTGCCACCATGAGGTCCTTGAGTATATTGGGAAACTCAGTTTCACACTCCAAGGTCATGGTCATGAGTGGTCCTTTCTTCACGGCTTCATTGATGGAGTTCATCTACAAATGGAGTTGAGAATGAAAAGATTAGAAAAGTTTTACGAGAAGAATAGACAAGTGTAGAAGTAGTTGAAAATTTTTCCTTAGTGGTTTTCAAATCCTAGGGTCATAATCCTACAGGCAACACAGTGCTCTGATACCATCTGTTAGACCCTTCCTTTATAAAGGAAAGGATCCCTGTGATTGCAATGCTAGTCCCTGGATCAATGCTAGCATCCACAGTTTAAGATGAAGTACACAGATACAAAGGTCGTTTATTACATTCATTCCAGAGATAAAACATAGTCTTTTACAACTCATGGCCGTAGGCCTAATACAAGAGTTTTAAGGAATAAGTAAATAAACATAAGTCTTCATCTTCATGTGCCACAGGCAAGCATGTTGAGTGTAGACTCATGACTCCTAATCATCATCGGAATAACCTGCAACATCACAAGTTACAGCCACAGAGGGTCAATACTTTGGAATAGTATTGGCAAGTGATACCTTAGTATATTTTAAGTGGACTATATTACTATATGCATTTTTGGCTAAGTGTTGCTTGGCTTGCTTTGCTTAAATAGGTTTTACCTATTAGTTTAAAACACTAAGTTTTTCTTTGTCAAATCATTCCCAAGGAACCACCAATAGACATTGGGGTCCTTCACCCTTGTTCACCCATAAATTTTACTTAGAAGTTGGAGTGATGAGATTCTTGTAGCTTCCATGTCTTGATGCTCAAAAGTGTCCATTGCCTTGGACTAGGCTAAGTACTTAGGTTTTCCATCTGCAGAGGTTGTGCACATTCCCCACCAGACTTGGTTTCCCAAGACAGGACCTTTCAGAAGCTTTTCCTTAGTCAAATGGACGCGTTCCAACCTATCTTCCCATCTACCACCATCTGTCCAAATGACTAAGTTCTAGCAACCTATATGATCATGGCAGAGCCCATATTGCCAAGTGGTTGCACTGTAAGCTTTCTCAACACTTGGCCTCCAAATCCCTTTGTGCCTGGGTGGCATACCACAAGTGAGATACACAACCCAAGTCCATGGCCTTGTGTAACCACTCAACATAACCCAATCATCCATTCCACCCAGGAGGTTCATTTGTCTTAGTTGTTTTATTAGAAAACATAAGTCTCTTGACTTAGAAATATTTTCATCATAACAAGTACAAATGTTCACCACCCTTGTTTGCTAAGTAGCTAGGATAAGCAGGTTATGATAACTTAACTTAGGAGAATTCCCTTGCAATTCTACTATTATACTCTACTTAGGATTTCCCATCTTAGCACTAGGCAAAATAGCATGCAATTCTTTAGCAAAATATCTAATGCTAGTACAAAACTTAGGATAGAAATATTCATGAAAATATCACTTGCCTTGGTAGTGGGGAGAGTAGCACTCTTCACAATCACAATCACTAGCAAAATCTACAAGAAAAATCATAGCATTCAAATTCACACAAAATATTCAATCAAAAATAATATGAATGTATGCATGCAAGTATTTTACTAAATGGTGATTTTGGAAATTTTCCAAGCATGTGCATGACACTGAAACATAACAGGGCACAAAATTTATCCCATTAAAACTTATTTAACATTAAAACTAATTACCAAACTATAACTATACTTAAAATAGCTTTAAACAAGATTCTACAAATAAAGTCATTTTAATGGTTACTATTTGTTAAACCAATTGGACATTCAGAAAGGTCTTGTTTCACTGAATCCAACGGTATAAAATTTGTAAAAATCTAACGTGGCATTCAAAAGTTATAGCAGTTTAAAGTTTGGATCTAAATCTGGTTTTAAATTCTGTTTTTGATTTAAACCCTGCCACGCGTCGCAACCTTACTGGTGCGTACCGCTTCGCGCGGATCGCTCTCCGTGGACCGCACGATCTAAGTGGGATCCGCGGCTCGGCGCGCGCTTACCCTTTCGCTTAATGTTCTATCCTAACCCTACGATGCGATCCAATGGTCCATATCATCAAGCGGCGCTGGGCGGTGCTAATGGCGCGCTGCGTCGACTACGGTGGCGCCGGGCGTTCTACATCGTCCATGAGGGTAGGGGTCTTACCAGTTCGCCGGAGGTCTTGAAGCTCGTGGTAATCGGCTTGCGGAGGGGCGCTCAGAGATGGGCTCTAGATCTCGTCGGAGTTGTGTCTGGCGTCGGTTGGGTGTTGTCGGAGTCGTTGCCGAGGTTCTGTGCCGCCCTAACACGAACCAATGGATTTAGGAGATGCGCAGGACAATTGCGAACACGCTCGGGTGAATAAGAAAGCAAGGGGCGCTCGGGACTTACTGAGATTGCTCGCCGGAGCTGGGGTGGTCGTCGGGTGCTTACGGCGTCAAGCGAACACGGCAACCTGGGGCAGTACAGGATGCTCCATTGTGGTTAGAAGGTGCGCAAGAGGATTACTAAGGGTCTCGAACAATCCAGAGGGGAAGGGGCGCACGGGGCTCACCTGAATCGATCGCCGGAGCTGGCTCTGTCTTCGGCGGTCTCGAGCGAGTCGTGGGCAGCCTGGTGGCGTGAGCGTGAGATTGACTGGGGGAAAATGATCGTGGGGAGGTGGGGATCTTATAGCCGGTGCCTCGACAGGAAACTCTTGCGTTTAATGGCCCAATTAAGCCGCGCCATCACCGGTAGTCACTGCAGCTGCGACGTGGTCGCGGGCGAGGTTTGGGGAAGACGATGACAGCGTGGACAGGGCCCGCTTGTCAGCGACGTGTGAAAGATGGGGGTGGGGTCCGTTCGTTAGTGACTAGCTGTGTGTGTTCGCGCGTGAGAGAAGGGAAGGAAATCCCCGGGTGGGCTAGTTGGGCTCGTTTCTCTACTCGGCCGCTTTCCTGGCGCTTGGCCTTTTTTTCTATTGTTTAGTTCTTTTTCTTTTCTAATTCAATTTTCTGGTTATGTTTTCAAATGGTTTCAAACTCAATTTGAATTCAAATCTTTTTGAGGTTTTGCAGGGGTGACTTGGTCTCATAAATGAGTCAAAACTTGTGGGATTGCCTTGCAAAGGTTTGGTCAGACTTAGATTTCAAATAAATAGAGACTATGCATCATTTGCAAATGTTTGAAATGGAGGTTTTGGAATTTATTTCTAATTTGAATATTTGGTTAAACTTTTATACCCAATCATTCCCTTAGTGGGCAAGCAAACCAGTTCTATATCTTTCAAGTTTCAAAAGGTGATAGCCTAATGAGTGAAATTTACTCACATGAAATCATAGCATAAGTTTCTGTTTTTGAGAAGAACCCTACATGATGATGAATGCTTAGATGATATGAATGAGTTTTGAAATATGAATTTGGGGATGTTACAGTCAGTAAGGGCACAACAAACCATTTTGCAAAAGTTTTAACCCTAAAATCAATTTTAAACAATTTTTATACTCTAAACAAGCTCACAAAGGAATCTGCAAAAACAGGTAATTTAACAGATACTATTTGCTAAACCAAGGGCATGGTTGGCTAGGTCTTGCTCTCCTGAATCCAACGACATAAAAGTTGTAATTTTTGGACGTGTGGATCCGAAGTTATAAGGGTTTGAAGTTTGCAAATAATTATGTTTTCAAATCTGTTTTTAAACAGATTAGGTGACACGCGGCGTGTTTTAACTGGACGGTACCGATTCGGCCGGATCGGCGACGCGGTGCGTTGGATCTAATTTGATCGCACGGCATAGGGCGCCTACCTCTTCGCGGCTTAAGTGACCTATCGTAGGCGTTGGATTAAGATCCTACGGATGCTATTGTTCGGTCACAGATGGGCGGCGCTGCGCGGCGGTGGACGGCGGCGACGGCCAGACAAAGTTCTCGCGGTGGTTCTAGGAAGAAAGGAAGATGGAGGTGGCGCTTACCGTGTTCATGAGTATGAGGTGGTTCTCGACGTGTGGTCGATGTGGCAAGGGGCGCACGGGGTCAGGTGGAATCTCTCGCCGGAGTTCGTTCTGGCGGCGGGTGGCTCTGGTTGAGGTCGAGGACGTTGCTGAAGATCTCCCTAAGGCAAAACGAAGGCGCGGTCAGATGCGCAGGATCAAGACAATGCTGTGTGCGTGAACGAGAAGTGTAGGGGCGGTCTGGTTCACCTGGAAAACGTCGTCGGAGAAGAAACAGACGGCGGCGCTGTCGGAGCTTGTCGAAGCCGACGCCCGGCGCCAGCGTTGAATGAAGGGCACGGGAGATGTGTCTGGAGTGGGAAGCTGCCAGCGTGCTCGGGGCGGTGTCGAGTCGCCGGAATCGGCACCGGACTTCGTCAGAACAGAGGGTGCTCGGAGAGGAAATTGGGGTGGTCTAAGGCATGCGAGCGCGAGGTGTCAGAGGGGAAATATGGAGGAGGCATGGGCGTTTCAACCTGCGTGATCAGAACTGGTAACGGTGGTCGAGTTAAAGCAAATTAAGGCCGCGAAATCATCGGCAGGAGCGGTGTCGAAGGAGGGAGAAGGGGTCGCGCGGGTGAGGAGGAAGAACAGTGGGAAGAGGGCCTACCGGTCAGTGGGGAAGAAACGAGGGGAAGGGTCCACTGGTCAGTCTCTTTGTGGGTCTGGGGATGAGTAGAAAACGCTTCGTCGTGGGAGAGGGAAGCTGGGCTGGTTTGCTGGGCCTTAGTGGGTTGTTGGGTTGGGTCTGGTCCAATCCATTTTTTTATTCTGTAATTTTTTTTTCCAATTCTAATTTCTGTTTTAAATTTCAAACAATTTCCAAGCAATCAAACAATTCAAATCTTCACCCAAATTTTGTAACTCTAATTTTAGTTCTGATTAGTAACCTGAACCAAATTCTAAAGTCAAGATAATAATTTTATTTGTAGGTATATTATTAATTAATAACATGGATCATGATTTATTAATCAAAATAGGATTTGATTTTT
Organism: Avena longiglumis; assembly: GCA_030063025.1. Lineage (NCBI taxonomy): Eukaryota > Viridiplantae > Streptophyta > Magnoliopsida > Poales > Poaceae > Avena > Avena longiglumis. The sequence continues at coordinate 112,012,075 of CP125977.1, read as the reverse complement.
ATTAATAAAATCTCCATTTGATATTCATTTATTTTCAAAACCAAATCAGTAGGTTGTACTTGAAAATAAGGATTATTTAGAAGGCTTGTTTAAAATAAAATAACATTTTTGTTATAGGGTCCATTAACAATTAAATTAAATGGGCCTTATTTATTAAATCAATTAGGATTGGTTTTATTTGAATCCTTTATTTTGGAATCTAAAATAGTTCCAAACCATTTAGTAGGTTTTATTTGAAAATATAAAACACTTGGGAAACTTATTTTAAACAAGTCTTGATGGTTTAGCAATAATAGAACCTTTATTAATAAAACTTGGATATCAAATCCTTTTTGTTTTATGTTAAATAAACCTCTATTATTTTAAACAAAGTAAAACCCTTTTGTTTCAAAGTCCTGGCTAAGGTTTAATTGGGTTTTTATAAAATGTTCTTCATTTATAAATCTACTCTTTTCTTTTTGGGAAATCACAACTCTTTACTTAAGGATTCAAAATTGTATTTTCAGAATATTTATTTTCCCTTATTAATTGTTTTAACGTTTTAAATCTTTTTTAGGATTTTATTTAATCCTAATAGGTTGAAGTTCCATTTAAAAAGTTTCTTCTGGCTCTGAAAATCAAACAAAGTTTTATTTTATTCATTTATTTTCACATTACAAGATTTGGAAAAATCTTGGGATGTGACAGGGAGAAAGAAGTTTATTCGGGCCAGATCTTATCAAAGAAGCCGAAGAGAAGATCAAATTGGTTAAGGACAGGTTGAAGATAGCACAGTCCCGACAGAAAAGCTACGCAGATCCTAAGCGTAGAGAAGTCACATACGAAGTTGGTGATAGAGCTTATCTTAGAGTATCACCACTTCGTGGAGTGAAAAGATTCGGATTCAAAGGGAAGTTGGCACCAAGATATGTTGGGCCATTCAAAATTCTGAGTCGCAAAGGAGAAGTTGCTTATGAAATTGAACTGCCATAATATTTGTCAGCAGTCCATAATGTGTTTCATGTGAGTCAGCTTAAGAAATGTCACCCAGAAATGGAAGAAACTTCTTTGAAGGATACTATACCTTTGGAGGAGGTTCAACTAGAAAGTGATCTCACTTATGAAGAGAAACCTATCAAAATTCTTGAGACTGCAGAAAGAGTCACAAGGACAAAGACTATCAAGTTTTGCAAAGTGCAGTGGAATCATCATTCCGAAGAGGAAGCAACATGGGAAAGCGAAGATGATCTTCGGAAAGACCACCCCCACCTATTTTCTAGGCAATCCGAATCTCGAGGGCGAGATTCACCTTAAGGGGGTTAGATTTGTAACATCCCTAAAATCATGATTTCAAAGATTACATATCATTCATGCATGCATATAGAATTGAGATCAATTTCAAACTCATTTTCAGAAAAACAGAAGCACATAGTGCTATTATTTTATGTGAGCAAACTTAAATCAAATGGCCACCCCCATTTGAGAGTTTGAATGTCTTAAACCTATATTGTTTGTCTCCTTTGTTGAATGGATTGAGTGTGGAAATTTGAACCAAATTTTACAAAATGGAAATAGTTCAAAAACCATTTTTCAAACATTTGCAAATCAATGAAAAGCTCCTATTATTTTGTTTCTCCAAAAAGTGACCAAGCCTTTGCAAAGTGACGCCGCAATTAAACTCGCTTAAATTCCATTGATTCAGCGCGTGATCCTCGCCCCGCTTCAGCCTACTTAAACCCCTCGCCGCAGCGGTCATTTTCCCCCACTCTCCTCGCTCACTCCGCCACCAGGCTGCGCGCATTTGACCTCGAGACCCCGCAGCACCGACGACCTCTGGCGACCGATTCCGGTGAGCCTCGACCGCCCCCTCTCTCTGGTTCAAACGATGATGCTCAGCATGATCTCGTGCATCTTCTGACACTAGTCGCATGCCTGCTCGTGACCCAGGACACCGTCCCCGTTCAAGCCCGCAACCGGCTGAGCCTCCGCCCAACTCCGGCGACCAATTGTGGTAAGTCCCGAGCGCCCCTTGCCCCCTCTTGCATACTAGGTTGTTCGCCTTCACCTTGCGCGTCTCCTAATCCCTCTGGTGTGTGCTAGGGCGACGTGAAACCTCGGCAACCACATCGTCTGCAACCTCCTGACGCCGTGCGCGACTCCGACGAGCTCCAGCAGCCCCTACCGTGCGCCCCTGTCCAAACAAAGACCACGTTGAGCTTCCTCGTGACCGTGCGAGTCTGGTAAGCCATGCCACACACCCCAGTCCTTCCTGTATTCTCCGGACCATCGCCGCCAGTAGCGCCGCCAAAGACAACCATTTGCGCCGCCTGCCCTTGGTCACACGCCAAGAATCAGGATCTAGATCCGGCGCTCCAGATTAGATCTGCATCGAAGGGGTAAGTGACAATCTGATCCGTGCTTGTTTAGTTAGATCTGACGGTCCACGCTGGTCGATCCACGTGAAGCGCTACCGACGAATCAGAGCACGAAGCGTGGCTAGGGTTTGAATTAAAACAGAATTCGAAAACAGATTTAGATCCAATTTTGAAATGGCTATAACTTTTGATTTCCACGCTAGATTTTTGCAAATTTTATGTCGTTGGAATCAGGGAGACAAGCTCTTTCTGTTTATGCAATGTGTTTAGTAAAAATTTCCTGTTAAAATGAATTTTTATGCAGAAACTTGTTTAGTACTATATTGAGTATATGATTTGTTTAGGATTCTGTTTTAGAGCAAAATAAACTTGGATTGGCAAGATTTTGACCTAGTTGTTGTAGAGGACTCAAACTGGTAAGGTAGATTCCTCCTGTGTTTTATAATGCTAGTCCCTGGATCAATAGCTAGCATCCACAGTTAAGATGTAATATCAAGAAACAAAGGTCATAACATAACTTTATAACCAGGAATAACATAATTTTATTACATCATACATAGATCATTTGGCTATTACATTACATTGCAGCGGAATAACTATAGTCATGGGGTCCTTCATCTTCAAAGTGCCACAGGCAGATGTTGGTTGTAGACTTTGTAGTCCTAGTCAATCAAACAATCTTCATTTAAAAACAATCAACCTGCAACATTACAAGTTACAGCCACAAGGGTCAATACATTTTGAATTGTATCGACAAGCTTCACTTTTATGTATAATAAGAGTGGGTCCTATCATTATATGCATATTTGGCTAAGTAGAGTTTAAGGCTTATTTGCATAAAGCATTATTTTATCCTATCTTTTCAAAAAGGGTTTTAAGTCCTTTGTCAAATCTCTTTTCCAAGAATCCCTTGAACTCCTTGGTAGAAACACAAGTGTTCAAGTCCTTGTCAAAATCCCTTGAGCTACTTGGTAACCCCAAGTGCAACAAGTTTTATCAAAACTCATGAGTTCCTTGGTAACTCCAAGTACATCATGCTCTTGAGCACCTTGGTAACCCCAAGTGCAACAAGCTTAACAAAATCTCTTTGAATTCCTTGGTACCCCCAAGTGCATCAAGTTTTTATATTAGAAGTTGGAATGTCGAGATCTCCCATAGTTCAAACTTTAGTTGCTCAGTATTGTCCATAACCGGGGACACGGCTAAGTACTTAGATTTTATTAACTTCTGCAGAAGGAGTACACTTTACCCACATGACACAATCCCATCTTGTTGCCACCAGTGGCCTACTGGATTAGTGCTCACCAAGATGGAGTACCGGCAGACTGAGAGTGTGACGAAGTCTTTCCAAAAGGTCCTCCCATACATCATTGCTAGCTTGCCTTCAGCCCCCATGAAGCATTCCAGATCCCCATGTCCGGTAACCAAAGACAATGTATGGGTCTTCCTAATGTAGTTGACTAAGCCAGATCCATAATAGCATGTGGTTGTACACGAAAGCCACAATTGGAGAAACATGTTCAATCTCTAAGATTCCTAGGTGGTTTTCATTTGGAGCACAACACAAAGTGATTGCCATGGACATGGTTCCTTTTGTTGCCATCTTCTCCAAACCTCAAGTATCCACCACCTAGGTGGTTCATTGAGTCCTTGTTTTATTATGTAAAACACAAGTCCTTTTCTCAACCTTTGTATAATCTCAACATGTATCTCTTTTCAAAACATAGCATGGCTAAGCATGTACAACTTCAATATTCTCACTAAGGAGTGTATAGGGAATCCTATTAGGATTTAGCATAGCATAAGTATATAGAAATATTTTTCATGCATGTTTTCACAATCCACTAAGTATAATGAAAATAATAGGGCATTTGTATGATAGTGTAACTTGCCTTTTTTTGGTAGGGAATGAGGGTTCACTCCTTGATCTTGCTAGTCTCACACTTTGCTAATTTCACTACAAGTCAATCAAACAATCATAGTATCAAGTAGCATTCCAAACCAATATACAAACAACATTTCTCATACACCAAGCATGGATTCTAAGTCATGTATGGGAACATGCTTAAGATGGTTTTATTTACAAGGAAGGTCTCTACCAGGCTTATAACTTTGTAAGGTCCAAATTGGTCATTTACCAAAATGGCAAAGTCATTTGCAAATGTGTTTTATCCTTAAACCATATTCAACCCAATCATCATTTTATGTGGGGGAAACTTTAGTTTTATCAAGTCTATAACCTTTAAGTCTTCACCAAAGGTTTCTAATTCTTAGGACTTGGTGGTTTGGGACTAGTGGGTTTGATCAAAATCATTTTCTTTAAAGTTTCCTTCCCATAGTCATTTCCATAACAAAAACCATTCTTTTTATTTGGTTAGAAAATGACTAAGTCAAGTAATCCAACCTAAATCTTACAAAAATCATTTTTAACACCAAGGGTTGGTTCCTAGGGTCAGTAAGGTCACAACAAACCATTTTGCAAAGGTTTTAATCCAAAAATCATTTTTAAACAATTTTCCTAATCTACACAAGTACACAAATGTTTCTCCAAATTCAAACAAGCTAACAGATACTATTTGCTAAACTAAGGGCATGGTTGGCTAGGTCTTGTTCTCCTGAATCCAACGACATAAAATTTGTAATTTTTGGACGTGTGGTTTGAAAGTTACAAGGGTTTGAAGTTTGCAAATAATTCTGATTCAAAAATCTGTTTTAAACTAGAGCTGGCCACGCGTCATGTTTTAATTGGCCAAAAACGGTTCGCACGGATCACGCACTGCAGGCCGTTAGATCTAAGTCATATCGCACGGTTCAGAGCTAGCGTACCCTTTCAGTTAAATGAATCTATTGCATTCGTTGGATTTAAATCGAACGGCTACGGTGCGACTGACCAGAGGAGGGCGGCGCTAGCCACAACAGACGGCGGCGCGGACTCTGGCGGCGAGGTTGCTGGCGACACAGGGGGCCAGAGGGAGAGAGGGGTAGCTCACCAGGTTCTCTGTGCCTTGCTGATTCTCAACGTGTTCTCGTCTGACGAAGGGGTGCTCTCGGTCAACCTGAATTCCTCGCCGTAGTTGTCGTCGGCGTCGGATGCTTTCTGTCGTCGTCGATGGCGAACCTATAGGTTATGTGCGAATAAATGGCGAGCATCAGAGAATGCGTTAGACAATGGAGATCAAAATGGTTTGGGCTAGAGTGCAAGACATGCACGGGTTCAGACGTTAGGGCTCACCGGAGTTATGCTCTCCGTCGGGTTCCAGCAGAGGTTGTCATAGGCGGGTCTACAAGGCACACGAGGTTAAACGGAGGACGTCAGTGAACGCGTATGATAACCAGGTTTGCGATAAGGGAAACCAAAACGAAAAGAGAGGGTCGGGGTTCACCGGGATTTGTCGATTTAACTCGAGCTGCGGGCGGCGATGGTTTCTTTGGAGACGCGCCTGGGCGCCTACGGCAATTGGGAAGTGCCGGGAGATGCTCCTTGGAGTGGGGAAGGTGCGAGTTTGGTCGGGGAGGAGAGGGGCGGCGAGGGGCTGCCGGAATCGGCGTCGGAGCGTCATCGGACAGAGGTGGTGTTCGAGTAAAATTCAACGGCCTGGGGGTGTGTCGAGGAGAGGTGTCTGGGGGAAACGGAAGAGGGGAGGCAGGCGCTTTATCCTGCGTGCTGGCTGGACGAATTTAATGCGACAATTAACAGGATTGATGGAGTTTTCAACGGCAGTAACTGCGACGTGGTTTGGGGGAAGGAGGGAGTCGCGGCGAAGAAGATGACTAGCGAAGTGGGGCCGTTGCGTCAGTGGGAAAAGGGGAGAGGGGGAGGTCCACCAGTCATTGGTTCTGTGGGTAAGAATATTGGTGCCAAACGTTTCCTTCGGGGAAAGAAGCTGGGCTGTTGCTGGGCCTATAGGGCTGCCTGGGTTGGGTCTGTCCTTTTTCATATTTTTTTCTGTCTGATTCCTTTTTTTCTTTTTTTTAATTCTATTTTTCTTTTTTGAATTTCAAACAAACAAACAATGTTCACATCAATTCAAACAACACCCAAACTTTGTAAATTCGACTTGGTTCTGTTCACTAGCCTGAACCTAAATCTGAAATCCATAATTTTTAAATAATAAAGTCCATTATTAATTAAATAAATGTCCATTGCTAATTATCAAATTAGGATTTGATTTATTTCAAACTCAATTTAAATCCATATATTTTCCAAAACCAAAATAGTGGGTTGTATTTGAAATAAGGTATATTTAGAAAGCTTGTTTAAAATAAATAACAATTTTGTTAAAGGTTCCATTTATAATTTAAATAAATGGATCATGGTTTATTAATCAAATAGGGTTTGATATAATTAATAAATTCCCCATTTGAAATCCAAATATTTCCAAAAACAAAACAGTGGGTTTTATTTGGAAATAAAGAATATTTGGAGATTTATTTTAAAAAAATAACATTTTATTTTAGAGTCCATTATTAATTAAATATAATAGACTTTCATTATTAAATCAAATAGGATTTATTTTATTGAGATATTTATTTTGAAATCCAATATAAAGCCAAACACTTTAGTAGGTTTTATTTGTGAGTATCAACTATTTGGAAAACTTATTTTAAACAATTTAACAAGTTTTGATGTTTCAATTAAATTGGTATAACCTTTTATTTAAATAAAGTTTGGATATTAATTCCTTATTATTTTATTTTAAATAAACCTTTGTTTTTTTATTCAAACTAAAAGTTTTAATTCCCAAAGTTTGGTCAAGGTTTAATTTGGCTTTACAAAATAATCTTTATTTATAAATCCACTTTTTCTTTTGAAAACCAAATCTTTTATTGCAGGATCCAAAATAGTAGTTTCAAAACATTTTAATTTCCTTTATTAAATGTTCATCTTTATGAATCCCTTTAGGATTGTATTTAATTCAAATGGGTTTGAGGTTCCAATTGAATTCAAAAAGTTACTTCTGGCTCTAAAATTAAACAAAGTTTTATTTTATTCATTTATTTTCACATTACAAGATTTGGAAAATCTTGGGATGTGACAGTTGTGTTTCAGTATCTTGCACTTGCTTGGTTGGACTTTAAAAACATCACTTAGCATTCTTGCATGCATGCATACATATTTTTGTTTGTATATGAATTGTATGTGATTGTGGTTATAATCTTTGTGTAGATTTTGGTGCTAGTGATTGTGATTGTGAAGAGTGCTACTCTCCCCATTAACAAGGCAAGTGGTACTTCATGAATATTTCCATCCCTATACTTTGTACAGGCATTAGAAATATTTTGCTAAGTCTTGCATGTTACTATTTTTTTTGCCAAGTGCTATGTTGGGAAATCCTAAGTAGTTGTAGAATTGCTAGGAAATTTCCTAAGATAAGATACTATGCCATGCTTATCCTAGCTAGTAGCAAACAAGGGTTGGTAAAGTATATACATGCTATGATGAAAATATTTCTAAGTCTTTGGACTTAAGTTTTTCTTAATAAAACAACTAAGTCAATGAACCTCCTGGTGGAATGGGACTTGAATGGTGGTTTTTGGTTGAGTGGTTACACAAGGCCCATGGACATGGTTTACCTTGTGTATCTCACTTGTGGTATGCCACCCAGGCACAAAGGTATTTTGGAGGCCAAGTGTTGAGAAGCTTATAGTGCAGACACTTGGCAATATGGGCTCTGCCTTGATCATATAGGTTGCTAGAACTTAGCCAATTGGACAGTGGGTGGTAGTGGGAATGATAGGTTGGAACGCGTCCATTTGGATAAGGGAAGGATTCTGAAAGGTCCTGTCTTGGGAAACCAAGTCTGGTGGGGAAAGTGCACAACCTCTGCAGATGGAAAATCTAAGTACTTAGCCAAGTCCATGGCAATGGACAACTTGAGCATCAAGATATGGAAGCTATCAAGAATCTCATCACTCCAACTTCTAAGTAAAAACATGTGGGTGAACAAGGGTGAAGGACCCCAATGTCTATTGGTGGTTTCTTGGGAAAGTTTTTGACAAAGAGAACTTAGTGATTTCAACTAATAGGAAAAACCTATTTTGAGCAAAGCAAGCCAACTACACTTATCCAAAATGCATATAGTAATATAGTCCACTTAAAATTTACTAAGGTATCACTTGCCAATACTACTCCAAAGTATTGACCCACTGTGGCTGTAACTTGTGATGTTGCAGGTTACTCCGATGATGATTAGGTGTCATGAGTCTACACTCAACATGCTTGCCTGTGGCACATGAAGATGAAGACTTATGTTTATTTACTTATTCCAAAACTCTTGTATTAGGCCTGTGGCCTTGAGTTGTAAAAGACTATGTTTTATCTCTGGAATGGATGTAATAAATGACCTTTGTATCTGTGTACTTCATCTTAAACTGTGGATGCTAGCAATGATCCAGGGACTAGCATTGCAATCACAGGGATCCTTTTCCTTTACAAAGGAGGGATCTTACAATACTACGATGGGAGAGACAGGCACCCGCAAAGCCACTTATGCAATACAAGTTGCATGTTAAGCGTGGAGCAAGTCTCATGAACGATGTCATGTAAGGTTAGCCCGGGCCGGTTCATCCCATCATACCGCAAGATTCAAAGTACACAAAAAGCAATTGATAATAAAATAACCACCGCCCACAATGACCATTGTGTTCTACTCGTGCAATAGATCTACATATAGACACGGCTCTGATACCACTGTAGGGATTCATAGCATGGAAAACAAAAAAATTCTACCGCATGCATACAAACAATCCAAGATCTATCTATTATATTGTAGCAACGAGTCGATAGAAGCACTCACCCTCGAAGATTCCAAAGCGGTTAACGAGAGCAGATTCTCGTCGGTGATGTAGTCGTACACTTGCTGATCTCAAGATCGCGTAGACGATCCTTCCCACAAGGCTCCGTGGTAGCGATTCAGCGATCACAAGTTCAGATTTTCGATGAAGACCTTCCTCTCCTTGTTCCAGGTAGAGGTTGTAGTACTCTCCTCGTGATTCCCAAGCGACGGCGCAGACGGAAGTAGAGGGAAGATCCCGCAGGGCTTCGCCTAAGCCGGAGCGAGTATGGTGGAGTAAGAGAGGGCCTTGGCGATCTACGGATTAGAGGCACTAAGGGGAGGTGGTGTGTCCGACGGCTAGGGATTGGGGAAGCCCCAAGTCGGCGGCTAGGAGGAGGCCTAGGCAGCGGCGGCAGCACTTGGGGTGGTGGCGCCTGGAGCTAGGGTTTGGGTGTGAGGGTAGGGATGCGCCCTACCCCTCCTTATATAGGTGGGGGAGGCGTTTTGGGAGGAGAGAGTCCTCCTACAACTCCTCCTCCTTGGCCGGCGGGTGGAGGGAGTGGGATTCCTACCCTAGGTAGGTTTCCTACTCTCCCTCCACCAAGCAATGTTCGGATTTGACTTTTCAAATTGGCGTTAGACTTCCAAACTTGAATTTGATTTCTCTCTTCATATTGCCCAGCCAAGTGACCTAGTACATGATGAAACCATTCCACATTGTCATGACACATCCATGTATCCTTCCCCTTCCGGAGTGCCGGACCTTCCAGACCCTTCTAGAACATTCCCGATGAAAACACCGAAATCATTTCCGAACTCCGAAACAGGACTTTCCTTATATGAATATTATTATCCGGACCATACCGGATCTCCTCGTGATATCCCGGATCCCATCCGAGACTCCGAACAACATTCGGTCTCTTACTCATCATTCTGTAACTACACAACAACATCAAATCCTTAAGTGTGTCTCCCTATGGTTCGTGAATTATGCGGACATGACCGAGACACTTCTCTGATCAATAACCAACAGAGGAATCTGGAAATTCATATGGCTCCCTCATATTTCTACGATTACTTTGCGATCAAATGAACCACTTACATACGATACCAATTTCCCTTTGTCTCACGATAGTTTACTTATCCGAGGTTTTGATCGTCGGTGTCTTTGCATACCTAGTTCAACCACGTTACCGATAAGTACTCTTTTCTTGTTCCCGTGATATGTGATCCCTTGTGATCCAGTCACATTCTTGCAAGCTAATTGGATGATATTCCACCGAGAGGGCCCAGAGTATATCTATCCGTCATATGGATGGACAAATCCCACTCTTGATCCATGTGCCTCAACCCATACTTTCCGAACACTCAATGCCACCTTTATAGCCACCCAGTTACGGTGTGGTTTTTGATGTCATCAAAGCATCCTTCCGGTGATGGTGATTAGCATGATCTCATGGTCGAAGGAATTAGGTTACTATGTATCAGAAAGCTTATAGCAAACAAACTATTGAAATGACTTGATCTTAATGCTACACTTATCTATAGGAGTATGTCCATCACACCATTCTCCTAATGATATGATCTTGTTGTTAACAACATCTCAATGTTCATGATCAGGAATCCACGATCATCTATTAACCAACAAGCTAGTATTACAAAGAGGCTTCACTAGGGACTCTAATTTAGTTTACAAATCACACAAGTATCAATGTTTTCGGTTTAATACTATTATAGCATGAATGTGAAAATTTATCATAAACACAAAGATATAATAATAACCACTTTTATTATTGCCTCTAGGGCATATCTCCAACAGCATTCCTTTGGCAGAGGAGGCGACCGGGTTAACCCCATAGGAGCTGCAAATTTCCGACAAAGGAACGCATGAGTTCAGTAACACAAAAAAGTTCAGAGTAACTAGCTTACAGAAGTACAAGACGGAGAATCACTTACTGAAGATGCTAATCTCAGCCTACTGGAGAGTTTCCACCATGGATTCCCGTTCTTGTCGGAGGATCCTGTACGCGTCCAGATGGCGCTGATTTTGCTCATCGGTAGCTTTCTTTTGATCTTTCAGGATCGTGATTTCCTCCTTCAAGCGGTTCATCTCCTCGTTGGCGGAGTCTTGCAGGACTTTCATTGAGTCCCTGTGCATCTTCAGCATATCCTTCCTCTCCTGCTTAACGATCTTGTTTTCGTTATCCAGTTGTTGAATATTATTGGATTGCTCAACAATATCCTTAGCCTTGGAAATGGCTTCTGCAAGTCGGAGAAAGAACACTGCATAGTGAGTACTCGGAGAATGTTGGTACAAGACCAAGTCGGAATACGAAAAAGAAAGTAAAAAACAGACGTTTGCTCTTGGTGATTTGTTCCTTCAAGAAGGCAGTTTTATCCTTTTCGGCTTCAAAGTCCACGCGCATATTCTGGTACTTCTCGTTGGCCACGCCCCTCTGAGCATTCTCATTCCATGGAAAGGAAAAGTTTAATGATGTTTAGTTTACTTGGAGCATCTAGCCGGATAAATATCCACCTAGAGGCTTGGGGGCTACAGTGCGATTTTTTAACTTAGCAATATACTTGGTCTATCTTTAAGCATCTAGTCGGAACTAATTCAGTTTTCAACTAGAAGCTTGGAGGCTACAGTATAAAGTTTTTAAACTCAGTCATATGCTTAGTCTTTCTTTAAGTATCTAGTCGGAACTAATTCAGTTACAACTAGAAGCTTGGGTGCTACAATATTGAAATTTATAAACACTGTGTATGCTACTCTGAAGGCATCTAGTCGGAATAATTCATTCAAACTATATGCTTGGGGGCTACAGTGAGAAGTTTTCTAGCTTAGTCACTCTTAGAGCATATAGATGCAAAGACCTATGGTTTCCCGTCTAAATCCTCGGGGGCTACAGTGGGATACTCATATGAAATGCAAAAGGCAGATAAAACTTACAAGTGCGATGATCTTGAGGTTTGTAGCACTCTCAGCAAGCAACTTGCCGAAGGATAAACTATTTCCTTGCAAGATTTCTGCTTTCCGAGGAAGCTCCTCAAGACCGCATGTTGGAGATGTCGGTGTCGCACCAGGAACCATAGCGGAGCTACCCGGCGTAAGTACCGGGTAGACTATCTTCGGGAACTCTATGGCTTTCTTGGGTGCGGAGGCGCCGCCTTCGGCAGACGTACCACTCTCTACCACCGCCTTACCTCTATCAATGGCATCCTTAGACGGAGCTTCAACCATTTGGGTTGCGGCACTTTCTTGCATTGCTTGTTCGCCGACAACGGCAAGCTCTGTGGAGGCACCTGAGTCCACTTCCATGGCGGAAGGGTCAGATGCATATTTGGCCTGTGAGCTTGCCGGAGCGGACGTAGGCTAGACGCCAGGAGTGACAGGGGCAATGGCGGGAGATGCGTGGGGAGAAATGCGGTGACCCAGTATACCACTGCATGATGTAGTACACTATAGTCATTGAGATAACACCAATGAAACATCGTTCACTAGTATTACATCCCTCAGAGTAGTACAACAGAAACACAGCAGGTCCAAGACATGACTATAGGTTACAACTCAACTCTTTACACAAGATCCAAAGAACACTCTAGGTTAAAGAGAGAGAAAGAAACTTCTTACAAAGAAGAATCAGAAATAAATAACTCATAGCTACCATACTTATAAAACTAGTATCTAAACTACTAGGCTTGCATTGCTGCTATTGCAATACTCTACAGAAGTAGGTTCTATGGTTAGAAATTCTATTCTTATCTAATCAGCAACTTCGTTTTCACTTGAATTGATGGATATGCTGACTTCCTTGACTTCATTGAAGAGTTTTAGCTTTTAATGATGGTTCCTGGAGCATAACTTGATGTAGACGTCGTCTGTACTGGATTTAGAACCTAGCAAGGGTTAAGAAGATACTTTGAGTACGAGCGTACTCGGCAAGTTCACTAGAAAAGGAGTGTTTGATGCACTATAACTACAGCCACAGACCATAGGTCGTAGGCAATGCAAGTTTTCGTAAACATTTCTTCAAAGATTGCTTTTATTCTGAAAAAACTATGTCCGTCAGCCTTCATGGGTTTACCAGAACTTTCATGGAGTTCCTTTCCCGCCGCGTTCGCAGCTCCTTCCCGGAACAGGGAGTAACAAGTTATAGTTCTTACACTCTGCAAAGGTGCGTCACTTTACCCATGAGAGATCTTAGCTTTGTTGCACATCCGAATTGCAGGTTGGTTCACACTTCCTTGGTGTGAGGCCCAGACTAAGATCCAAGCCAATCACTGCCTTCTCCGTGACCCCGCATGTCTCCTTGCTGTATGCCAGCCCACCTATTGAATTACGGCAATGGTTGTACAAACCGTTCATATGCCGGAACTATCGTGGGACGTTGAGGGCTCCCACCCATATGCTGCATATCGTCTACGAATTACCATATGATATGCATGCTACGAGTGATAACAGCCACGACCCGCACATCCATCTCCATGCGAGAGGGAAAAGATACTGCTGACTTCTCCATCCCATTCCAAATCTCATGGTCAACACATAATATTACGGCGCAATAATCACTGGCGACATTGGTTGTTAAGTCCTAGTTAATATGTTCCTTTACCAGCGGAACTCTTATAGTAGGTTATTACCTCATGGTAAATAACCTATAATCACATTATTATGAAAATAGTGTTTTCTGACCTTTTTCAAATGCAGGAGATGATAACACTGGATTTGTAAAATACTTTACAGAAAAAAATCAAAGGACATGAGCAAGTGTGAACTTGCCTTTTGTGATTTCAAGATTATGCACCCACGGTCTTCAAGATAATATAAAAGATCCAATATCTGAAATCAGCATCATTGGTCCGGTAAGGACTAATGTTTAAAGAAGAAAGATGCTTTTATGCATAAGTAATGTAATGCAAGTTGATAAACGCGAATATCGAGGATAACGTTGTTTTAGGGTTTGGATACTGGAAAGGGTTTCCTTGGAATGTGTTGTCCTTTTAGATTAAGTTTCACACTTGTGCTTCTTATTAAGGCTTGTGAGTATGTGTGAAACAATATGTACACATAATGGCATACAACAATAAGATATACTAATGAGATGTTCTACTCAAGGACTGTTTATATGAGAATTGTGTTATCTTCAAGTTTTACTTTGCAAATAATGGTATTTATAAAGAACTTAAGTATTAACAATCTTATTATACAAGTAAAGTATAAAGTAATGTGATTGTGATTAGTTGTCATTTGTTTTTCTAAAGTGGCAAAAAGAATAACATTTGAATAAAAGATTTCCTTACTAAGGTTTAAACAACATTTGTGGTTGATTAAATATGGTTGATGTTGTTTGTGTTTGAATAGTTAGAACTTGAGATGCTTTACAACTTATTTATAACATACCAAAGTTAACTATAAAACATATAATAAAGTATTTAGCATCATACTTAAAGTCTTGTAGACTAAAGTTAACTTTAAAGACATATATGGACTTAGGGTGTATTACTTATGTTACTTGTATCTTGTTCACTTTATATTGTTTCCTTAGAGTTACTTAAGAATGGCATTACTTCTATTGGAGTAGTGGTTTCTTTACATTATAAATGTATAAAGGGATTTACCTCCCTATAAGGGTGTGGTTAAGGTTTGTGAATAAGTAAACAATATTATTTACTACTTCTGAACTCACTTATAGTGTTTTCATTTGTTTATAAACTTGTGGTTAATATAAAGGAATAGGTTTTTATCTCATTACAATTATTCTTGGAGTTTTTAGATTGGATAAGGATTCTTTTATAAAATAATCTCTATTAATGGTTGAGAGATAATTTAATAAAATTTGTATTTAAAGTGTGTTAATTCATTGTGAATGCACACTACCAATGTTTAATACTAATACTGCTTATTAGACTCAATTGACTAATTTTTAGAATATTAGCAAATTTTATTTACCTTTATATGAATTATTAATTAAGGAAATAGGTTTAAATTCAAGTTATAAAAGTGTTTAACTTTTTATTTAACTCAAAAGTGGAATATCACATTTTTAACATGTAGGTATTATTTTTGTGATCATTTTGGTATATTACATTTATTTTTGTGATTTATAAATGATAATATATGATTTTTAACAAGGTTTATTACTTTATAAATACTTAATAGTTAACAAATATTTAATGAAGTTAAATAATAATGTATAATTATAATTTTAAAGTATAATTCTTATTTTTCTAAGATTTTTAGTATTTTATTTATATTTTTTTAAAATTTACCATTTAAAATATGAATTATCAAAGTTTTATTACTTATAAAACCTTTATTAAATAATATTTATTTAAACAATCATAATAATAATATTCAATAATAGTTTTAAGTTGTAGATTTTATTTTTCTAAACATTTTCATATATTATATGTATTTTTCTGAATTATAAAACAAAAGATATTAAATTTACAAGATTTAATCATTTTATTTCATTTCTGGAATATTGATATTTGAATTTATATTGTTTTAATTATTTCCTGAATAGACTCTAAACCTTTTTACACCCAGACGGGATCTACCCCAGTCACAGACAGGTGGGGCTTAGGGCCACGTCATATGCCACATCAGCAAAGACCAGTCAACAGGGTGGACTTAGTCAAGATGACACAATCATGACGTCAACATGACGTCACACGAACTTTCACCCTCAGATCAAAGTTCGATCGATCGATTGGGAGGATGCTTGCACGCAGGAAGAGTTTTGCTGGACGCGGACGATCACGCTGAGTTGAATGGTGGCGGCGCCGCTCCGTTTTGGTCGCCGGAGCTACTCCGGCGACCATCAACTGCGGTGGTCGACGGTGGTGTTCGGCTAAATCTTAAACTAGGAAGAGAATAAGAAAAAGGAGAGCACTATCATGCTCAGAGCATTACCAGGAATCACGTGGAGTAGTTGGCGAGACGGGAGATGGTTGGAATCAGCGAGGACCACGGTGGCCAGACTACAGGAAGGTGACCTCGCAGCGTCGATTCCCGTCGGCTCGCCTCGATTCCTTTGACTAGAGGCTCGGATGGGAAATGCGCGGATGATTGCTTGATCAACGGAGAACGAGAGAGCTCAGAACGACGGCAATTGCTGGCAACAGGGTGCTAGGGTTTCGGTTCGGAAGAGGAAAATGGGGAAGCGAGATCAAATGAGATAAGTATAGGGAGGGAGAAGACGGTGACGACGTTCTTATCCCTAGCTCCAGGGTGGCGGGGCGAGGATCTTGGCACCGGGGAGATCGACGGCGAGAGCTCCGCGACGCATGTGCTTATCGCCGATCGTGAGGAAGAAGAAAAGAAAAGGACGAAGGGGTACTGGGCCGGAATGGGCTGCTGTTGGGCTATTGCAAACGAAGCGGAATGTTTCTGCTGCTACACGCGAGCGTCAGTTAGAAGGTGAGGTACTGGGCCGTGGGCCACTTTCTGGACTGAGCTCGTTTCCTTTTCTTTATTCTTTTTATTTTCTGATTTCTTTAAACCCTTTTAACTCTGAATTTTTATGTGGATTTAAATATCCAGAATTGTTATAGGGCACATTAAATAATACAGGAATATTGGAAAATAAGTGGTGTTGATATCTTTCTTGATTTCCTTATAATTTTAAACTAATAGGAAACTATTTTATTGGGTGTAATATTCATCACTTATATTTTTAGAGATTTTACTTTTAATATAAAAATATATTTATGGAGAACTTATAAAATGATTTTATTTCTTCTTTATAAGTTTAACTGTAATGGTTTAATATAACTAAGTATATGTATTTAATTTATCTCATATTCATAAACTTATTAAACAATGTATTATTATTAAACCATGAGTTTTGATTCTTGTTGATTTCTAATGTTAAAGAAACTTATATATATATATATTGACCCTTCATAATTATTTGATACATAAATTCTAAGTACTAATAGTGTTTGAAATTATAATTACTTGCCCTAGGGTTTTAGGGTTCTTGATACATTTGTATTCTTTTATTGATATGGATAAAGATTAATGGCTAAACACATTGCCTTTATATTTGTGATCAAAATGATGTTACCCTTTTACAAACAGTGGGGTGATTCTTTAGAATGACTTATGAGAAAAAATTTATAAAGATGGCTCCAAAACACATATGGTTATAATAAATGGAATTGTGAAAAGATGTGCTTAATTGATTTGTTATAAGAAGATATTCCTACAGAAGGATTTATCCATCAAATGAGATGGATGTTAAGCTTGATTATACATTAAGGGTTTAGGATTTACCAAGGATTCCTATCTTCCATATTTCATAATTCTAGACTTCTAATTAAGGAATTACTTTCCTAGATATATTACTTCTCTATGTCCATCATCATGTGCTAACATGATGAGCTTTGCTTTACAGAATATTCTATCCACCTTTATTCTCCTAACACCTCTTGTAATTCTAATGAGCTTGATTCTAAAGCATTTCCTAATCTTTTCATATCTATACTTTGGTATATCAAGTACTCTGATGTTGATAATCCCCAATCCAACAAGTGGTTACTTCCAACTCCAATCATACTCTTCCGTAATCATCCTTCACTAAAATAACTTCAATAGATGTACACATCAAATCCTACTTCACCTCAAGTGCTTCGTATTTCCAAAGAGGAAAATACTACTTATTTAATCCAATGTTGCTCTAACATCATTTTAATCATACTATATTGTCTCTACTTGACTCCAATATCTAACATTCCAACCTCACATTATATTAATGTGACTTATAATGACTAATCTAGGATAATATATCTATACTATGATTCAATCATGTTTTATCCACCAATGTCACTTATACATGGTATAAGCATTCAATATTGGTGAATAAGGCATGATCATTATAACCCTTTGATCCTTTATGGTTCAGGTTTCCAGTTGCTAAACAAGGCTTCCATCCATACAACATTACAGTTGTATTATAATTATCTTCTATTTAGCTCTATTGGATTAAGAGATATAATTCATTGACTATACCTACTTTATCCAATAGGACTACTCCTGGTAACTATCTTAGGAATTCATCCTTGTAATCTTCTTTGTTGCCATATTGATTTGATTTCCTCCAATCACTCCCATCCTATAGATGACATCTAAAACGAGCATCACTATTTACCTCTTCTTACTTCTTTCTTTATAAGCCTTAAGTGAATGCTATAATAAGGATAGAAGTTGATAGGTCAAGAATTGATAGGTTAAGAATTGGTGAATCAATAGTTGATTTCTCAATATTGATGAGCAACAAATATAAGGATAGGATTCAATAGAGATGATAAGAATTGATATGGAAAGAAAGATATATGGTGAATAATCTTGACTTTGGTTTCGTTCCTACTCAATCTCACTAGAGAGTTAAAGTTAGGTATTTCCATGATACTCATGGTATAAGTAGATGAGGTTAAGATATAGTTGTTACATTCTTATTATTTGTGTTATATCCTTAACTTGGTACTCATGAGTGATTATAATAAATTCTATGATATGATCACCTAAGGATCAAATATAAATCATTAAGTAATGTATTAGGTTTTAATGTTATTACATTTGATCTAACCTTAGATCAAATCATGTTTACCCAAAATAAGGTTTTAGCAAAGGTCATATTGAAACTTATCGTAGACAACTTGGTGATCTACTTCAACTCCATCAAGTTAAGAGAAGCTTCAATCACTTTGACAAGTTTTATTTAAAAGCGCGAAAATTATTCAGATTTTCTATGCATGAATGCAATGCACACATGCAGCTTATTTCTAAGCTCTAATGCTGGGATGTTACAGACTCTCCCCCTTAAAATAAACTTAGTCCTCGAAGTTCGCACACTCTTTCGTTTTGGAATTAGGAATTGTCTTGTTTTGGTTACGACATTTCTCAACTCCATGGTAACCTTAAATGGAAATAATTATATTATTCCATCCAGATCCTTTCCTTGAATTCTGACCGTACTTGGCAATCTTCAACTGGTTGTCTCCAATACTCCAAATTTCCTTTTACTTAACTCCCTTAGGAATATGTCCTTATTATGAACTTCTTAATTTGGGGTCTCTTCTTTAGTTTATTATTCTTATTAGATATCCTAATCCAACTCCTTAACTTGATCATCGACCTTCATTATTAAACTATGTAAGGTCTAGGAAGTCTCACTAAAACCGGTTTTAAATTTTATTAGTAAATAGTGTGGTCAAAAGACTAGTCTTTAATTTGTCATTGTATGAGTTGTATTGGTAATCCTTCAGAATATTGGTTTTGAACACATTTAGTCCAAACCCATTGGAATTTCTTGTTCCTCTATACCTATCCAATTGGATGTGATTATTCACTCTTAAGGACCACTTAAGAGTTGTTTCCTCTAGACTTAGTCTATTAAGATTAATATATTTTATCACCCCTAAGCTCTTGTCTTAGCAGGCTTTAGATAATGTTTTCATTATTACCTTAAGTACTTCTTTAACTTCCATTATTAGTTACCTTAAGGTTTAAGTACTTCTACCTTGAAATAAACTCCGATCTTTATTCTAGACATACTTCTAAAAATACTCTTATATTAGTGGCTTCTTTGAACCTTATGAAAATAAGCTTAATGTTATCATAAGTTAGTAATTCTTCTTCAACCTTTACTTGGAATTCGGATAACAGTACTTTTTTTTACTATTTACTCTCCCCCTTAGGGTTTACTAATGGTCTGTAAACTGCCTATAAAGTAACCATTGGCTTTATAACTAGAATGTATGGCTTTGACTAGCTTAATCTCTATCTAGTTAGGGTCTTATGAAAGATTGTACGGTGTATCTACACAATTGTGGATCTCCGAAGTGAATCTGTCAGCATTACTTGTCTTACTTACTATTCGGACATTTTCTCTTTGATGCACCTGACTTCGCGAAGCGTTTTAGAAACCTGTCGCTTAATATTTTATACTCCTTTAGGTCTTACTTAGCTTAGGCTAAGGTTTATGCTCTTTATGCAACTTTTAAGATGATCTGGTTAACTATGCCAACCAACACCGGCTGCGGACAAGATACCAACTGTGGATTAATTACCACTATGGATCAAATACCAGCTGTGGATCATTCTAGGTTGTATGATTTACCCTATGGTTTCCGACATACAACTGGCATTCTCTCTGAATTGTCAGAGCTTTAATACCATTTTGGTTCCAAAACTCTTCTTTGCACTTGTTCATGATACTTCCATGAACTTGGTATAACTACTTTATTAACTTCTTAGCAACTTACCTACTTTAAATGA
Organism: Avena longiglumis; assembly: GCA_030063025.1. Taxonomy (NCBI): domain Eukaryota; kingdom Viridiplantae; phylum Streptophyta; class Magnoliopsida; order Poales; family Poaceae; genus Avena; species Avena longiglumis. Next base: position 111,991,658 of record CP125977.1, on the reverse strand, counting down.
ACTTTAAGTTAATTACTTCTTATTGCCCAATACATCTTCTACATTAATCTTCCGTCTTATTTCTCTTTAGCAATGATCAAAACTTGGTTCAACCTTCAAATTGCGTTGATACTCCTTATATTTGGCTTTACCCTTTATATAAGTCTTCATCTTGGTCTTTGGAACTCGTCACTCACTTACACGAATTCCCATATTCTATCTAGGTCTATAACATCAAGTAGTAACTGGATGTTGCAACATGCATTTGCACACCAAGTCAAACTTCATGTACAGATCTAGTCAATCAAGAAAATCCAAGAAAAAACAAATAAATCCAAATGTGGTACATATAACACACAATATTCTCAGCCCGAAATATAGTATTTGAGTATAGTATCTCTAGAATTCAGGCTTAGTTGTGAAGTATATGACACCTCCTCGTATAAGTTTTCATTGTGATACTTAGCACATAGGGTCAAACTATACTTTGTCTCAATATTTACCCTTGCTCAATTGCAATAAGATAAATTTAAGCAAAGTGGTCTCAATTTGGTTTTGACTAAACTTTTGTCTCACCTTTGGAATGACTAGCTATAACCATCATTTCTTTATTAGTCAACTAACCTCACATGATTACTCCAAAAGAATAATCGGATTCTATTTGCTACTTAAACCAAAGATTATTGGAAATTTCTAGCACCTACGACTTCTATCATAGTTCTTCCATGTTATTTTCTTACTTCTACCTCATGATAATTTACTAATTACCTTTCATATTATACTCTCATCATGGTTTCGGAGATAATCTCACCATGATATTATTATGTTTTACCTGTACATCATGATTTAAGAGATAATCTAACTATGATGACTTTATTTCTCATAGTACTATCATTCAGTCTTAACCTAATTTCACTCCATCACGTAGAATTCTCAAGTGAATCCCACATGATTACTACTCATTACATCAACATTTATCCTAATGATATACATCATGTTGTCTTTGGTTATCAAGTGACACTAATATTTTATTGTTCTTACTTAAATTCTAGGATTAGGCTACACCATTAAGACTACTTCCATTGATGGCTTATACTTTCCTACAGTATCTTGGTGGTTTATGTCGCCCTCGGAAGACACTAAAGAGCACTATACTTGAGAAAATATAAAATAATTACTCCTAAGAAAGAATGACTTAAACATCTGACTTAGGTGTGACAAGATTATCCTCAAGTGGATACCCATCACAAGTCATATGAATATTTGGTTTAGATAAGATGGCTCCTATAGTCACTATCCAACCTACAGATCTTCCTAAAAGGATTTCAATCCTAAGGTCAAAGCATATGCTCTGATACCAACTGCGGTGACGCAGCATACCACTGCATGATGTAGTACACTATAGTCGTTGACATAACACCAATGAAACACCGTTCACTAGTATTACATCCCTCAGAGTAGTACAACAGAAACACAGTAGGTCCAAGACATGACTATAGGTTACAACTCAACTCTTTACACAAGATCCAGATAACACTCTAGGTTAAAGAGAGAGAAAGAAACTTCTTACAAAGAACAATCGGAAATAAATAACTCATAGCTACCATACTTATAAAACTAGTAGCTGAACTACTAGGCTTGCATTGTTGCTATTGCAATACTCTACAGAAGTAGGTTCTATGGTTATAAATTCTATTTTTATCTAATCAGCAACTTCGTTTTCACTTGAGTTGATGGATATGTTGACTTCCTTGACTTCATTGAAGAGTTTTAGCTTTTAATGATGGTTCCTAGAGAATAACTTGATGTAGACGTCGTCTGTACTGGCTTTAGAACCTAAAAAGGGTTAAGAAGATACTTTGAGTACGAGCGTACTCAGCAAGTTCACTAGAAAATGAGTGTTTGATGCACTATAACTACAGCCACGGACCATAGGTCGTAGGAAATGCAAGTTTTCGTAAACATTTATTCAAAGGTTGCTTTTATTCTGAAAAAACTATGTATGTTAGCCTTCACGGGTTTACCAGAACTTTCATGGAGTTCCTTTCCCGCCGCGTTCGCAGCTCCTTCCCGGAACAGGGAGTAACAAGTTACAGTTCTTACACTCTGCAGAGGTACGTCACTTTACCCATGAGAGATCTTAGCTTTGTTGCACATCCGAATTGCAGATTCGTTCACACTTCCTTGGTGTGAGGCCTAGACTAAGATCCAAGCCAATCACTGCCTTCTCCGCGACCCCGCATGTCTCCTTGGTGTACGCCAGCCCACCTATTGAATTACAGCAATGGCAGTACAGACCGTTCAGATGCCGGAACTATCATGGGACGTTGAGGGCTCCCACCCATATGATGCATGTCCTCTACGAATTACCATATGATATGCATGCTACGAGTGATAACAGCCACGACCCACACATCCAGCTCCATGCGAGAGGGAAAAGATACAGCTGACTTTTCCGTCCCATTCCAAATCTCATGGTCAACACATAATATTACGGCGCAATAATCACTGGCGACATTGGTTGTTAAGTCCTAGATAATATGTTTGTTTACCACCGGAACTCTAATAGTAGGTTATTACCTCATGGTAAATAACCTATAATCACATTATTATGAAAATAGTTTTTCTTACCTTTTTCAAATACAGGAGATGATAACATGGATTTGTAAAATACTTTATAGAAAATAATCAAAGGACATGAGCAAGTGTGAACTTGCCTTTTGTGATTTCAAGATTATGCACCCACGGTCTTCAAGACAATATAAAAGATCCAATATCTGAAATCAGCATCATTGGTCCGGTAAGGACTAATGTGTAAAGAAGAAAGATGCTTTTATGCATAAGTAATGTAATGCAAGTTGATAAACGCGAATCTCGAGGATAACGTTGTTTTAGGGTTTGGATACTGGAAAGGGTTTCCTTGGAATGTGTTGTCCTTTTAGATTAAGTTTCACACTTGTGCTTCTTATTAAGGCTTGTGAGTATGTGTGAAACAATATGTACACATAATGGCATACAACAATAAGATATACTAATGAGATGTTCTACTCAAGGACTGTTTATATGAGAATTGTGTTATCTTTAGTTTTACTTTGCAAATAATGGTATTTATAAAGAACTTAAGTATTAAAAATCTTATTATACAAGTAAAGTATAAATTAATGTGATTGTGATTAGTTGTCATTTGTTTTTCTGAAGTGTCAAAAAGAATAACATTTGAATAAAAGATTTCCTTACTAAGGTTTAAACAACATTTGTGGTTGATTAAATATGGTTGATTTTGTTTGTGTTTGAACAGTTAGAACTTGAGATGCTTTACAACTTATTTATAATAGACCAAAGTTAGCTATAAAACATATAATAAAGTATTTAGCATCATACTTAAAGTCTTGTAGACCAAAGTTAACTTTAAAGACATAGATGGACTTAGGGTGTATTACTTATGTTACTTGTATCTTGTTCACTTTATATTGTTTCCTTAGAGTTACTTAAGAATGGCATTACTTCTATTGGAGTAGTGGTTTCTTTACATTATAAATGTATAAAGGGATTTACCTCCCTATAAGGGTGTGGTTAAGGTTTATGAATAAGTAAACAATATTATTTACTACTTATGAACTCACTTATAGTGTTTTGATTTGTTTATAAACTTGTGGTTAATATAAAGGAATAGGTTTTTATCTCATTACAATTATTCTTGGAGTTTTTAGATTGGATAAGGATCCTTTTATAAAATAATCTATATTAATGGTTGAGAGATAATTTAATAAAATTTGTATTTAAAGTGTGTTAATTCATTGTGAATGCACACTACCAATGTTTAAGACTGATACTATTTATTAGACTCAATTTACTAATTTTTAGAATATTAGCAAATTTTATTTACCTTTATATGAATTATCAATTAAGGAAATAGGTTTAAATTCAAGTTATAAAAGTTCTTAACTTTTTATTTAACTCAAAGGTGGAATATCACATTTTTAAAATGTAGGTATTATTTTTGTGATCATTTTGGTATATTACATTTATTTTTTTGATCTATAAATGATAAGATATGATTTTTAATAAGGTTTATTACTTTATAAATACTTAATAATTAACAAATATTTAATTAAGTGAAATAATAATGTATTATTATAATTTTAAAGTATAATTCTTATTTTTCTAAGATTTTTAGTATTTTATTTATATTTTTTTAACATTTACCATTTAAAATATGAATTATCAAAGTTTTATTACTTATAAAACCTTTATTAAATAATATTTATTTAAAAAATCATAATAATAATATTCAATAATAGTTTTAAGTTGTAGATTTTATTTTTCTAAACATTTTCATATATTATATGTATTTTTCTGAATTATAAAACAAAAGATATTAAATTTACAAGATTTAATCATTTTATTTCATTTCTGGAATATTGATATTTGAATTTATATTGTTTTAATTATTTCCTGAATAGACTCTAAACCTTTTTACACCCAGACGGGATCTAACCGAGTCACAGACAGCTGGGGCTTAGGGCCACGTCATATGCCACATCAGCAAAGACCAGTGAATAGGGTGGACTTAGTCAAGATGACGCAATCATTACGTCACCATGACGTCACACGAACTGTCACCCTCAGATCGAAGTTCGATCGATCGATTGGGAGGATGCTTGCACGCGGGAAGAGTTTTGCTGGACGCGGACGAGCACGCTGAGTTGAATGGTGGCGGCACCGCTCTGTTTTGGTCGCCGGACCATCAACTGCGGTGGTCGACGACAGTGTTCGGCTAAATCTTAAACTAGGAAGAGAACGAGAAAATTATAGCACTATCATGCTCAGAGAATTACCAGGAATCACGTGGAGTAGTTGGCGAGATGGGAGATGGTCGGAATCAGCGAGGACCACGGTGGCCGGACTTCGGGAAGGTGACCTCGCGGCGTCGATTCCCGTTGGCTCGCCTCGATTCCTTTGACTAAGAGGCTCGGATGGGCAAGGTGTAACATCCCTAAAATCATGATTTCAAAGTTTGCATATCATTCATGCATGCATATAGTTTTGAGATCAATTTCAAACCAAATTCAAGAAAACAGAAGCACATAGTGCTATCATTTTATGTGAGCAAACTTAAATCAAATGACCATCCCCATTTGAGAGCTTAAGTATTTTAAAAACCAAGTCTATTTGCTTCCTTTTTGATTGGATTGAGTGTGGAGTTTGTACAAAATTTTACAAAATAAAAATGGTTTCAAAACCATTTTCAAAACATTTGCAAATCAAGTGCTATGGCACTTATATTTTGTTTATTCAAAAGAACCAAGCTTGAACAGTGATACCATTTGATTTTATGCCTTGAAATGTGACTGTTGCACACTACAAAAGTTCCTGAAAATATTTGATTCAATTTGAGTATGAATTTATTTGAAAACCATTCCAGGAAATTGAATTAGAAATAGAAAAGGAATAAAGAAAATGAAAAGGGTCGGCGCCAGGGATTGAGCCCATCAACAGAAGCAGCACATCTAGCCCACCCGGGTCCTCTCTCTCTCTCTCTCTCGCACGCGTAGACGCACCCACGGAGACACTGACGCTCGGACCCCACTCCCTCTCTGCTCTATTCGCTGACAAGCGGGCCCCGTCCACGACACCATCGTCTTCCCCAAATTTCGCGCACGAACACCGCCGCTGGCCGTTGCTGCGTTGATTTCGCGGTGTAATTGGCATTGAATCACTGAGCGTTTCTTGTCGAGCCTCTGCCTACTTAAGCCCCTCCCCACTCCGCTCCATTCCCCTCACTCAATTTCATCTCCACGCCACCAGGCTGCTCGCAACTCGCTCGACGCTGCCGCTGTTCCGACGATCTCTGGCAGCAAATTCCGGTGAGTTCTGACCGCCCTCGTGCCTCTGATTCAAACGAATGTGCCCAGCATGATCTCGTGCATCTTCTGACACCCTTTGCTTGCCTGCTCGTGACCCAGGACGCCCCGTCAGGTTTCAGAACCGACCGAGCCGCCACTCAACTCCGGCGACCGATTACGGTAAACAGAGCGCGCCCCTTGATCTCTCTCGCATACTAGGTTGTTCGCCACCATCTTGCGCATCTCCTAAACCAATTGGTTCGTGCTAGGGCGACGCGGAACCTCGGCAACAACTTCGACAGCAACCACCCGACGCCGTGCACAACTCCGACGAGCTCCCCCAGCCTCTACAGCGCGCCCCTTGACCAGCCGACACCACCTTGAGCATCAGCAGCCCTCTGCGATTCCGGTAAGCCCCTTCTCCCTCTCGCGCGCGACCTAGAACGTCAGCTCCGCCACTGACAGACGCGCCGCCGCCTGTCGCCGCCGCTAGCGCCGCCACTAGATGGTCAGGCTGCTCAGAAGCATTGGATCCAGATCGTTCGGATAGGATAGAACGCAAGCGAAGCGGTAAGATTAGATCTGAGCCGCGCGATTAAGTTAGATCTAGCGGTTCAAAAGTGTGATCCGACGCTAAATGGTACGCGCCAATCAGAGCGTGACGCGTGGTTAAGGTTTGTTTTAAAAACAGAATTTGAATCAGATTTATAACCAAATTTGATTTAGCTATAACTTTTGATCCACACATTAGAATTTGACAAATTTTATACCGTTGGAATCAGGAAGACAAGCCCTTTCTGTTTATTCAATGTGTTTAATGTTTATCTTCTGCTAAAATGATTTTATTTGCAGAAACTTTTTTAGGCCTATTTTGAATATATGAATTGTTTAGGAAATTGTTTTAGTGTCAAATAAACTTGGTTTAGCAAGTTTTTGACTTGGTTATGATTCAGTACTATGCACTTGCTTGGTTGAGTTTTCAAAATCATCACTTAGCATTTTTGCATGCACGCATAAGTATTTTTGTTTGTTTGTATATGTTGTGTGTAATTTGTTGCTACCATTCTTTGTGTAGACTTTGGTGCTAGTGATTGTGATTGTGAAGAGTGCTACTCTCCCAACTACCAAGGCAAGTGGTACTTCATGAATATTTCTATCCCTATATTTTATACAAGCATTAGAAATATTTTGCTAAGTCTTGCATGTTACTATTTTGCCAAATGCCATGTTGGGAAATCCTAAGTAGTTGTAGAATTGCTAGGAAATTTCTAAGTTAAGTTACTATCTATGCCATGCTTAGCCTAGCTAGTAGGAAACAAGGGTTGGTGAAATATACATGCTATGATGAAAATATTTCTAAGTCTGTGGACTTATGTTTTTCTTAATAAAACAACTAAGTCAATTAATCACCTGGGTGGAAAGGGACTTGATTGGTGGTTTTTGGTTGAGTGGTTACACAAGGCCCATGGCTATGGTTTACCTTGTGTATCTCACTTGTGGAAAGCTACCCAGGAACAAAGGGATTTTAGAGGCCAAGTGTTGAGAAGCTTCTAGTGCAGCCACTTGGCAATATGGGCTCTGCCTAGATCACATAGGTTACTAGAACTTAGCCATTTGGACAGTTGGTGGTAGTGGGAATGATAGGTTGGAACGCGTCCATTTGGTTTAAGGGAAGGCTTCTGAAAGGTACTGTCTTGGTGAAACCAAGTCTGGTGGGGAAAGTGCACAACCTCTGCAGATGGAAAAATCTAAGTACTTAGCCAAGTCCATGGCAATGGACAACTTGAGCATCAAGACATGGAAGCTATCAAGAATATCATCATTCCAACTTCTAAGTAAAAACTTGTGGGTGAACAAGGGTGAAAGACCTCAATGTCTATTGGTGGTTCCTTGGGAAAAGTTTTGACAAAGAAAAACTTAGTGATTTCAACTAATAGGCAAAACTTATTTTGAGAAAAGCAAGCCAAGCTACACTTAGCCAAATTTGCATATAGAATCTAGTCCACTTAAAATATACTAAGGTATCACTTGCCAATACTATTCCAAAATATTGACCCACTGTGGCTGTAACTTGTGATGTTGCAGGTTACTCTGATGAGGATTAGGTGTCATGAGTCTACACTCAACATGTTTGCCTGTGGCACATGAAGATGAAGACTTATATTTATATACTTATTCAAACTCTTGTATTAGGCATGTGGCCTTGAGTTGTAAAGACTATGTTTATCTCTGGAACGGATGTAATAAATGACCTTTGTATCTGTGTACTTCATCTTAAACTGTGGATGCTAGCAATGATCCAGGGACTAGCATTGCAATCACAGGGATCCTTTTCCTTTACAAAGGAGGGATCTTACACAAGGCGAGGATGATTGCTTGATCAGCAGAGAAACGAGCAGCGGCAATTCTTGCAGCAGGTGCTAGGGTTTCGGTTCGGAAGAGGAAAATGGGGAAGCGAGATCAAATGAGATAAGTACAGGGAGGGAGAAGACGGCGGCGGCGTTCTTATCCCTAGCTCCAGGGTGGCAGGGCAAGGATCTTGGCGCCGGGGAGATCGACGGCGAGAGCTCCGCCACGCAAGTGCTTGTCGCCGGTCGTGAGGAAGAAGAAAAGAAAAGGACGAAGGGGTACTGGGCCGGAATGGGCTGCTGTTGGGCTGTTGCAAACCAAGCGGAATGTTTCTGCTGCTACCCACGAGCGTCAGTTAGAAGGTGAGATACTGGGCCGTGGGCCACTTTCTGGACTGAGCTCGTTTCCTTTTCTTTATTCTTTTTATTGTTTGATTTATTTAAACCCTTTTAACTCTGAATTTTTATATGGATTTAAATATCTAGAATTGTTATAGGGCACATTAAATAATACAGGAATGTTGGAAAATAAGTGGTGTTGATATCTTTCTTGATTTCCTTATAATTTTAAACTAATAGGAAAATATTTTATTGGGTGTAATATTCATCACTTATGTTTTTAGAGATTTTACTTTTAATATAAAAATATATTTATGGAGAACTTATAAAATGATTTTATTTCTTCTTTATAAGTGTAATTGTAATGGTTTAATATAACTAAGTATATGTATTTCATTTATCTCATATTCATAAACTTATTAAAGAATGTATTATTATTAAACCATGAGTTTTGATTCTTGTTGATTTATAATGTTAAAGAAACTTATATATATATATATTGATCCTTCATAATTATTTGATACATAAATTCTAAGTACTAATAGTGTTTGAAATTATAATTACTTACCCTAGGGTTTTAGGGTTCTTGATACATTTGTATTCTTTTATTGATATGGATAAAGATTAATGGCTAAATACATTGTGTTTATATTTGTGATCAGAATGATGTTACCCTTTTACAAACAGTGGGGTGATTCTTTAGAATGACTTATGAGAAAAAATTGATAAAGATGGCTCCTAAGCACATATGGTTATAATAAATGGAATTGAGAAAATATGTGCTTAATTGATTTGTTATAAGAAGATATTCCTACAGAAGGATTTATCCATCAAATGAGATGGATGTTAAGCTTGATTATACATTTAGGGTTTATGGTTTACCAAGGATTCCTATCTTCCATATTTCATAATTCTAGACTTCTAATTAAGGAATTCCTTTCCTAGATATATTAATTCTCTATGTCCATCATCATGTGCTAACATGATGAGCTTTGCTTTACAGAATATTCTATCCACCTTTATTCTCCTAACACCTCTTGTAATTCTAATGAGCTTGATTCTAAAGCATTTCCTAATCTTTTCATATCTATACTTTGGTATATCAAGTACTCTGCTGTTGATAATCCCCAATCCAACAAGTGGTTACTTCCAACTCCAATCATACTCTTCTGTAATCATCCTTCACTAATATCACTCCAATAGATGTACACATCAAATCCTACTTCACCTCAAGTGCTTACTATTTCCAAAGAGGAAAATACTACTTCTTTAATCCAATGTTGCTCTAAAATCATTTTAATCATACTATCTTGTCTCTACTTGACTCCAATATCTAACATTCCAACCTCACATTATATTAATGTGACTTGGAATGACTAATCTAGGATAATATATCTATACTATGGTTCAATCATGTTTTATCCACCAATGTCACTTATACATGGTATAAGCATTCAATATTGGTGAATAAGGCATGATCATTATAACCCTTTGATCCTTTATGGTTCAGGTTTCCAGTTGCTAAACAAGGCTTCCATTCATACAACATTATAGTTGTATTATAATTATCTTCTGTTTAGCTCTATTGGATTAAGAGATATAATTCATTGACTATACCTACTTGATCCAATAGGACTACTCCTGGTAACTATCTTAAGAATTCATCCTTGTAATCTTCTTTGTTACCATATTGATTTGATTTCCTCCAATCACTCCCATCCTATTGATGACATCTAAAACTAGCATCACTATTTACCTCTTCTTACTTTTTTCTTTATAAGCCTTAAGTGAATGCTATAATAAGGACAAAAGTTGATAGGTCAAGAATTGATAGGTTAAGAATTGGTGAATCAATAGTTGATTTCTCAATATTGATGAGCAACAAATATAAGGATAGGATTCAATAGAGATGATAAGAATTTATATGGAAAGAAAGATATATGGTGAATAATCTTGACTTTGGTTTCTTTCCTACTCAATCTCACTAGAGAGTTAAAGTTAGGTATTTCCATGATACTCATGGTATAAGTAGATGAGGTTAAGATATAGTTGTTACATTCTTATTATTTGTGTTATATCCTTAACTTGGTACTCATGAGTGATTATATTTAATTCTATGATATGATCACCTAAGGATCAAATATAAATCATTAAGTTATGTATTAGGGTTTAATTTTATTACATTTGATCTACCCTTAGATCAAATCATGTTTACCCAAAATAAGGTTTTAGCAAAGGTCATATTGAAACTTATCGCATTCAACTTGGTGATCTACTTCAATTCCATTAAGTTAAGAGAAGCTTCAATCACTTTGACAAGTTTTTATTTAAAAGCGCGAAAATTATTCAGATTTTCTATGCATGAATGCAATGCACACATTTGTGTTCAGCTTATTTCTAAGCTCTAATGCTGGGATGTTACAAGAAACGTCATGGTGCAACATATCCTTAATGTTTCTTGAAGCCCCCAAAGTTTTGGAGGTCTTCTTCAAACTAGTAGTGGCCTTCTTCCTGAAACGTGCGAAAAGTATAAGTACAGGAATAAGACAAGAAATGGACAATGTCGGAGAGAAAGAAGCTTACACAAGAGGGGTGCTTTGCCAGAGGGGATCCCGGTAATCTTTCTTTCCTCCGTCTCCAGGGCGGCGGTAGTCTTCTTGGAGGATCCACCCTCCGTCTTCTTGTTCTTGCCTCCGTCGGCAGCATCAAAGGTGGAGCTCTTCCACTTTCACGCCAACGGGACATCGTTGTCGGACACGACGGTGACTTGCTTCATCTTTGGATCATAGATTTGGACAGCCATGCTATCCTCCTCTAGATGGCTGAGTTGTTAAGTGAAAACCCATAGTGTTAGATGAGATGGTAATGGCTAGACGGGAGAACTAGAGTATATGTCATACACGGAAAATAAACACGTACCTTTGGGAACTTTCCCTCCTCGAACATGTCATAGGTGAAGGTGAATCCTCGCTTCCTATCCTTCACCTTGACGATGTCCTTGAGGCGGAGCTTGACGGAGTTGCTGGAAAAGTTGTCCTTAGAGATGCGGAGGCTATCCTTCCTCTCCTTGGTATATTCATGCATCAACTTCGAGCGGTGCTACAGAGGCTGGATCCTCCTAAAGAACCAGCACATGGCCAGGTCCAATCCGGTCAGACCCGTCTCTACGAACCACTCTATCCGCCTTATAGCACGGTAAGCATCGATGTCAGAGGGAAGGGAGGCCTGGGATCTCCATGTCGAGGCTTCGGCGGCAGCTCCATCGACAAAGTTCGGGTACGTCACTTCTCGGACAACCAGAGGGATATTTGGGCCATAGAAGTACGTCTGTTGTCAGTTCTTACAGGACTCATGGCCGACAATGTCGGGGAACCGCCGTCCATGCCGGATCTAAAAACTAATAGTGCCACGGTTCCTGAGCTCATCCTTGCCGGCTCCGGCTTCCCGCTTGACGGTGAAGAAGTATATAAAGAGGTCTAGCCTAGGCCTAATCCCTAAGTAACCCTCATAAAGCGCCACGTAGTTGCTAAGCGCGAGGATGCTATTGGGGGAGAGGTTCTGAGGTTGTAAACGGTAATGGTTGAGGACGGCTAGGAAGAAATTGGAGATGGGCAGGGAGGCTCCGCGTACCAGTTGGGCTTTGAGGTACACTTTTTCTTCGGCTTGGGGAGAAGGAGTGACCTTGTCGTCCGGCGCCGGCCGCAAGTCAATCCCCTCCGTCGTAGGGAGGTAGCCCTCGATGATTAGCTCCTTGATGTCGCGGTCCGTGATATCCGAACCGCGCCAGTCGCCCTTGTGGGAGTCGTATTCCTCCTCTAGCAGCTCCAGCGCCGCTGGGTTATGGTCGCCGCCGGTGGTTTCGACCATCGCGGATTTGGGGATCACTAGGCCCTCTGGGGGCACGATGACGGTGCTCGCCGGCTTCGCCGCGGCATAGCCTGACACCGTCATGGAGGCGCGGAGCTGCTGCTGGCCATTGGGAGGTTACGGTGGTGATTGGGAAAGGTCGAGGAGCTAGGGGTTTTCCGTGGAGTGCGCGGAGAGCTCGAGGAGGCGCTCGCTGGAGGAAGAAGACAATGTAGAGGAGAATGAGGTGAAAAGAAAAATTTCCACCGCTGTTACAATTTATAACCTCCGGCATCAAGATTCGTGCAAAATGATCGAATGGTTGACATGTGGACGACGTGTGCGGAAGCGTGCGCGGAAATTTCGCCACGTTGCCAACCGTCGCCGCCAACGGTTCGTATCGCTCGCCCGGGAAAAACGGACATGATTGCGTTCTCTGCATGTGTGAGTTACGAGGCGTTGATGACCTACGTCTATGTCTCCCTAGATGTCACTAGCAAATGAACCATCACATCGGAAGATTCTGGCATGGACGGATCTAGCCCAGCTACGGAAGAGTACAATGGAAGATTCAGCAATTCTCCGACTTACAAATTGAAGACGGAGATAACCTTGCAGGGTTCTTTGGGAGGACTACAAGATATTGCTTGACAATTTGCCGACAACCATCTAGACAGATCATTCAACGTGAAGAAGCAAGACGGCGCAAGATCTCGGAGTTCTCCGTGGGATACTATTGGGGATATGCTATATGGGTATCCTCATAGCATGTTTCCTATCCGGATAACCTAGGTGGCCCACAGTTGGTAGAATGGCCCATGGCCTGCTGGGCGGCCCAGTTAGATGGATCCAGAAGGGAGGCCCATGCCGGATAAAGGAAGGCTACGGAGGAGTCACCGACGTACCCGGAGCCTTGGAGTGCAAGACATGCTAGACTAGTTGTAAGAAGTGTAGGACTCTGTAACATGTCCGGCTAGGACTTTTCCCTGTAACCATAGGACCTGGCGACTATATAAGTCGGGCCTATGGGAGCCTCTAGGGCACAATCTCAGACAACCTAGTGTCTACTACGATGCACCTCACACAGCGAACCACTCCCTGTAACTTGGCGTATTTCCCTTATAGTGATTTATTAGGAGTAGGATTCCGCCACCGTTGTGGGATCTGAACCTGGGTAAGCTGTGTTACCTCGTACCCGTCAACCGTACGCCTTCTCCCACGTCTCTAAACACGCACTGTGAGGACCCCTCCATGGCGTACTCGTCGGCAATACCACGACACTAGGGTTATCTCCCAACAAGTACTTTTCTTTAACGCCTTTAAGTTAGGCACAAGAAGCAAGAAGAATCAAGTATTTTCAAATTAAGAATGTAGATCAATACTTGCAAATTCTTCAAATATGAGAGGTATCTCATCCAAATGAGTCTTGGAGGATCCCTTCTCATTTCTCTTTGGTTTACTACTTTCATAAAAAGGATTTTTAGGAACAATCCAACCAAAATTATTTTCTAAGGCTTCATGCATTCCAACAAGCTTAAAGGGTATGGGTATCTTAAATTCCTCTATAGGCTTGGTTTTATCTAAAGTACCCACAACATCTACACATGAGCCTCCATATTGAAACGCTCAAAGACTTTTTTGGCTTCCCTAGCAACATCATGGAACTCTTTGACTAAAGTTTCAAGAATAAATTTTCTCTTTTCAACATTCTTTTCTTTCTTTAGTTTTAGGAACAAAATTTGCATCCTGGGGTTAAGGCTAACAAACTTAGCCTCCAGCATATAAACTAAAGAAGCTGAAGCAACCTCATAATTAGGATCAAGCTCTGCTATAGATTTATCCTCAATATCCTCATGCTTGCTAACATAATTAAAGAATTCTTCAATATTATCTTTCCCAGTTATGGATCCACTACCTATTGAAAGGTTTTTCAGGGTGAACTTGGGGAGCAAGATGGTGTTCTCGGCAGAGTTAATTTTGGCAAAGGTGAACAAGCCAAAAATAGCTGCAGCAGCTAGAGCAGGAACTAATTTTTTTGTGTTTTTGAATAAAGAAAGCAAACCAAACTAAACTATTTTTTGGAGTTTTTGAAAATAGGCTAACAAAACCAAGCAAAAGAAACTAAGAAAACTAAAAACAAAGTAAAGAGAAAGGAAGTGGAGGACTCCCCTTGTGAAGACATCCTTAGCCTCCCCGACAACGGCGCCAGAAAATGGCTTGATGAGTGCAGCAGCACTTTGTTGGGAGACCCCAAGCGGAAGGTATGATGCAGTTCAGCAGGCAAGTTTCCCTCAGTAAGAAACCAAGGTTATTGAACCAGTAGGAGGAAGGAAACGCCCCAAAGGTGCTACAAGCAACATGGAGACCTGCACAGCACAAACTCAAGACTTTGCCCCAACTAACAGTGAGGTTGTCAATCTCACCGGTTGCTGTAACAAAGGATTAAATGTATGGTGCGGAAGGTAATGGTTTGCAGCAAGTAAACATGTAACAGTGGAAGATGTATCAATGGTAAAGATTGGACCGGGGTCCATAGTTCACTAGAGCTGCTCTCCTTAGATAAACAACATGGCATGAAGGGTAAACAAATTACATCATGGCAATTTATAGAACCGAGCAAGGCATAATAATGCAATACCACACAAAATGATCCTATGAGATTCGATTGGGCAATACAAAAATATACATAGACCGCCATCCAACTGCATCTATGACTAGAAGTCCACCTTCATGTTATCATCCGAACCCCCTCCAGTATTAAGTTGCAAGCAACAGACAACTGCTTTAATCAAAGTGTATAAGGTAACCAATCCACTTGTTCCATGAACAAGAGACCGTTGTTTTCTCCCTAGTAGCAACAGAACATCTACAACCGAAGAGATTTCTATCACTTCCCTTGGAAATTAGAGGCATGAGCCCACTATCGAGCATAAATACCCCCTCTTGGAGTCACTAGCAACTACTTGGCCAAGATAGCTACTAACAACGGAGAGCATGCAATATCACAAACAACACAGACATGATAGTATCAAATAGACAAAACCATTAATCAATCTGACATAGTAATATCAATATCCATCGGATCCCCGCAAACACAACATGCATGATTACAAATAGATTAGATCTTGATCATGAACGGAGCTCACAAGATCTATACATGAAAGCATAAGGAGGAGATACAACCATCTAGCTACTACATGGACACATAGTCCAAGGTGGAACTACTCACGCATCATACCGGAGAGAAGGCCTCCGGGATGATCTCCCCTCTGGCAGGGTGCCGGGAAGAACTTCAGATCCCCCCATCTAGGGATGACGGTGGTGGCTATAGAAGGTTTCGTGGAGTTTTGATCGGGTGCCTAGGGTTTCTGCATCGGGGGATTCTTATAGGCGAAGAGGCGAGGCTGGGAGGCGGCCAGGGGCCCCACACCCTACCCAGGCGCGGGGTGGGCCCACCCGCGCCTAGGGAGTGCGGCCGCCCTGGTCCGCTTCTCCGTCTCTCCTCTAGACTTCGTGTCGCCCACGGTAAAATATTGAATTTGGATTTTGTCCCGTCCAATTCCGGGAATATTGATTTTCTGCCTTTCTGGAACCAAAAACAGAAGAAAACAGGCAACTGGCACTGTGGCAACTTGTTAATAGGTTAGTTCCAGAAAAGATATAAAAACCCCTCAAAGTGTAGACAAAGCAAAGCAAAGTAGATACTAAACAAGAATGGAGCATCAAAAATTATAGATACGTTTCCGGCGTATCATACTTTTAGGTCCGTGTGTAATTGCATGTCTTTACGTCTCTACGCATCACTCATTCTCTAATGAGATGGCTTCGTACAATTTGGTCCTTTGGTGTGACCTTTAGTTCTTTGGGGTTAAAAACATGTTGATAATATTGTCGTACAATATATCTTCATAGTATTATCCCATTGTGAACTACACCTAGTTTGATAACAAACTACTTGACACAAATGCCCTCTTTTGCTGCTAAAATAGCAGTCATATACTTAGCCTTTTGTTGTAGTATCTGTCACAATGTCTTAACTTTGGAACTCATCCAAATCCATTATGGAACTCACTTTCCATTATATTGTGCCACCCTTAGTTTAGATTGAGATAAACTTAATTTGTACTTTTGTGACAAAGCTAGTATCAATGTAGTACTTTTACAATGAACTAACCATCTATTTGTCACTTCTACAAATAATATACTCTTAGTTCTTCCAAAAGATCATAAGAATATCCTTACTATTGTCCAATGATCATCTTATGAATCATTCTGGTATATGCTCATAACATTTAGAGCATAGGACATATCTGGATTTGTACATATCACAGTATGATTGATATAAATACTCTTTGTGATTTCATATATCAAGTATCAATCTATACTTGAATCTTTGTTTCACTTACCCTGTGTCAATACACTTGAATATATCATCAATATTGAACTCATTCAATCCTTTCTGTGCAACAAGAACCTTTCTTGTAGTTTCTATATTGAACTCATTCAATATATCATCTATGTACTTTTGGCACAACCAAATTAGCGTCTATTGATGCCAAATATTTGGGTTTTGCCTAAGCCTTTCATCGAGATGAAATTCTTAATATGTGTTAACAAAAGATACATCGTTTCCAATCAACAATATGTCTTCCACATAATGTATTAGAAATATGTCTTAGCGCTCCCACTTAATTTCTTGCAAATTCAAGCATCTTCATTGTCTCTGATGAAATTAAACTCTTTTAATAGTTTCATCATAGTGAAGATTCCAACTCCACAATGCTTACTTCAACCATTGAAGTTTGCATATGCTTTTAGCATCCTTTGAATTAACAAAACTCTATGGACTGTGTTATGCACATGTCCTAGGTAACAATTCTATTAGAAGAACTTGTTTTGTTTATTCAACTACCACATAACAAAATTATATGTAGTGGTTGCTACATTAATCCGTCTAGACTAAATATCGCTATGGAAGATCAAATCTTGTCATAGTCAACCTTTGAACATTGTTGTGAACTCTTTCCCAACATTTCGACTATTTCATAGATGTGCAACATCCATGTCTATTTCTTTATAGATCCAAACACAACTGTAAGGTCTTACACCTTTCTCGAGGGTCCTTCAATTTCAAAACTTGATTACTCGTGTATGGAACTATCACGGATTTTATGGCTTCAAGCCATTTGACGGAGTCAGGGCTCATCATCGCTTCTTTGCATATAGTCGGATCATTATTGTCAAATAATGATTTAACTCTCAAATATTGGTATTCGATTGTTCATCAGATCTACTTGTTTCAATAGGAACTTAGATCTCCGCGACCACAACCTTTGAAGTACGCGAGCCATGAGCATTGTTGCTAACTCCGGAACACTTTTCGGCGCTACTCAACTTTGCACATATAGCTAAGATTCTTTTAACCTTATCAAAGTTCTATTGTCCTCCTACTTAACTTTTCACGAAAAATTCCTTCTCAAAGAAACTTGACGTTCTAAGCGACAAACACTTTTGTCTCCGGTGTTTATGGAGGAACACTTTAACATTTATACAAAGACAGGTTTATCCGACTTTGGTTGCACACATCTTTCTTATGCATAGCATACCAATGTTTTAAGAAAGGACTACTTGGGTTTTATCCCAAACCATAACCTTATATGGTGTCATTTCAACGGATTATGATGAAGCTCTTTTCAGTGGAAAAACGGTAGTCTCCAAAGCTTTTAATCTTTAAAATATAATGGCAGTTTTATGAATTATACCTTTGATCTTACCATGTCAAACAAGGTTTAATTACATATCTTGAACGCCCCATACTCTTATGGTGTTTCGGGAGATGCAAATCCACGGAACGATTCCATAAATCTTAGGTATTATGCTAAACTTGTAACTCAAATATCTTCCTTTATGATCTTTATCATAAACTGTTTATATTCTTATTACAATGATTTTGCACTTCATCTTGAAAGTCTTTGAACTTTTCAAATATTTCACACTTCATCCTTATTAAGTAAATATTCATATATTCACTCAAATTTTCGGAGAAAGCATATGAAGTTGAAATCCATCGCTCTTGACTACACATAATGGACTTTGTACAGCAATATGCACAAGTTCCAATAAGCTAGTCTTTCGTTCCCATTTGGCCTATGAACGAAGTTTCAATTATCTCTAGGAAAGTTTCACAAGTGTCATTTGATCAAAAATCAAAAGACTCCAAAATTCCATCCACATGGAGTTTCTTCATGTTTTATTTCTAGTATAATTTAAACGGCGATGTCACTTCCTAAGTGATCTTTCAATCAATTTGTCTTTCGACATCTTTAGCACTAGTTTTATGGATGTGATGTCTCCAACGAGATTTGCGAATCCATCTTTTATGGATTACGGAAATTATTTGAACAACCCTTTTGTTCTCATAATACCTGATAAAACAAATCTTTGAAGGCAAGCTTTGATGTTTAATGAGCAACACAATAACCCTTTATTTGTTCTCGATGAACATCATCACATATTCTTTTGCTAGTTACTTAGGCCATTGTAGTTCATGAATTGTGTTGTTTCGTATGACGATACATACCAACAAATTCAGTATCAAATACTTGAGAACCACATTGTTTAATAAGCAAAGAATATAGCCATAACATGTATATCATCTATATACTTAAACTGAACAATTCTAGTCTTTTCTTTTCTGCCATATATTTATGAGATTCTCTTTCAGTATTTCCTTTTCTGTTTGAAAGAATCTATCAATATCAATAGTGGAGTCATACATATGACACATAGTCCAAAACATGTATAGTTAAATACCAATGTCTTTGGACTTGCACTTTGAAGTAGATCACCATCATCAAATGTTTGGTGTTTTTTTTCAAATTCCTTTATTTAGTAATCTCTTGGTGTAGTAAACATTTTACCTACATCAAATATTCATCCTTATCATGGAATCGTCCATGATCAAGCTACCTTTAGCTTATAACGATGAATTACGAGTATAATGTTGCTATCCAAAACCTTTTGGAGGATTAGGACAACAAGTGTCTATAACCCTTTGCAAATTCTCATCAAAATATGAGAACATGAACTTTGCCATATTATACTCTATCATGTTGCAACCAAAACTTTGTTTCAGATATCACAATATCTTCCACACATCATGGTTTCTGAAACAACTCTTTCAGATCCTAGATAACCTTGATATTAAGACAATCCTTTGAATATCAAGACTTATGGAGACAAACATGATACTCATACACTAACACTTGGAATTGTTACTCTTGATTTAATACTAATTATTAAACTTCATGGAGTAACGGAACTTCTTGAAAGTTTGCAATAGGACTTTTAAACTTTAGATTAACACTTCAAAACAATACGATACCATCAGAAAGTAACTAACCAGAATTCTATAGTTCTATCATCTCAATTATAACTAAGCGTAAGGTGGTAAACGGATGCCAATGACTACAACAACTATGCAAATTCACTTTGATTTAATTTATGATAAATTGAGTTCTAATTAATAATTAAATTAATCTAGGTGAACTCCCACTCAAAACAACATCCCTCACATTGTTTTAGTGATCACACGAACCAAATCCACCACATCAAAACCGATCATCACGAGAGTTGATGTAGCTTCAATGGCGAACAATCAACATGTTCATCATATCTACTATATGACTCATGCTTTACCTTTCGGTGATCCGTGTTCCTGAGACCATGTCTGTACATGCTAGGCTCGTCAAGATCAAACCTTAGTTTCCGCATGAGAAAATCTGGCTTGCTCACGTTGTATACACTTGCAGAATCTAACACACCCGATCATCACGTGGTGCTTCGAAACAACAAGCTTTATCAACGGTGCTAACTAAGGGTGAACACTTTATGACTTGAAATTCATGTGCATGAGGGATCATATCATAATTCTACCTTCGTCTACTAAGCAATACAAGATGCATAAAGGATAAACATCACATGCAATTCATAATATGTGATATGATATGGCCTTTCTTCTTTGTGCTTCCGATCTCCATCTTCAAGCACGAACATGATCTCCATCATCACCGGCATTGCATCAAGGTCAATGACGCTTCTCCATGGTTGTCGTCCACCGGCTTCAACTATTACAACTACTTTGAATAGACATGCGGGTCTTAACATAAATTAAAGACAACCATATGGCTCCTGCCGGTTGCCTACTTACAATAAGGAACATTGCATACATCAAATATAATCACAATCATGGCCATATCACATCACTGCACACACCCTGCAAAACAAAGTTAGACGCCTCTACTTTCTTTGCATGTTTTATGTGGTTTGGGGCTTTCAATAAGTTTCATTCTAACTTACGAACATGAACCACAACATTGATACTAGTATTGTTAATCACCCGTTGTAAATTGGATCTTAACTATGCTAGGAGAAACAGCACCCATAAAATCCACTTATGCAATACAAGTTGCATGTCAAGCGTGGAGCAAGTCTCATGAACGATGTCATGTAAGGTTAGCCCGCTTCATCCCAACATACCGCAAGATGCAAAGTACACAAGAAGCAATCGACAATAAAGCATCAACGCCCACAATGACCATTGTGTTCTACTCGGCAATGATCTATATATAGACACGGCTCGATACCCTTCAGAGGGGTTCGTAGCATGGAAAACAAAAATTTTCTATCGCATACAAACAAACAAGCCAAGATCTATCTACTAGATTGTAGCAACGAGTCGATGGAATAACTTACCCTCGAAGATTCCAAAGCGGTTAACGAGCGATTCTCGTGGGTGATGTAGTCGTACTCTTCCGATCTCAAGATCGCAGAGACGATCCTTCCGTGCTGCGTTAGCGCTCCCTTGATCGGTCACACGTTCGTTGACGAAGACCTTCCTCTCCCTTGTTCCAGAAAATGGAGGTTGTAGCACTCTCCTCGCGATTCCTAAGCATAATGGCGTGGTACCTAAGTAGAGGGAGATCCGCAGGCTTCGCCTTAAGCCGAGCGAGTATGGTGGAGTATGAGAGAGCTATTAGTGGTCTAGGGTTTAGACACACCAATTAGAAGGCTCTAATCCGAAGGCTAGGGCAATTAGAAGCTCTAAAAAGCGGCTCTAAACCGGAGTCTAGGGCTAGGGTTTAGATTAGAGGATAGGAACTTGTGTGTCTAGAGGAGGAGGCCCCGCCTCCTTTTATAGGTGGGAGGGGCGCCAAGGGAGGAGTCCCTCCCCAAGTCGTCCTTGGGTGGCGCCGGCTTGGAGAGGAGGGACTCCTCCCCAAGTCGGTTTCAACCTCCTCTTGCTTGTTTCCCTCAGTTTCCTGTTTTAGCCGTTTGACTTTCAAACTGGCCATTTGACTTTTTAGTTTTAGGATTCAATTTAATCCTTTATTTGGAACAGCAAGAACACTTAGTATATGATGCAATCATTCCAATATGTAATGACACATTCATGTACCCCTTCCCCCCCGGAGTGCCGGACATTCCGGGACCTTCTAGAACATTCCCGATGAAAACACCGGAATCATTCCCGAACTCCGAAACGGGACTTTCCTTATATGAATCTTATTCTCCGGACCATTCCGGATCACCTCGTGATATCCCGGATCCCATCCGAGACTCCGAACAACATTCGGTCTCTTTCTCATAATACCATAACTACTCAAACAACGTCGAATCCTTAAGTGTGTCTCCCTACGGTTCGTGAATTATGCGGACATGATCGAGACACTTCTCCGAACAATAAAAAATAGAGGAATCTGGAAATTCATATGGCTCCCACATATTTCTATGATTACTTTGCGATCGAATGAACCACTTACAATCGATACCAATTTCCCTTTGTCTCACGATAGTTTACTTATCCGAGGTTATGATCGTCGGTATCTCTGCATACCTAGTTCAACCTCGTTACCGATAAGTACTCTTTTCTCGTTCCCGTGACATGTGATCCCTTGTGACCCAGTCACATGCTTGCAAGCTAATTGGATGACATTCCACCGAGAGGGCCCAGAGTATATCTATCCGTCATATGGATGGACAAATCCCACTCTTGATCCATGTGTTTCAATCAATACTTTCTGAACACTCAATGTCACCTTTATAGCCACCCAGTTACGGTGTGGTGTTTGATGTCATCAAAGCATCCATCCGGTAAAGGTGATATGCATGATCTCATGGTCGAAGGAATTAGGTTACTATGTATCAGAAAGCATATAGCAATTGAACTATTGAAATGACTTGATCTTTATGCTACGCTTATCTATAGGAGTATGTCCATCACATCATTCTCCTAATGATATGACCCTGTTGTTAATAACATCTCTATGTTCATGATCAGGAAACCATGATCATATATTAACCAACAAGCTAGTTTAACAAGAGGCTTTACTAGGGACTCTTATTTTAGTTTACAAATCACACAAGTATTAATGTTTCCGGTTAATACAATTATAGCATGGTATGTAAACATTTATCATAAGTGTGAAGATATGATAATAACCACTTTATTATTGCCTCTTGGGCATATCTCCAACACAACCCGGGGTTTCTTTTCAGGCACGGCAACAGGCTTGCCGCCCTTACTACCCTTCCGTTTTCCCTTCTTGTCTTTCTTGAAACCAGTGTTCCTATTGATCATCAACACTTGATGTTCCTTTTTGATCTCCACTTCTGCAGTTTTAAGCATTGATAGAAGCTCGGGGAGAGACTTCTTCATGCCTTGCATATTATAGTTCATCATGAAGTTCTTATAGCTAGGTGGCAGAGACTACAGAACATGGTGGATGCCTAAGTCAATGGGAATCGATATTCCCAAGGAAACAAGCTTATCGGCGTAACCCGGCATCTTGAGTACATGCTCACTAACAGAGCTGTGCTCTTCCATCATCTGACTAAAGAACTTTTACGGCGTTGTAGCTCTCTGACTGACATGTGTGTCGAAAATCATTTTCAACTCACCCATTGTATCAAATGCATTGCCGTTTTCGAAACGCTTTCGAAGTTCCGGCTCTAGCCCATACAATATGCCGCAATGAACTAAGTTGTGGTCCTCCTGACGAGTCTAATAGACATTCTTCTCCTCGTCAGGGGCATCATCTAAAGGTGGGGGGCCTAATGGCGCTTCTAGCACATATTGCTTTTGTGCAGCAGAGAGGAGAATCCTCAAATTCATGGCCCATTCGGTAAAGTTGCTACCGTTCGTTGCAAGTTTCTCTTTCTCCATGAACACATTGAAATTAAAAGCAGGTGGTGCCATCTACAACAGAATTTGTAAAGTTTAGACTAAGTGTATGATAGATTGAGTTCAACTAATCCATATTACGAATGAACTCCCACTCAAAAACGATATCCCTCGTGCCTTTTTGGTGATTACATGAACCAAATCCACTACACCAAGTCCGATCATCACGTGAGTCGGTGTAGCTTCAAAGGCGAGCATCAAATGGGCATCATATCAACTATATGACTCATGCTTAACCTTTCGGTCCGTGTTCCGAGGCCATGTCTGTACATGCTAGGCTCGCCAAGTTAGAACCTTAGTATTCGCATGTGTAACTGTTTTACACCCGAAATATGGTCGTGGATCCAAGAACACCCGATCATCACGTGATGTCTTGGAGCGACGAAAACATAATCGGTGCATACTAAAGGAAGAACACATTCTTATCTAGGGATCATATTATTATGCTAACAAAGCGCTAAACAGGCAATATAAGATGCTATCTGTTAGACCCCTCCTTTATAAAGGATAGGATCCCTGTGATTGCAATGCTAGTCCCTAGATCAATAGCTAGCATCCACAGTTAAGATGTAATATCAAGAAACAAAGGTCATAATATAACTTTATAACCAGGAAAACATAATTTTATTACATCATACATAGCTCATATGGCTATTACATTACATTGCAGCGGATTAAATATAAGCATGGGTCCTTTATCTTCAAAGTGCCACAGGCAGATGTTGGTTGTAGACTTTGTAATCCTAAACAATCAATCTTCACTAAAATCAGTCAAACCTGCAACATACAAGTTACAGCCACAAAGGGTCAATACATTTGAATTGTATTGGCAAGTGATACTATTGTAGTATAGTGGAGTCTATCATCTATATGCATTTGGCTAAGTGGAGTTGAGGCTTGCATTGCTCAAAATAGATTTTTCTTATCATTTTGAAAATACTAAGTTTTTGCTTGACAAAATCATTTCCTCAATCAAAGATTTCAAGATCCTTGTACCAAGCCATCTCTCCATCAATGATTGAAGAATTCAAACAACCCTTGTTCAAACCACAAGTTTTTAATTTAGAAATTGGAATGATGAGATTCTTGATTGCTTCCATGTCTTGATGCTCAAATTGTCCTTTACCAGGGACATGGCTAAGTACTTAGATTTTTATACTCTGCAGAGGTGGTGCACTTTACCCACAAGACTTGGTTTCCCAAGACAAAATCTTTCAGAAGCCTTCCCTTAGACCAAAATGGACGCGTTCCAACCTATCAAACACTACCACCCACTGTCCATTTGGCTAAGTTCTTGCAACCTATATGATCATGGCAGAGCCCATATTGCCAAGTGGTTGCACTTGAAGCTTCTCAACATTTGACATCTCAAATCTCTTTGTGCCTGGGTGGCATACCACAAGTGATATACAAAAGGTTCCTGGCCTTGTGTAACCACTCAACATAACCCAATCCTTCCATTCCACCCAGGAGGTTCATTGACATAGTTGTTTTATTAAACAAAACCTAAGTCTTCAGACTTAGAATATTTTCCATAGTGTGAATATATATTCCACCCATGTTTTCTATTAGCTAGGCTAAGCTTGATAGTAATAGCAAACTTAACTTAGGAAATCCTACTAAGGATTCATCTACTAGGTTTTCCTATAGCAAGATCTATACTTAGCAAAATCCATGCAAGTTTATTTGGCAAAATCACTAATGCATAGAAAAGTAATGGGATAGAAAGTATGAAGCATCACTTGCCTTTTTGGAAGGAAATGGTAGTTCACTCCTTGATCTTGCTAGTCTCACACTTCACTACAAGTCAAACAAGAAAACACAAATTCAATCCACATTCCAACCATAGTAAAACAAACAATTCTTCACACACACAAAGTAATGGGATCTAAGTCATGCATGGGAGCATGCACAAGATAGTTTTATTTTGCAAAGGGGGTCTCTATGGGTTTATAAACTTTGTAAGATCCAATTTGGTCATTTACCAAAGTGGCAAAGTCTTTAGCAAGAGGGTTTTGTCCAAAAACTATTTTTACATCCATTCATCATTTCATGTGGTGAAAAATGTTTTTATTAAGGCAAAACTCTTAAGTTGTTCACCAAATGAGTTGCTATTGCAAAACTTGGTGTTTTTGGGTCAGTAGGTTTGGTCCAAACTATTTCCTTAAAGTTTTCTTTTCATAAACATTTTTATAACAAAAACTATTCTTTTTATTTGGCTAGAAAATGACTAAATCAAGTAATCCAAACTAAATCTTACAAAAATCATTTTTAATACCAAGGGTTGATTCTTAGGGTCAGTAAGGTCACAACAATCCATTTTGCAAAAGTTTTAATCCAAAAATCATTTTTAAACAATTTTTATACTCTATACAAGCACACATAAGTTTCTGCAAATTCAAACAATCTAACAGATACTATTTGCTAAACTAAGGCCATTGTTGGCTAGGGCTTGTTCTCCTGATTTCATTGATATAAAATTTGCAAAATTTGGACGTGTGGTTTGAAAGTTATAGGGGTTTGAAGTTTGCAAATCAATCTGATTTCAAATTCAGTTTTATAACAGATCCTGCCACGTGTCGCTGTCTCATTGGGCGATACCGCTTCAGCCGGATCACGCTGTGGTGCGTTGGATCTAAATGAATCGTGCGGTTCTGGGAGCGTACCCCTTCGGCGATTAAATGATCTATTCAGTCCGTTCGATCCAGATCCTACGGCTAGTATCGTACTGGCCAGACTCTGGCGCGGCGATAGTTCTTTGGCGGCGAGGTCGATCGGCGGCACTGGCGAACTAGGACGCGAGGAAGAGGGAAAGGATGCTCACCAGGTTCGCAATGCAACGCTGATGCTCAACGATACTCTTGGTTGGTGGAGGGCGCGACGGGCTTGATTGCTCGCCGGAGTTTGAAGACAACGTCGGGCGCGTCAGGTGGTCATCGTGGACGAGGCTACAGCGTGTACTAGGGTAAAAGGAAGACAGGGTCAGATGCGCACAGTCCTGGCAAAGACGCGTGCGTGAACGAGAGGTAAAAGGGTGGATGGAATTAACCTATGGGCGTCGTCGGAGTAGAGGCAGACGGCGGCGGTTCTGGAGGTGGTCGTTGGCGAGGCTCAGGGGTGTCCGCGGTCGAACGGGTGGTACGGGTAGGAGCGTCTGGAGGTGGGTAAGTTGCCAGCGTGCTCAGGGAGGCTCGGGGTGGCGTGTACTGGCCGGATTTTGAGAAGAAAGCTCGTCGGAACAGAGGATGCTCGGAGAGAAATCGAGGCGGCCTAGGGGCGTGTCGAGGAGGGGTGTCTGGGGGAAAATATAGAGGAGGGGCGAGCGCTTTAAGGTGCGTGATCGTTGCAGGTTTAACTCGAGGCATCAAGGCGAATTAAGCCGAGGAATCAATGGCAGGGCGGGGGAGAACGGTCGAGGCGGGTGAGAAAGATGAACAGGAGGGTGTGGGGTCCGTTGGTCAGTGTTTGAGTGAGAGGGAGAAGAGGGCCACATGTCAGTTGCTCATGGTCGATCTGAAAGTGGGAAAACGTTTCATGGAGAGGGAAAAGATTGGGCTGGTACTGGGCCTATTGGGCTGCCTGGGTTGGGTCGGTTTACTTTTATTTATTTTTCTGTCTGCTTTGTTTTTTCTATTTTCTATTTACTGATTTGGATTTCAAACAACAATTAAATCAATCCAATAAATTCATACAAACACCACATTTCAATTCTTTGAACTTGGTTCTGTTTATCAACATAAACCAACATTCCAAAATAAATCATATTTTTATTCCTTTTAGGATCTATTTAATATAGAATAGTACATAGTTATTTAATCAAATATGATATGATTTATTTAATGAATCTCCATTTAAATTCCAAAATATTTTTCTAATACCAAACTAGTAGGTATCATTTGGAAATAAAGAATACTTGGAAACTTTGTTTAAAACAAAATAACATTTTTGCTATAGGGTCCATTAGTAATTAAATAAAATGGGCTTTAGTTATTAATCAAATAGAGTTTGATTTTTATTACTAAAGTCTTTATCTGAAACCTAAATATTTTCAAAACCAAATTAGTAGGCTTAATTTGGGAAATACATAATATTTGGAAATTTGTTTTAAAACAAAATAACCTTTTATTTTAGTGTCCATTATTAATCAACATAATAGGCTTTCATTATTAAATCCAATAGGATTTGTTTTATTGAGATATTTATTTTGAAATCTAAAATAAAGCCAAAACACTTTAGTAGTTTTTAATTAAGAAAATAAAATACTTAGAAAACTTATTTAAAATAATTTAATAAGTTTTGATGTTTTTAATTAAAATGGTAAAAGCTCTTATTTGAATAAAATTTGGATATTGATTCCTTATTATTTCATTAAGCCATCCTTTATTATTTTTAAACAAACTTTTGCTATTTTATTTAAAATAAAATGTTTTAATTCAAAAGCTTGGCCAAGGTTTTAACAGGCTTTATAAAATGATCCTTATTTGTAAAACTTCTATTTCATTTGAAAACAATTCTTTTCATTTAATTGTTTCAAAATAGTACTTCCAAATGTTTTATTTTTCTTTTTATTAAATGTTTATCTTTTTAAATCCCTTTAGGTTTTATTTAATTCAAATGGGTTTGAAGTTCCAATTTAATTCAAAAAGTTTCTTCTGGTCCTGAAAATCAAACAAAGTTTTATTTTATTCATTTATTTTCACATTACAAGATTTGGAAAATCTTGGGATGTGACACTATCAAACATCACATGTTTATTAGTGAAATGATATGGTTCCCGCAGATGATCTCTATCATGTGCATCGTGGTATGATCACTATCATACCTATATGTGTAAATCCAAGGTCTATGGAGTTTACACGCTATGTGTGTTGTAAGAGTATCATCTCATACTTCTTCTTACAACACTACCATATCATAACACTAGCCCAGCGACAATCTAAACTAGACGCCTCTAATTTATCCATTGCAAGTTTTACGTGGCTTAGGGCTTTCGAGATAGAACCGTTCTTACCTACGAACATGAACCACAACGAGGATAACCAAATTGTTGACAATTACTTGCAAAATAAATATTGACTATAGTAGGAGAGACAGATACCCGCTAGCCACTTATGCAAACTAGTTGCATGTCAAGCGTGGAACAGGTGTAACATCCCAAAAATCATAGTTTCAAAACTCATTCATATCATCTTTGCATCATTCATTCATTCAGGGTTTTTCTCAAAAATCATTTAGAGACAGAAGTTTGAGCTATGATTTCATGTGGGCAATTTATCTCAAAATGGCCATCATCCTTTGAAATTTGAATGTTTAGGTAATTGTTTGCTTGCCTCCATTGATGGAAAGGTTAGGTGAAGCTTTTAACCCAAGATTCCAAATTTAGAAATGGTTTCAAAATCCTTTTCAAAAATTTGCAAACTAGAGCAAATCTCTGTTTACTTTGAAACCCAAGCATTGACCAAGCCTTGCAAAGTAACCACTTAGTTAAAATGACTGTTTTTGAATTCACAAAACCCTGCAAAAATTCCCAAAGCAGTTTGGTTTCAAAAGGATTTGAATTCATATCAAATTCATACCAGAAAATGAATTTAGAAAAAGAAAAGGACTCCTCAATAGGAAAAGGCAGCCGTGGCCGCCCAGCAAATCGAGCCCGAAGCCCACCCGGGGTCTTCTTAATCTTCTCTCACGCGCAAGCACACGCGCTGAGCCGCTGACAGGCAGACCCCACCTATACTCCGCGCACCTCGCTGACAAGCGGGCCTTCTCCACGTCAGCGTCGTCTCCACCCGCACGACCCGCTCATCCCCAAATCAACGCGGGCGTTTCTGTGTTTAATTCGCGGCGTCAATTCGATTTATTGGCCGAGTGATTCTCGCTCGTGACCAGGCTATAAGAACCCCCTCTGTTCCCTCTCTCTTCTCCCTCAAACCCCGAACCCAGAGCGCCACCAGGCTACGAGCATTACCCTCTGCAACCCCGCCGTCTCTGGCGACTGCGCCGGCAAATTCCGGTGAGTTCTGAGCTTCCCTCTGCCTCTCGTTCTTGCAAACTAGTTCAGTGAGCCTCTGCGCTTCTTTTAACACATTTCGTTTACCCTCGCATGAACCGTAGCTCCGGCAGCATTGTCGACTGGCCGCCACCGTCTTCTGTTCGAACTCCGGCGAGCTCTAGTGGTAAGCCCCGACCGCCCTGCGTCTTCTAGTTCAAGCACACGACTTTGCCTTGACTCTGTGAATCTAACTGTGTCCTCGTCTTGCCTTGGGGTGGTTCACAGCGACGTCCACGACGACCACCCGACACACCGACGCCGTCCTCCACTCCGGCGAGCAATCGCAACCGTGTCCGAGCGCCCCTTGACCAACCGCGAGTACGAAGAGCTTCGCCAAGACCTCCTGAGCCCGGTGAGCTACTCCTCGTTCTCACTTACCCCCTGTAGTGCCGCCTCCGTCGTCGATTCGCCTGGCCAGGTAGCCACCGGCCGCCAGATTCTTGACGGACAATAGCGATCGTTAGATCTCGTATCGTGGCGCTAGGATAGATCCACTTAACCCAAGCGAAGCGGTATCCGAGCCGCGATTTCATTTAGATCCTACGGCTGTGGAGCTCGATCCAGTGCGAAACGGTATGGGCGAATAAGAACATGACGCGTGGCTAGGTTAGATCTGAAAATAGATTTAAAAACCAGAAATTTGATCCAAATTCAAATGCTCATAACTTTCGATTGCCACGTTAGATTTTTGCAAACTTTATACCGTTGGATTCAGTGAAACAAGACCTTTCTGAATATCCAATTTATTTAGCATATAGTAACAGTTAAAATGATTTTATTTGTAGAACAAGTTTATGGCTATTTAGATATAGATTTATTTTGGTGAATTATATTGGGGCCAAATAAGTTTAGTTGGCAAACTTGTGACATGTTAAGTTTCTGTAGACATGAGCATACTTGGTAGAATTTTCAAAAATCACCACTTAGTAAATTCTTGCATGCATGCATTCATATTATTTTTGGTTGTATATAATTGTGTGTATTTATGCTTTAATTTCTTGTGTAGATTTTGCTAGTGATTGTGATTGTGAAGAGTGCTACTCTCCCCACTACCAAGGCAAGTGATATTTTCATGAATATTCCTATCCTAAGTTTTGTACTAGCATTAGATATTTTGCTAAAGTATTGCATGATATTTTTTGCCTAATGCCAAGATGGGAAATCCTAAGTAGTGTAGAATAGTAGAATTGCTAGGAAATTCTCCCTAAGTTAAGTTATCCTCATCTGCTTAGCCTAGCTACTTAGCAAACAAGGGTGGTGAACATCTATATGGTTTATGATAAAAATATTCTAAGTCAAGAGACTTATGTTTTCTTAATAAAACAACTAAGTCAAATGAACCTCCTGGGTGGAATGGAATGATTGGGTTATGTTGAGTGGTTACACAAGGCCATGGACTTGGGTTGTGTATCTCACTTGTGGTATGCCACCCAGGCACAAAGGGATTTGGAGGCCAAGTGTTGAGAAAGCTTACAGTGCAACCACTTGGCAATATGGGCTCTGCCATGATCATATAGGTTGCTAGAACTTAGTCATTTGGACAGTTGGTCGTAGATGGGATGATAGGTTGGAACGCGTCCATTTGACTAAGGAAAGGCTTCTGAAAGGTCCTGTCTTGGGAAACCAAGTCTGGTGGGGAAAGTGCACAACCTCTGCAGATGGAAAACCTAAGTACTTAGCCTAGTCCAAGGCAATGGACAATTTGAGCATTCAAGACATGGAAGCTACAAGAATCTCATCACTCCAACTTCTAAGTAAAAATTTGTGGGTGAACAAAGGTGAAGGACCCCAATGTCTATTGGTGGTTTCATGGGAATGTTTTGACAAAGAAAAACTTAGTGATTTCAACTAATAGGAAAAACTTATTTTCAAGCAAAGCCAAGCTACACTTAGCCAAAATGCATATAGTATTATAGTCCACTTAAAATATACTAAGGTATCACTTGCCAATACTATTCCAAAGTATTGACCCTCTGTGTCGTAACTTTGTGATGTTGCAGTTACTCGATGATGAATAGGAGTCATGAGTATACACTCAACATGCTTGCCTGTGGCACATGAAGATGAAGACTTGTGTTTATTTACTTATTCCTTAAACTCTTGTATTAGGCCTATGGCCCTGAGTTGTAAAAGACTATGTTTTTATCTCTGGAATGAATGTAATAAACGACCTTTGTATCTGTGTACTTCATCTTAAACTGTGGATGCTAGCATTGATCCAGGGACTAGCATTGCAATCACAGGGATCCTTTCCTTTATAAAGGAGGGGTATAACAACAGGTCTCATGTGCGAGGACATGTAAAGTTTGTCCAGGCCGCTTCATCCCACTATGCCACCAATATCCAAAATTAAAACAAATGAGCAACAACATGATCATCATCGCCCACATACTCATATGTGTACTACCCGTGTAAAGTATCTACGCATAGATCCTGCTCTGATACCACTGTAGGGTTCGCAGCATAGAAAACAAAAAATTTCCTACGATGGGAACTATGTACCAAGATCTATCTACTAGATACAAACAACGGGAGGATGTATATCCGTAGAGAACATACCCTTGAAGACCGACAAAGCTTAACGAGTTCAACTCGTGGTTGATGTAGACGATGTCTTGCCGATCTCAAGATCGAGAGGAAGTCCTAGCGCCGCAAATCAGCAGCTCATCCGTGCTCGCACACACGTTCGAGGCACCGAGCAACCTCCGCCTCCTCGCTCCAGTGATACAGCGGAAGCACAACTCTTTCTTGCCGAATAGCCACCGGGAACATGTATCTCGCTAGTCCGAGACCATGGGGGATAAATTCTAGAGGGGGAGAGAGATCCTTCACGAGGAGGTGTGAGAGACAAGTGAGGAGGGGGGCTCCTTTTATAGGAGGAGGGGGGCACCCAAGGGGGTGGCCGCCGGCCATGGGGGCTTCCCCCTCCCCTCCTTCATTCATGTGGGTGGACACTCCACTCACAAAATGCCCTTTAAATTCCCTCCACTCAAAAGTCCACTCAAATTCCCATTAAATTTCCACCAAATTTAATGCAAACTCTCATTAAATAAAACTCTTTTATTTTACTCAGAATTTTGTCAATTACTTTAATGACAAACACTCACAAATAACCCCTTGCTAGAATTCCATTTCACATGCATAACTACTTTATGCAATTTCACCCGAAAACCTGTTTCGGTATCTAGTGAAATAAATTCCTGCACTTGTTCATTCTTTCGGCATGAAACTTTTGCTCCAATTGGATGTCGGTGTCTCTTAAGTATGTCACCCTACGGTTCGTGAATAATGTGGACATGATCGAGACCCCTCTCGGATCAATAATCAGAAGCGGGATCTGGAGACCCATAGTGACTCCCACACATTCAACGATGACTTTCTTGTGATCGTCGGAACCTTTTACGCTAGTATCTTAATCCCTTTGTTTCACGATATATTACATGTCCGAGATTCGATCATCGGTATCTCCATACCTAGTTTGATCTCGTTCGACATGCACTCTTTTCTTGTTCCGTGATATAACATTCTAGTGATCAAATCACTTGCTTGCAAGCTAATCAATGTGATATCACCGAGGGCCCAGTATATCTATCCGTCATAGGGATGAACAAATTCCACTCTCGATCCATGAGCCTCAACATAACACTTTATTAGTTACGAATCCATCTTTATAATCACCGTTACGGTGCGACGTTTGATGTTATCAAGAAACTCTTAGGTGTTAGTGATTGACATGATCTCATGGTCTAAGGATTAGGATCACTTCGTAAGTTGTTATAGCAATATAAACTCAATGAATTTGATCGTAATGCTATACTTCGGATGAATGTTCATCACACCATTACACTAATGTTGTGATCCCGTTATTAACAACATCCAATGTCCATGATCAGGAAACCTTGATCATCTTGTTAATCAACGAGCTAGTTTATGAGAGAGGCATAACTAGGAACTTTCTGTTTGTTTATTAAACACACATGTATTAATGTTTCCGTATTAATACAATTATAGCATGCAAAATAAACATCTATCATATACTTTGGAATACACATAATAAACACTTTATTATTGCCTCTCAGGGCATATTCCCTTCAAAATTCTCATCAAATATGAGAACATGACTTTTGCCATATTATACTATATCATGTTACAACCAAAACTTTGTTTCAGATATCACAATATCTTTCACATATGATGGTTTCTAAAACAATTCTTTCAGCTCCCCGATAACCTTGATATTAAAACCATATTTTGAATATCTAGAATCATGGAGACAAACATGATACTTATATACCCACACTAGAATTGTCACTCTTGATTTAATACCAATTATTAAACTTCACGGAGTAACCGGAACTTACTGAAAGTTTGCAATAGGACTTTCAAACTTTAGATTAACACTTCAAAACAATACGATACCAGTTCGTAAAGTAACTAACTAGAATTATATAGTTCTATTATCTCAATTATAACTAAGCGCAAGGTGGTAAACGGATGCCAATGACTACAACAACTATGCAAATTCACTTTGATTTAGTTTATGATAAATAGTGTTAAACTTTTAATCATGTTATTGTTGAACTCCCACTCAAAACAATATCCCTCACATTGTTTTAGTGATTACACGAACCAAATCTACTACACCAAGTCCGATCATCACATGACATGATGCAGTTTCAAAGGCGAACAATCATCATGTTTATCATATCATCTATATGACTCATGCTTTACCTTTTGGTATTCCATGTCCCGAGACCATGTCTGTACATGCAAGGCTCGTCAAGATTTAACCTTAGTTTCCGCATGAGAAAATCTGGATTGCTCCCATTGTATACACTCGCAGAATCTAACACACCCGATCATCACGTGGTGCTTTTAAACAATGAGCTTTGGCAACGGTGCCTACAAAGGATGAACACTTTATAACTTGATATTTTGTGAGAGGGATCATCTTATAATGCTATCGTCATGATCTAAGCAATACAAGATGCATAAAAGGATTAACATCACATGTAATTCATAATATGTGATATGATATGGCCTTTCTTCTTGTGCTTCCGATCTCCATCTTCAAGCACGAACATGATCTCCATCATCATCGGCGTGGTGTCAAGGTCAATGGCACCACTCAATGGTTGTCGTCCACCAGCATCAACTATTACAACTACTTTGAATAATAGACACGCGGGACTTAACGAAATTAAAAGACAACCATAAGGCTCCTGCCGGTTGCTGACTTACAATAAGGAACATTGCATACATCATATATAATCACAATCATGGCCATATCACATCACAGCACACCCCTGCAAAACAAAGTTAGACGCCGCTAATTTTCTTTGCATGTTTTACGTGGTATGGGGCTTTCCAATAAGTACCGTTCTAACTTACGAACAAGAACCACAACGTTGATGCATGAACTATCAAGTGCCCGTTGTAAATTGAATCTTCACTATGATGGGAGAGACAGACACTCGCAAAGCCACTTATGCAATACAAGTTGCATGTCGAGCGTGGAGCAAGTCTCATGAATGATGTCATGTAAGGTGAGCCTAGGCCACTTCATCCCACCATCCCGCAAGATGCAAAGTACACAAGAAGCAATTGATAATAAAAGCACCATTGTCGATAATGACCATTGTGTTCTACTCGTGCAACAGATCTACATATAGACATGGCTTTGATACCACTGTAGGGGTTCGTAGCATGGAAAACAAAAAAATTCTACCGCATGCACACAAACAAGCCAAGATCTATCTACTAGATTGTAGCAACGAGTCGATTAAAGTACTCACCCTCGAAGATTCCAAAGCGGTTAACGAGAGTAGATTCTCGTGGGTGATGTAGTTGTACACTTGCCGATCTCAAGATCGCATAGACGATCCTTCCAGCGCTGCATTCTGGCAGTGCTTCCACAGTCGGTCACACGTTCGGTACTCAATGAAGACCTTCCTCTCCCTTGTTCCAAGAGGGATGAGAGGAGTAGTCTCCTCGTGATTCCTAGGGCGGGCGGCGTGGCGTGGCCCAGGCGCTAGGGGCGTGGCTTAGTGGGGAGGGGCTGGTGTTGTGTGTCCTTGGGGCACCCCTCCTCTCTATTTATGAGAGGGAGGGCATCTTGAGATAGGGTAATTTGAATCCTTCCCCAACTCCCTCTCCTAGTTGGCTTGTGGTGGAGGGAAAGAAGGATTCTTTCCTTCCTCCACCAGGATACATTGCCCCAGTTTGACTTTTCAAACTTGCCTTATGGACTTTCAATTTGGAGCTAGATTTTTTCTTGCAAATTCCCAACCAAGTGACCTA
Organism: Avena longiglumis; assembly: GCA_030063025.1. Classification (NCBI taxonomy): domain Eukaryota; kingdom Viridiplantae; phylum Streptophyta; class Magnoliopsida; order Poales; family Poaceae; genus Avena; species Avena longiglumis. Next base: position 111,955,709 of record CP125977.1, on the reverse strand, counting down.
GGAGATGATTCAATCATTCCACTTATCCGTGACACATTCATGTACCCTTCCCCTTCCGGTCCGGTGAATCTTCTATACCCTTCTAGAACCTTTCCTATGAAAACATTGGAATCATTCCCGAACTCCGGAATTGGACTTTCCTTATATGAATCTTATTCTCCGGATCTCCTCGTGATATCTCGGATCCCATCCGAGACTCCGAACAACATTCGGTCTCCCTACTTACATTTCATATCTACTAAACAACATCGAATCCTTAAGTATGTCTCCCTACGGTTCGTGAATTATGCAGACATGACCGAGACTCTTCTCCGATCAATAACCAATAGAGGAATCTAGAAAGTCATATGTTTCCCACATATTTCTACGATTTCTTTGTGATTGAATGAACCACTTACATACGATACCAATTTCCCTTAATCTCGCGATACTTTACTTATCCGAGGTTTGATCGTCGGTATCTTTGCATACCTAGTTCAACCACGTTACCGATAAGTATTCTTTTCTTGTTACCGTGATATGTGATCCCTTGTGAGCCAGTCACATGCTTGCAAACTAATTGGATGACATTCCACCGAGAGGGCCCAAAGTATATCTATTTGTCATATGGATGGACAAATCCCACTCTTGATCCATGTGCCTCAACACATACTTTCCGAACACTCCATGCCACCTTTATAACCACCCAGTTATGAAGTGGTGTTTGATGTCATCAAAGCATCCATCTGGCAATGGTTATTAGCATGATCTCATGGTCGAAGGAATTAGGTTACTATGTATCAGAAAGCTTATAGCAAGTGAACTATATTAAATGACTTGATCTTTATGCTACGCTTAACTATAGGAGTATGTCCATCACATCATTCTCCTAATGATATGACCCGTTTGTAATAACATCTCAATGTTCATGATCAGGAAACCATGATCATATATTAACCAACAAGCTAGTTTAACAAGAGGCTTTACTAGGGACTCTTTTATGTTTACAAATCATACAAGTACTCCCTCCGTTCACAATTAGATCGCATTCTGGGTTTAGTCAAAGTCAAAAAATTAAAGTTTGACCAAATATTTAGTAAAAAATAGAAGTATCTACAATATAAAGCTTATAGTATTGGAATCTTCGTAAGTTATATTTCCATAATATATGTATTTGGAATAATAAATGTTTATATATTTTCCTACATTTTTGGTCAAAGTTGACAAAATTTGACTTTAAAAATTGCTAGAACGCGAAGTAATAAAAAATAGAGGGAGTATTAATGTTTCCTATTAATACAATTATAGCATGGTATATAAACATTTATCATAAGCATGAAGATATGATAATAAGTTCTTTATTATTGCCTCTTGGGCATATCTCCAACATCACCCACATGCTATTGCTCCCCGGCAACGACGCCAGAAAATAGTCTTGATATCCCACAAGTATAGGGGATCATGTGTAGCCTTTTCGATAAGTAAGAGTATCGAACCAACGAGGAGCTAAAGGTAGGATAAATATTCTCTCAAGTTCTATCAACCACTGATACAGTTCTATGCACACTATACATTTGCATCATCTAGGAAATAAAACTAGAGCAACAGAATGAGTACTACAGAAAGCTTTGCAAGATAATAAAAAACAAGAAAGTAAAGCTAGTTGCTGCAGCAATAAAATACACTAAACTAACAGAACCATGAGTGTGGAATAGTGGTGGTAATTGTGGTGGCTTTGTCCAAGTTTAATTGGCGAATAAATCGGTTTCATTGTCTCCGATGCAGTTTTCTATGTGGGAGAGGCTAAATATACATGTGCTTCACTACTTCGAATTATATGTACTATATGATTGGATTTTTAGCAAACATCTGTAACTAATAACAATGCATTAAGGTTTCCCCAACCACAGCTTTAAGTTAATGGTCCTCTTACTCCCATACGTGCAACGTTCCGGTTCGCGCCCTTAGGTTTCTATCACTCCAGCAGACTTTCCCCCTTCCTTTTACACATACTACAAACCCTATGATGTTTAATCCATGCGTGCACAAATATAATGGACACCAAAGGACTATACCATATCAACATAAAACTCTAATGAACCAAAGACGTTCAACCATTCAATCTAAGAACAAAGAAACTACACAAACATGACATAGATCATAGGATTATAACTTATAGCATCAAACACCATGTTTACATAGGACGGTACAGAGGTGTGTGGGAGGATAAACCACTCCATACTAAGAGGATTAGGTGATGGATATGGCGGTGAAGATGGTGAAGAGGGCGGCGGCGACGCGGGGGACTCCTTCCCATAAGTGGAGCACACGTCTCTAGCAATAGTATTCAACTTATCAATTTGTTCCCATAAGTGTTTCCTTTTTTGTGAAAAATGGTGTTCCTTATAATAATACTTTTGTTCTTCCGTGAACCCACCTTGCCAATAAGAACTAGTATCAAAGAAACCATCCATTGATAGAAAGCATGACCAAGCAAGGCAACAACAGACCGGCAACTAGAGTATGAACTAATTTTTTTGTGTTTTTGAATAGAGAAAGCAAACCAAACTAGACTATTTTTGGAGTTTTTGACTAAACAAACAAAACCAAGAAAAAGAAACTAAGCAAACTAAAAACAAAGTAAAGAGAATGGAAGTGGAGGACTACCCTTGTGAAGACGTCCTTAGCCTCCCCGTCAACAGCGCCAGAAAAGGATTGATGCAGCGCTGAGTTGATGTAGGAGCGCTTCGTTGGGAACCCCAAGAGCAAGGTGTCAAGCAGCACAGCAACAAGTTTTCCCTCAGTAAGAAACCAAGGTTATCGAACCAGTAGGAGGAAGGAAACGTCACACAGGTGTTGCAAGCAATGCGGAGACCTGCACAACACAAACTCAAGACTTTGCCCCAACAAATCAGTGAGGTTGTCAAGCTCACCGGTTTGCTGTAACAAATGATTAAACATATGGTGTGGAGGGGTAATGGTTTGCAGCAAGTAAACAGGTAACAGTGGAATATGTATCAATGGTAAAGATTGGACCGGGGTCCATAGTTCACTAGAGGTGCTGTTAACACCCGGATTTTTAATCCTAGATGCCTGTTATGCCATACATCGCAATCCCAGGATTACCATTTTTGTGATACATAACAGATTGGATATCACAGTACATCATCTATTACAAACCATACATAAGGTATTACACAAATAAAGGATCTCATGATCTGGTCTTAATACAATTCAAGCAGCGGAATAACATAATAATAAAGATAGCATAGGCGAGACTCCATCTTCATGGTCATAGGCAATGCTGACGATGGGAGATGATCCTAGTTGTCGTAACCTTCCTTCTGTCCATTTTCCTGATACTCCTCTTCATAGTCTAGCCACGGGAATAGCCAGGAACAAAGCCATGAGTACTCTTTAAGTACTCGCAAACTAATTCTAACAAGTGAAGTGGTTTTGGAATAGGAAGTACTAAGCTCTAGGGTTATTTTGCAAAAAGCCAGATTTACTTGTACTGAGTTCAGAAGCAAAGAAAGCTAGTTGAAAGTTTTATAACACCTAAGTGGGAACTTGAATTTCATGTCACAACTCTATTGTGGTCAAGTCAAGTCACAAATCATTTCATAAGTCATTTTGAAAACATCTGACGACGGAACAGTATGGCCACTCCAACTGTCCATAACCGTGGACGCGGCTATTCGAATAGTTTTACACTCTACAGAGGTAGTACACTTTCACCACAACATTTGATACATCTGTCAGGAACAATCCTGAATTCACCATACTCAGTATGCGGATAATCAATCCTAACCTTTCAATTACACGCCCTAGTATGGGCACCTCTCCTGTGAGTTTGGCCTCCCAACCATGACCAACTATCATCTTGGGAACTGCACAGGTGGACAATCTTCACAAGGTAGCCTCGGCTCAAACCTTGGCCGCAAGGGAACCCATACTAAGGTATATAAATTTCCAGTCAAGCCCTACCCAAATTTCGGGTATTGTGGTTGTACGGTAAAATTGGAATGGTATCGCATTCAGACAACCATCAGTTTTGTAAAGGGCCAAGGCTCATGCCTTAACATTTTCATCAGCAAAATCATCTGGTGTTCAAGAACACATGTCAAAACTTTTCAGTAGAATGACTCATTATTCTAAGGCTTTCATAACCATTTCACCACGTATTCCCATCTACAGTTGATCAAATTTTATGCTTAGCACTAGCATCTACAAGTGGGGATGAACAATAATGATGGGTGGTAAACAAGTGGGAATTAGCTAAGTTCAATCTCATGCCTCAGGATGACATCAAGATTATCTAACTTAGGCCAAGTTTTATGCTCTTTATGCTGCCTTTAAATATCTTTCTAATATCTACAAGTCACTAAGTAAACTCAAATAAAAGCTTTGATAAAGAAATAAAAGAATTAATCTTGCAAGTAAAACTGGGATTTGGTATCGTCAAGTGGGTATAATCACATATGCTTAAGGCATCTAGTTGGCAAAGTAAGAAGCAAGTTTTAGCTTGCCAAGTCAACTGGTAGTATTAAGCTTGCCTTGTGTAGAGGAGTGGTTGAAGTTCTCCTCGGCTTCTTCCTCGTAGTATCCTCCTTCCTCCTCGTATCCTTGGTCGGTACTAACGTCTATAAATAAATACGAGGTACACAATCACCAAACAATACTTAACTATTTCTATTTATCACACCAAGGTTTTCACTAGATGATATATGATCATCACAAGCATTACAACCATTAAGGCAAACAGTTTTTTTCCTTTATTTTAGAAGAGTAATTTCTACTCATTGAAAAACTACTTAAGATTTAATATTCTCCAACTAAAACATGGGATCATGTTGACACATGTCATCACCACATATTTCAGTACTTGGGAATGTGATTTAAAGTGGTGTCACAATTTAATAAGGTTTAACCTTTTTATTTTAATTCAATAAAGTGACTAGAATGACCTATGAGGCGTTCTTTTATTACTTGACCATTATTTCTGCAATTAAACCTATATATTTTTATATATTCTGAAAGGTATGGTTAAATGTGATTTTTGAGAATTGGAATCAACTCAAAAGCTTCCATGGTTGAATTTTTAAAAATGTTTGAATGCAGAAAAGCTTTTGTCTTGTTATTTTTACTATTGCTTATCCACAATCCAATTGGTTTGAATCCAACGGGCTTGGATTAAGCATTCTAGTACCTTTCTAACAAAATTGGTTTCATGCATTTTGGTTCAGTGAATTGAGCTAGGTTGATTTTTGAATATGGGTACAGAACTGAGTTTGAAACTAAAAGAATAAACCTAAATTTGAATTACTAGGTCACGCGGGATGCTAACTGGGCCGGCTCATGGTGCACAGCGCACGTGCGGGTGAGTTTAAGTGGTTGTCTCCACCAGTCAGCGAGACAGGGGGTGAGAAGCGGTATGGGGCGATCTAGGCCGTGTGATCAAACTCTAATCCTACGGCTAAGATTCATTGTCCACGTCGGGCAACGCCGGCGAGACAGAACCCTAGCGCGGCCAGTGGGGGTCGTGGGAGGCTCACCTGGGACCGAGAGAGGGTCGAAGATGGTGGCGAACGAAAAAGTCAACGACTGCGATCCTCCTAGTACCGGTAGCTCCTCCTGGGGCGGCTCCAATAAACGGCGCCCTTCTCCTCCAGCAGCGGCAAGCTCTGGAGAAATTCTGGCGATGCGCTGCTCGCCTTTCTCCGGGAGTGAGGTGGGGTGCTTCTGAGAGAGAGGGGAGTGAGATGGTGTGAAGAACTCGTGCTAGGGTGGCCTATATTTATAGTGCCTGAAGGGGACTGAATGGCGCGGGCGGAGGTTGTTGGTGTCGTTGTTACAGCGAGCTACTGGCATGGGCAAAGGTAGGAGACGGTGTTGTGTTCCCTGACGAAGCTGAACGGCATGGCTACGCGGCGTGGGGCGGTGCAAAATGTTGGAACGTCGCGGTGCTCTGAGCGGGTCCGACGGTGGTTTTAATGGCGCACATCATCCATGGTACGCGCGGTGGCGAGCGGGCGTGCCTGGGGTGTTCCTGGGACGGTGGCGATCCTGCTTGCACGCAGCGAGGGCGGCATGTGGTCTGTGGGCGTGTGTCGCGGGTGACGCTCTGGCGCGCTCTCGGCAGGCTCGCAGAGAAATTGGGCGCGAGATTTCCGTGTGGTCCAGTTGCTGGCAAGGCTCGGGGCTTGGCAGGGGGTGGCGGTGGACAGTGGAGAGTGTCCCAGACAAGGTTGGCGAGGCTAGTGCTTCTCCTAGCTCAAGTTAGATGATCTACTGAGAGTGTAGTGTGAGCTAGATAGGGAACAAGTTAGGCACTAATCACTGCTCACAATAGTGTTTGTGGTTTGTTTGTTTGGTGCCAGCAAGGTGTTTGATGAAATTGCCGAAAGAGATTCAAATTTGAATTTTTGAATCTAACTTTGTGGGCGTGCTAGTTACATACTAGGGAGTCTCTGATTAGTTGGAAAGGTCAAGTGGAATTAGTTTGGTTGGGTTTTGAGAAATGGTGATCTTCACATATGATAAAGATTCGATTTTGAATTGTCATTTGAATCAAGTTGCCAAATGTTTCTGTAAGTTTGAAAGGTGGGCTTTGATTCACTTTTACTTGGTCTAGCAAGGGGGTGAAAAGAAATGGAAATGTTTCTATTTGAAATCTTGGACTAGAAACATTGAAAGTGGTCTAGTGAGCAAGATAGGCAAAAATGACCATTTTCTTATTTGATTTGTTTTTGATTTTCTCTTGATTGGTTTCTTCTTGGAAATGTTTTAGATGATGTTTTTTTCATCTTTAAACCCTTCCTTGCTATTTAGATCAATCACACAAGTCCATTCATGCATTCATACAATCATCACATACACACATGCATTCATATGATTTTAATTAACAAAAGTTTTTGTTAATCCTAATTTTGGTGATTGGAATTTGATAATCATTGTTCAACATTTTTGGGATGTTACAAACCTTCCTTCCTTAAACAAAATCTTGTCTTGAGATTTGAGAAAGAAGAAATAAGAAAACTGGGATTTAAAAAGATCGGGAAACTCCGACTTGATGTGATCTTCTCGCTCCTAGGTAGCTTCTTCTTCAGTGTGGTTACTCCACTGAATCTTGAGAAACTTGATACTTCTGGTCCTGGTGGTTCTAAAATCTTCCTCCAAAATATGGATGGGTACTTCAGGATACGTCAGGTCATCGTTGATCTCTATGGTCTGGTGATCAATGTTCTTGAAGACTTCAGTCTTCTCCGGGACTTCCAGGCATTTGCGAATTAACGATATATGGAACACATTATGCACGGCTGACATCTCCTCTGGCAGTTCCAGTTGATACGATACTTCTCCTCGACGATTCAGAATCTTGAAAGATCTGATATACCTAGGGGCTAACTTTCCTTTGAGATAGAAACGTTGCATTCCCTTCAAAGGCGACACTTTGAGATACACAAAATCTCCGATATTGAAAGCGAGGTCTCGACGTCTCTTGTCGGCATAACTCTTCTGTGTTGACTGGGCGTTCTTGAGGTGCTCACAGTTCTTTTGAACTTTCTCTTCTGCTTCTCGTAGGATGTCGGGTCCAAAGATCTGACTCTCTCCTACTTCCCACCAATTCAAAGGGATACGACACTTCCTTCCATACATGAACTCAATGGGGCCATTTGCAAACTAGCTTGATAACTGTTGTTGTAAGGAAATTTTGCGAAAGGAAGACAGTCTTCCCATTTAGATCCATACTCTAGCACACATGCTCTCAACATATCTTCGAGTATTTGATTTACTCGCTCCGTTTGTCCATCGGTTTGAGGGTGATACGCTGTGCTGAAATCTAGTTGGGTTCCCAGTACTTCCTAGACTTTCTTCCAGAATCTCGAGGTAAACTGAGTACCTTGATCTGACACGATGTTCTTGGGTACTCCGTGCAAACTAATGATTCTAGCTATGTACAACTCAGCTAGCTTTGAACACTGGTAGGTGGTCTTGACAAGTAAGAAATGGGCTACCTTAGACAATTTGTCAACTATGACCCAAATAGAGTCATTTCCCCTACTAGAGGTAGGCAATCCGGTGATCAAGTCCATTCCAACGAAATCCTATTTCCATTCCAGAATCTGCAGTGGTTGCAACAGTCCTGCGGGTCTCTGATGTCCCGCCTTGACTCTCTAACAAATATCACACTTGGCAATATAGCTTCCGATTTCTCTCTTCATCTTATGCCACCAAAATTGCTCCTTCAAATCCTGATACATCTTTGTTCCTCCAGGGTGGATAGAATAAAGAGTATCATGGGCCTATTTCAAAATAGTTTCCTTCAATTATGAATTTACTGGTACATAGAGACGTACTGTATACCACAACACTTCTTCTTCATCTTCGGTGAATCCGGGTACTTTGCCTGTATCGATACGACGTTTGTTTCTGTCGATTATAGTATTTCCTTTCTATGCCTCCTTGATCCGACTGATCAAAGTGGGTTGAAGTTCTATGCTAGCTAAAAATACTTCACTTACTAATTCCATTCTGAAATCCTCCATCTCCCTGTGCAAACTTGGTTGCTCCTTCAGAATCATGGAGTTCAAGCGGCACGGCAATCTGCTAAGGGCATCTGCTACCACATTGGCTTTATCGGGGTGATAGTGAATGTCTAGATCATAGTCCTTGATTAGCTCTATCCATCTTCTCTGCCTCATATTAAGATCCTTTTGAGTGAATATATACTTCAGGCTCTTGTGATCCGAATAAATCTCACAACGGTTTCCCATCAGGTAATGCCTCCATGTTTTCAGGTCTAGAACTACGGCTGCTAGTTCAAGGTCATGGGTAGGATAGTTTTGTTCATGCTTCTTTAATTGTCGGGATAGATAAGATATAACTTTTCCTTCTTGCATTAACAAACATCCGAGACCAATCTTGGATGCGTCACAATACACATCAAACGGCTTTGTGATATCCGGCATGATCAATATTGGGGCTGAAATCAATCTCCTCTTGAGTTCTTGAAAACTCGCTTCACATTTGTCCGTCCATTCAAACTTCTTATCTTTCTTCAACAATTGGGTCATAGGTCTTGCGATACTCGAGAATCCTTCTACAAACTTGCGGTAATATCGCGCTAATCTAAGAAATGCACGAACTTGGGTTTGAGTGGTTGGGGCTTGCCAATCTTCAACATCCTTCACCTTTGCAGGGTCAACGGCAATTCCTCCGGCTGATACAATATGTCCGAGGAATCCTACCTCCTGTAACCAGAATTCACATTTGCTAAACTTGGCATATAACCGATGCTCCCTAAGGGTTCCAAGTATGGTCCTTAGGTGTAGCTCATGTTCTTCTTCTGATTTGGAATAGATCAGAATGTCATCGATGAAAAAAACGACAAACTTATTCAGGAAGTCCATAAAAATTTTATTCACGAGGTTCATGAAATAAGCGGGGGAATTGGTTAATCCAAAAGACATGACAGTATACTCGTATAATACATATCTGGTGGTGAAGTTAGTCTTTGGAATATCGTCTGCGTGAATCTTGAGTTGGTGATAACCAGTTCTAAGATCAATCTTAGAAAACACTTTGGCACCAATCAAATGGTCAAACAGGTCTTCTATCTTTGGCAGTGGGTACTTGTTCTTGATGGTTACATCATTAAGTTTTCGATAATCCGTACACAAACGGTTACCTCCATCTTTGTTGTCCACAAACAAGACAGGTGATCTCCATGGCGATGCACTTGGTTGGATCAATCCTATCTTCAGCATAGCATCCAGTTGCTTCTTCAGCTCCACTAATTCCGATAGGTTCATACTATATGGTCTCTGGGCTATGGGTCCGGTTCCATGGATTAGTTCAATGATAAACTCAATATCCCGATATGGGGGCATACCAGGCAAAACTTCTGGAAATACATCGGGGTATTCACAGACTATCCGGACTTGGTCAATGGTTGGCTGGGCTATACTCTTGTTGCACTTGAATTGGAGGGGCAAGGTTTCAGATACATTCTCTACTGATATTCCGGCTGTACTGGTCATGGTTATGGCTTTCTTGGCACAGTCGATTAATCCTTTATGTTTCGACATCCAATCCATTCCTAGTACTACTTCCAAACCTTTAGTTCCGAGTACTATTAGATTAGCATAAAAATCTATGCCATGGATTCAGATAGGCACGACCTTGCAAATTTGTCTAGCTTTGGTGGTTGAACCAGGTATTTGAACTATCATAACATGCTTCAATTTGGTGGGTTGAATCTTATTAGTGCATGCAAATTCTTCGGTAACAAACGAGTGCGATGCTCCAGAATCAAACAACACTCTTGCAAGTACTGAGTTAATAGAAAACATGCCCAGCACGACATCTGGCGTTTCTTGGGCTTCTTCAGCATGCATGAGAAAGAGACGGCCGTTGCGGTTGAGCGAGTTCCCTGGGGGAAAACCTTCTTTCGGTCTGAACACGACGCTGCTGCTGAGCTGGGGCATTTGCATTGGGGGTTGCGGCAATCTTCTTGGGGCACTCATTTGAATAGTGACCCTTGGTTCCACATTCATAACAAGTCACTTGGGACTTGTCCTTCGCTGCAATAGGCACAACATTGCTTCCAGTCCTTGGGGCAGTGTTGGTGTTGGTGGTGGCATTGTTGTTGTTGAACTTGGGCGATGCACGGTTGAAATTGCTAGGGTTGCCATGGTTGTTGTTGTTTCCTCCGGGCCTTGGGTTTCCACGGTTGGGATAGGTTGGATGGTTCATCTGGGGTCTATTATTTCTTGGGGCAAATCCTAGAGATGGGTTGGGGCGATACTTTGGGGTATGATGGGTTCCTGGTTGATGCACCATGCGACGCTTCCGATTCTCATTGGCTTGGTTGATCTTGCCTTCCATTTGAATGCCAGAGTCCACTAGGGCTTCAATATCAACGAATGGGATATTGACTAACATTGTTTGCATCTCATCGTGCAGACCATTCAAGAATCTCTCCTTCTTCTTGGCTTCGGTATCTATCTCATCAGGTGCATACCTATCCAATGACAAAAATTTGTCACGATACTCAACTACCGTCATCCTACCTTGCTTCAGTTCCCTGAATTCATCTCTCATCCGCTTGATCAAACCCAGTGGCACATGGGTTCTGCTGAACTTGACTTTGAACTCTTCCCAAGTCATCATTTGTCCTACAGTCATGGCGCGAATGTTGTTCCACCATGCTCTTGCATCTTCGTCCAGATAGTGGGTGGAAAACAGTACTTTCTCATTAGCTTCCACTCTTGCAACTTCTAGGTTGTTTTCCATGGTTTGTAGCCAATCATCTGCATCTAGGGGCTCTTCAGACTTAGTGAAAATGGGTGGATTGGTGTTCTGGAAGTTCTTGAGCTTAGATCCATGGTTGTCCTGATTTCCATGGCCTTGATTGTTGTTGGCCATCTGAGCTATCTATTGAAGGGTGGCTAAGTTGGCTTGACGTTCGGCTCTTTCGGCTTCGCGGTCCGAAACCAACATTTGCAAGATTTGCAGCATCGGGTCCGAGGATGAAGTGTGTGGCATCCCGCAAAACCACTACTAGAAAATCGCGTTGAATTTGTGCATTGCATCGTCATCATCATGTGTTGTTTGCCCAAAACTATGTTTGCAAAGCCCGTGTTGTTTTCTAAACGCCCCTCTTTATTCAAACCTCAAAACCGGGTCCCCGGAATATTTTGTTTTGGCCGCTATCGGTTTGCCAACGACCCGTTTAAAATAAATAAAATTTATGTTTAGTTTAGCGGGGGCAGTCGAACGGGCCGTTTCGACCCGAACGACCACCCCCAGGTTTTTCTAATCGGTCCACTTGACCCGCCCTTCTAATGCTAAAGCTACCTACACCTAAACTACCCCCACCCAGCCACATCACCCGGGCCAATCAGCTCTTGCCACCTCCTCTTCTCCCTTCCCTCAACCAATCAGACTTAGCCACCTCACCACTCCCTCTCTCTCCATCTCTCCTTTCTCTCCCCCCCACACACCCCCCCCCCCCACACGACCACGCACACACACAGCCACACACGCCGGCAACCACGTCCTCACCCAATCCCAACTCCCTGACACCACGGTCCCACCCCGTGGACCCGTCCCTCCCTGGCCCACCACGAACCACCCCTGCCCCGCGTGCTCCCTGTCCTTCTCCCTCCTCTCCCCGTCTCCTACCTCCCACCTCGCCCCGTGCTCCTCCCCTTCCTCCTCCTCGCTGCGCGCTCCCCTCCGGCGCCGCCCGCTCTCGCGCCTCCCCCGCCGCAGCCACCGAGGCGGCCGTCCTCATCCCCAGAGACGCCCCGGCAGGCAACCCCCAGGCCCAGCGCTGCTCCCTCGCCCGTCGCCTCTCCCCTCCTGCGCTCCCCGCCCGCCTCCGCCTCCCGCGCATGGCCGCTCCAGCGTCGCCCCTACGCCGCCGCTCGACCCGCCGCCACGGAGCCCGAGACAAGCGCCGCTGCCGACCTCGGCGCTCATGGCAGCGCTTCGCCTGCGTGCCTCCCGCAAGCAACCACGCGTCGCCGCCTCCGTCGAACAGCGTCGGCTGCGCGCCCGCCCGCGCATCCCGACCTCGCCGCCTTAGCCGCCTCCCGCCGCCGACCTCCCGAGCGCGTCGTCCGCCACCGGCCTCCCCTCTGTTCCTCCAGCGGCCCGCCTAGCTCCGCCCGTCGCCACCCGCTCGCCCGCCCGCCCAGCAGAGCTCCACGCCGACCCCAGGCCCCGCGCGCTGCCGCTCGAGCCCGCAGGCACCCGCGGCACCCCGCCGGGCCGCCAGTACCATCCTCTCCGCCCTCGGCCCTCCTCCAACCTCCGCGGCCGCGACCTCCTGCACCCTCTCCATCGACCCCAAAACCCCGAAGCCGCGACACGGAACATGGAGGACACCGTCAGGGAAACCGAAGACCCCGTCCACGGACTCGAAGGCCCCGGTACCGGAACGCTCTGGTTGTCAAGATCTCCTTCACGGAATCGCCCCGCGACGTCCGAACCCGAGGATTCACCAAGTTCGACGACTACCCGTACATTGAGCCACCGGCACCAAACAAGTCACCCGCGTATACCGTTGCCGAGACCCCGACCCAAGGGCTCCTGAAGGCCCTGGCATCAAACAAGTACTCCATCGATAACAAGACCGCCACATGAACTCCTTCACGGATTCCAGGACCCCGAAGCCGATCCGAAGGCCGAACCCGCCGAACGCCAAGGTCTCCTATCGGAACCCAAGGACGCCAATACCCCGACACAACAAGGACTCCCTCCCGCACCGATGCCGAGAACGGGACGCCAAGGTAGCCTACACGGAACGACGAGCACTCCGCCGCGGAACGTCAAGACAGATCCGATGCCAACCCAAGCTCTTCCTCTCGGACCCGAAGACGCCGAGACCCCGATACAACAAGAACTACCCCGATATCCGAGAACGTTCCCGCGAGACCGACCTCGTCGAACCCTGGACCCCGAGACCGGACCCTGGACCCTGTCGAACCCCGAACCCCGGAACCCAAGATCATCAAGCCCCCTCTGATGTGTGACCCCTTTTCCTCGAACCCTATTTTATAACATATCAATTTGTTGCACATTAAAATTGTCATTCCCGCATGCATAGCATTGGTTTGGGGGCCTTATGCCGATTCACCTAATAATTAAATATGGGGCCCATATGCGGGCAAATCTAGCCTTATATTGGCCTCATTTAAACATGTGTAGCGAACCGGCTCCATCTGTTACATTGCTAAACAACATTTAATCTGAGGGGCTTCTAAACAACTGGAAGCGTTTATTAATTGTCGGGACCCCGGTTCCGCTTAATATGACCTAATCACATCGCACCTTTGCCATGTCATCCATCATACATGCATCATGCCGATCTTCTGCCGTTGTATTAAATATTTCATCCGGTGTTCCTTCTAGTGATTTGCTTCTTCGCGGATAAGGCCGTTGAGTTGATGTGAGCTTCGCCCCGTTCTTCGGTTGAACCTTCGTCCATGTTTTCAGGCGAGCATCTCCCCCTTTCCACCCATCTTACTTTTATAGTATTTACTTCCCTCCTGTTGATCTATTGCTATCTGTGTTGCGATGCTTTAGTTTCCGTACCCGTGATATACCGTGCAGCTCTATATTGCCTTGGACACACCCTATTACCTGTTGTTTGGTAGATAGTTGGACTTGCGCGTCGTAGTTGCTTGCTCAAGAGCTGATTTGTGTCGTCATATGCCACAGTTGCTGATGATTTGCCGCATGTTGATGTTGGAGATGATTCTAGTTTTACTTATTGTTCACTTTATTTTCAGTTTAACAACTAAAATTGAAATAAGCAGAGGCATCGGTGGGTGATAGAAAATATTTGGTTTCCGAACGCCCACTTGTGTCCCATAAGACCCCGAGTACTTGATACATGTTCCTTGATTTTTGCGCGCTATCCACATCCGGGAGGTATATGGGACCCCGAGGCGAGCTTGATTCAGGTCTTATTTCTTGGGGCCACAAACTAGTTTGAGGTTTTATTTACGATCTGTACTTATGCCATGCTACTTTACGTATTTAAATTGTGCGAGAGCACCTTTGTCTTATTTAGGAAGGCGGAGTGATTACGCTGTATCAAGCCCAGCCACACTTTCGGGTTCCCGCTTCTGACCATTGGCGCTAACCTTGAGGCCGTCGAAGCTAGCTTACCGTTCGGGTTCTACTCAAAGGGTGGCCTGAAATATTTACGAATCCTGTGATTGTTCTCGTGAAAGCCTCGTTGGGTTTTGATTTGGTTTTCCGAGGCTGATCGAGCGTGTGTTGCTATTGGTGCACCCGGGGTAAAACTTTACGAAAGCCGTGTCCGCGGATATGGACGACTTGGAGCACGATATCTCGATCATAGACAAGCAAAACTAAAGTTTCTTGTTATAAATTTGACTTATAATGACTAGTAATCAGCTTCACTATAATGGAATGGCTAATTAATCGCCCACAATTGCTTGTTTGATTTGTCGCGACCATTATACTGACTAGTAAGTATTGCAACTTCTAGCGAATTGGTGAAGAAAAGTACCAACCAACTTCTTTGGGTTACGGATTACATCATGCTATCATGTCGATTAGTAATTGTTGCAACTATAACGGAATGAATAACTAAAGGGCCACCGCTTACTTCATCGGACGCGATTATCTACACACGACTAGTAAAGTACCGCAACTATAACTTAATAAATAAAGCGCCAAGCTGCGTGAGTTCCTCGGTTGACTTCCTCGATTGGTCTCGAGGGGAACATCGAGATGGGTTTGTTTGGTGTTAGCTTGAGTTGGATCCGGATAGGTCATTCTTACCCTCTCGATAACCGCCCGGTTGTATCGAGTCTCTATAGGTTTTTAGTGCATCTGCCTGCCGCTTGATCCACCATACCTATGTAGGCGAGGGCGAATTCTAGCCTCATGTCTTGGCCTCGATCGACGCTCCTTCTTTTCCTTTGCCCTTTGTCGGCACCTTTTGTTTAAGCAGGTTTTGAGATCGACGTCGTTAGCGGGTTACCCTTCGGCTTGGCACAGGTTATGGGCGCCATTGGTTATTCTTGAGGGCTCTTAGCCCCATTTGCATCTTGTCCGTAGCTAGCTATATTGTTTCAAGGTGATCTGGATCTTTGTATATTATATCGTATTCTTGGCTCTTTGAGTCATTGTTATATATCTCATACGTGGGTCCCATCGAGGACTGTTGTGTAATGTTATTACCGTTTTCCACCATACGAAAGTGCTGGTGAGCACCTTTGAATCGTTTCTATGCGGGTTTGGTGAATTTTGCCCAAACTTGCATAGGTCCGATTCGAGGGTGTTACTGAGTGGTATCGAGCTCAGCAGTTGCGATACCCCACAAGTCCAGCCTGTAGGATAACCTAGCTAACGGCCGAAGTAGAGTGTCAAAACTATTTTGCAAAATCGGTTGGATAGTTCTGATTAGGTCTGATTTTACTCCTTACCCCTCTGCTATTCCCCTCTTATCTCGACGTGTTTTGGATCCGCTCTCTTCTCTTTCTTCGAGTCCAGGAATTCTCGTGGTTGGGTTTCCGTCGTACCTTCAGGGTTTCGCTTCCTTCTTTGATAACGGTGATGCTACGTCCGGTGTTCATGCTGCCCGAGGAATCCTTCGTCTGTGGTATCATTCTTTGTTCCTTGTTTGTGCTGTCCGGTGTTTTCCGACGCGACGACATCATCTCCGCCAGATCCGATGCAGAGTCTGCATCACTCCTTTGTTTCCGAACCTCGTTCGTCGAGATCTTCAGTCTAATTCCGAGAATGGTTGCACTCTTTTCTACTGATTGTGCAAAGTAATAGTTTGGGTGCGTGATGGATTGGCCCCCATGCCGACTACCCCTTCTATTCGCTTTTGTACATTGAAGTGGATGAGAATGCATCGGTTCCCTCTTTCCATCGAAGCTAGAGGTGGCTTATTTTGTTGATACCCTACCTTCGACCTTTTGTTCCCGGAGTGTTCTCTCGACGATCAGGAACAACGCCCCTTGTTGGTGGTGTCGCCGTTTCCCAGATGAAGAAGGAACCCTCGTTAGTGGTGTCGCGAGGATCTACACGAAGAGAGAAGACGCAGATCGCCGACCCTTCTTTCCGGTACCATGAGGCGGATCTCGAGGGCGAGATCCATTGTTAGTGGTGTCGAATTGTGGCATCCCGCAAAACCACTACTAGAAAATCGCGTTGAATTTGTGCATTGCATCGTCATCATCATGTGTTGTTTGCCCAAAACTATGTTTGCAAAGCCCGTGTTGTTTTCTAAACGCCCCTCTTTATTCAAACCTCAAAACCGGGTCCCCGGAATATTTTGTTTTGGCCGCTATCGGTTTGCCAACGACCCGTTTAAAATAAATAAAATTTATGTTTAGTTTAGCGGGGGCAGTCGAACGGGCCGTTTCGACCCGAACGACCACCCCCAGGTTTTTCTAATCGGTCCACTTGACCCGCCCTTCTAATGCTAAAGCTACCTACACCTAAACTACCCCCACCCAGCCACATCACCCGGGCCAATCAGCTCTTGCCACCTCCTCTTCTCCCTTCCCTCAACCAATCAGACTTAGCCACCTCACCACTCCCTCTCTCTCCATCTCTCCTTTCTCTCCCCACCACACAACCCCCCCCCCCACACGACCACGCACACACACAGCCACACACGCCGGCAACCACGTCCTCACCCAATCCCAACTCCCTGACACCACGGTCCCACCCCGTGGACCCGTCCCTCCCTGGCCCACCACGAACCACCCCTGCCCCGTGTGCTCCCTGTCCTTCTCCCTCCTCTCCCCGTCTCCTACCTCCCACCTCGCCCCGTGCTCCTCCCCTCCTCACAGGCGCTCCCGGCGCCGCCCGCTCTCGCCTCCCTGCAGCCACCGAGGCGTCCTCATCCCAGAGACGCCTGACGCGAGCAACCCCCAGCCCCGGCGTTGCTCCCGCCCGCTCTCCCGGCGCCCGTCGCCGCTCCCCACTGCGCTCGCCACTCCCTCCGCCTCCGCTCCAGCGTCGCGCCTACCGCCGCTCCACCCACTCGACCCGCCGCCACGGAGCCTCAGACAAGGCGCCCGCCTCGACCTCAGGCCGCTGCGCGCCTCACGGCAACAACCACGCGTCGCGCCTCCGTCGAACCCAGCGTCAAGGCGCCTGCGCATCCGACCTCGCCGCCTTAGCCGCCGCCGATTCGCCGGCGACCTCCCGAGCGTCGTCACCCCGGCCTCGCCTCTGTTCCTCCAGCGCCCTAGCTCCGCCGTCGCCGCTCGCCACCGCCCAGCGAGCACCCGCGGCACCCGGCCGGCCGCCAAGTACCATCGCCGCCTCGGCCCTCCTCCAACCTCCGCGCCGCGACCTCCAAAACCCGAAGCCGCGACACGGAACATGGAGGACACCGTCGAAGCAAGACCCCGTCCACGGACTCGAAGGCCCCGGTACCGGAACGCTCTGGTTGTCAAGATCTCCTTCACGGAATCGCCCCGCGACGTCCGAACCCGAGGATTCACCAAGTTCAACGACTACCCGTACATTGAGCCACCGGCACCAAACAAGTCACCCGCGTATACCGTTGCCGAGACCCCGACCCAAGGGCTCCTGAAGGCCCTGGCATCAAACAAGTACTCCATCGATAACAAGACCGCCACATGAACTCCTTCACGGATTCCAGGACCCCGAAGCCGATCCGAAGGCCGAACCCGCCGAACGCCAAGGTCTCCTATCGGAACCCAAGGACGCCAATACCCCGACACAACAAGGACTCCCTCCCGCACCGATGCCGAGAACGGGACGCCAAGGTAGCCTACACGGAACGACGAGCACTCCGCCGCGGAACGTCAAGACAGATCCGATGCCAACCCAAGCTCTTCCTCTCGGACCCGAAGACGCCGAGACCCCGATACAACAAGAACTACCCCGATATCCGAGAACGTTCCCGCGAGACCGACCTCGTCGAACCCTGGACCCGAGACGGACCACGGACCTGTCGAACCCCGAACCCCGGAACCCAAGATCATCAAGCCCCCTCTGATGTGTGACCCCTTTTCCTCGAACCCTATTTTATAACATATCAATTTGTTGCACATTAAAATTGTCATTCCCGCATGCATAGCATTGGTTTGGGGGCCTTATGCCGATTCACCTAATAATTAAATATGGGGCCCATATGCGGGCAAATCTAGCCTTATATTGGCCTCATTTAAACATGTGTAGCGAACCGCTCCATACATTACATTGCTAAACAACATTTAATCTGAGGGGCTTCTAAACAACTGGAAGCGTTTATTAATTGTCGGGACCCCGGTTCCGCTTAATATGACCTAATCACATCGCACCTTTGCCATGTCATCCATCATACATGCATCATGCCGATCTTCTGCCGTTGTATTAAATATTTCATCCGGTGTTCCTTCTAGTGATTTGCTTCTTCGGCCGTTGAGTTGATGTGAGCTTCGCCCCGTTCTTCGGTTGAACCTTCGTCCATGTTTTCAGGCGAGCATCTCCCCCTTTCCACCCATCTTACTTTTATAGTATTTACTTCCCTCCTGTTGATCTATTGCTATCTGTGTTGCGATGCTTTAGTTTCCGTACCCGTGATATACCGTGCAGCTCTATATTGCCTTGGACACACCCTATTACCTGTTGTTTGGTAGATAGTTGGACTTGCGCGTCGTAGTTGCTTGCTCAAGAGCTGATTTGTGTCGTCATATGCCACAGTTGCTGATGATTTGCCGCATGTTGATGTTGGAGATGATTCTAGTTTTACTTATTGTTCACTTTATTTTCTGTTTAACAACTAAAATTGAAATAAGCAGAGGCATCGGTGGGTGATAGAAAATATTTGGTTTCCGAACGCCCACTTGTGTCCCGTAAGACCCCGAGTACTTGATACCTGTTCCTTGATTTTTGCGCGCTATCCACATCCGGGAGGTATATGGGACCCCCGAGCGAGCTTGATTCGGTCTTATTTCTTGGGGCCACAAACTAGTTTGAGGTTTTATTTACGATCTGTACTTATGCCATGCTACTTCGTATTTAAATTGTGCGAGGAGCACCTGATCTGTTAGGAAGGCGGAGTGATTACGCGGTATCGACAAGCCCAGCCACACTTTCGGGTTCCCGCATGACCATTGGCGCTAACCTTGAGGCCGTCTCAAGCTAGCTTACTGCTATGGTTCTACTCAAAGGTGGCCCCAAATATTTCTGAATCCTGTGATTGTTCAGTCGTGAAAGCCTCGTTGGGTTTTGATTTGGTTTTTCCGAGGCTGATCGAGCGTGTGTTGCTATTGGTGCACCCCGGCCGGGTAAAACTTTCTGAAAGCCGTGTCCGCGGATATGGACGACTTGGAGCACAGTATCTCGATCATAGACAAGCATAACTAAAGTTTACTGTTATAAATTTGACTTATAATGACTAGTAATCAGCTTCACTATAATGGAATGGCTAATTAATACTGCCCACAATTGCTTGTTTGATTTGTCGCTTGCGACCATTATACCTGACTAGTAAGTATTGCAACTACAACGAATTGGCTGAATAAAAGTACCAACCACTGCTGGGTTACGGGATTACATCATGCTATCTGTATCTGATTAGTAATTGTTGCAACTATAACGGAATGAATAACTAAAAGGGCCCACCGCTTACTTCATCAGGACGATTATCTACACCTGACTAGTAAAGTACCGCAACTATAACTTAATAAATAAAACTGCCAACTGCGTGAGTTCCTCGGTTGACTTCCTCGATTGGTCTCGAGGGGGAAACATCAGGATGGGTTTGTTTGGTGTTAGCTTCAGGTTGGATCCGGATAGGTCATTCTTACCCCTCTCTGATAACCGCCAGTTGTATCGAGTCTCTATAGGTTGTTTAGTGCATCACGCCGCTTGATCCACCATACCTATGTAGGCGAGGACGCCGAATTCTAGCCTCGCTGCGTGTCTTGGCCTCGATCGACGCTCCTTCTTTTCCTTTGCCCTTTGTCGGCACCCCTTTTGTTTAAGCAGGTTTTGAGATCGACGTCGTTAACAGGGTTACCCTGCCGGCTTTGGCTGGGCAGGGTGATGGACGCCATTGGTTATTCTTCAGGGGTCGTAGCCCCATTTGCATCTTGTCCGTAGCTGGACGCTATATCGTTCAAGGTGATCTGGATCTTTGTATATTATATCGTATTCTTGGCTCTTTGAGTCGTTGTTATATATATCTGCTCATGGGTCCCATCGAGGACTGTTGTGTAATGTTATTACTTCGTTTTCCACCCGCACGAAAGTGCCTGGTGGGCACCTTTGAATCGTTTCTATGCGGGTTTGGTGAATTTTGCCCAAACTTGCATAGGTCCGATTCTGAGGGTGTTACAAAGTGCTTCCTCTACGAGGCATCTGAAGGTTGAGATAGATCATGAGAAAAGAGGGACATTTCTAAGGTTCGGGGTTTTGTTTTTGAAACGATTTCAAAGTTTGACTCGGATTTTTCTAGCAACTTGCTTTTCATTCATTCATTCATAGCACACGATACAGAAACACACCAAAACAAAGGAAAACAGATGGTTTTAAGAACCATTCTAGGAAAATACGATACAGTGGGACCGAATACAACTCACTAATGCTAGTGCTCAAGTGTTACTACTCCTTGGAGTCAGTGTCCTCATCATCCTCATCATCATCATCAATGAAGGCGAAGTCGTCCTCATCGGTGAAGAAGTCCATGGCCCGATCCTCCAGAAAATCATCATCGTCACTGAGATAGGAGTAGGGGTCTCCACGAAGTTCTTCCCCTACATTTTCCCTCTCCTCGAGCTGCATATCCCTCTCGTGGAAAGTCTCCTCCAACTTTGTGATCCGATGGCGGAGACGGGCAATGATGCACTCCTTCTTGTCGAGCTGACGGCGACGAGACTGGAGATCCTTCACTAGCATGGCAATGGTCTAATCCTTCTTGGCAGCGATGGAGTACTTGTCGTTGGCATAGGAGCGGGAATTGTCTAACTCCTTCTGATGGTCATACATCATGAAGTTGAGGTGGTCCAATTGACTCTTCAGCTCGTGGTGATATGGTGCCTCCAATGGTTGTCCCATAACATCACGCCTTGGATAGAACTCAAAGCGGGTACCCTTGATCTGATTAATACTCTACCCACACAGACGGGCAAGAGCTTCTTACATGGCCCTGGCAAGTCCATCGAGCCAGTTGTTCTCTCTCAAGGTGAACTGAATTCCCTCAGAGGTGGGGGCTTCAATCTTTCCCCGGAGACTTGCAACAACTAGCCATTGCAACTCCTCTCCTTCTTGATCGTTGAGCTGAGCTCCGAAGAACTCGGGGTGCGGACGCTCCAGCATCTCCGACAGCTGGTCCAAGTCACGCTCAAAGATGAGGTCTCCTCCATTCTCCAAATGATAAAACTTGATGTAATTCACGTCCATCTATAAGAATATAGGGTGAGTAAGTTAGTAGAGTGATCAAGTGTGTCAAATTTTATGTAATTTTGCAAGAAATTTTGAGGAACATGAATTTTCATGAAAGAGTCTAAGTGATAAGAATGAGAATAAGTTTTTATAAATACTCACTTCCTTTGGTTTTGAAACTAAGTTTTTGATTCAAATGTCCATTCTAAACTAGGGTCTCCTATGGTCAGGATGGCTCTGATGCCAACTTGTCAACACCCGGATTTTTAATCCCAGATGCTTGTTATGCCATACATTGCAATCCTAGGATTACCATTTTTGCGAGACATAACAGATTGGATATCATAGTACATCATCCATTACAAACCATACATAAGGTCTTACACAAATAAAGGATCTCATGATCCAGTCTTAATACAATTCAAGCAGCGGAATAACGTAATAATAACGATAGCGTAGGCGAGACTCCATCTTCATGGTCAAAGACAATGCTGACGATGGGAGATGATCCAAGTTGTCGTAATCTTCCTGATGTCCATCTTCCAGATACTCCTCTTCATAGTCTGGCCACGGGAATAGCCAGGGACAAAGCCATGAGTACTCTTTAAGTACTCGCAAACTAATACTAACAAGTGAAGTGGTTTTGGAATAGGAAGTACTAAGCTCTAGGGTTATTTTGCAAAAATCCAGATTTACTTCTACTGAGTTCAGAAGCAAAGAAAGATAGTTGAAAGTTTTATAACACCTAAGTGGGAACTTGAATTTCAAGTCACAACTCTGTTGTGGTCAAGTCAAGTCACAAATCATTTCATAAGTCATTTTGAAAACATCTGACGACGAAATAGTATGGCCACTCCAACTGTCCATAACCACGGATGCGGCTATTCGAATAGTTTGACACTCTGCAGAGGTAGTACACTTTCACCACAACATTCGATACATCCGTCAAGAAAAATCCTTAATTCACCATACTCAGTATGCGGATAATCAATCCTAACCTTTCAATTACATGCCCTAGTATAGGCACCTCTCCTATGAGTTTGTCCTCCCAACCATGACCAACTGCCATCTTGGGAACTGCACAGGTGGACAATCTTCACAAGGTAGCCTCAGCTCAAACCTTGGCCGCAAGGGAACCCATACTAAGGTATATATCCAGTCAAGCCCTAGCCAAATTTCGGGTATTGTGGTTGTACGGTAAAATTGGTATGGTATCACATTCAGGCAACCATCAGTTTTGTAAACGGTTAAGGCTCATGCCTTAACATTTTCATCATCAAAATCATCTGGTGTTCAAGAACACATGTCAAAACATTTCAGTAGAATGACTCATCATTCTAAGGTTTTCATAACCATTTTCACCAAGTATTCCCATCTACAGTTGATCAAATTTTATGCTTAGCACTAGCATATATAAGTGGGGATGAACACTAATGATGGGTGGTAAACAAGTGGGAATTAGCTAAGTTCAATCTCATGCCTCGGGATGACATCAAGATTATCTAACTTATGCCAAGTTTTATGCTCTTTATGCTACCTTTAAATATCTTTCTAATATCTATAAGTCACTAAGTAAATTCAAATAAAAGCTTTGATAAAGAAATAAAATAATTAAGCTTGCAAGTAAATCTGGGATTTGGTGTCATCAAGCGGATATAATCACATATGCTTAAGGCATCTAGTTGGCATAGTAACAAGCAAGTTTTAGCTTGCCAAGTCAACTGGTAGTATTAAGCTTGCCTTGTGCAGAGCAGTGGTTGAAGTTCTCCTTAGCTTCTTTCTTGTAGTATCCTCCTTCCTCCTCGTATCCTTGGTCGATACTAACGTCTATAAATAAACACGAGGTACACAATCACCAAACAATACTTAACTATTTCTATTTATCACACCAAGGTTTTCACTAGATGATATAGGATCATCACAAGTATTACAACCATTAAGGCAAATAGTTTTATTTCCTTTATCTTAGAAAAGTAATTTCTACTCATTGAAAAACTACTTAAGATTTAATATTCTCTAACTAAAACATGGGATCATGTTGACACATGTCATCACCACATATTGCAGCACTTGGGAATGTGATTTAAAGTGGTGTCACAATTTAATAAGGTTTAACCTTTTTATTTTAATTCAATGAAGTGACTAGAATGGCCTATGAGGCGTTCTTTTATTACTTGACCATTATTTCTGCAAGTAAACCAATATATTTTTATATATTCTGAAAGGTATGATTAAATGGGATTT
This sequence comes from Avena longiglumis, assembly GCA_030063025.1. NCBI lineage: Eukaryota > Viridiplantae > Streptophyta > Magnoliopsida > Poales > Poaceae > Avena > Avena longiglumis. Next base: position 111,931,580 of record CP125977.1, on the reverse strand, counting down.
TTGAGAGTTGAAATCAACTCAAAAGCTTTCATGGTTGAATTTTGAAAAATGTTTGAATGCAGAAAAGCTTCTGTCTTTTTATTTTTACTATTGATAATCCACAAATCCAATTGGTTTGAAACCAATGGGCTTGGATTAAGCATTCCAGTACCTTTCTAACAAAATTGGTTTCATGCATTTTGGTTCAGTGAATTGAGCTAGGTTGATTTTTGAATCTGGGTACAGAACTGAGTTTGAAACTAAAAGAATAAGCCTAAATTTGAATTACTGGGTCGCGCGGGATGCTAACTGGGCCGGCCCACGGTGCACAACACACGCGCGGGTGGGTTTAAGTGGATGTCCCCACCAGTCAGCGATACAGGGGGTGCGAAGCGGTATGGGGCGATCTAGGTCGTGCGATCAAACTCTAATCCTACGGCTACGGTTCATCGTCTACATCAGGCAACACCGGCGAGACAAAACCCTAGCACGGCCAGTGGGTGTCGTGGAAGGCTCACTGGTGCTCAGGCGAGGGTCGAAGATGGGGGCGAACGACGAAGTCGACGACGGCGATCCTCCTGGTACCAGCAGCTCCTCCTGGGGCGACTCCAATCAACGATGCCCTTCTCCTCTAGCAGCAGCAAGCTGCGGCGAAATTCCGGCGATGCGCTGCTCGCCGTGCTCCGGGAGTGAGATGGGGTGCTTCTAAGAGAGAGGGAGTGATATGGTGTGAAGAATTCGTGCTAGTGTGGCCTCAATTCATAGTGCCTGAAGGGAACCTAATGGCGCGGGCGGAGCTCGTCGGTGTCGTCGTTACAGCGAGCTACTGACATAGGCAAAGGTAGGGGACGGTGCTGTGTTCCCTGGCGAAGCTCAACGGCATGGCTACATGGCGTGGGGCGGTGCAAAATGGTTGGAATGTCGCGGTGCTCTGAGCGGGTCCGACGGTGGTTTTAATGGCGCACAATGTCCATGGTCCGCGAAGCGGTGAACGGGCGTGCCTAGGGTGTTCCTGGGGCGGTGGCGATCCTGCTTGTACGCGGCGAGGGCGGCGCGTGGTCTGTGGGCGTGTGTTTTCGGGTGACGCTCTGGCGCGCTCTCGGCAGGCTCGTAGAGAAACTAGGCGCAAGCTTTCCGTGTGGTCCAGTGGCTGGCAAGGCTCGGGACTTGGACAGGGGGTGGTGGTGGATGGTGGAGAGTGTCCCATACAAGGTTGGCGAGGCTAGTGCTTCTCCTAGCTCGCTGGCGACATTGGGGTGGCAAGGGTGCTCTCGGCCTGCTTGCCATTGATGGCATGGTCTACTTTACAGTGAGCTAGAGGGGTTAAACAAGTTAGATGATCTACTGAGAGTATAGTGTGAGCTAGATAGGGAACAAGTTAGGCACTAATCACTGCTCACAATAGTGTTTGTGGTTTGTTTGTTTGGTGCTAGCAAGGTGTTTGATGAAATGGCCAAAAGAGATTCAAATTTGAATTTTTGAATCAAACTTTGTGGGTGTGCTAGTTAAATACTAGGGAGTCTCTAGTTTGTTGGAAAGGTCAAGTGGAATTGGTTTGGTTGGGTTTTGATAAATGGTGATCTTCACATATGATAAAGATTCAATTTTGAATTGTCATTTGAATCAAGTTGCCAAATGTTTCTGTAAGTTTGAAGGTGGGATTTGATTCACTTTTACTTGGTCTAGCAAGGGGGTGAAAATAAATGGAAACTTTTCTGTTTGAAATCTTGGACTAGAAACACTCAAAGTGGTCTAGTGAGAAAGATTGGCAAAAATGACCATTTGCTTATTTGATTTGTTTTTTATTTCATCTTGATTTTTTTTTTGCTTGGAAATGTTTTAGATGATGTTGTTTTCATATTTAAACCCTTCCTTGCTATTTAGATCAATCACACAAGTCCATTCATGCATTCATACAATCATCACATACACACATGCATTCATATGATTTTAATTAACAAGTGTTTTTGTTAACCCTAATTTTGGGGATTGGAATTTGATAATCATTGTTCAAAATTTCTGGGATGTTACAGGTGCTCTCCTTAGATAAACAACATGGCATTAAGGGTAAACAAATTACATCATGGCAATTTATAGAACCGAGCAAGGCATAATAATGCAATACCAGACAAAAAGATCCTATGAGATTCGATTGGGAAATAAAACAATATACATAGACCGCCATCCAAATGCATATATGACTAGAAGTCCACATTCAGGTTATCATCCGAACCCCCTCCAGTATTAAGTTGCAAGCAACAGACAACTGCTTTAAGCAAAGTGTGTAAGGTAAACAATCCACTTATTCCATGAACAAGAGACCGTTGTTTTCTCCCTAGTGGCAACAAAGACATCTACAATCAAGAGATTTACATCACTTCCCTTGGAAACTAGAGGCATGAACCCACTATCGAGCATAAATACCCCCTCTTGGAGTCACTAGCAACTACTTGGCCAAGATATCTACTAACAGCGAAGAGCGTGCAAGATCACAAACAACACAGACATGATAGTATCAAATAGACAAAACCATTAATCAATCTGACATAGTAATCTCAATATCCACTGGATCCCCGCAAACACAACATGCATGATTACAAATAGATTAGATCTTGATAATGAACGGATCTCACAAGATCTATACATGAAAGCACAAAGAGGAGATATAACCATCTAGATACTACATGGACCCATAGTCCAAGGTGGAACTACTCACGCATCATACCGGAGAAGAAGGCCTCTGGGATGATCTCCCCTCTAGCAGGGTGCCCGGAAGAACTTCAGATCCCCCCCGATCTAGGGACGACGATGGCGGCGTCTACACAAGGTTTCGTGGAGTTTTGATCTGGTGCTTAGGGTTTCTGCATCCAGGGCTTCTTATAGGCGAAGAGGCGAGGCTGGGAGGCGGCCAGGGCGGCCACACCCTACCCAGGCGCGGGGTGAGCCCACCCGCGCCTAGGGGGCTGCGGCGGCCCTGGTTCGCCTCTTTGTCTCCCCTCTGGACTTCGTGTCGCCCACGGTAAAATATTGACTTTGGCTTTTGTCCCGTCCAATTCCGAGAATATTGATTTTCTGCCTTTCTGGAACCAAAAATAGAAGAAAACTGGCAACTGGCACTATGGCAACTTGTTAATAGGTTATTTCCAGAAAAAATATAAAAACACCTTAAAGTGTAGACAAAGCAAAGCAAAGTAGATACTAGACAAGCATGGAGCATAAAAAATTATAGATATGTTTCTGACGTATCAAGCATCCCCAAGCTTAACTCCTGCCCATCCTCGAGTAGGTAAGTGATAAAAGAATAATTTTTGAGGTGACATGCACCATCAAAACAAAGATCAAACCATTTGCAAGCATTGAAAGCTGGGATCAAAGAACTCTAAACATGTGCATGAAATATGGAGTTCTAACAATAGGACAAAGTAACTATGCATGCAACATGAAAGGCTACAAACAAAGATCATGAATAACATGCATTGAAAAACGTTTGTTTGTTTCACATACAGAAAACATGGCATAGTGGAAATCAGCTTGTCCCTCATAGAGTAGCAAATAGATGCATAGGACACCTTCAAAGTTCACAAGGGTGACTACAAACAAATATCACAAGAACAAGTAATATCACAATATGCATCAATCAATAAGTTTTGGGACACTGCACACAGAATGGCAACTATGCTCTATTAATGGTGCCTAAAATTAGAAGGTGGAGACTCAAATAATGGTGGAAGAAAGGCCCTTCACAAAGGGAAGCAAGGATTTCAAGTTTCAAAAAGATCTTCCAAAAATTATGGTACTTGTTAGCTTTCATCCCTCATTGCCCCTATCATAAGCATCTTGAAGTGGTTAAGGTTAAAGTGAACAAACTATGTAGTATATGCTTGACAAAGTATAAGTTGGCAATCTCAAGTCCCTTGAATACGAGGGCCACACCTCATGCTACTCAACTTCTGTCACCTATAAGTTCTTATCATTGTAAGTACATGCATATAATAGAGAACCGCCAATGGGGTACCCCTTGCACATGGTACATGAGCTATCCCATAACCAAAATGACAAGGCAAGCAGTTATTTACTATATGCATAGCTTTTTATTGAGGATGTTTCATAGATAGCTCACTATGGTGATGCTGCAAGTTTCCACCATGATTAGGCATGGCTTAGGCTAGCGGCCCAGGCGTTTCTCTAACACAAAATACATACTCCATGGACTTACAAGTTCCCTTTTTATTTCACACCGGTGACATCCATAGACAAAAGAGCATGATATCAACCGAGTACAAAGTACAAGTGCAATGTTGAAAACGTTCCCCATGACAGCATGGTTCTGCTAATTCCAACGTATAAGTGCAAGCATATACAACATAGATGACACAATATTTCAAGTTTATTAGGGTCAAAGAATATAAAGTGTGCCATCAAGTTCATGAGGGCTTTAACCACTAAGTTTTCACATAACAAAATACTTTTTAATTGGAAGATAGCTGAAAACAAGAATATACTTGGAATGGTGTAACACACCATGCATAGGAATTTATAGTGGAAACTTTGGAATGACTTGGTTTTTTGGGAGTTGGAAGCATGAGTAGAGCTTACTCATATAAGTGGAGGCTAGCAAAAGACTGGGAGCAACCAACTAAGAGAGCAATAATGGCCATAATCATGCAGAGCAATAAAACATTACTAATCAAAGCATAGAGTGGTACTACAAGTCAAGGACTAAATGATCATAGAGGCTATGGTGACTTGTTCATAATCATAACATGGTGTGAGCATGTGCCAAGTCAACCCAAACAAATCATGAAAGGAGAATACCACAATACTATGCTTTTGTATGCTAAAACAACACACAGTTCTTTCAAGGCACACTAAGCAATCCGAATTTTTTGGAACAAGACATTCTACGGAAATAATCACTAAGCATAAGGTCAAAACAACACCTAGCATGTCATGCTAAAGTCTAAGTCACAGTCAATGCAAGCTCCTCTTGCACTTTCAAGCAGGAACTTCCTACTCCTTTCCAACACCAAGCAACTTATTTGAAACAACACAACGAGAACGGGGGTCCAACCTACTTTATTCAATAAAACTAAACAAACCAAATGAAACTAAGACGCTCCAAGAACAACACAACTTGTGCATGAAACAATAAAAACGAAGTGTCTAGAAAGACCTGAGCTTTTTATTGATGAAGAAGGTGATGCCTTGGGCATCCCCAAGCTTTGACGCTTGTACCTATTGGATATTTCTTGGGATTACACCGGGGTGGTATCCCCAAGCTTGAACTTTTGTCCATTCTTCATCTCATTACATCATTCTCTCTCTATACCTGAAAATTTTCCTTCATACAAAACTTCACACAATCTTCATTAGCAACATTAGTGTATTCAAAAGATAATAGACCTTTAGTCAAAGCTTTGGAACAACAATACTTTTCACTAAAAACACAAGCTACTATAGAAACTCCCTCAAAAAGCTCAATTCTCCAAAAGAGAACTAAAAAAGGAATCAATAAGAAGCAAATGCAAATAATGGCAGAAATCTGTCAAAACATACCAGCAGGTAGAAACCGATTTTTAGAAAATCTTATGTTGCTCAAATAAAAAATTGTTAAACTAACGAAAGTTAGATAACATACTGGGGGATTTATGCGTAAATTGTCAGCTCAATCCGATTTATAGAGACTCCTTACGATTTTTTATGGTGGAGGACAGAAATCTGTTTCAGGACAACAACTCTCCAAATCTTACTTCCCTCTTATTAGAGGTCATTCTTGGCACAAAAAGCAAACAAAAAGGATAAGGAGAGGTCATTACTGAAGTAATAACTTCCAAGACTCAAGGAAACTCTTGGGTTATCTCCCAACAAGTACTTTTCTTTAACGCCTTTAAGTTAGACATAATAGCTTGAGAAGAATTATGAATTGAAGTCAAAGAGAGCATTAAGAAGCAAATTCAAAACACATTTAAGTATAACCCACTTCCTATGCATAGGAATCTTGTATGCAATTAAATTAACAAAGAACAAAGTGACAGACATAGAAAGATGAAATAAGAGCAACTTCAAAACTTTCAGCATACAAAGAGGTGTTTTAGTACCATGAAAACTTCTACAACCATATTTTTCTCTCTCATAATAATTTTCAGTAGCCTCATGAATAAACTCAACAATATAGCTATCACATAAAGCATGCTTTTCATGATCTACAAACTTATAATTTCTATCAAGCTCAAAAACAGTGGGATTAAAACCTCCACAGGTTTTATCCAAAGTAGATATTTCAAAAGGATCCACAAGAACATAACATTCATCCTCCTTTGGTAAGCATGGGGGGCAATCAAATAATGTAAGGGATAAAGAGTTACTCTCATTAGAAGGTAGGCACGGGTAGATAATCCATTCTTCCTCCTTTTGTTCATCACTCTCCCCCTATTTTTCATCTAATGAGCTTCCAGTTTCAACAATTTCTTCTTCCATAGGCTCCTGCAAGGCATTAGTCTCTTCCATTTGTGGAAAAATCCTATTAAAATATTCAAGAATATAGCCATTTTCTTCCCTGTAATTATCAAAGAAAAATTTAAGTATCTCATAAACCTCATGTTCATAAGGTGCATCATCAGTATTTTCAAGCAAACTGGCAAGTTCAAATGCACCCTTGAAGGCAATAAATTTTCCAATTCGTTCCACATCATAAAAGTCATAATTTCCTTTAACATAAGAAGATATGGTAACATTATCATTGTACTCACATTGAAAAGGTATGTGTTTATACCTCCTACAACGACAATATTTATCAAAGCAATAAGTAACATCATAAGTAGAGCACACGTCTCTAGCAATAGTATTCAACTTATCAATTTGTTCCCATAAGTGTTTCCCTTTTTGTGACAAACGATGTTCCTTATAATAATACTTTCGTTCTTCTGTGAACCCACCTTGCCAATAAGAACTAGTTTCAAAGAAACCATCCATTGATAGAAAGCATGACCAAGCAAGGCAACAACAGATCAACAACTAGAGTAGGAACTAATTTTTTTGTGTTTTTGAATAGAGAAAGCAAACCACACTAGACTAAATTTTTTGGAGTTTTTGATTAAAATAGGCAAACAAAACCAAGAAAAAGAAACTAAGAAAACTAAAAACAAAGTAAAGAGAAAGGAAGTGGAGGACTCCCCTTGTGAAGACGTCCTTAGCCTCCCCGGCAACGGCGCCAGAAAAGGCTTGATGCAGCGCTGAGTTGATGTAGGAGCGCTTCGTTGGGAACCCCAAGAGCAAGGTGTGAAGCAGCACAACAGCAAGTTTTCCCTCAGTAAGAAACCGAGGTTATCAAACCATTAGGAGGAAGGAAACGTCACACAGGTGTTGCAAGCAACGCGGAGACCTGCACAACACAAACTCAAGACTTTGCCCCAATGAATCGGTGAGGTTATCAAGCTCACCGGTTTGCTGTAACAAAGGATTAAACGTATGGTGTGGAGGGGTAATGGTTTGTAGCAAGTAAACAGGTAATAGTGGAAGATGTCTCAATGGTAAAGATTGGACCGGGGTCCATAGTTCACTATAGGCGCTCTCCTTAGATAAACAACATGGCATGAAGGGTAAACAAATTACAACAAGGCAATTGACAGGAACTGAGCAAGGCATAACAATGCAATACCAGACAAAAAGATTCTATGAGATTCGATTGGGCAATACAACAATATACATAGACTGCCATACAAATGCATCTATGACTAGAAGTCCACCTTCAGGTTATCATCCGAACCCCCTCCAGTATTAACTTGCAAGCAACAGACAACTACTTTAAGAAAAGTGTGTAAGGTAAATAATCCACTTGTTCCATGAACAAGAGATCGTTGTTTTCTCCCTAGTGGCAACAACACATCTACAATTGAAGAGATTTATGTCACTTCCCTTGGAAACTAGAGGCATGAACCCACTATCGAGCATAAATACCCCCTCCTGGAGTCACTAGCAACTACTTGGCCAAGATAGCTACTAACAACGGAGATCATGCAAGATCACAAACAACACATACATGATAGTATCAAATAGACAAAACCATTAATCAATCTGGCATAGTAATCTCAATATCCATCGGATCCCTGCAAACACAACATGCATGATTACAAATAGATTAGATCTTGGTCATGAACGGAGCTCACAAGATCTATACATGAAAGCACAAGGAGGAGATACAACCTTCTAGCTACTACATGAACCCATAGTCCAAGGTGGAACTACTCACGTATCATACCAGAGAAGAAGGCCTCCGGGATGATCTCCCCTCCGGCAGAGTGCCGGGAAGAACTTCAGATCCCCCCGATCTAGGGACGATGGTGGCGGTGGCTACAGAAGGTTTCGTAGAGTTTTGATCCGGTGCTTAGTTTTCTACATCGAGGGCTTCTTATAGGCGAAGAGGCGAGGCTGGGAGGTTTCCAGGGGTCCCACACCCTACCCAGGCGCGGAGTGGGCCTACCCGCTCCTAGGGGGTGTGGCGTCCCTGGTTCGCCTCTCTGTCTCCCCTCTGGACTTCGTGTCACCCACGGTAAAATATTGACTTTGGCTTTTGTCCCGTCCAATTCTGAGAATATTGATTTTCTGCCTTTCTGGAACCAAAATGAAAAAACAGTAACGACAATCGTGAAAACTTGTTAATAGGTTAGTTCCAGAAAAGATATAAAAACACCTCAAAGTGTAGACAAAGCAAAGCAAAGTAGATACTAAACAAGCATGGAGCATCAAAAATTATAGATACATTTCCGACGTATCACTAGACTCCTTAGTTTATAGGTTCACTCATGTTCACCCTAAACCTATACACTAAAAAAAGTCTAAATACACTTCCTTCACAAAAGCTAAAACATCTTATATTTTCAAACAGAGGGAGTACGTTGGAATGGATCGTATGGGTACCTAGAGGGTGTGTGTGAATAGGTGCTACTCCAATTTTAATTATTTTTTAGATTTAGGCTTGACACAAAGATAAATTTTCTATATATGCAACTAAGAAGAATTATCCTATATGCCAACTTATTTACTAAGCGAGTAAAGACAGCGAGAGGAATGAGGTAACTGTAATGGAGCATGCGGAGATACATGATTTATTTTACCGTAGTTCCTTCCTTGTTAAGGGAAGTACGTATGTGTTGGAGGGGACGTCAGTACTAAGACCACCACGCCACAAAAGACCTCACCCTGTTCTCCGATGGATCTCGCCACAAGAGGTCTGATCCACCTTTCCACTATATGGTACCCTTTAAGATGAGAACCAGTACCTTTACAATTCTACCGGGACACACATACAGAATTGAATTGGAGGCTCCCGAGATGACAACAAGATGCCACAGGAAACAAAGTTATCAATAAACCAAACCAAGGTCTAGATATTCGTAAGAAACTCTAGATCAAGAATCCCCCAAGTGAATGGATGGGAAATGGAGATCTTGATTGGTGCCAATGAAGATCAAAGTCTCGTCCTTCAATTCCCCAAAGATCGGAGCCTTTAGGTGGTTGAAAAGTGGATATCTCACAGCGATCAGTATGAACAACAATGAATTTTTTCGTAGGATCCAAGAATTCTGAAATGAGGATCAAATGGGGTATTTATACATGTTGTTGGAAAAAGAAGGGTTGTATAATCCAGACTAAGTAGGTGTTGGATAATCCGGCCGGGACAAACATTCGGCCCGGAAACGGAATATCCGAGCCAAATGTCCGCCTCCATACCGCGTGACATGCCTTGGCTGCCTTGAGGAAAAATCTTGGGGGCGGATTATCCGGCCCCTCGGAGGGGCGAATTATGGCCCAGGAAAAAACTCTGGCCCTGGACGAACAATCCGGGGAAGTATCTACCCCCAATACTACTTGACACGCCTTGGCCTGACTTGAGAAAAATCCCTGGGGGCGGATTATCCGGCCTGGGAAAAAGCTGTAGGGTTCGCAGCATAGAAAACAAAAATTTTCCTACGATGTGAACTATATACCAAGATCTATCTACTAGATACAAACAACGGGCGGATGTATATCCGTAGAGAATATACCCTTGAAGACCGACAAAGCTTAACGAGTTCAACTCGTGGTTGATGTAGACGATCTCTTGCCGATCTCAAGATCGAGAGGAAGTCCTAGCGCCGCAAATCAGCAGCGATCCGTTTCGCACACACGCTCGAGGCACCGAGCAACCTCCGCCTCCTCGCCCAGCGATGCAGCGGAAGCACAACTCTTTCTTGTCAAATAGCCACGGAACATGTATCTCGCTAGTCCGAGACCATGGGGGATAAATTCTAGAGGGGGAGAGGGATCCTTCACGAGGAGGTGTGAGAGACAAGTGAGGAGGGGGGCTCCTTTTATAGGAGGAGGGGGAACCCCAAGGGGGTGGGCGGCGCATGGGGGCTGCCCCCTTGCCCTCCCCTCTTCATGTGGGTGGACACTCCACTCACAAATCTCCTTTAAATTCCCTCCACTCAAAAGTCCACTCAAATTCCCATTAAATTTCCACCAAATTTAATGCAAACTCTCATTAAATAAAACTCTTTTATTTTATTCAGAATTTTTCAATTACTTTAATGACAAACATTCACAAATAACCCCTTGCTAGAATTCTATTTCACATGCATAACCACTTTATGCAATTTCACCCGAAAACCTGTTTCGGTATCTAGTGAAATAAATTCTTGCGCTTGTTCATTCTTTCGGCATGAAACATTTGCTCCAATTGGATGTCGGTGTCTCTTAAGTGTGTCACCCTACGGTTCGTGAATAATGCGGACATGATCGAGACCCCTCTCGGATCAATAATCAGAAGCGGATCTGGAGACCCATACTGACTCCCACACATTCAACGATGACTTTCTTGTGATCGTCGGAACCTTTTACGCTAGTATCTTAATCCCTTTGTTTCACGATATATTACATGTCCGAGATTCGATCATCGGTATCTCCATACCTAGTTTGATCTCGTATCGACATGCACTCTTTTCTCGTTCTGTGATATAACATTCTAGTGATCAAATCACTTGCTTGCAAGCTAATCAATGTGATATCACCGAGGGCCTGAGTATATGTATCCGCCATCGGATGAACAAATTCCACTCTCGATCCATGAGCCTCAACATAACACTTTATTAGTTCTGAATCCATCTTTATAATCACCTCACATTACGGTGACGTTTGATGTTATCAAGAAACTCTTCCGGTGTTAGTGATTGACATGATCTCATGGTATAAGGATTAGGATCACTTCGTAAGTTGTTATAGAAATATAAACTCAATGACTTTGATCGTAATTCTATACTTCGGATGAATGTTCATCACACCATTACACTAATATTGTGATCCCGTTATTAACAACATCCAATGTCCATGATCAGGAAACCTTGATCATCTTGTTAATCAACGAGCTAGTTTATGAGAGAGGCATAACTAGGAACTTTCTGTTTGTTTATTAAACACACATGTATTAACGTTTCCGTATTAATACAATTATAGCATGCAAAATAAACATCTATCATATACTTGGAATACACATAATAAACACTTTATTATTTCCTCTCAGGGCATATTCCCTTCAGTCTCCCACTTGCACTAGAGACAATAATCTAGTTACATAGTGATAAATCTAACACCCATTGAGTTCTGGTGTTGATCATGTTTTGCTCTAGGGAGAGTTTTAGTCAACGAATCTGCTACATTTAGATCCGTATGTACTTTACAAATCTTTATATCTCCATCCTTGACATGCTCGCGGATGGAGTGAAACCGGCGCTTAATATGCTTGGAATGCTTGTGAGACCTTGGCTCTTTGGCATTGGCAATGGCACCATTGTTGTCACAATAGATCACCATTGGGTCCAACGCGTTTGCCACCACTCCTAGTTCGGATATGAACTCCTTCATCCAAACTGCTTCCTGTGTCGCTTCTGAAGCAGCAACATATTCGGCCTCCGTTGTTGATCCCACTACCACAGGTTGCTTGGAGCTCCTCCAACTAACCGCTCCGCCTTTCATGAGAAATACGTATCCGCATTGAGACTTAGAGTCATCCGGATCGGTGTCAAAGCTAGTGTCGACATAACACTTAGCGACGAGCTCTTCTTCACCTCCGTATACAAGAAACATATCCTTAGTTCTTCGTAAGTACTTAAGGATATTCTTGACCGCTATCGATGTTAGAACTGGATCCGATTGGTACCTACTAGTCAAACTAATAGCATGTGCCACATCCGGTCTTGTACATAGCATGGCGTACATTATAGAGCCTATGGCTGAAGCATAGGGGACTTTGTCCATTATCTCTCTTTCTTCCACCGAAGCCGGACTTTGAGTCTTACTCAATGTCTTGCCTTGCAACATAGGTAAGAACCCCATCTTAATTCCGTCCATTTTAAACTTCTTTAAAATCTTATCAAGGTATGTACTTTGCGATAGCCCTATTAGGTGCCTAGATCTATCTCTATAGATCTTTATGCCTAATATGTACGACGCTTCACCTAGGTCCTTCATTGAAAATTTGCTGTTTAGATAACTTTTAACACTGTTTAAAAGATCTATATCATTTCCGATCAATAATATGTCATCCACATATAATATCAGAAATGCCACATTGCTCCCACTCACTTTCTTGTAAATACAAGCTTCTCCATAAGTTTGGACAAATCCAAACTCTTTGATCACCTTATCAAAGCGGAGATTCCAACTTCGTGATGCTTGCTTCAATCCATAGATGGATCGCTGAAGCTTGCACACCTTGTTAGCATCCTTAGGATCGACAAAACCCTTTGGTTGTATCATATACAACTCTTCTTCAATATTACCATTGAGAAACGCGGTTCGACATCCATCCGCCATATCTCATAATCGAAATATGCACAATTGCTAACATAATCCTAATCGACTTTAGCATCGCTACGGAGAGAAAGTCTCATCGTAGTCAACTCCTTGAATTTGTCGAAACCCCTTTGCGGCAAGTCGAGCTTTATAGACGGTCACATTACCATCAACATCGCTTTTCCTTTTGAAAATCCATTTGTTCTCCACGGCCTTTCGGTGTGAGGTAATTCCACCAAGTTCCAAACTTGATTTTCATACATGGATTCCATCTCGGATTTCATGGCTTCTAACCATTTGTTGGAACCGGGCTCATCATCGCTTCTTCATACGTCGCAGGTCATCATTTTCATCAACCATGAAATTCATGACAGGATTTCAGACAAATCGGGAGCTGACGCGTCCTATTTGACTGCGAGGTTCGGTAGTACTCTCTTCGAGTTTCATGATCATTATCATTAGTTCCTCTTCAACAGTGGAGCCAACTCGAACAACTTCTGCGCTACTCGCCATACTTTGAAGAGAAGGTTCCACAACCTCTTGAGTTCTACCTTCCGACTACTCACACCTTTCGCGAGAAACTCTTTCTCTAGAAAGGATCCATTCTTAACAAAAACCTTGCCCTCGGATTCGTGATAGAAGGAATACCCAATAGTTTCTTTAGGGTATCCTATGAAGACGCATTTTTCCGCTTTGGATTCGAGTTTATCCGGTTGAAGTTTCTTCACACAAACATCGCATCCCCAAACTTTAAGAATGACAGCTTAGGTTTGTTTCCAAACCACAATTCATAGTTTCTTTTCAACGGATTTAGATGGTGCCCGATTTAAAGTGAATGCAGTTTCTAGTGCATAACCCCAAAATGACAACGGCAAGTCCGTCAGAGACATCATAGATCGAACCATATCTAATAAAGTACGATTACGACGTTCGACACACCATTTCATTTGTGGTGTTCCGGTGTGAGTTGTGAAACAATTCCACTCTTTCATGTGAGTGCTAAACTCGTAACTTAGATACTCACCTCCACGGTCGGACCGTAGAAATTTGATCTTTCTATTACGATGATTTTCCACTTCATTCGAAATTCCTTGAACTTTTCAAAGGTTTCAGACTTGTGTTTCATCAAGTAGATATAACCGTATCTACTCAAATCATCCGTGAAAGTAACAAAATAACGATATCCACCTCACCGACACACTCATTGGACCACATACATCGAATGTATGATTTCCAATAAATCCGCCTGCTCCATTGAACCGAAAACGGCGTTCTAGTCATCTTGCCCATAAGGCATGGCTCACATGTATCAAATGATTCATAATCAAGTGATTCCAAAAGTCCATCCGAATGGAGCTTCTTCATGCTTAACGCCAATATGACCTAGACGGCGAAGTTACCACATATATTCGGATATATCATCATTAAGTTTAATCCTTTTAGCATCAGCATTATGAATATGTGTAACATTATCATCGAGATCTAATAGAAATAAACCATTCATCATCGGTGCATGACCATAAAAGATTTCATTCATATAAATGGAACAATCATTGTTCTCGGATTTAAATGAATAACCACTTAGCATCAAACACGATCCAGATACAATGTTCATGCTCAAAGGTGCACCGATAACATTTATTCAAGTTTATAACTAATCCCGACAAAGAAGTGGAGAGGCAGGTTCGACGGCGATCACATCAACGCTTGATCCATTGCCGACACGCATCTTGACCTCACCCTTGCTAGCGGTCGCTTGTTCCGCAATTTCGATTCGAGTTACAAATATTAGCAACGAACCGTATCAAATACCTGTGTGCTACTGAGCACTAGTCAAGTACACATCAATAACATGTATATCATATATACCTTTGTTTGCCTTGCCGGCCTTCTTGTCCGCCAGATACTTGGGGCGATTATGCTTCGATGGCGATCCCCTTACAATAGTAGCACTCGAATGACTTAGGTCCAACTCGGGTTTTTCTTAGCGCGGCAACATGCTTGCCCTTACTTCCTTCCGCTTTTCCTTCTTGTCTTTCTTGAAACCGGTTCCTATTGATCATCAACACTTGATGTTCCTTTTGATCTCCACTGCAGCTTTTAAGCATTGTGAAGCTCGGGGAGAGACTTCTTCATGCCTTGCATATTATAGTTCATCACGAAGCTCTTATAGCTAGGTGGCAGAGACTGCAGAACACGATGGATGCCTAAGTCAATGGGAATCGATATTCCCAAGGACACAAGCTGTGGCATCCCGCAAAAACCACTACTAGAAAATCGCGTTGTTTTTGTGCATTGCATCGTTATCATCATGCATTTGTTTGTCTGAAACTATTTTCAATAAGCCTATTTGTGTTTTCTAAAAATACCCTTCTCTTATTTCAAAACAAGTCTTATAATTATCTGTTAAATTAATTGCCTAAAAATTATTTTGCTAAAAAGATTTGAGACAAAACAACACCATAAACATGTTACAAACTAATAAAAACCCAAACCCTAAATCTATTTCCACCCAATCCTATCCTACCCACCTATCCCCTCCCTCCACCTCACCTTCCCTCCACCTCATCACAGCCACCGCCACCTCATCAATCCACCATCCCCTTCTACCCCCTCTCCCTTACACCCTGGCCCCACCTCCAACACACACACCCAGCTCCCACCTACCCCTCTCCCTGATCGGCCGGACCCACCCGCACCAGCCCCACTCCCTCCCCACCTGCCTTCCCTGGTCAAACCCTCCCCAACCGCACCCCGGACCCCACCGCCTGGTCCCACCTGCAGCCGCAGCCCCACTCCCTCCCTGCCCAAGCACACACCAAGGCCCCTCTTCGCCACTGGCCCACCCGTGGACCCGCACCCCTAGGGCCCACCCGACCCCGCCTGTCCCAACCTCTCTCCCTCCCCACCTTCTCCTACCTCGCCTGACGCCGCCTGCCTCCCTCCTCCTCTCTCCCCACGCCCGACATCCTGCCTCTCGCTGCCCTGCCTCGCCCCTCCGCGCCATCCTCCCTCCGTCGCTGCCGCCGCCTGCCTCCTCCCGTCCCCGCGTCTGCAGCCGCTGCTGGCTTCTTCCGGCCAAGACGTGGTACCGCGCCACCGCCACGCCTCTCTGCCGGCCGCCTGCTCAAGGCCCTGTCTCGCCTCCGCCTCCGCCCGCTCCTCCTCCTCCCGTCTCCTCGCTGCCCGCACCACCTCCACCGTCGGCCTCGCTGCTCGCCCGCCTTCTTCCGCCGCGCAGCCTCGCCTCGGCCTCCACCGCATCGCCGCCTTCACTCTGCCGGCCGCCGCCCCTGCCGCCGCGGTCTCGCCCGAGATCCTCCGGCGGTCGCGTGCCTCTCGCCGTCGGCCTCCTGGCGTCCACGGCCGCGTCCCCGGCCGTCTTCCTCCTCCGGCGCCTCGACTACGCTGACACCGCCGGCGAGCCCGCTCGTCGGCCTCCGCCTCACTGCCTCAACCTCATGCCACCAAGATCCCCGCTGCCCACCCCGAGTCAGGCTGTCGAGTTCAAGCCCGACCCTAGCGTGTGCCGTGGTGGTCTCTGTCCGCGCTAGAGGTTCTTCCTTCCGTCGCCTGGCGCCTAGATGGATGTTCGAGCCACCAGATCGTCCCCGTCAAGTGTGTCGCTACCGCAAGATCCTCCGCCGGGGTTGTCGTCGGGGGCCACGAAGTCCTACCTCATGGAACTCAAGTTCGACATCGAAGAGGATACGAACGACAAGGCCGCCTACATGGAACATCAAGACCCCGATCCCATATCCGAGGACCCGAAGACCGATTCCGCCGAACGCCAAGATCTTCCCGGAACCGAAGATCATCAATACTTCCGCTCGGCAACGCCAAGTACTCCTTCCTGGCTTCGAAGCCCGACCCCGTGGCACCCGACAAGATCTCGCAACGACAAGATCGACACCGACCACGGCGAATCTGATGCGCCCCCGACGCCGAACCAAGTCCTTCTTGCTAGGATGACAAGCTCTCCAGCTTGTATCCGACCTTCGAAGACCGATCCCGTCGAACCCTGAACCCTGAGACCAACCCCGATCCCGTCGAACCCCAAGATCTGCGGAACCCTAATGTGTGAACCTTTTTCTGAGCCCCTATTTTATCAATGCCATCTATGTAAATTGTTGCATATTAATTGTTCATCTCGCATTCATATCATGTGGTTTGGGGGCCTTATGCCGATTCACCATATAATTAAATATGGGGCCCATATGCGGGCAAATCTAGTCTCATATTGGCCTCATTTAAATTTGTGTAGCGAACCGGTGATATATTCTGCCTTGTTAAACAACATTTAAAATGCGGGGTATCTAGACAACTAGAACCATATATTTAATTGTCGGGACCCCGGTTCCGCTTAATATGATCTAATTGCATTGCACCTTTGCCATGTCATACATCATACATGCATCATGCCGATCTTCTGCTGTAGTATTAAATAGTGCATTCGGTGTTTATTCTAGTGTTTTGGTTCTTCGCGGATAAGGCCGTTGAGTTGATGTGAGCTTCGACCCGATCTTCGGTTGAACCTTCGACAATGTTTTCAGGCGAGCATCTCCCCCTTTCTACCTATCTTACTTTTATAGTATTTATTCCCTCCTGTTGATCTATTGCTATCTGTGTTGCGTTGCTCTAGTTTTCGTACCCGTGATATCCCTTGCAGCCTTATATTGCCTTGGACACATCCTATTGCCTGTTGTTTGGTAGTTAGTTGGACTTGCGCGTCGTAGTCGCTTGCTCAAGTGCTGTTGCGTGTCGTCCAGTACCACAGTTGTTGGAGTATGGCCGCATGTTTGATGTTGGAGATGATCATGGCTTTACTTATCGTTCACTTTATTTACTATTTAACAACTAAAATTGAAGTAAGTAAGCAGAGGCACAGGTGGGCAATAGATGTTATTTGGTTGTTAATCGTCCACTTGTGTCCCGTAGGACCCCGAGTACTTGATACCTGTTCCTTGATTTTTCGCGCTATCCACATCCGGGAGGATTATGGGACCCCCCCTGAGCCAGAGCTTGATTCATTCTTATTTCTTGGGGCCACAAACTAGTTTGAGGTTTTGTTTACTATCCTGTACTTATGCCATGCCTTACTGCTTTATTACGATTGTGCGAGGAGCACACTGTACTGTTTAGGGAAGCGGAGTGTTTTCGCGGTATCGACAATCCCAGTTTTGGGTTCCCAGTCGTTTACATCCACTGACGCAAACCTCGGGTCCATCTCGGAGTTAGCTAACTTCGTTGCGGGTGTACTCCAAGGGGTGGCCCCCTGAAATATTTCTGAATCCTGTGATTGCTTTGTCGTGAAGGCCTCGTTGGGTTTTGATTTGGTTTTTCCGAGGTTGATCGAGTGTGTGTTGCTATTTGTGCACCCCTGCAGGGTAAAACTTTCTGAAAGCCGTGTCCGCGGTTATGAACGACTTGGAGCACAGTATCTCGATCATAGACAACTACAACTAAAGTAGTGCTATAAATTTGACTTTATAATGACTAGTAATCAGCTACACTATAATGGAATGGCTAAATAAAACTGCCAACAATTGCTTGCTTGAGTTGTCGCTTGCGACCATTGTACCTGACTAGTAAATATTGCAACTATAACGGAATGGCTAAATAAAAGTACCAACAACTGCTGGGTTTTGGGGATATCTCATGCTAATTGTATTTGACTAGTAAGTGTCGCAACTACAACGGAATGGTTAACTAAAAGTGCCCACTGCTTATTTTATCAGGATGACTATCTATACCTGACTAGTAATTGCTGCAACGATAACTGAATAATTAAAGCTGCCAACTATGTGAGTTCCTCGGTTGACTTCCTCGTTTGGTCTCGAGGGGGAATACCAGGATGGGATTGTATGGTGTTAGTATCAGGTTGGTTCCGGATAGGTCTTTATTACCCCTCTCTGATAGCCTCCTGTTGTATCGAGTCTCTATAGGTTGTTTAGTGCATGCTGCGCTGCCGCTGCAGTCCACCATACCTATGTAGGCGAGGACCGCCGAATTCTAGCCTCGCCGTGTAATCGGCCTCAAGATCTTGACCGCTCTCTTTTCCTTTTCCCTTTGTCGGCACCCTTTTGTTTAAGCAGGTTTTGAGATCGACGTCGTTAGCGTGGTTACCCTTCCGCTTGGCTCAGGTTATGGACGCCATTGGTTATTCTTCAGGGCTCTTATCCCCATTTGCATCTTGTCCGTAGTCGGACGCTCTATCATTTTCAAGGTGATTTGGATCTTTGTATATTATCTCTGTATTCTTGACTCATTGAGTTGCTGTTATATATATATCTGTTCTGTGGGTCCCATCGAGGACTGTTGTGTAATGTTATTACTTCGTTTTCCACCCGCACGAAAGTGCCTGGTGGGCACCTTTGAATCGTTTCTATGCGGGTTTGGCGGGTTTCGCTAAAACTTGCATAGGTCCGATTCTGAGGGTGTTACACAAGCTTATCGGCGTAACCCGACATCTTGAGTACATGCTCACTAACGGAGCTGTGCTCTTCCATCATGCAGATAAAGAACTTTTCTGAAGCGTTGTAGCTCTCTCTGACAACAGATGTGTCGAAAATCATTTTCAACTCACCCATTGTATCAAATGCATTGCCGCTTTCAAACGCTCAAGTTCCGCTCTAGCCCATACAATATGCCGCAATGAACTAAGTTGTGGTCCTCCGACGAGTCGATAGACATTCTTCTCCTCGCCGAGGCATCATCAAAGGTGGGGCCTAACGGCGCTTCTAGCACATATTGCTTTTGTGCAGCAGAGAGGAGAATCCTCAAATTCATGGCCCATTCGGTAAAGTTGCTACCGTTCGTTGCTAGTTTCTCTTTCTCCATGAACACATTGAAATTAAAAGCAGGTGGTGCCATCTACAACAGAATTTGTAAAGTTTAGACTAAGTGTATGATAGATTGAGTTCAACTAATCTATATTACGAATGAACTCCCACTCAAAAACGACATCCCTCGTGCCTTTTTGGTGATTACATGAACCAAATCCACTACACCAAGTCCGATCATCATGTGAGTCGGTATAGCTTCAAAGGCGAGCATCAAATGGGCATCATATCAACTATATGAATCATGCTTAACCTTTCGGTTCGTGTTCCGAGGCCATGTCTGTACATGCTAGGCTCGCCAAGTTAGAACGTTAGTATTCGCGTGTGTAACTGTTTTACACCCGAAATATGGTCGTGGATCCAAGAACACCCGATCATCATGTGATGTCTTGGAGCGACGAAAACATAATCGGTGCATACTAAAGGAAGAACACATTCTTATGTTGATATTTAAATGAGGGATCATCTTATTATGCTAAAAAAGCGCTAAACAAGCAATATAAGATGCTATCAAACATCATATGTTTATTAGTGAAATGATATGGTTCCCGCAGATGATCTCTATCATGTGCATCGTGGTATGATCACTATCATACCTATATGTGTAAATCCAAGGTCTATGGATTTTACACGCTATGTGTGTTGTAAGAGTATCATCTCATACTTCTACTTACAACACTACCATATCATAACACTAGCCCAGCAACAATCTAAACTAGACGCCTCTAATTTATCCATTGCAAGTTTTACGTGGCTTAGGGCTTTCGAGATAGAACCGTTCTTACCTACGAACATGAACCACAACGAGGATAATCAAATTGTTGACAACTCGCTTGCAAAATAGATATTGACTATAGTAGGAGAGACACACACCCGCTAGCCACTTATGCAAACTAGTTGCATGTTAAGCTTGGAACAGGTCTCATGTGCGAGGACATGTAAAGTTTGTCCGGGCCGCTTCATCCCACTATGCCACCAATGTCCAAAATTACAACAAAGGAGCAACAACATGATCATCATCGCCCACATACTCATATGTGTACTACCCGTGTAAAGTATCTACGCATAGATCCGGCTCGATACCCTTTGTAGGGTTCGCAAGATAGAAATTTTTTTTCCTACGATGTGAACTATATACCAAGATCTATCTACTAGATACAAACACGAGGCGGATGTATATCCGTGAGAGAACATACCCTTGAAGACCGACAAAGCTTAACGAGTTCAACTCGTGGTTGATGTAGACGATCTCTTGCCGATCTCAAGATCGAGAGGAAGTCCTAGCGCCGCAAATCGGCGCATCCGTGCTCGCACACGTTCGAGGCACCGAGCAACCTCCGCCTCCTCGCTCCGGTGATGCGGTGGAAGCACAACTCTTTCTTGCCGAATAGCCACGGGAACATGTATCTCGCTAGTCCGAGACCATGGGGATAAATTCTAGAGGGAGAGAGATCCTTCACGAGGAGGTGTGAGAGACAAGTGAGGAGGGGCTCCTTTTATAGGAGGAAGGGGAACCCAAGGGGTGGCCGGCGCATGGGGCTGCCCCTTTCCTCCCCTCTTCATGTGGGTGGACACTCCACTCACAAATCTCCTTTAAATTCCTCCACTCAAAAGTCCACTCAAATTCCCATTAAATTTCCACCAAATTTAATGCAAACTCTCATTAAATAAAACTCTTTTATTTTATTCAGAATTTTGTCAATTACTTTAATGACAAACATTCACAAATAACCCTTGCTAGAATTCTATTTCACATGCATAACCAATTTATGCAATTTCACCCAAAACCTGTTTTGGTATCTAGTGAAATAAATTCCTGCGCTTGTTCATTCTTCGGCATGAAACATTTGCTCCAATTGGATGTCGGTCTCTTAAGTGTGTCACCCTACGGTTCGTGAATAATGCGGACATGATCGAGACCCTCTCGGATCAATAATCGAAGCGGGATCCGAGACCCATCTCGACTCACACATTCAACGATGACTTTCTTGTGATCGTCGGAACCTTTTACGCTAGTATCTTAATCCCTTTGTTTCACGATATATTACATGTCCGAGATTCGATCATCGGTATCTCCATACCTAGTTTGATCTCGTTACCGACATGCACTCTTTTCTCGTTCCTATGATATAACATTCTAGTGATCAAATCACTTGCTTGCAAGCTAATCAATGTGATATCACCGAGAGGGCCCAGAGTATATCTATCCGTCATCGGGATGAACAAATTCCACTCTCGATCCATGAGCCTCAACATAACACTTTATTAGTTCGAATCCATCTTTATAATCACCACATACGGTGTGACGTTTGATTGTATCAAGAAACTCTTCCGGTGTTAGTGATTGACATGATCTCATGGTCTAAGGATTAGGATCACTTCGTAAGTTGTTATAGCAATATAAACTTAATGACTTTGATCGTAATGCTATACTTCGGATGAATGTTCATCACACCATTACACTAATGTTGTGATCCCGTTATTAACAACATCCAATGTCCATGATCAGGAAACCTTGATCATCTTGTTAATCAACGAGCTAGTTTATGAGAGAGGCATAACTAGGAACTTTCTGTTTGTTTATTAAACACACATGTATTAACGTTTCCGTATTAATACAATTATAGCATGCAAAATAAACATCTATCATATACTTGGAATACACATAATAAACACTTTATTATTGCCTCTCAGGGCATATTCCCTTCAAAAGCTCCGGCCCTGGCCGGACAATCCGGGGGAAACTCTGCCCCCCATACCGCATGACGCTCCTTGGCACCTTTGTCGATCAAGGTAGGGGCGGATAATCCGGCCCTTGACAGGGACGGATAATCTTCCCCCAAAACTCTTATTTAGCTGCATTTGGGGAAAATAATCTGCAGCACTAGAGATTATGAAATATTCTTTCATATGTGCTAACATACAAAACACTAGAGATTATGAAATATTCTTTCATATGTGCGTATGACGGCAACAATGTCCGCACATCTAGAGGTGCTCCGCAGAAGCCGCTTTTGTGCTATTTCCACACGTTACCGACGATTGAGAGGCTCAATCTCTCTGCATGTGTGATCTGTAATCGCCTCGTAGACTGGAAATCAAGAACCTCCTGAGGATGCCTAGTGATGGCCCAGTGTCCTGCGTCCTGAGGGTATCTCCACCGGCCTGACCCAAAACATCTGAACGCGTTCACGCAGAAGTGCTAGACATGCGCAACCTTTATAGCGGCATGACCCATCTATACCGATGGGTCTGGCTCCACCCATCCGTGCACCAAATTTGGACAACGGCTGCGTCGGCCCAGACGCAGGCGGATCGAGGGTGTGTCCTCCCACGCGTGCCACTAGCGCACCCGTTAGCCACCGCTTAGCGTGATAGTGATTCAGACGCACAGCAGAACCAATTCAGAGGTGTGGGCGGCAGCCTGACCGGTGGCATCCTACGCCATCATGCCGATGGGATGACACCCTGACTAACGGGATGCCGTCCGAGTTCCCGCGCCGACATTGATGAAGGAGCGGGAACATGCGTGCGTTCGCGGGAATATGGGCCACTTAACCCTTTGCGCCCATCGGTGCCACACTCCCCACCCCTCGCCATCGCCATATACAATCCTAGCAGTGCCTCCATCGCCGCCATCACCAACGATGAAGACTCTGGGATGGTTCAAGAAGGCCAAGAATGACCACGAGGCGACCGGATCCGGCTCAAGCCGCCGACGTAGTGGCCCGTCGGCCTTCCTTCGCGACGGCGTGTTGCCCTCCGCCATGGCCCCAGGACTTCGCCCACCGCCCCGTAGTGCGCCGGGTGGAGGAGCCCCGCTACGACCGCTGCTACTACCGCGTGGCGGAGTGCAAGCGGCGATGGAGGGAGGGAGCAGACATCTACCACCGCGATGTCTCGCTCCCCACGGGCTGGAACCTCAATCGGGAGCGTGTCTCAGTACCTCCCGTGCCCAAGGAGGGAAAAGGGCTAGAGGAGGAGATCCACTGCCGCATCCGCAAGCTCCCACATGCCGTTCGGCGGGAGCACGACTACCAGAGCAAGGACTTCTGGAAACAATTCCTGGCCTGGGAGCACACGACACGGCGTGCGAGCAACTTCCGCGGTGATTTCCAACCGTGGAAGGTCTATGACGTCCCCACCTTTAACCTCGACAATGACGGTGTCGTCAACCATTCCGACGACGAGCTCGATGACGACGACTACGACATCATCGTCTAGGAGGAGCAGGTGGACGCAGTCGCATCCGCCGCCATGCACCTGCCCCCGGAGTACCTGGAGGTCCTGGCGCGGGGCTACGACGAGGACACCTTCACCGAGAAGGCCATTACGGCCAGCACGCGGGACGAGGACGCCTTGTGGGGTGGCTACCAAGAGTCCGTCCAGCTCACCGACCTGGTGGCACAGGCAAACACGCAGCTGCCTCCAGCACCGCTGCTGTTGGGGGGCGCCACCGATCGCTCCAGAGGTAGGAATGGAGCTGGCGCACCTCCACCTCCGCATGGCGCCGCCGACGGCGTGGCATGGACAGGTGATCGACCCGCCCGCTCCGGCCCTGCCATCGGCCAACCTTTGGACGCCGTCAGAGTACATCGACCTCGACCCCTAGATGGACGCGCCGGTACCGGCGCGTGAAGATCGGTAGCTAGGGATAGTTAAAATTTCATATTTTATATTTGAATATGTACGAACTTTGCCAGTTTTAGCGTGTATTGTCTATGTTTGAATTTAAAAAAATCGGCGTGTCCTTGTTGGCCAAGTCCAGATAAATAAATCACACTGCTGGACATGGTTGGTCGGACAATCCAAAATGGTTCGCGGTCGATTCACCCGTTTGAGTTGTGCCGGCGAAGATGCTTAAGGTTGTTGGCCGAACTGCAGGACACTATACAATTGCGAGGGTCTCTCTTAGACCTCGTTTTTTGAACAATAAGAGGGTCTAGAAGACCCCAAAATCTGCATTACAAAACACATGGCAGGTAAACATTTACAGAAAAGCCCTTTTCATCACCACTAAAGAACCTAGTATTCAAAGATAAGGGCTTACAATTTAAAAAAAAACACCTTAAAACAAAGAGATGAAAAGCAATCAGGTCCTCGGGTGCCTCTGCCACCAGACGCCGGCCGCCGTGCCGCCTGCAAAAGCTGACGAAGGAGTAGCAGAACCAGATGCCAAGATTCGAAGAACAACACCAAACAATCCCAATGCCATCCTTTCCGACGGAACTCGCCGCCGCATGCCAACTCTTCCTCGCCGGGGACGAACCACAGCAGGAGCTCAACCGCTCCTCCTTTCCAAGTGGTAGTTTTTTTAGGAGAACTAGCTGAATGCCCGTGCGTTGCCACGGAATTATAATAGTACGATGAATATTAATAATTTTTACAGAAATATCATTACACAATACATCAAAGTAAAATATTGAATGAAATAGCTCCTTTAGTAATTAGCATGTCCTATACTGAATAAAGGTGGGCAAATTTAATTATTATCAAGTGTTAATGGTTATTGATAATATTTGATTAGCATACCCGACTCAGTTTCATCGTCCACATCACAGGCTTCTATTCCTCCTTACTTGTCATCATCAATGCCCCTCATTAGTAAGGCCATGCAGATTTTTTGTTGGAAACTCCATTTTCTTCGTCCTCCTCACTTTCACATGAGCGATTCCTATTTTTTTCTCTTCTCTTATGTTGGATTGGACCTCACCAGTTGTCTTGCCATTTACATCATCAAGGCTTTTCATAACCCGAACCAAAGTCATTAGCTCCATGTGTATCAGGTTAATTTTTATAAATGGTAGTCGCTTATTTGTTTAAAGGCTATTTTTTATTTTGAAACGGATCTAAGGGTGAATTGATTATTATTTGTTATTGTCGTTCAAAATACTCTAAAGTTCATGCTACATACCACATTTAAAATGTAATCAAGCCTAGCTTTTTCTGAGAAAATTGTGTTGGATTTATTTTAACTTGGGCTTATTGCATTTGCAAAGAAAATTTGAAGTTACAATCACTTTTAACGAAATCCAACATGCCGGAAGTAAAATACTCAAGCAACAAACGCCACACGCCATTGTACGGCCTACCCTTGCTAACTCATACTGTTGGTTCCTTGTCATCTATTGTCTTCTTCATCTAGCTAATTGATAAATGATTCATTCATGAGAGCAAATTAGTTTTGCATACTTCAAGGATATAAACATTAGTACTCTATATGGCTTTTTCTTTGTATTTTCATGTCCACGACCCCATGAAATCATAACTAAATATATACTAAAAGCCTAAATGTTCTGCTAGCTCATAACCTTGGTAATAAAGATAAATTATATTTTCTGTATTGGCTTAAGATGTGTTTGTAAAGTACAAAATGGGGAACATACCTTTCTGAAGCATAACACCAGCATGATACCAACTACTCCCTCCGTTTAGAAATATAAGATGTTTTAGGTTTATAAAGAAGATGTATCTAGACATGTTTTAGTGTATAGGTTCAAATAAATCTAGACACTAAAATATGTCTAGATACATCTTTTTCACAAACCTAAAACATCTTATATTTCCAAACGGAGGGAGTATATCAGCGGTACATGACCTATCCGCAATGATAAGTCAAGCCCAATGTATATTCTCAGGCAACACGCCGGTTCCAAAATTATTTGGACATTTTTCCCGAAATGGGGTCGTACCTCTGTATCAATTGATACATACGGCCCGGTATTAGAGGTAAAGTTTAAGTATACAAGTAAAAAAAGGATGTAGTTCATGGGTTGGTTCAGAGGCTACAGGCAAAAAACAGAAGCAATGTTAAATTGGTTGAATAAGTAAGGCCCAGTTCTTTTGAAAGCCAAGATAGCGCAGGAAGTCTAAAAATTTTTGCGAGCCAAAATAGTTAAGGTAAACAAATTTGGAGCGCCATGATTTTTTGAACCGTTTCAAGAAAATAAGCTCAGGAGAATCAGCCTAAATAACCCAGCCACCGCATCGGCGATTGTGGCGACTTACTGATTTATCTCAAACTAATTGCGGTCGATATGTCTCTGCTGCAGGAACCATCACACGATGTACTCATCCGGTATATCAAAAATTGATGCTAAACTGTAGCTGTCCTTGGGGATCCGTTGGAGCGGAGGCTTTTTGATGTTCAGCACCGATCGTGTACTGATCAGCACGACTGACGGAGGCACCAGCCGCCACACACAATGCACACGCGCAGGACAGCACACAACTCACACGTGCGCACTACGCACACCACCCATCTCCCCTGCTCTCCACCAATCCCCATTTCCATCCCGCGCATGTCCCAATCCCCCATCTCCTTCCTCCCGATCGAGAGCACCATGCTGCTCGATTCCCCTCAATCCCGCCTCGTTCCCCGACGGCGCGCGCACCCGCTCCAGCCCGAGGCCCCGATGTGCCCCTCCCTGCGCGCCTCTCCGCCCGCATACAACCATGGCCGCCGCCTCTCCATGGGGGAGTTCAACCACCACCGCCCTTGCAGTGTGCCGCACGACCTCGCCGTCCTTCGGCTGCAGCACTGCCGCACCGAACAAGTCTAATCAGCTTCGCAACATGTGGCCCCACGCACCGTCCGCGTGTTCATCGTCGGCCATCTCGAACGCCCCCGTGCAGCACTACTTCGGTTTGGCCCTGCCAACGACCTTCTTCCCGTTCGCCTCGAGACCGAGCGCGCCGACATCTAGGCTCATCTCCGCCTTGGCTGGCGCGATGTTCACGCGGACCTCTGAGGCGGCACCGGCGCCGTTCGGGTGAAGCTGAATCATGGCCTACAGATAATACACCGTGAGGTGGTGCTGGAGCATCAATCCAGGACGATAATTTGGAGGAGGAGGAGGATTTGTCTGGCGCGCCGTTCACGCGGACCTCTGCGATGTGGGAGAGGCCGAGATGCGGGCGGCGTGTAGCGACCAGTAGATTCTCTCCCCTTCTTTTCAACCGGTCGCCCATTGATTTGGCCCCCGAGGCCATCGATTTGGTCCCCATCCCGGTCTCCGTTCGGGGTAGTTTGTGCGGCGGCATTCCAGCATCTCAAGCGGCCGCATGGGAAAGCAGGCAGTGGGGATTGAGGCGTGTAAGGATGCGGGGATCCTGGGGCGGCGCAGGAGGTGGAGGCTTAGGGAAACTCACTCGTGAACGTGAGACCATAGAAGGACAAAAAGAAAGGTAGCAATACGACTTAGCGGTGGCATCTCTGTAATATGCCTGAACAGTCGAGGGCAAAACCGGAAAAAAAATAACGGACGAAAATCTGAGGAGACGAAAACTACCTCTAGACAAATTATATAGTAGAGACTTTTTATTTAGCTTTTTTTTAGCAGTTTCAGAAAATATAAAATCTAAATATGGGCTGCCCAGTTAATCTTTCTCTCGTTTCGTGCTGGCCTGCTGTCTCGAGCACCCTTCCCATGGTCCATGGTGGTGAGGGGGTTAAATGGACTGGGCCCAATGCTAATGGAGCTCCGTCGCAGAAGTCGTTTTGAGACGTCATGGATGCGAGTGTGCGACCACGCGCGCGAGCGCGCCCAGTCAAAAGCAGACACGCGACCACGTCCCTGTCGTCCGGCCCTGACCCGACCGGCAGAGCCCGAGACCTCGTGGTCCTCCTCCCCTCCCACCTCTCCTCTCTTCCGCCTCGCGCCCGCCTCCGTCCACGCCGCCGCCTCCACAGCGGCCCTCTTCGGCGGGGCGACCTCCGCTTGGCGGCGTTGCTTCAGGACATCTATCTGGAGGGGGCGAGGCAGGTCAGGTCATCATCTGCCGTAGGGGAGGAGGTCGCGCCGGGGGGAGGGTGCCCTAGGGTTTCTTGCCTCTGAGGCAGGCGGGATGTACGTCCCGCGGCCTTCGCACTCTGACTCCGGTCGCGACGCCGGCGAGCAGCCTAGGGTTTACCAGGTTTGGCGCGGAAACAACGTATGTTCTCTTTCTTTGTTCCCCTCTATGTCTCTTGTCTATCACCGTAGGAGGCATTTCGATCTGATTGTATGCGTGTAAGGATACTGTACGCGACTCGGTAGGTATTGGTGAAATCGAGCTCATAACTTTTCATTAGTTGCTAATAATGTTACACAGACTATAATTTTTTCACGAGTGAAATTTTCAGTAGTCAGTTCGGTATTGGCAGCTCCTATTGTGCAATTGGAAGGTTTGCATTCAAATTGAGCAAACTCGTCCCTGTGATTCTGAAGTGTCCCTTGTGGCCAGTTCACCATCTTGTCAGTTACGGAGGTTAATTGGGCAATTAACAAATGATCTGTACTGGAGCTACTTGTCAGTTACTTGGATTTGGATGCCTGTAGCGCTGTAATGGCTGTTCCCACCAAATAATTAAATTTAAGGCCTAGTTGGAAAATATCCATGATTTTTTTGTTTTTTATCATTTGAAGTATATAGAACCATGTATGGGAAATAGGTATTATATTCGGATAAATTCAGTTCATTTTGTAGTACAATCTGTAGACTTTAGTTGAAAATTTGATCCACAATTTTGATGTGATGAACAGGGAACTCATTGTGAGTTAGTATGTGTTAGAATGCATATGCTTTAGCTGCAACTGATTTCAACTAGTAGATAGGTGAAATGAAACTGCACGGAGTCGGTAGTTTATACCTCTGTAAATATGTCACCAACAAAGATATGTTTTCTTCAATCACTACCAACATTGTTAAGTTAAAGATTTCAGACAACTTTGTTTCCTGAGATCCAAGCCTGCTAGTTTGCAAGCATAGTTTTATAGTCTTTTTGATATTTTTGTTTACCTTGACATAATATGTGATTGATTTCACCTACAACTTTTCTTGCTAGCTCTTAGATATGATGGATTGTGTTAACGTTAATATTTTCATAATCTGTGTCATATGGTTTGGGAAGACAGGATATGTTGCATTTTGTTCCCTTTTCTCTTGTCTTGATGTTGACATATTTTTCTAGTTGAACTAGATAGTGAAAATGGTCACCAGTGAAAGATACACACGTCTTTGGCCTATGAAAAACTATGATAGTTCAGCTATGCCATTGGGTCCTGTTTAGGAGCTTCAACTTAAATCCAGTAGAAGCTTATTTCCCTGCAAAGGGTTTGCAACTTGCTGCGCTTCACAGGAAAGCTCGTGCTGCTATTTCGGTTGTCTGACTGTTTTAAATCAAAAGAAACTAATGTTTGTATCATTGCTCGCAAGTAGCAACCACATTTGCTAAATTTTGATGATGATATGTCTTTCCATTTTTCAGAAATTCTTCTTGCAAGGGAGGTTTATATTTGGGCCTGATGCGAGATCCATATTTCTCACTATGTCCCTCGTCGTTGCACCAGTGGCGGTGTTTTGCGTGTTTGTCGCCAGACATCTCATGAATGACTTTCCTGATCATTCTGGTATCTCAGTGATGGTAGTGGTGGTTGTCTTCACTGTTTATGTAAGCTATTACTTAACCTTGTAAAATGGTCCGAGCAAAGTTACTTTATTTTGTTTACTGTCCTGTACACAACATTGGCCATGGTTGTTTGGATGATTGTTAATGTATTTCCTAGGGAATACACTTTTTTTAAATGTAAACACAACTGAGCTTCTTCTCCTTTTCTAGGATTTGACACTACTAATTCTTACATCTGGTAGAGACCCTGGTATAATACCTCGTAATGCTCATCCGCCTGAACCAGAAAGTATGGATGGGAGCAATTACGTTAGAGGTCAGACACCACAACAATTCCGCTTGCCTCGGACAAAGGACGTCATTGTAAATGGAATCTGTGTAAAGGTTAAATACTGTGACACCTGCTTGCTTTACCGACCGCCTCGATGCTCACACTGTTCTATCTGCAATAACTGCGTGGAACGTTTTGATCATCACTGCCCATGGGTTGGCCAATGCATAGGACTGGTAAGTATTGAGGTTTCTAGCAATTTGTAATTTATCCTTATTCCTAAATTGCATGTTGCTTGTGCATGCATGCTCACAAGTATTTCTGGAGTTGCTCTTTGTGCAGACATTTCTGATTATAGGATTTTCACTGACTTATCTTCAGTATCGGTTGGTTCTAATCATAATCTTATATTTTGTGCAGCGCAATTATCGGTTCTTCTACATGTTTGTGTTCTCCACCACATTAATCTGCCTCTATGTATTTGCCTTCTGTTGGGTGTACATAATCAAGATTAGAGATTTTGAGGATTTGTCAATTTGGAGGGCAATGTTGAAGACACCAGCCTCAGTTGTTCTGATTATCTACTGTTTTCTTTGTGTATGGTTTGTCGGTGGTCTGTCTGTCTTCCATTTCTATCTGATGAGCACGAACCAGGTAGGTGTTTGTTCATTTCAATAATCATCACCTATTTGCAGCACCTGCAGTTCAATAGCTTATCATATACCAATTTTCTTTTGTAGACAACTTATGAAAATTTCAGATACCGCTATGATCGGCGGGCTAACCCGTATCACAGAGGTGTTCTGAACAATGTTCTAGAGATATTCTGCAGCTCTATTCCTCCTTCGAAGAACAATTTGCGGGCAAAGGTCACAGTAGAGCAAGGTATGCAACAATCACAACCGCCATCTAGGGGTTTCATGAGCCCCAACATGGGCAAGCCTGTTGGAGATCTTGAAATGGGCAGGAAGCCAGTGGGCTGGGATGAACCAAGGACGGCAGTTGATATCAGCGACTTGGAAGTAGGTCTTGGGGGCATGTTGGATGAGAAAGAGGGCAGAGGAACTCATGCATCTCCAAATGTTAGCCAAGATGGATTTTCACCGGAGGTTGTGGAAGGCCGAGCTGGTATGCATTCCAGGCAGTCAAGCTGGGATCCCAGAGCGGGATCCTTGGGGTCAGTGGACAGCAACTCTCTGCAAACGAAGCCTGCTGAAGAAGCTAATGCGGTGGGAGATGCTACTTCGAGCGGTGCACATTAGCAAAAACAAAATGAAGGCTACAGAACATTTCAGCTTGGCGTGGAGTGCACAGCCGATCAGCTTCCGATCGGAGCATCATGTGTGTACCAGGTGTGGCAGGCTAAGGACCTGAACCGGTGTAATTCGGAACACAGCTCGCTTGTTGTTTTGTCAGCGGTAGTGCATCAGACCCATTGAGCTTCTGTTGTTATGTTTGTATGGTGTGTCAAAATCGTTGGCAAAGAGCTCAAGCTCCTGCCTATCCTGGGTTTGAGTCGATGATGGATGTATCTGCGAATTGTGTATATATTATTTGGGCAGTGTGTGCTTGGATTGACATGATGTGGCTTGTGAGAGTGCTATTTTTCTTGGCTGCTTTGAAAAGAGAGATGTATTGAATTAAGATGAAGACATATTAAGATTTGGATTGCCAGGTCTGCACTCTCTCTGGACCTCAGCCGTAGCTGAAGACAGAGAGACAGACGTGCCGGCAGAAAGTGGTGTCATTAATCCTGCCGCGTTGTCGTTATAAGTCAACTGTAAACTGCAACAACGCAATCAAAGTCCGAATGGCCAGGCCACTCCTTCGAAGGGTGTGGGGATTTGGTGGGCATCCTGTTTATTCTTTAAAATAAAAAATGTTATATTTCTTTGTTTTAAAAAATTCTGAAACAAAATCAGGATGTAGCCAGTGATGTATGCCACACACACTATCAATTGGAAATAATGTGTATTTTGAGCCATGTTTTTTTTAAAACGTGCATCTAAATATTATATTTTGAAATCTCCAAAAAAAATCAGGTTTTGTTAATTTTGTAGCCTATAATAATAAGAATTTCGCATTATGCTTTTGCATGCCTATAGGTTATATCGTTGACAATGTCCAGAATTGTTTCAATTTTTTTGAAACTTATGAATATGTTTGATGACCCACAAGTGTAGGGGATCGCAACAGTCTTCGCGGGTAGTATTACTCAATTTATTGATTTGACACAAGGGGAGCCAAAGAATACTTGCAAGCCTTAACAACTGAGTTGTCAGTTCAGCTGCAACTGAAAATAGTTTTTGCTCACAGAAGTTTATCAGTAGCAACAACAAAGCAACAACAATAGTAACAGTAGCGGTAACGGTAGGATTCGAGTGCGGTAGGCATAGGGATGGATGGACGGGCGTTGCATGAACGAGTCTAAACATGTAACTTCAAGATCTAGGGCATTGCAGATTAATAATAACAAGCACCCAAGTACTAAACAATCCTAGTCATGTGCTCCAAATATAGTCATACGTGCTCGCAGTGAGAACTTGCACACCATCTTTTGTCCAGCCAGCCCGTGGCAGCGTGGCCTCTAGAGAACTACTGGCAATTAAGGTGCTCCTTTTAATAGAGCACCGGAGCAAAGCATTAACACTCCGTGAACACATATGATCCTCACACCACAGCCATCCCCTCCGGTTGTCCCAATTATTGTCACTTTGGGGCATTTGGATCCGGACAATGATATGTGTACACAACTTGTAGATAAGATCATAAATAATACTATCATAATGATTCAATAATAAATTCAGATCCGAGATCATGGCACTCGGGCCCTAGTGACAAGCATTAAGCACAACAAGTTGCAATAAAGTCAAATAGCACAAGAGAAACTAGGCACTATGCCCTAACAATCTTATTCGATTACATGATAGAACTCATCCAATCCCTACCATCCTCGAGCCTATAGCGGGGGATTACTCACTCATGGATGAGGGAAACATCGGTGGTTGATGGAGATGCGTTGGTGATGACGATGGCGATGATCCTCTCCAAATTCCCCCTCCCAGTAGGGTGCCAGAACAGAGTTTCTGGATTTGAATCTTGGTTTCTGGTGGAGGCGGCGGAGCGGAACTCTTTCTGAAAACTATCGCCCCCCCCCAAGTTTTAGGTCAGAAGGCAACTTATAGGCGCCGAGGGAGGCCGAGGAGCTGCCTGGGGTGGCTAAACCCCCTCTAGGCGCTGGGTCAGGTGGGCCCGTGCCTGGGGTGGGTCTGGGCCCCCTAGGCCTCCTCTCTGTCTCCCCTTCTGGCTCTGTGGATCTTCTGGTGAGAAATAGTTTTTGGCATATCTTCCGGAATTTTTCCTGATAGTTCGTTTTCTGCACAAAAACAAGACACCAAGGTAATTCTGCCGAAATCAACGTCATTCCATGTTAGTTGTATCCAAATCACACAAGTTTAGAGAAGAAACAATAGCAAAGTGTTCAAGAAAGTAGATACGTTTTGGACGTATCAACTCCTCCCAAGCTTAGCTTATTGCTTATCGTCAAGCAATTCAGTTGAAAACTGGGTGCAATAAAAGAACTTTTATGAACACTTCCCTTATTATGATGTAAATATTCTCAGCACAGGAGTAGATGCTTAGACAATTCATAATAAGGAGTATGCAACTAAGTCTACTCAATAGTCATTGCAAGCTATGAAGAGAAACCAACTCAATAATAATAAGTAGCATGAAACATAAACATAAGCAACATTGTAATGCTCATAATAAGGTATGATAGAGCGCTTGCCTTTGTTTGAAGAGCACAATATAAATGCCAAGGTACCTCTGAAGTTCACATGAAGACTAGAGATAAAAATATCAGAGATACAAGCATCAAAGTCATGATATAATTAACCAAGTTTTAGAACAAACACAAAAATGATAACTATGCTCTCAAGGAGGTGCTCATATAATAAGTGGTGACTCAACAAGGTTGTGAAAACAGTTTTGTGAAGGTTTGAAAGGCTTTCCAATGCTGAAAGGAAAGTACTCATTAGCTTTGAGATCTCATTGCCCCTATCATATGCATCTTCATGTGGTTAAGGTAAAAGTGAGGTCCACTTTGAATCATATGCTTGACAGACCATAGACTGGAAATCCCAAGTCCCTTAAGTACGAGGGTCGCTCCGCATGCTACTCAACTTTGGTCACCTAAAAGTTCTTGTCATTGTAAATACATGCATATCATCGAGAACCACCAACGGGTACCCCTTGCACATGATACAGGAGCTTTCCCATAACCAAAATGATAAGGCAAGAAGACAATGATCATCTCAGCAATCTTTTTATTTACCATATGCATAGCTTTTTATTGAGGACGCTTCATAGATGCTCATTATAGTGATGCTGCAAGTTTCCACCATGATTAAGCATGACTTAGGCTAGCGGTCTAGGAGTTTCTCTAACACAATGTATAAACTCCATGAATTAACAACTTCCCCTTTTATTTCACATCGTCGGCATCCATAAACAAAAGAGCAAGGAATCAACTGGATGAAATATCCAAAAAGCGTTGAAAGTGTTCCCCGTGACAGCACGGTTCCGCTGACTCCCAATACTCCCTCTGTTAGGGATTATAAGGCCTATGGACCACTTTGATAGGATTAAGAAAATTAATAACTCACCCTCTTGATTACTACATGCACCAATAGTTACACATGCATGGAAGAAGATAGAAAAAAGGAGAACATGCATTGGAGAAGAGAGACTAATAAATGAGAAAGGACTTACAATTTCTAACATTTTTAAAAAGCTCTCGGGCCTTATAATCCCTAACAGAGGGAGTATATAATTAGCAAGCATATAACTTTCATGGACTAGTCACAATGGTTCAGGATTATTAAGCGCAAGGAATAAAGTGTGCCATGTTCGTGAGAGCTTTACTAACTAACTTTCTCAAAACAGACAAACATTTTATTTTGGAAGAAAACACGACATATATAAAATATGCACTAAAATAGCAAATGATGCTAATAGGTAGGTATGATGGACACAACTGGCAATATTGGTTTTGGGATTTTGGAAGCACATGTAGAGCACGTACTCAGTGCAAGTGAAGGCTAGCAAAAGAGAGGGAGTGACAAACGAGAGAGCAATAGCTGTCATAATCATGCTTGCAACAAAACAATACTAATTATGGCATGAAAGTGATACAAGAACTCTGAGGCAAAATAAATCATCGAGGCTTATTGACTACTGATTAGGCATATGCATGCATGAGCATGTGCCAAGTCGATTCACATGAACAATTAGAGGAGGATACCACAATATCATACCAAAGTATGAATAAAACAATGCAAGCAAACATTCATATAACATACTACAAACTATTAGCAAGCTGGAGCTAATCATAGACAAGCAAGAACTACTAAGCATCCATAATGACATACACATTACATAAACAGGCTAAGCATGCTCACAATGATGAGTATATGTACAAAAATGAAACAAATAGAGTTCGTTACTAGCCTCTTACCACACCTCGAGTTGTCTTAATCTTCATTATTGCCCTTCACTTGTGTGATTTGAATAATTAACATTAAACCAAAATCCACCGTGGACGGCTGAACCCTGCAAAGAACTCACAAAACCAAAGAAAAACGAATATTTTTGGTGTTTTAGATTTTTTTAAAGAAAGCAAACAAAGCAAAATAAAACCAAAAACAAAAACTAAGAAGCTCCAAGAACAACACAACTGTGCATGAAACAATAAAAACAAAGTGTCTAGAAAGACCTGAGATTTTTATTGATGAAGAAGGGGATGCCTTGGGCACCCCCAAGCTTTGACGCTTGTACCTCTTGAATATCTCTTGGGGTGACACGGGGTGCCCCCCCCAAGCTTGAGCTTTTGTCCCTTATTCATCTCATTACATCATCCTCTCTCTACACCTGATTTTTTTTCATACAAAACTTTACACAATCTTCATTAGCAACATTAGTGTATTCAAAAGATAATAGACCCTTAGGCTTAGCTTTAGAACAAAAATACTTTTCACTAAAAACACAAGCTACTGTAGCAATTCCTTCAAAAGGCTCAATTTCCCAAAAAGAATCCAAAAAGGAATCAATAAGAAGCAAATGCAAATAATGACAGAAATCTGTCAAAACAGACCAGTAGGTAGAAACCAATTTTTTGAAGACCTTCTGTTGCTCAAATCAAAAAGTGTTGAACTAATGAAAGTTATCTAACATACTAGGGGATTTATTCGTAAATTTTGAGCTCAATCCGAGTTACAGAGACTCCTCACGATTTTTTATGGTGGAGGACAGAAATCTGTTTCGGGATAGCAACTCTCCAAATCTTACTTCCCTCTCATTAGAGGTTATTCTTGGCACAAAAAGCAAACAAAAAGGATAAGGAGAGTTCATTACTAAATTAATAACTTCCAAGACTTAAGGAAACTCCTGGATTATCTCCCAACAAGTACTTTTGTTTAAAGCCTTTAACTTAGGCACGACGAAGAGCAAAGATTGTAAATGAGAAAAATAAAAGTGAGCAAGTATAACCACAGTGAAAGCATTATTTTGTTCATTAAAATCCTTTTGTTAAAAGGTTGATCAAGTCTTGTTACCAAAACAATCTAATATGAAGCAAAACTTTGCAATCCATAAGGTGATTATGTTACCTCATACTTAATAGCAATGGTTCCAATCATAATAGTTTCAAAATTTTCTTGTGGAATGGGACAATATATTTCTTCAACCTTGATCCCCTTAATATTTTCAATGGAATTTAGGCAATAGCTCTTAACAACCTTCTTGGGGAAATAGAGAGTGTGCTCTTTGTCATTAATATTGAATGTTACTTTTCCTTGATTGCAATTGATGTTGGAGATATGCCCTAGAGGCAATAATAAATGTAGTTATTATTATATCTTTGTGTTTATGATAAATGGTTACATTCATTCTATAATAGTATTAACCAGAAACATTAATACTTGTGTGATTTGTAAACTAAATTAGAGTCCCTCGTAAAGCCTCTTTATAATACTAGCTTGTTGATTAATAGATGATCATGGTTTCTTGATCATGAACATTTGAGATGTTAATAACAAGGTCATATCATTAGGAGAATGGTATGATGGACATACTCCTATAGATAAGCATAGCATAAAGATCAAGTCATTTTAATAGTTCAATTGCTATAAGCTTTTTGATACATAGTAACCTAATTCCTTCGACCATGAGATCATGCTAATCACCATCACCGGAAGGATGCTTTGATGACATAAAACACCACACCGTAACTGGGTGGCTATAAAGATGGCATTGAGTGTTTGGAAAGTATGGGTTGAGACATATGGATCAAGAGTGGGATTTGTCCATCCATATGACGGATAGATATACTCTGGGCCCTCTCGGTGGAATGTCATCCAATTAGCTTGCAAGCATGTGACTGGCTCACAAGGGATCACATATCACAGGAACGAGAAAAGAGTACTTATCGGTAACGAGGTTGGACTAGGTATGCAGAGATACCGACGATCAAAACCTCGGATAAGTAAACTATCGTGAGACAAAGGGAAATTGGTATCGTATGTAAGTGGTTCATTCGATCACAAAGTAATCGTAGAAATATGTGGGATCCATATGAATTTCCAGATTCCTCTATTGGTTATTGATCGGAGAAGTGTCTCGATCATGTCCGCATAATTCACGAACCGTAGGGAGACACACTTAAGGATTCAATGTTGTTGAGTAGTTACGGAATGATGAGAAAGAGACCGAATGTTGTTCAGAGTATCGGATGGGATCCGGGATATCACGATGAGATCCGGAATGGTTCGGAGAATAAGATTCATATAAGGAAAGTCCTGTTCCGGAGTTGAGGAATGATTCCGGTGTTTTCACCAGGAATGTTCTAGAAGGGTCCGGAAGGTCCGGCACTCCGGAGGGGGAAGGGTACATGAATGTGTCATGACAATGTGGATTGGTTGCATCATTTACTAGGTCACTTGGCTGGGCAAAATAAATGGAGAAATCAAATCCTAGTTTGAAAGTCAAACGCCAATTTGAAAAAGTCAAACGGCAAGTTTGCTTGGTGGAGAGAGAGTAGGAAACCTACTTGGGGAGGAGTTCCCCTCCCTCCACCCGCCGGCCAAGGAGGCCGAGTTGGGGGAGGACTCCCTCCTCCCAACCGGCCACCCTCCACCTATATAACGAGGGGTAGGGCGCCCCTACCCCTCACACACCCAAAACCCTAGCCCTAGCCGCCGACCTCCTCCAAGTCGCCGCCGCCACCTAGGGTTCCTCCAACTCGCGGAGTTGGGGCTTCTCCAAGCCCTAGCCGTCGGCCACACCCTCCCCTTGGTGCCCTCTAAACCCTATATCACCAAGGGCCTCTCTCATAGTCCACCATACTCGCACCGGCTTAAGGCGAAGCCCTGCAGGATCTCCCCTCTACTTCCGACACCACGCCGTCGTGCTGCCGGAATCGCGAAGAGAGTGCTACAACCTCCGATGCCTACCGGAACGAGGGAGAGGAAGGTCTTCGTCGAGTACCGAACGTGTGACCGACCGCGGAAGCGCTGCCGGAACGCAGCGCCGGAAGGATCGGCAAGAGTACGACTACATCACCCACGAAAATCTGCTCTCGTTAACCGCTTTGGAATCTTCGAGGGTGAGTTCCTCTATCGACTCGTTGCTACAATCTAGTAGATAGATCTTGGCTTGTTTGTTTGCATGCGGTAGAATTTTTTTGTTTTCCATGCTACGAACCCCTACAGTGGTATCAAACCGTGTCTATATGTAGATCTGTTGCACGAGTAGAACACAATGGTCATTATGGGTGGTGGTGCTTTTATTATCAATTGCTTTTTGTGTTTTGCATCTTGCGGTATGATGGGATGAAGGGCCCGGGCTAACCTTACATGACATAGTTCATGAGACTTGTTCCACGCTCAACATGCAACTTGTATTGCATAAGTGGCTTTGCGGGTGCCTGTCTCTCCCAACATAGTATAGATCCAATTTACAACGGGCACTTGATAGTTCAAGCATCAACGTTGTGGTTATTGTTCGTAAGTTAGAGCGGCACTTATTGAAAGCCCCAAACCACGTAAAATATGCAAAGAAATTAGAGGCGTCTAACTTTGTTTTGCAGGGGTGTGCTATGATGTGATATGTCCATGATTGTGATTATATTTGATGTAT
This sequence comes from Avena longiglumis, assembly GCA_030063025.1. Taxonomy (NCBI): domain Eukaryota; kingdom Viridiplantae; phylum Streptophyta; class Magnoliopsida; order Poales; family Poaceae; genus Avena; species Avena longiglumis. The sequence goes on along the minus strand of CP125977.1, from coordinate 111,892,075 downwards.
GCAATGTTCCTTATTGTAAGTTGGCAACCGACATGAGCCATATGGTTTTTTTTTAAATTCTGTTAAGACCCGTGTGTCTATTCAAAGTAGTTGTAATAGTTGAAGCTGGTGTACGACAACCATGAAACGACGCCATTGACCTTGACGCTATACTGGTGATGATGGAGATAATGTTCGTGCTTGAAGATGGAGATCAGAAGCACAAGAAGAAAGGCCATATCATATTACACATTATGAATAGCATGTGATGTTAATCCTTTATGAATCTTGTATTGCTTAGTTAACGACGGTAGCATTATAAGATGATCCCTCAAGCACACAAATTTCAAGTTTTAAAGTGTTCGTCCTTAGTAAGCACCGTTGCTAAAGCTCGTTGTTTCGATGCACCACGTGATGATCGGGTGTGTTTGATTCTGCGGGTGTATACAACATGAGCAAACCAGATTTGCTCATGCGGAAGCTAAGGTTTGATCTTGACGAGCCCAGCATGTACAGACATGGTCTCAGAACACGGATCACCGAAAGGTAAAGCATGAGTCATATAGTAGATATGATGAACATGTTGATTGTTCGCCATTGAAGCTACATCAACTCTCGTGATGATCGGTTTTGATGTGGTGGATTTGGTTCGTGTGATCACTAAAACAATGTGAGGGATATTGTTTTGAGTGGGAGTTCACCTAGATTAATTTAACTATTAATTAGAACTCAATTTGTCATAAACTTAGTCTAAACTATTGCAAATATGTTGTAGATCAATGGCGCCCCCTACCATCAATTTTAATGCGTTCCTAGAGAAACAAAAGTTGAAAAACAATGGAAGCAACTTCGCGGATTGGTTCCGCAATTTTAGGATTGTCCTCAATGCTGGTAATTTGACCTATGTCTTTGGATGCACATTGGGTGACCCTCCTGCGACTCTACCGATGAAGTAAAGAATGTTTACCTCACTCGGAAGAATCAGTACTCCATAGTTCAGTGTGCTATCTTGTATGGTTTGGAATCGGAGCTTCAGAAAAGGTTTGAGAACCAAGACCCACATGATATTGTCCGTGAACTCAAAATGATATTTGAGGCTCACGCTACAGTTGAGAGTTATGAGGCTTCTGAAAAGTTCTTTAACTACAATATGGAAGAGGGCAGCTCCGTCAGTGAGCATGTGCTTAAGATGTCTAGGCACGCAAACAAACTCCAAAGTTTGGGTATAGTGATTCCTAATGCTTTGGGGATTTACCGTGTCCTCCAATCACTGCCACCAAGTTACAAGAACTTTGTGATGAACTACAATATGCAAAACATGAACAAGACATTGCCAGAACTCTTCTCCATGTTGAAATCTGCAGAAGTGGAGATCAAGAAAGAGCATCAAGTGTTGTTGGTTAATAATACCACCAAATTCAAGAAAAGGCAAGTCTAAGCAAAAGGGAAACTTCAAGAAGGGTGGTAAGAAAGTTGCCGCACCGACGAAGAAGACCAAGGCTGGGCCTAAGCCTGATACTAAGTGCTTTTACTGCAAGGGAGAAGGTCACTGGAAGCGGAATTGCCCAAAGTACTTGGCGGATTTGAAGAACGGCAACATCAAGAAGAAAGGTATCCGATATACATGTTATTGATGTGTATCTCACTAGTACTCGTAGTAGTGCCTGGGTATTTTATACTGGTTCGGTTGCTCATATTTGTAACTCGAAACAGGTACTATAGAATAAACGGAAGCTAGCAAAGAACGAGGTGACGATGCGCGTTGGAAATGGATCAAAGGTTGATGTGATCGCGGTCGGCACGCTACCTCTTCATCTACCATCGGGATTAGTTTTATACTTAAATAATTGTTATTTGGTGCCTGCGTTGAGCATGAACATTATATCTGGATCATGTTTGTTGCGAGACGGTTACTTGTTTAAGTCCAAGAATAATGGTTGTTCGATTTATATGAGTAATATGTTTTATGCACATGCACCTTTGATAGATGGTCTATTCTTATTGAATCTCGATCGTCGAAATACACATATTAATAACATTGAAGCTAAACGTTTGAAATTGAGCGATAACTCGACCTATATGTGGCACTGTCGTCTTGGTCATATTGGAGTGAACCGTATTAAGAAACTCCATTCCGATGGACTTCTTGAATCACTTGAAAGATGCAAAGCATGTCTGATGGGTAAAATGACTAAGACTCCATTTTCTGGGATGATGGAGTGAGCTACAGACTTACTGGAAATCATACATACCGATGTGTGTGGCCCAATGAGTGTAGCATCGCGTGGTGGTTATCGTTATGTTCTTACCTTCACGGATGACTTGAGTAGATATGGGTATATCTATTTCATGAAACATAAGTCCGAAACTTTCGAGAAGTTTAAGGAATTTCAAAGTGAGGTAGAGAATCAACGTAACAATAAGATTAAATTTCTACGATCTGATCGTGGAGGTGAATATCTAAGTTACGAGTTTGGCGAGCATTTGAAGAAATGCGGAATACTTTCACAATTGACACCGCTGGGAACACCACAGCGTAATGGTGTGTCTGAACATCGTAATCGAACTCTCTTAGATATGGTTCGTTGTATGATGTCACTTACAGTTTTACCGCTATCGTTTTGGAGTTATGCATTAGAAACAGCCGCATTCACTTTAAATATGGCACCATCTAAATCCATTGAAACGACACCGTATGGATTATGGTTTGGGAAGAAACCTAAATTTTCGTTCCTTAAAGTTTGGGGTTGCGAAGCTTATGTAAAGAAGTTACAGCCGGACAAGCTTGAACCCAAAGCAGAAAAATGCGTCTTCATAGGATACACGAAGGAAACTATTGGGTATACCTTCTATCATAGATCCGAGGGCAAAATCTTCGTTGCTAAGAATGGATCCATTCTAGAGAAAGATTTTATCTCGAAAGAAGTGACTGGAAGGAAAGTAGAACTCGACGAGGTTGTTGAACCTTCTCTCGAACTTGCGAGTAGCGCAACACCGGAAGTAGTTCCTGTGGCGCCTACACCAATAAGATAGGAAGCTAATGATGATGATCATGAAACTTCGGTTGAAGTTGCTACAGAACCTCGCAGGTCAACGAGAACTCGTACCACTCCTGATTGGTATGATCCCGTTATGAGTGTCATGTTGGTGGACAACACCGATGACCCTGCGACATATGAGGAAGCGATGATGAGCCCATATTCCAATAAATGGCAAGAAGCCATGAAATCCGAGATTGGATCCATGTACGAAAACCAAGTATGGACTTTGGTGGACTTACCGGATGGCCGGAAGGCTGTCGAGAAAAAATGGATTTTCAAGAATAAAACAGATGCTGATGGTAATGTTACTATCTATAAAGCTCGACTTGTCACAAAAGGGTTTCGACAAATTCAAGGAGTTGACTACGATGAGACTTTCTCACCTATAGCGAAGCTAAAGTCTGTGAGGATTATGTTAGCAATCGCTGCATATTACGATTATGAGATATGGCAGATGGATGTCAAAACGGCGTTCGTCAATGGCGACATTGATGAAGAGTTGTATATGATGCAACCCAAAGGTTTTGTCGATCCTAAAGATGCTAACAAGGTATGCAAACTTCAACGGTCCATAGATGGATTGAAGCAAGCATCCCGAAGTTGGAATCAATGTTTTGATAAAGTAATCAAAAGTTTTGGTTTTATACAAACTTATGGAGAAGCTTGTATTTACAATAAAGTGAGTGGGAGCTCTGTAGCATTCTTAATACTATATGTAGAAGACATATAGTTGATTGGGAATGATGTAGACCTTCTTAATAGTGTCAAATAATATTTGAATAATACTTTTTCAATGAAAGATCTTGGTGAAGCAGCTTACATATTATGCATAAAGATTTATAGAGATAGATCGAAACGCCTAATATCATTGTCACAAAGTACATATTTGGACAAATTTCTAAAGAGGTTTGGAATGGAAGATAACAAGAAAGGGTTCTTGCCCATGTTGCCCAATACAACCTTGAGTAAAACTCAAAGTCCAGCAACGGCAGAAGATAGAGAAAGGATGAGTAAGACTCCCTATGCCTCAGCCATAGGATCTCCAATGTATGACATGCTATGTACTAGACCCAACATTGCATATGCTGTTAGTTTGACTAGCAGATATCAAAGTGATCTAGGAGTGGATCATTGGACAGCGGTCAAAAACATCCTTAAGTAGTTGAGAAGAACTAAGGATATGGTTCTTTCTTATGGAGGTGATGAAGAGCTCGTTGTTAATGGTTACACCGATGCTAGTTGGAACACCGATCCGGATGATTCTAAATATCAATCTGGATACGTATTTACTTTGAATGGTGCAGAAGTTAGCTGGAGGAGTGTAAAGCAAAGCGTTGTGGCGAGATCTTCAATTGAATCGGAATACATAGCTGCTTTGGAGGCTTCACAAGAAGCAATATGGATGAAGGAGTTCATTACAGAGCTCGGTGTGGTTCCAAGTGCGCTGGACCCAATGTCTATCTACTATGATAACATGGGCGCCATAGCCAATGCGCAAGAACCAAGGTCACACAAGAAGCTGAAGCACATCAAGCTACATTTTCACGCTATCCGAGAACATGTCCAAGATGGTGACATAAAGATTTTCAAAGTACACATAGATCTAAATGTGGCAGATCTGTTGACTAAACCCCTCCCGAGGGCAAAACATGACCAACACCAAACTGCCATGGGTGTTCGGTATATTACCATGTAATCTAGATTAGTTGACTCTAGTGCAAGTGGGAGACTGTTGGAGATATGCCCTAGAGGCAATAATAAATGTAGTTATTATTATATCTTTGTGTTTATGATAAATGTTTACATTCATGCTATAACAGTATTAACCAGAAACATTAATACTTGTGTGATTTGTAAACTAAATTAGAGTCCCTGGTAAAGCCTCTTTATAATACTAGCTTGTTGATTAATAGATGATCATGGTTTCTTGATCATGAACATTTGAGATGTTAATAACAAGGTCATATCATTAGGAGAATGGTATGATGGACATACTCCTATAGATAAGCGTAGCATAAAGATCAAGTCATTTTAATAGTTCAATTGCTATAAGCTTTTTGATACATAGTAACCTAATTCCTTCGACCATGAGATCATGATAATTACCATCACCGGAAGGATGCTTTGATGACATCAAACACCACACCGTAACTGGGTGGCTATAAAGATGGCATTGAGTGTTCGGAAAGTATGGGTTGAGACACATGGATCAAGAGTGGGATTTGTCCATCCATATGACAGATAGATATACTCTGGGCCCTCTCGGTGGAATGTCATCCAATTAGCTTGCAAGCATGTGACTGGCTCACAAGGGATCACATATCACGGGAACGAGAAAAGAGTACTTATCTGTTAGACCCCTCCTTTGTAAAGGAAAGGATCCCTGTGATTGCAATGCTAGTCCCTGGATCAATGCTAGCATCCACAGTTTAAGATGAAGTACACAGATACAAAGGTCGTTTATTACATCATTCCAGAGATAAAACATAGTCTTTTACAACTCGGGGCCATAGGACTAATACAAGAGTTTAAGGAATAAGTAAATAAACATAAGTCTTCATCTTCATGTGCCACAGGCAAGCATGTTGAGTGTAGACTCATGACTCCTACTCATCATCGGAGTAACCTGCAACATCACAATTCTGACCACGGAGGGTCAATACTTTGTAATAGTATTGGCAAGTGATACCTTAGTAAATTTTAAGTGGACTATATTACTATATGCATTTTGGCTAAGTGTAGCTTGGCTTGCTTTGCTTGAAAATAGGTTTTTCCCTATTAGTTGAAAAAACTAAGTTTTTCTTTGTCAAAACATTCCCAAGAAACCACCAATAGACATTGGGGTCCTTCACCCTTGTTCACCCACAAATTTTACTTAGAAGTTGTAGTGATGAGATTCTTGTAGCTTCCATGTCTTGATGCTCAAGTTGTCCATTGCCTTGGACTAGGCTAAGTACTTAGGTTTTCCATCTGCAGAGGTTGTACACTTTCCCCACCAGACTTGGTTTCCCAAGACAGGACCCTTCAGAAGCTTTTCCTTAGTCAAATGGACGCGCTCCAACCTATCATCCCAACTACCACCAACTGTCCAAATGACTAAGTTCTAGCAACCTATATGATCATGGCAGAGCCCATATTGCCAAGTGGTTGCACTGTAAGCTTTCTCAACACTTGGCCTCCAAATCCCTTTGTGCCCGGGTGTCATACCACAAGTGAGATACACAACCCAAGTCCATGGCCTTGTGTAACCACTCAACATAACCCAATCCTTCCATTCCACCCAGGAGGTTTATTTGACTTAGTTGTTTTATTAAGAAAGTATAAGTCTCATGACTTAGAAATATTTTCATCATAGTAAGTATAGATTTTCACCAACCCTTGTTTGCTATATAGCTAGGCTAAGCATGGTAGGATAACTTAACTTAGGGAAATTCCCTAGAAATTCTACAATTCTACACTACTTAGGATTTCCCAACTTAGCACTAGGCAAAAATAGCATGCAAGACTTAGCAAAATATCTAATGCTAGTACAAAACATAGGATAGAAATATTCATGAAAATATCACTTGCCTTTTTAGTGGGGAGAGTAGCACTCTTCACAATCACAATCACTAGCAAAATCTACACAAAAATTATAGCATAGAATTACAAACAATTATATACAATCAAAAATAATATGAATGCATGCATGCAAGAACTTACTAAGTGGTGATTTTGAAAACTCTACCAAGCATGCACATGTTTACAGAAACTTAACAAGTCACAAGTTTGCCAACTACACTTATTTGGCACTAATACAATTTACCAAATCAAATCTATATTTAAAATAGCCTTAAAAATGTTTCTGCAAATGAAGTCATTTTAACTGTTACTATTTGTTAAACACATTGGCTATTCATAAAGGTCTTGTTTCACTGAATCCAACGGTATGAAGTTTGCAAAAATCCAACGTGGCAATCAAAAGTTATAGCTGTTTGAAGTTTGGATCTAAATCTGGTTTAAATTATGTTTTTGTTTTAAACACTAGCCACGTGTCGCAGCCTTACCGGCGCCTACCGATTCGGTTGGATCGCGCTCTGCGGACCGTAGGATCTAAGTGGGATCTGGCGGCTCAGATGCGCGCTTACCCCTTCGTTTACAATCTTTCCTAGCCTTACGATCTGGATCCAACGGACACAACCATCAAGCCACAAACTAGCGGCGCTAGCGGCATTGACTGGTGGCGGCGCGTCTGACTACAGTGGTGCCGGTGTTCTAGATCGCCCCAGGAAGCAAGAAGGCGCTTACCAGGACCGCGGTGGCGTGCTGAAGCTCGAGGTGGCTCTGGTTTGTCAAGGGGCGCGCAGATACGGCGATGATTGCTCGTCGGAGTTGAGTCTGGCGACAGGTGGTTCCGTTCAAGGTCGAAGGCGACGTTGTAGATCACTAGGAGGCAAACGGAGGATGTGGTCAGATGCAGAATACCACGGCGAAGATGCGTGCGTGAAAGACAAGGTTCGGGACGGTCTGGACTTACCGCTGGAGCTCACCGGAGTTGAAGCTGGAGGCGGTGGCGGTCAGACGTTTGCGTATCCGACGTTCTGGGTCATCCGCGGGCAAACCAGGAGTGCTAGGAGATGCGTGAGGTCAAGCGGAGGCTGTTCGTGTGAAGCAGTGGCAGAGGGGTGGTCGGAGGTGGCCGGAATTGCTGCGGCAACTCATCGGAGACGGCGGGGTTGCAGAGAGCAATTTGTGCAGCCTGGGGTCGCTCTGGGCTTGGGGTTTGGGGAAGAAGAGAGAGGGAACAAAGGGGGTTTAAATAGCCTGGTCGTGAGCGATAATTACTCGGGCATTGATACGAATTGAAGGCGCGAATCAACAGGAAACGGCCGCGTTGATTTGGGGATGAACTGGTCGTGCGGGTGGAGACGACGATGCTCGAGTGGGCCGCGGTTGTCAGCGAGAGAGGGGAGTGGGAGCGGGTCCCTTATGTCAGTGAGCTGGTGGGTGCGAGAGTGGGTGAAAGAAAACGATTCGGTGGTGGGGCTAGCTGGGCCGTGTTGGGCTGGGTCGGCCAGATTGGCTGGTTTGGCTATTTTTTCTTATCTATTCCTTTTCTTTTTCTGATTGGATTTCTAGAAATGGTTTTTTTTAAACCCAAATTCAAATCTGTTTGAATCCAAAGCTTTACAGGACTTTTACACAATAATTTTTTTTCTTAAATAAGTGTCAAACACATCTGAACACTTCAGAACACATGGGTCCTTTTGAAAATAAATTAAAACTATGCCTTTATGATAATAGGCATATAATTTGTTTTATAATTTGCTTTGAGACTTTGCTTAAGTTTTTGAGACCTCTTAAGTTTGAATTCAAATCATCCTGGATGAATAACAACATCTTTCTCAATAGCATGTAGCACAAAGGCTAGGGTTTTCATACATAAAATAATGAGCCACAATTGCTCCTGTTTTCTGAAATGATTTTGAGAAAAGCCCTAAATGATGATGAATGCAAGAATGATATGAATGAGTTTTGGAATATGAATTTAGGGATGTTACATTATCGGTAACGAGGTTGAACTAGGTATGCAGAGATACCGACGATCAAAACCTCGGATAAGTAAACTATCGTGAGACAAAGGGAAATTGGTATCGTATGTAAGTGGTTCATTCGATCGCAAAGTAATCGTAGAAATATGTGGGAGCCATATGAATTTCCAGATTCCTCTATTGGTTATTGATCGGAGAAGTGTCTCGATCATGTCCGCATAATTCACGAACCGTAGGGAGACACACTTAAGGATTCAATGTTGTTGAGTAGTTATGGAATGATGAGAAAGAGACCGAATGTTGTTCGGAGTCTCGGATGGGATCCGGGATATCACGAGGAGATCCGGAATGGTCCGGAGAATAAGATTCATATAAGCAAAGTCCTATTTCGGAGTTGAGGAATGATTCCGGTGTTTTCACCAGGAATGTTCTAGAAGGGTCCGTAAGGTCCGGCACTCCGGAGGGGGAAGGGTACATGAATGTGTCATGACAATGTGGATTGGTTGCATCATGTACTAGGTCACTTGGCCGGGCAAAATAAAGGGAGAAATCAAATCCTAGTTTGAAAGTCAAACGCCAATTTGAAAAAGTCAAACGACAAGTTTGCTTGGTGGAGGGAGAGTAGGAAACCTACTTGGGGAGGAGTTCCCTCCCTCCACCCGCCGGCCAAGGAGGCCGAGTTGGGGGAGGACTCCCTCCTCCCAACCGGCCACCCTCCACCTATATAAGGAGGGGTAGGGCGCCCCCTACCCCTCACACACCCAAAACCCTAGCCCTAGCCGTCGGCCTCCTCCAAGTCGCCGCCGCCACCTAGGGTTCCTCCAACTCGCCGAGTTGGGGCTTCTCCAAGCCCTAGCCGCTGGCCACACCCTCCCCTTGGTGACCTCTAAATCCTAGATCACCAAGGTCCTCTCTCATAGTCCACCATACTCGCATCGGCTTAAGGCGAAGCCCTGCGGGATCTCCCCTCTACTTCTGACACCACGCCGTCGTGCTGCCGGAATTGCGAGGAGAGTGCTACAACCTTCACTGCCTGCTAGAACAAGGGAGAGGAAGGTCTTCGTCGAGTACCGAACGTGTGACCAATTGCAGAAGCGCTGCCGGAACGCAGCGTCGGAAGGATCGTCTACACGATCTTGAGATCGGCAAGAGTACGACTACATCACCCACGAAAATCTGCTCTCGTTAACCGCTTTGGAATCTTCTAGGGTGAGTTCCTCTATCGACTCGTTGCTACAATCTAGTAGATAGATCTTGGCTTGTTTGTTTGCATGCGGTAGAATTTTTTTGTTTTCCATGCTACGAACCCCTACAATTGATGATAGCACCTGCAGTATTAAGAAAAAGGTCTCCCAAGAATAATAGATATATTATCATCTTCAGGCATTTCAAGCACAACAAAATCAGTTAGAACCATGCAATTATGAGCAACTTGAATAGGAACATCCTCACATATACCAACATGAATATTAGTTGACTTATCAGCCATTTACAAGGAAATATCGGTTGGTATCAACTTTTCTAGCTTGAGTCTCTTATAGAGAGAAAAAGGCATAACACTAACTCCAACTCCTAAGTCACATAAAGCAGTTCTAACATAATTATTCTTAATGGAGCAAGGAATAGTTGGTATACCTAGATCACCTAGTTTCTTTGGAACCTTACCATTGAAGGAATAATTAGCAAGTAGAGTAGAAATCTCCTCATTAGGAATCTTCCTTTTATTAGAGACAATATCCTTCATATACTTTGAATAAGGAGGCAACTTAATAACATCAGTCAAAGGAATTTGCAAGAATAAAGGCTTCATCCACTCAAAAAACTTGTTGTAGTGTTCTTCCTCCTTTGACTTGTGTTTCTTACCTAGAAAAGGCATAGATTTCTGCACCCAAGGTTCTCTCTCTTTACCATGTTTATTAACAATAAAATCTTCCTTAGTGTACCTAGTGTTCTTAGTGTGCTTCTCAGGTTCTTCCTCACCTTCCTCCTTATCAGGAGACTCATTTTTATCATTACCACTCTCAGTTTCAGCATCAGAGACAGATATGCTATTAGGATCTACAGCAGGTTCAAGTGGTTCCTCAACTATATTATGTTTCTTTTTCTTTCTCTTACGGGGACTACCACTATCCTCACCTTGTTGAGAATCCTTCTCTATTCTTTTAGGCTGTCCTTCAAGATATAAAGTATCTTGAGTAGCTATACCACTCCTAGTTCTAATTCCATAAGCATGTTTATCTCCTAAAGCATTAACTAGCATATCCTTTTGTACCTTAGCAAGTTGATCAAGTTGGGTTTGAACCATTTGAAAGTGTTTACAAAGCATTTTAATATCATTAGAAGTTCTTTCCACAATATATTTTAACTCATGGATAGCCCTAGAGTTTTCCAATAAATGGTTCTGAACTTGTTTACTAAAGTGACCTTGTTTAACAATAAAAATGTCAAGTTCCTCTAAGCATTGATCAGGAGGCTTACCATAAGGAATATAACCTTCATCAAAGTGTTGGAGAGAGTGTACCTCAATAGTATATGAGTGAGGAATTGGCTTACATAATTATTCTATAGGAGGTAGATTCTTCACATCTTCATCTCTAATACCTTTATCCTTTAGACACTTCTTAGCTTCCTTCATCACTTCATCATTTAATGCAATAACTCCCCTCTTTTTTGTTGTTGGTGTTGGAACTGGTTCAGGCATAACTGGTTTAGGAGTAATAGGCTCGGGTGTATTCAGCTCAGTTGAAGTCCAATCATCATAATTCTTGCTTATCTTGGTCATTAGTTCTTCATCATCTGTAGGAGTCCTTTTTCTGAAAACACAACCAGCAAAGCTATCTAGGTAGTGTCACATCCCAAGATTTTCCAAATCTTGTAATGTGAAAATAAATTAATAAAATAAAACTTTGTTGATTTTCAGAACCAGAAGAAACTTTTGAATACAATTGGAACTTCAAACCCATTTGAATTAAAATAAACCTCAAGAGATTTAGAAAGATAAACATTTAATAAAAGGAAAATAAAAACATTTGGGAAATACTAATTTGAAACAATTAAATGAAAAGATTTGTTTTCAAATGAAATAGAAGTTTTATAAATAAAGATTATTTAATAAAGGCCAATTTAAACCTTGACCAAACTTTGGGAATTAAAAACATTTAGTTTGAATAGAAATAACAAAGGTTTATTTAAAATAAATTAATAAGGAATTAATATCCAAACTTTATTTAAATAAGAAGTTTTACCAATTTAATTTAAACATCAAAGCTTGTTAAATTATTTTAAATAAGTTTTCATAAATTGGAATCACCAAAGTTTGGATCTCTAAAAAAAAAAAATATGAATTTCATAAGACAAGAATGAAAATATTAATAAAGAATATTCTGACCAAATCAAATCTTGGCCTAATCCATGAAGTAAATGGAGTGATGATTAATCCCAATTCAAATAAAAATATGAAATAAAGAATATTCTAAATAAAATAAAATGGAATTAACCATTCTATCTCTATTTTAAATAAGGACAAATCTCTAAATAAAAATACATGAGAAAATGATATTTGGAATTAAAACAATTACCCAATCTTATATGATTACTAAATCACTTTGGAATACTTTCCAAATAATTCAATATGAATTATTTGAACCAAATAAACAAATCCTAAATGGATTATTATCTAAGGACCATTTATTTAATTATAAATGGAACCTAAAATAAAAGGTTATTTTATTTTAAAACAAGATTTCCAAGCATCCTTATTTTCAAATAAAACCTACTGGTTTGATTATGAAAATAATTAGATTTCAAATGGAAATTCTATTAATAAAAATCAAACCCTATTGTATTAAATAACTAGTGATCCATTTTATTTAACTATTAGATGGATCCTAAAATAAATAAGAAAATTATTTCATTTTACTTTGAGATTTGGTTATGTTGATAAACAGTACCAAAATTCAAAGTTCAAAGTTCTTGAATGTTGATTTGATTTGAGTGTGAATTGTTTGTTTAGAAATTCAAAACAGAAATTGAAATTAGAAAAGGAAAAAGAAAAGCAGAAATAAAAATAAACAGCCCAACAACTCCAGACTACTGACCCACTAAGCCAATCCAGCCCAACTCTCCTCCCCCGCAGGAAAACGGTTCGAACCAACTAATCAACCCTCCCAGCAACTGACTGGTGGACCACTCGTCCCTTTCGTTTCCCACTGACAGCGGACCCCACATCCACTGTTCTCCTTCTTCCTCCCCGCGACCTCCTCCTCCCCCTAACCTCGCTGCGTTGCTGCAGTAACTCCGCGCGATCAATTCGCCTTAACACCGCGATAATTCCTCGTCGCAATCACGTCCTTAAAATCGCCTACTCCTCCGCGACGTATTCCCCCAGCTCACTTCCCCTCTCTGCCTCCAGGCCGTCGCAATTCGTCCTCGAGCGGCTTCGTCTCCGACGAGCTTCCACCGACGAATACGGCCAGCACACACCACCCTGAGCCTTTCCGATCATCCTGACAGCTTCCCCACTCCTTGGCGCATCTCCCAGTGCCAACCGTTCATCCGCGGGCTTCCCAGGAAGTCGACTTCGACAAGAAACAGAAGCGCCGCCGTCTGCCTTACTCCGGCGAGTCTTCCAGGTAACATCTGACCGCCCCTTCCGCCTCAATGATGCACACATACTCGCCTTCGCCTCGAACCTAATCGTACCCTCCGTTGGTTTTAGGGCGCTTCCTATCAAGTCCACGACGAGCACCGACGACCTCGCAACTCCGGTGAGTATCCCGATGGTTTTCGTCCGCCTTTTCCACTCTGGTTCACACGCACAACACTGCCTCGACCTCACGCGTCTGACCGCACCTTTGTTTCGTTTTAGGGTGGTCTCCAGCGACGTCCTCGACCACGACCAGAGCCGCCGTCGCCAACTCCGGCGAGATTCGTCCCGACGCGATGCGCCCGAGCCACACTGACCACGGCGTGCTTCACCACAGCCCGCGACCTCGGTGAGCTTTCCTCCTCGTTTGCATCTGTTTCGCCAAGACCGCCGTAGTCGTCGCCGTCGCCGTTAGCCATATCGCGCCGCCGCGAATGGCCGAACAGCGAACACCGTGAGATCAGATCCATGGCTGAGATAGAACGACTTAAGCGAAGAGGTACTCGATCTGAGCCACTCGATTTAACAATCCGCATCTGGGCGTGATCCGCGTGACGGTACCAGCGAATAGGAAGCCGGCGTGTCCGATGTTCGATTTAAATCGAAATTTGAATCAGATTTTATTGCAAACTTCAAACCTTTGTAACTTTTGATCCATCGTCCAAATTTGACAAATTTTATATCAAAGATTCAGGAGAACAAGACCTAACCAACCCTACCCTTAGTTTGACAAATAGTATTTGTTAGCTTGTTTAAATTTGCAGATTCTTTTGTGTGCTTGCTAACATTAGAAAAATCATTTAAAATGAATTTTGAGATCAAACCTTTGCCAATTGGTTTATGGTGACCCTACTGACCCTAGGAACCAACCAATAGTGTTAAAAATGATTTTTGTGAGAATTAAGTTGAATTATTTAACTAAGCCATTTTCTAGCCAAATAAAAGAATAGTTTTAATTATAGAAATGTTTATGGAAGAAAAACTTTTGAGTAGATGATTTGGACCAGACCTACTGACCCAAAACACCAAGTTTTGCAATAGCAACTCATTTGGTGAACCCTATGGGCTAATGCCTTAGTAAAAATATTTCTACACCACATAAAATAACACTTTGTTTTGAAAATGGTTTTAAGTGAAACCTTTTGCAAATGACTTAGCCACTTTAGAGAATGACCATTAGATGAACCCAAATGGCTATGACCCACTAGAAACCACTTTTCAAACAAAACAAAGCTTGGCATGCTTGCATGCATTTCTTTGACTTGGTTATTTATGTGTGTTGTTTTGCTTGATTGGTAGATTGAGTTTGTACCTTGCTTGATTGATTTGTGGAGACTTGAAGAGTGTGATTGTTGCAAAGATCAAGAAGTGAACCTATACTCTACCAAAAGGCAAGTGATGCTTCATACTTTTGTCCTATTACTTTCACTATGCATTAGTGATTTTGTTAAGTAAAACTTGCATGGATTTTGCTAAGTATAGATATTGCTATAAGAAAACCTAGTAGATGAATCCTTAGTAGGATTTTTCTAAGTTAAGTATCCTAATACTACCAAGCTTAGCCTAGCTAATAGAAAACATGGGTGGAATATATATTCATACTATGGAAAAATAATCTAAGTCTAAAGGACTTATGTTTTGTTTAATAAAACAACTAAGTTAATGAATCACCTGGGTGGAATGGAAAGATTGGGTTATGTTGAGTGGTTCACAAGGCCCATATTTATGGTTAACCTTGTGTATCTCACTTGTGGATGGCCACCAGGAAACAAAGAGATTTGAGATGTCAAATGTTGAGAAGCTTCAAGTGCAACCACTTGGCAATATGGGCTCTGCCATGATCATATAGGTTGCAAGAACTTAGCCAAATGGACAGTGGGTGGTCGTGTTTGATAGGTTGGAGCAACGTCCATTTTGGTCTAAGGAAGGCTTCGAAAGATTTTGTCTTGGGAAACCAAGTCTTGTGGGTAAAGTGCACCACCTCTGCAGTGTAAAACCTAAGTACTTAGCCATGTCCCTGGTAAAGGACAATTTGAGCATCAAGACATGGAAGCAATCAAGGATCTCATCATTCAAATTTCTAGATAAAAACTTGTGGGTGAACAAGGGATTGTGTGTATTCTTCAATCTTTGATGGAAAGATGGCTTGATATAAGGATCTTGAAATCTTGGATTGAGGAAAATGATTTTACCAAGCACTTCAGTCTTTGATTTGTAGATGCCTCGAGAAGGATCTTAAGTCTTTGATTGAGAGATGCATTGGAAAAGCTTTTGACAAAACTATTTATTTTCAAAATGATAAGAAAAATCTATTTTGAGCAATGCAAGCCTCAACTCCACTTAGCCAAATGCATATAGATGATAGACTCCACTATACTACCATAGTATCACTTGCCAATACAATTCAAATGTATTGACCCTTTGTGGCTGTAACTTGTATGTTGCAGGTTTGATTGATTTTAGTGAAGATTGATTGTTTAGGATTACAAAGTCTACAACCAACATCACTGTGTGGCACTTTGAAGATGATGGACCCATACTTATTGTTATTCCGCTGCAATGTAATGTAATAGCCATATGAGCTATGTATGATATAATAAAATAATGTTATTCCTGGTTATAAAGTTATAATATGACCTTTGTATCTTGATATTACATCTTAACTGGATGCTAGCTATTGATCCAGGGACTAGCATTGTAAAACAGGAGGACTCTACCTTATCAGGTTGGGACCCCAACAGATGGTATCAGAGCATCGTGTTGCCTGTAGGATTTGTAAACCTAGGATTGGACAAAAACCCTTAGACAAATAAGAGCTATTTTGTTCCAAAAACTTATTTACAAAAACACTTGTAAACTCTTTCCTCAACCATTTTGGTTTCAACTCTACATCTCTTCTATTTCAAACTTGATGGAAAAACCTACCCATGACCAAAGACTACACCATGTGCAAGGACTTCTTCAACTTCTTCAACTCTAATGACTTCAACATCTTGACATATTCCCCAAGACTCCCAACATGGAAACTACTAAGGACCACAAGTGAGACAAGGAAACCGACTCAAGATTTAGAGACTAAGGAATGCAAAATAAGAAGGAGCCATCAACAACTTTGAAGTATTGTGACCAAGAGTTTTCTCAAAGAAACCAAGATCTCATACAAGAAGAATCAAGAAGGAAGGAAAGATCACAAGTAAACCATATAGATGGACCACCATATTTTTAGTTAAGTCAAAAACACACCAACTTATGTGGTGTAACAAAAATATTTTGTTGCCCAAGTATATGCTTGAACTTTGTTTGAGTGAAATGTTTGGTTTATGATTGCATGCACATTGCTTGTGTGAATTGTGATGTGAGTGATTAAGATTGACTCCTTAGAAATATCTTGCCTATTCTAATCTCCCTTCAAACCCAAACAGATGACTACCCCAAAGGACTCCAAGGTTGATGACACCAACACCCACCAAGCTGATAGCCTAGGAGAACTCATAGCAACTCAACATCAATTGAATCAATTGACAGCTCAGTTCCTAGCCAACAATAGTAATGAAGATCCAGCATTACAAAGGTTTTTAGAGGAACAGTCCCAATTGATGCTTAAGGTGACTAATCAAATGATTAGCATGGAAGAAAACTTACCTAGAAGAGAGTATGATAGCAAGGATGAAAAGAATGTTGTTCTAGATGGAGCCCCAGCTTGCATTATCTGTGGAGACAAGGATCATACTTCCAAGGAGCATGAAGGACAATGCCCAAATTGTGATGAAGATCATCCTGTTGGTGAATGCCCTACCTCTCAAGCTACTTGCTATCTTTGTGAAGGAAGTGATCATACTCCTGGCCTATGTCCTATTTATGCCATGGTAGAACAAAGGAAACAAGAAGGATCCAAGTCTACCAAAGGAAAAGGACCACTACTACTTCCAAGCAAGACAACCCAATTCAAAGGGTCAAGGAAAATCAAGAAGCCCAAGCAAGACATGAGCCTTGTACAATGTCGTAAATGTAAGGAAATGGGACACTATTCCAGTGGATGCCCAGGAACATAAAGAACAAAGGAATTGACCAAGTATGGTGTAACAACTGTAATGAACCAGGTCACTTTGTAGCAACTTGCCCAAAAGAGCAACGCAAAGAACTCAAGGACATTAATTGCTTCAACTGCAAGAATCCAGGACACTATGCAAGCAATGTCCGGAAAGGATGAAGAACAAGTTGAACAAGCCTATGGAGAAGCTCAATCTTGGTCCATGAGTCAAGCATAGGAATAAAGCAAAAGTTTAACATAGAAATTCAGGACCCAAGAAGGCCAATATGTAATTTTGTTTGAAAATTTTAAGGGTGGTAGTACCCTAGTTATGCGAACATGCTTGTAACCCTAATCTTCCCAAATCTCGGACGAGATTTATTTTAAGTGGTAACTGTCACATCCCAAGATTTTCCAAATCTTGTAATGTGAAAATAAATTAATAAAATAAAACTTTGTTGATTTTCAGAACCAGAAGAAACTTTTGAATACAATTGGAACTTCAAACCCATTTGAATTAAAATAAACCTCAAGAGATTTAGAAAGATAAACATTTAATAAAAGGAAAATAAAAACATTTGGGAAATACTAATTTGAAACAATTAAATGAAAAGATTTGTTTTCAAATGAAATAGAAGTTTATAAATAAAGATTATTTAATAAAGGCCAATTTAAACCTTGACCAAACTTTGGGAATTAAAAACATTTAGTTTGAATAGAAATAACAAAGGTTTATTTAAAATAAATTAATAAGGAATTAATATCCAAACTTTATTTAAATAAGAAGTTTTACCAATTTAATTTAAACATCAAAGCTTGTTAAATTATTTTAAATAAGTTTTCATAAATTGGAATCACCAAAGTTTGGATCTCTAAAAAAAAAAAAATATGAATTTCATAAGACAAGAATGAAAATATTAATAAAGAATATTTGAGACCAAATCAAATCTTGGCCTAATCCATGAAGTAAATGGAGTGATGATTAATCCCAATTCAAATAAAAATATGAAATAAAGAATATTCTAAATAAAATAAAATGGAATTAACCATTCTATCTCTATTTTAAATAAGGACAAATCTCTAAATAAAAATACATGAGAAAATGATATTTGGAATTAAAACAATTACCCAATCTTATATGATTACTAAATCACTTTGGAATACTTTCCAAATAATTCAATATGAATTATTTGAACCAAATAAACAAATCCTAAATGGATTATTATCTAAGGACCATTTATTTAATTATAAATGGAACCTAAAATAAAAGGTTATTTTATTTTAAAACAAGATTTCCAAGCATCCTTATTTTCAAATAAAACCTACTGGTTTGATTATGAAAATAATTAGATTTCAAATGGAAATTCTATTAATAAAAATCAAACCCTATTGTATTAAATAACTAGTGATCCATTTTATTTAACTATTAGATGGATCCTAAAATAAATAAGAAAATTATTTCATTTTACTTTGAGATTTGGTTATGTTGATAAACAGTACCAAAATTCAAAGTTCAAAGTTCTTGAATGTTGATTTGATTTGAGTGTGAATTGTTTGTTTAGAAATTCAAAACAATTGAAATTAGAAAAGGAAAAAGAAAAGCAGAAATAAAAATAAACAACCCAACTACCCCAGCCCACTAAGCCAATCCAGCCCAACTCTCCTCCCCGCAGAAAGCGGTTCGAACCAACTAATCAACCCTCCCAAGAATCGACCGGTGGACCACTCGTCCCTTCGTTTCCCAGCGATGGACCCCACATCCTGTTCTCCTTCTTCCTCCCGCGACCTCCTCCTCCCCTAACCTCGCTGCCGTTCTTGCGCAGTAACTCCAGTGATCAATTCGCTTAACACCGCGATAATTCCTCGTCGCAATCACGTCCTTAAATCGCCTACTCCTCATGACGTATTCCCCAGCTCACTTCCCTCTCGCCTCCGGGCCGTCGCAATTCGTCCTCGGCGGCGTCTCGACGAGCTTCCACCGAATACGGCCGCACACACCACGAGCCTTTCCGATCATCTGACAGCTTCCCCACTCCTTGGCGCATCTCCCGTGCAACGTTCATCCGGGCTTCCCAGAAGTCGACTTCGACAAGAAGCGCCGCTGCGCCTTACTCCGGTGAGTCTTCCGGGTAACATCTGACCCCCTTCCGTCTCAATGATGCACACATACCGCCTTCGCCTGAACCTAATCGTACCCTCCGTTGGTTTAGGCGCTTCCTATCCAAGTCCTCGACGAGCACCGACGACCTCGCAACTCCGGTGAGTATCCCGATGGTTTTCGTCCGCCTTTTCCACTCTAGTTCACACGCACAACATTGCCTTGATCTCACGCGTCTGACCGCACCTCTGTTTCGCTTTAGGGTGGTCTCCAGCGACGTCCTCGACCACGACCAGAGCCGCCGTCGCCAGTAACAACTCCGGCGAGAGATTCGTCCCGACGCTGATCGCCCGAAACCCTTGACCACGACGTGCTTCCACACTGACCCGCGACCTCGGTGAGCTTTCCCCTCGTTTGCATCCTGTTTCGCCACACCGCGTAGTCGACCGTCGCCGCCGTTAGCCATCGGCGCCGCTCGAATGGCCGAACAGCGAACACCGTGAGATGCAGATCCACTGGCGAGATAGAACGACTTAAGCGAAGAGGTACTCGATCTGAGCCACTCGATTTAACTTAATCCAACGCATCTGGGCGTGACCCGCAGCGAAGCGGTACCCGCGAATAGGAAGCCGCCGCGTGTCCAGTGTTCGATTTAAATCAGAAATTTGAATCAGATTTTATTGCAAACTTCAAACCTTTGTAACTTTTGATCCATACGTCCAAATTTGACAAATTTTATATCAAAGATTCAGGAGAACAAGACCTAACCAACCCTACCCTTAGTTTGACAAATAGTATTTGTTAGCTTGTTTAAATTTGCAGATTCTTTTGTGTGCTTGCTAACATTAGAAAAATCATTTAAAAATGAATTTTGAGATCAAACCTTTGCCAATTGGTTTATGGTGACCCTACTGACCCTAGGAACCAACCAATAGTGTTAAAAATGATTTTGTGAGAATTAAGTTGAATTATTTAACTAAGCCATTTTCTAGCCAAATAAAAGAATAGTTTTAATTATAGAAATGTTTATGGAAGAAAAACTTTTGAGTAGATGATTTGGACCAGACCTACTGACCCAAAACACCAAGTTTTGCAATAGCAACTCATTTGGTGAACCCTATGGGCTAATGCCTTAGTAAAAATATTTCTACACCACATAAAAATAACACTTTGTTCTGAAAATGGTTTTAAGTGAAACCTTTTGCAAATGACTTAGCCACTTTAGAGAATGACCATTAGATGAACCCAAATGGCTATGACCCACTAGAAACCACTTTTCAAACAAAACAAAGCTTGGCATGCTTGCATGCATTTCTTTGACTTGTTATTTATGTGTGTTGTTTTGCTTGATTGGTAGATTGAGTTTGTACCTTGCTTGATTGATTTGTGGAGACTTGAAGAGTGTGATTGTTGCAAAGATCAAGAAGTGAACCTATACTCTACCAAAAGGCAAGTGATGCTTCATACTTTTGTCCTATTACTTTCACTATGCATTAGTGATTTTGTTAAGTAAAACTTGCATGGATTTTGCTAAGTATAGATATTGCTATAAGAAAACCTAGTAGATGAATCCTTAGTAGGATTTTTCTAAGTTAAGTATCCTAATACTACCAAGCTTAGCCTAGCTAATAGAAAACATGGGTGGAATATATATTCATACTATGGAAAAATAATCTAAGTCTAAAGGACTTATGTTTTGTTTAATAAAACAACTAAGTTAATGAATCACCGGTGGAATGGAAAGATTGGGTTATGTTGAGTGGTTCACAAGGCCCATATTTATGGTTAACCTTGTGTATCTCACTTGTGGATGGCCACCAGGAAACAAAGAGATTTGAGATGTCAAATGTTGAGAAGCTTCAAGTGCAACCACTTGGCAATATGGGCTCTGCCATGATCATATAGGTTGCAAGAACTTAGCCAAATGGACAGTGGGTGGTAGTGTTTGATAGGTTGGAGCAGCGTCCATTTTGGTCTAAGGAAGGCTTCGAAAGATTTTGTCTTGGGAAACCAAGTCTTGTGGGTAAAGTGCACCACCTCTGCAGTGTAAAACCTAAGTACTTAGCCATGTCCACAGTAAAGGACAATTTGAGCATCAAGACATGGAAGCAATCAAGGATCTCATCATTCAAATTTCTAGATAAAAACTTGTGGGTGAACAAGGGATTGTGTATTCTTCAATCTTTGATGGAAAGATGGCTTGATATAAGGATCTTGAAATCTTGGATTGAGGAAAATGATTTTACCAAGCACTTGAGTCTTTGATTTGTAGATGCCTCGAGAAGGATCTTCAGTCTTTGATTGAGAGATGCATTGGAAAAGCTTTTGACAAAACTATTTATTTTCAAAATGATAAGAAAAATCTATTTTGAGCAATGCAAGCCTCAACTCCACTTAGCCAAATGCATATAGATGATAGACTCCACTATACTACCATAGTATCACTTGCCAATACAATTCAAATGTATTGACCCTTTGTGGTCATAACTTGTATGTTGCGGGTTTGATTGATTTTAGTGAAGATTGATTGTTTAGGATTACAAAGTCTACAACCAACATACACTGTGGCACTTTGAAGATGATGGACCCATACTTATTGTTATTCCGCTGCAATGTAATGTAATAGCCATATGAGCTATGTATGATATAATAAAATAATGTTATTCCTGGTTATAAAGTTATAATATGACCTTTGTATCTTGATATTACATCTTAACTGTGGATGCTAGCTATTGATCCAGGGACTAGCATTGTAAAACACAGGAGGACTCTACCTTATCAGGTTGGGACCCCAACAGGTAGGTCCTAGAATCATCAGTTAGTCCATTATAATAAATATCAAGAAGCTCATTCTTAGGTAATGGACATACATGATGTGCATGAATCAAGGCACAGAACCTTGTCCATGACTCAGGCAATTTCTCTTCTTCTCCCTGTTTAAAATCAAAAAGTCTCTGCAAAGCAGCATGTCTAGCACTGGGAGGAAAATATTTCTGAAAGAAAGAAGCAATCAAGCAATCAGGGATATCAATGGAACCAAGAGGTAATCTATTAAACCAAGCCCTATCTTCTCCTTTTAGTGAAAAGGGGAATATTTTATCAACAAAGTACTTGCGCATCTTAAAATCATCAGAGAATAAAGCACTCATAGAAGAAAGCTCATTCATATGAGCCACAACACTCTCATTTTCAGTACCACAAAAAGGTTCTTTCTCAACAATATCTAAATAGGACAAATCAAGAGAGAAAATCATAATCTTTATCTTTAATATCAATGGGAGAAGTGCCAAACTTAGGATCAGAGGACAACTTAGAAATAATAGTATGTTTAGAAAGGAGACTCTTCATAGCACTAGTACCATGTGTGTTTTGGAACTCTTCAACAAAATCATCAGTGAGCTCAATGTAACCATTATTAATATCATAACACTCACTAGACTCAGGTGAGCTAACAGGTGTAACAGTGCATTCACTAGGAGTTTCGGTATTTCCTAGACTAGCCATAGTAGCATCTAGAAAATGACCTAATGAACCAAAAGCAGTTTCAGATTCAGCAGTAGTAGCAGTGTGTGTAGCACGAGTATGTGGTGGTGGCGTAGCAAGCTTACTTATAACAGACGGTGAATCAAGAGAAGCAGAGGTGTTTAGGATTGTACCTCTTCTTGTAGTGGATGGTAAAATAGGGAACTTTCCATCACGAGACTTCCCCATGATGAAAGGAGTACAATGAACAATAATATATCCAAGTGAACTTACAAATAAAGCTATGCTTCCTGGAAACGGCACCAGAAAATAGTCTTGATGACCCACAAGTGTAGGGGATCACAACAGTCTTCACGGATAGTATTACCCAATTTATTGATTCGACACAAGGGGAGCCAAAGAATACTTGCAAGCCTTAACAATTGAGTTGTCAGTTCAGCTGCACCTGGAAATAGTTCTTGCTCATAGAAGTTTATCAGTAGCAACAACAAAGCAACAACAGTGAAGCAGGAGCAATAGTAACAGTAGTGGTAATAGTAGGATTCGAGTGCGGTAGGCATAGGGATGGATGGACGGGCGTTGCATGGACGAGTCTAAATATGTAACTTCAAGATCTAGGGAATTGCAGATAAAGAATAACAAGCACCCAAGTACAACAATCCTAGGCATGTGCTCCAAATATAGTCATACGTGCTCGCAATGAGAACTTGCACAACATCTTCTGTCCAGCCATCCCGTGGAAGCGGGGCCTCTAGGGAACTACTGGCAATTAAGGTGGTCCTTTTAATAGAGCACCGGAGCAAAGCATTAACACTCCATGAACACATGTGATCCTCACACCACAGCTATCCCCTCCGGTTGTTCCAATCATTATCACTTTGGGGCCTTTGGATCCAGACAATGATATGTGTACACAACTTGCAGATAAGATCATAAACAATACTATCATAATGATTCAATAGTAAGTTCAGATATGAGATCATGGCACTCGGGACCTAGTGACAAGCATTAAGCACAACAAGTTGCAACAAAGTCAAATAGCACAAGAGAAACTAGGCACTATGCCCTAACAATCTTATTCGATTACATGATAGAACTCATCCAATCCCTACCATCCCCAAGCCTACAACGGGGGATTACTCACTCATGGATGAGGGAAACATCGGTGGTTGATGGAGATGCGTTGGTGATGATGATGACGATGATCCTCTCCAAATTCCCCGTCCTGGTAGGGTGCCAAAACGGAGTTTCTGGATCCGAATCTTGGTTTCTGGTGGCGGCGGCGGAGCGGAACTCTTTCTAGAAAACTATCCCCCCCCCCGAGTTTTTAGGTCAGAAGGAAATAGACGCGGAGGGAGGCCGAGGAGCTGCCTGGGGTGGCCAAACTCCCTCTAGGCGTGGGGTCAGGTGCGCCCGCGCCTGGGGTGGATCTGGGCCCCACAGGCCTCCTCTCTGACTCCCCTTATGGCTTCATGGATCTTCTGGTGAAAAATAGTTTTTGGCATATTTTCTGGGATTTTTCCTGATAGTTCATTTTCTGCACAAAAACAAGACACCAAGGTAATTCTGCTGAAAACAGCGTCAGTCCGTGTTAGTTGTATACAAATCACACAAGTTTAGAGAAGAAACAATAGCAAAGTGTTTAAGAAAGTAGATACATTTTGGATGTATCAATGTTTTTTTATTTTTTAATATAAAAGGGATCACTTGAGTAAAGTTCATGTATTAGAAGAAATTTTCAGTTATTACAATCAATATCTCATATATTAGGCAACAAAGGGCATGTTTGGTTGGGTTGATTTTAGTTTCTCGCACGGCGCGAGAAGAAATAAACCCGTTTGGCTTGCTGGGTCACACGGAATTATTGCATCGCACGGTTCTTAAAGCAGCCTAAAACTTGGCCTGCTGGAAACGTCGAAATCGACCATTTCCACGCAGCCAGGCCCTGGCGAGCGTCGCGTGTCTACCGCTTGCACTCATGGGTAAGCACGGGAGACGGTACGTTTTCGGCTTAACTCCCAGGCCACTCCGCTCACCGCCCAGTTCACACCCCTCAGCCTGATTCGCAACCATGGCCGCCACTCCTCCTCCTCCTCCCCCTCCGTTCCGCGGCCTCAACTGGAGAAGCTCGCTGTTGGCGGTGAGGCATGTCAACACCCGGATTTTTAATCCCAGATGCCTGTTATGCCATACATCGCAATCCCAGGATTACCATTTTTGCGAGACATAACAGATTTGGATACCATAGTACATCATCTATTTCAAACCATACATAAGGTCTTACACCAATAAGTATCTCATGATCCAGTTCTTAATACAACTCAAGCAGCAGAAATACGTAATAATAACGGTAGCGTAGGCGAAGCTCCATCTTCGGGGTCACAGGCAATGCTGGCGATGGGAGTTGATCCTAGTTGTCGTAACCTTCCTGGGGTCCATCCTCCTGATACTCCTCTTCATAGTCTGGCCATGGGAATAGCCAGGGACAGAGCCATGAGTACTCTTTAAGTACTCGCAAACTAATACTAACAAGGGAAAGGGTTTTTGTAATAGGACACTAAGCTCTAGGGTTGTTTTGCAAAAAGCCAGATTTACCTCTACTAAGTTTAGAAATGAAGAAAGCTAGTTGAAGTTTTATAACACCTAAGTGGGAACTTGTATTTCATATCACAACTCTGTTGTGGTCAAGTCAAAATCTCAATTCATTGCACAAGTCATTTTGAAAACATCTGACGGGGGAACAGTATGGCCACTCCAACTGTCCATAATCACGGACGCGGCTATTCGAATAGTTTGACACTCTGCAGAGATTGTACACTTTCACCACAACATTCGATACATCCGTCAGGAACAAATCCTAAATTCACCATACTCAGTATGCGGATAATCAATCCTAACCTTTCAATTACACGCCCTAGTATAAGCACCTCTCCTGTGAGTTTGGCCTCCCAACCATGACCAACTGTCATCTTGGGTACTGCACAGGTGGACAATCTTCACAAGGTAGCCTCATCTCAGACCTTGGCCGTGAGGGAACCAATACTAAGGTATATAAGTTTCCATTCAAGACCTACCCAATTTTCGGGTATTGTGGTTGTATGGTAAAATTGGAATTGTATCGCATCCAGACAACCATCAGTTTTATAAAGGGCTAAGGCTCATGCCTCAACATTTTCATCACCAAAATCATCTGGTGTTTGGAAACACATGTCAAAACATCTCAATAGAATGATCCATCATTCCAAGGTTTTCATAACCATTTTTCTACCAAGTATTCCCATCTAAAGTTGATCAAGTTTTATGCTTAGCACTAGCATCTACAAGTGGGGGTAAGTACTAATGAGGGGTGGTAAACTAGTGGAGTTTAACTAAGTTAAATCTCATGCCTTAGGATGACATAAATATTATCTAGCTTAGGCCAAGTTTTATGCTCTTTATGCAACCTTCCATTATCTTTCTAGTATCTACAATTCACTTCAGTAAGCTCTAAGTACTAGCTTTGATAAATAAATAAAGCTTGTAAGTAAAACTAGGGATGGGGTTATCAAGTGGGTAGGATCACATATGCTTAAGGCATATAGTTGGCATGGTAACAAGCAAGTATTTGCTTGCATAGGTCAACTTGATTAGTAAGGCTTGCTACAGTAGAGTATCTTGCAAGTGTTAGCTTGCTCAATCAACTAGTAGTATTAGGCTTGCATCATTATCAGTATAAGCTTGCTAAATTGCAAGTGTTAGCTTGCAAGTATTGGCTTGCCTTGTGCAGAGCAGTGGTTGAAGTTCTCCTTGGCTTCTTCTTCGTAGTATCCTCCTTCCTCCTTGTATTCTTGGTCGGTACTAGCGTCTATAAATAAATACAAGGTACACAATCACCAAACAATAATTAACTACTTTCAATCATCACACAAAGGGGGTTCTATAGATGATCTAGCATCATCACTAACATTACAAGCACTTGAGTTAATAATTTTATTTTTAGAAAAGTAATTTCTACTCATTGAAAAACTACTTAAGATTTAATATTCTCCAAACCAAACATGGGATCATGTTGACACATGTCATCACCACACATTTCAGTACATGGGAATGTGATTTAAAGTTGTGTCACAATTTAATAAGATTTAACCTTTTATTTTAATTAAAAATAAATGACTAGAATTGCCTATGTGGCATCCTTTTGTTACTTGAACATTATTTCTGTAAGTAAACCCATATGTTTTTATATGTTCTAAAATGTATGATCAAATGTGATTTTTGAGAGTTGGAATCAACTCAAAAGCTATTATAGTTTAAATTTGAAAAATGTTTGAATGCAGAAAATCTTCTGCCTTGTTATTTTTAACAAGGGTGATCTATAGATCCAAATGATTTGAATCCAACGGGTTTGGATTCAGCATTTCCAGACCTTTCTAACAAAATTGGTTTCATTCAATTTGGTCCACCGAATAGAGTTGGGTTGATTTTTGAAACTAGGTATAGAACTATGTTTGGATTAAAATGGAGAAAGTTAAATTCAAATGACTGGGCTGCGCGGGAACTGCTAATGGGCCGGCCTGATACGCACAGCTCTTACGTGGGCTGGTTAAGTTGCTATCCCCACGTCGGTGAGGCGAAGTGCGGCGATGCAGAACAACGTGGTGCGTTGGATCTAGTTCTAATCCAACGGCTCTGGTTCATCGTCCACGTCGGGCAGCGCCGGCGAGACAGAACCCTAACGCAGCAGGTGGGGGTCGTGGGAGGATCACCGGGGCTCAGGCGAGGGTCGGCGATGCGGGCGAACGACGAAGTCGATGACGGTGAACCTCCTGGTACCGGCAGCTCCTCCTGGGGTGGACGAAATCGACGGCGCCCTTCTTCTCCAGAGGCGGCCTACTCCGGCGCAATTCTGGCGATGCGCTGCTCGCCTTGCGCCGGGAACAGGGTGGAACTATCAGTGAGGTGAGGGGAATTAGATGGTGTGCTTCAATCAGCTGGGGGTCGTCTCCTTTTATAGGCTTGACGGTGAGACCGAACGGGATGGGCAGGCGACGGTGGCGACACGGCTACAGGATGCTAGAGGCATGACCGAGGGTGGCGATCGATCGGTGGTCTCCTGGCGATGCTCTATGGCTTTAATGCGTGTGTAGGGGCGGTGTCAAACGGTTTGGAATGCTCGACGTTCTGCGCGGCAGAGGCGGGCATCTTCGACGGCGAGCGGTGGCTACAGGGTACGGGCGGTGAAATGGGCATGTCTGGCGTGTTCCTGGGATCATGGCGAAGCAGTGGGCACGGGCTGCGGTCGAGGCGAGTGTGCCGCAGCGTGCGGGTGCGGTGCTTTCTGAGCTCGGCATGTCGCGATGGCGCCGCGGTGTTCCTGGTGGTCCATGGCTTGCACTGGCTTGGGGAGGGTACATGTAGCATCCCAATTGTCTAACAACTGTAATGCTACTTGGTCTAGTAATATATTGGCTACTTCATATATATAATTGTTGCATCATCATTATATCATGCTCATGTCATCATGCCACCTTGCATTTAAGCATCATTTAAAACCCTTTTTGGTTTGGTTCTTCTCTCATATGCATTGTTAATTATATTTGCCTCTTGATATTGTATTTGGTTCTTGATATATTTTTTAAATGCCCAAGTTGAGTTGGGGGCATATCTCTTATTGACTTCACCACCCTTTCTTTTCACCACTTAATAGTTCCACCATCCCATTATCCATGAGCTTGTATTTTATTTTCTTTTGGTATTTATTCTAGCTCATGGGAGATAGGATGGATCCAAATCTATAAATTATTTTGCTTGGCCTTTACTCCACATTTTGGGAATGCATGGAATCATACCATGTGATTTTGTTTTGTTTTCACAAGATTAACACATGGCATTAAATACTTGCATGGGCCATGCAACCATCACCATCTTTTGTCCTCCTTTGTTTTTATTTGGTCATTTTGAGTGGATCATCTCTCTTCTCACTTTCCCTCCTTTGGGATTGGTCTTATTTGATCCTTCTTAAACCCTATCCTCACATCAACCTCTCTCTCTAAACCCTCATCACCTTTCTTTCCTTCCTCTCTTTTGTCTAAACCTTGTTTGGTCTTAGCTTGTTCTGGCTTGATGCATGCAAGCATCTAAAATCCTTAAGCCCCTCTCCTCTCTCCTCTCTCTAACCTAGCTAAAACCCTAAACCTAACCCCCATCTAACCCTAACCCGAGTCCCTCTAGATAACCCTAGTTCCCACCCTCTCTCTCTCGGCCTCTCTCCTCTCTCTGCCCTGCAGGCCCCACCCTGGACCCATCTACCCCCTCTCTCTCCCCACCCCAACCCTAGCTACAACCCCAAACCGAGCCACCCCATCCCTCTAACCTAGCTCCAACCCGAGCCACTTTCCCCCTCTCTCTAGCTCTCTCTCTCTGCTACCCTGACCCCACCACCCTCTCCTTCCTTCCCTACCCCACCTGCAGCCCCTGCCTCTGCCCTGGCTCCCAGCTCGCGCACGTGAGGGAGGAGGAAAAGGTGGCCGAAGCCACCTTTAACCCTACCCACTCCCCCACAGCACCACCTCCCTCTGGCTCGCCCTTATCTACTCCCACCACCCCTCTGCCTCTCCCAGATCCGCCCAGGGCCTTGACCTCCCCTCTCCTTCCTCTCCACCACCGTTTACCCCCAACGCCGGCCACCGTCGGTGCCCACCACCATCCCCCGGCGACCCAGGAGGCGTAGGCGGGCAGGAGGTTGTCAGCAAGGACGAGGAGGCACTCTGCATCGTCCCTGTACCCGCAGACGTGGAGGAGAAGGACCAGCCTCGCTGCACGCCGACGCGTTCCGCCGAAACCCTAGCTCTGCCCGGCGTCTGCGTCGTCGACGATCCGCTACGCCCTCGCCCGATCCAACACCGCCGACCACCCCGCGGTGAGCCAATCTCCCTCCTAGACATCCTCGCGGCCACCGTCGTTTCCTGTACACGCCGATCGTTTCGTCGAGCACACCCAGTGCACCGGCGAGCGCGCGCGTCTGCTCGCTCCAGCGTCGCGCAAACACTATCTAGGCCCCAGCCTCCATGCTGACAACTACCCCAGGCCACCGCAGTGGCTCCGCCCTCTGCGCGCGCGCCCCGCGTCGCGGGTTCGATTCCCCGCCTCGCCGCGTCGTGCGCTGGCGTTCCGTCTTAGCCGCAGAGAAGAGAAACAGTACCGCGGCGCCGTTTTCCAGTAAACCCCCCACCTTTTTATTCCGACAACCGCGCTCCCCTCCGACCCCACCAGCCAGCCTCTCTGCCTTTTTTTGCAAAACCCCCTCGCTTTTTCGAACACTCAACCCGCGCTCCCTCTCTGTGCCGCGTGGCACGCCCCCTCTCGCCCACTGGCGTGCGGGTCCGCGTGTGCCGTGGTCCCACCTGTCATTCACAGGGACTAGGTCAGCTGCGGTGTAAAAATCCTGATACACTGATTTGTGTTGCCCGGCTTGGCCCCACTTGTCACTGACTGTGGCTAAGTCTGGGTCGGGTAACAAAAGTATTTCTGTTTTCCTGTTATAATTCAAATCTTTTCAAATTATTTTTAAATTCAAATTTAAATCTGTTTTAATATAACTTTCAAAATATAAATCCAAATAATACAAATAATATATGTTTTCAAATCAGAAAAATGTGAGGATTACCAATATGCCATCCAAAATATATTTTGGACACTTTAATTTTCAAGTTGACAAAAATTACAATAAAATGCCCCTTTCTTAATTAATTAATAACTTTTGATTTATAACTCCAAATTTGACAAATGATATGTCTAAAATGATCAGCTCGACGAGACCTTTCTGTTTACGCATTCCATGTTTTGAATTGCAGCATGCATCATATAAATATAAAGTATACATAAACTAATATGAGGTTAAAATGTGACCAAAACTCAATAAAAGGCTTTAATCTTGTATTCCACATCTCACCCATGCCATGCTACTTTATTGCCATGTGAATTGTGCATCATTCATCATGGCATGATTGTTTGCTTGTCGCATTTTATTCCTATGCCTGTGCACTTTATTTATGTTGGCCCTTGTTTGTTTGGTTCTTCTTCGAATAGACGCTGAGCAGGGGATATATCAGGAGACCCAGGAGCACTACCCAGATCCTTCTCTCGCTTCAACTGAGCTGCCAGGCAAGCAATACCACATGCTTGCATACATATAGTACCTATTTCCTCTATCTTATTCTTGCATCATTGAGTCACGATTGCATTAAATTGAATCCCAAGTATTGCATAACCTTTACTATTAAACCCCATCGAAGCTTGTTCCTCCATCCCATGAGCCATTACTACAGGAGTTGTTTGAGCCATGCGAGTCGTAGAACAGCATGTGTAGGGTATGTGAGAGTCTGATGGATAACGAGGTACCTAAACAACTTAACCTGAGTAGTAATGGGATAACTAATGAAAGTGGCACCGGTGAGCAATATCTGCTATTTGGTTTTTCCTGCTCACTTGTGTCCCATAGGACCCCTAGTACTTGATTCTTGTTCCTTGAATATTCGCGCTATCCACATCCGGGAGGCTTATGGGACCCCCCTGAGCCAGAACTTGATTCATTCTTATTTCTTGGGGCCACAAACTAGTTTGAGGTTTTATTTACTATCATGTACTTATGCCATGCTTTACTACTTTATTTAAATTGTGCGAGGAGCACCTGTACTGTTTAGGGAAGTGGAGTGTTTTCGCGGTATCGACAAGCCCAGTCACATTTTCGGGTTCCCAGTCGTTTACAGCCATTGACGCAAACCTTGAGTCCGTCTCGGAGTCAGCTAACTTCGTTGCGGGTGTACTCAATGGGGTGCCCCACTGAAATATTTATGAATCCTGTGATTGCTTTGTCGTGAAGGCCTCGTTGGGTTTTGATTTGGTTTTTCCGAGGTTGATCGAGTGTGTGTTGCTATTTGTGCACCCCTGCAGGGTAAAACTTTCTGAAAGCCGTGTCCGCGGTTATGGACGACTTGGAGCACAGTTTCTCGATCATAGACAAGTATAACTAAAGTACCGCTTTTAACTTGACTAAATAACTGACTAGTAAATAGTGCAACACTCATGGAATGGATAATAAAACTGCCAACGGATGGGGGGTTGTTAAATCCGCTTCCTCGTTGGTAGCGAGGAGGAGGATGGATCGATGATATTACTTGTCGCTATTGTCATTAATTCACGGACATCCGTCTATCTTTGGTTTGGCGGATGGTTAGCGAGTATCTATAGAACTGTTAGGGTTTATCTTTTGCTGCAATTGCGTCACCCCAGGTTGTGTCCCCTTTAGAGGCATAAAGACTTGCTGAGTACCCCTAGGGTCTCACACGATAAATTTTTTGATTCAGATGAACAGGTACACTCACAAGATGGATACTGGGTGGAGGAGGCGGACGATGTGGGCAACGATTGTTCGGTGTAGAGATTCCGGGAACGGGGATCCATGAAATCTGTGGGCGGGATGTGTTTATTTATGGGGCATCTTATGCCGATTTGCTTCTTATCCGTACTCGGATCTTGTTTGCCGCTTCCGCCTGATACTCTGATGTTTGATGTATGAGGAGATATCCTAAACTATTATATTTATCTAGGATATTTGGATCTTTCCGTATGGCATTGCAATATTTCCTTTCTTTTTAGTTGGAATGTATCTGATGTACTGTTGTATGGTGGCTTGCATACATACTCATTTGTGTATGTAGTTGATCCCTTCGCCTGCCGATTACGCCGCCCGTTCTTGTCCCGATGTTTGGAAATGGTTGGTACGGCCGAAAGGTCTACCTGTGAGTGGCATTTGGGCCCCACCGTACTATTTCAACCATTTCCGCTCATCCGGGCTTGTAACTAGGAGCGTAATTCACCGAGGTAGTTACAATTGGTATCAGAGCCATCCCGCCCTTCAGGGTCTTAGCCAAATGGTCGTTGTCAGTCTAGCAAATATTTTGGTAGCTATGTATACTAGGGAAAAACAAAACGCGAGAGTAGGACGGCTTCCACTTTTCTTCTTACCCACCCACCCACCCTTTTCTGGTAAGGAAGTGTAACGTTTTCAATCCTCTTCTTAACAATTCAAACTAGGATTCACGTGTTCTGGGTTTCCGTAGTACCATAGGTTGTGTGTGTGTGTAATTCCTTGTCTATCTGTTGCATCCAAGTTGTTATCACAATCGGCCTCTTGGTTATCAACTGTTGGTACATTCCATACCGACAGGCTTTTGCAAACCGACGTGATATATCTGATTCGTTGTATACCGACGCGATCTGTCTTACCCTTTGTTATCCGATGTTATCTTGTTTGGGGTGTTCGTTTCCGTAGTTACTAATCTTTAGGTTCATCGTGAGAAGAAGGGGTTAGGATATGTGTTCCAATTATTCATGTGCGGAGTAATGATTTGAGTTCGGGATGGAGTCGCGACCATACCACTACTTTTATCATTCGCTTTTGTATATTGAATTGGTAGAGTCACTAATCTTGATTCATTAAGTGATTTTCCGCATCTATTGGTATTTTAATGCCAAAATTTGTGGAAATTTTTTCTTTGATATATCTGTGTACCACACTCCTTTTCAGTCGTGTGCGATATGCTTAATATCTTCTAGGTGCTTTGAACTTTGTTGATATTTTAATATCATCTTAGTAAATTGTATCCTTTAATCTTGGTTAATTCCATCTTGGTACTATTTTGGATTATTATTATTATCCGTTATAGTACTGACTTGTGTTTTATATCAATCACAGGATGGCACCACCACGCCGTTCTGATGAGGACATACCACCTGAACTGGGGTCCGCGTTGTCAAACATCGCCAATGCCTTGGCAGCAATGCAGCAGAACCAGCGTTTGAAGAAAGTGTCGGGAGGAATGAGTTTGCTCGCTACCTCCACCTCCCAAGCGAGGAGACATCAAAAGCTTTCAAGTTCAACCCACGCCAATTTGATGTTTCGATCAACCACTTGATGCTTGATGATTGGTTGCGTGAGATGTCAAGGCTCGGAGGCTAACGATGTTCCTGAGCAAGAATGGGTAAAATGTGCTACTCACCTTCTGAAGGGAGATGCAGCTCTCTGGTGGGAGAATTACCTGAAGGCAAACTGCATTGGTTTTCAACCTACTTGGGAACAGTTCACTGGAGCGTTCAAAGAGCAGTATCTGTCAGAAATTGTCATTGAAAGGATGAAGGAAGTGTTTCTCAACCTCAAGCAGGGAAATGACAATGTCAATACCTACATCAGGAACTTCATGAACCTTTCTCGTTATGGTGGCGATGAGATCTCCGATGACAAGAAGAAGCAAAAGAGGTTCCGGCAAGGGCTCAATGCATCGATTAAATATGCAATCACACATGCAAGGCCGACGTCTTTCCTGGAACTTCAGCATACAGATCTGCAGGAAGAAGCAAGTAGGAAAGTGTTTGAGGAGTCAAAGAAACATAACCGTGATGCAGCAAGCTCTTCAGCTATGTCAGCTCCCTCTAAGCGTCGTGTCTGGGTTCCTAACACCCCACCGTCGCTCCCGGCTCCACCAAGACCTGCAAACTTCGCGGC
Source organism: Avena longiglumis (assembly GCA_030063025.1). Lineage (NCBI taxonomy): Eukaryota > Viridiplantae > Streptophyta > Magnoliopsida > Poales > Poaceae > Avena > Avena longiglumis. The sequence goes on along the minus strand of CP125977.1, from coordinate 111,857,726 downwards.
AAGGCCACCAAACTTCCTCACTGCTGCTCCCAGGGGCTACAACCACCACTACCCTGGAGCGCCTGGCGGAGTCCCTGGATACGTTGCTCCACGTCCACCTGGTGCTTGTTTCACTTGCGGAGACACTGGGCATCAAACTGCTGGGCTGATGAAAACAAAGCTCTTCCTCCACCACCTCCAAGATCTGCAAGCTCTCCTTTGGTTCGTGCACCACCACCTCGGGCTCTCAACATCAACACCAAGCCGGGTCTCTTGCTTTCGTGTGCCAACTGTGTCAACGCCGCTCAAGCTGAGCATGCACCTGGAGTTGTGATGGGTATGCTTCCCGTTAACTCAGTCCCTGCACGAGTTTTGTTTGATTCTTGTGCATCGCATTCTTTTGTTTCTATCAAGTTTGCAAATGAGAATGAGTTAGCTATGGATCCTCTCCTTAAGCGGTTAATGGTCCTTTCTCCTGGAGCAACAATGGCACTAAAAATAAATCAGCCATGGCAATCAAATTGAGATTGGTGGCTCTTCGTTCTCGGCATCCTTAATCGTTCTGGGCAATTCTGACATTGATGTCATCTTGGGCATGGATTGGTTGACAGCAAATGCAGCTGTGATTGATTGTGCTGAACGCTCGGTTTCTCTGAAGATTCCTGAAGGCCATATAGTCTATTCTCCAAGTCTGACTCCTGCTATCCAGCTTTTCTCTTTGGCGGCTCTGAATGATGATGCTATGGAAGCTATTTAGAGTGTTCCGGTGGTCTGTGAGTTCCCAGATGTCTTTCCTGAAGAGTTGCCGGGTATGCCTCCGGATCGTGAGGTTGAGTTTGTAATTGAGCTTGAACCTGGAACGGCTCCTATCTCCAAGCGACCTTATAAAATGGGTCCTGCTGAGTTGGCTGAACTCAAACGACAGCTTGATGAACAAGAGAAGTTGGGTTTCATTCAACACAGTACTTCTTCTTGGGGTAGCCCAACAATCTTTGTGAAGAAGCGAGACAGATCGATAGACTTTGTGTTGACTATCGGGCTCTCAATGCTAAAACCATCAAGAATAAATATCCCCTTCCGGATTAATGATCTCTTGATCGCTAGCTGGAGTCGTGGTGTTCTCTAAGCTTGACTTGAGAAGTGGTTATCACCAAATCAAGATTCGCAAAGAAGATGTTCCTAAAACAGCTTTCACCACCCGCTATGGCCTGTATGAGTACACGGTCATGTCTTCGGTCTCACCAACTTTTTGCCACCTTCTCGAGGCTTATGAACTCGGTTTCATGGAGTATCTTGATAAGTTCGTTGTGGTCTATCTGGATGACACCCTAGTCCATACTAAGTCAAAGGAAGCACACGCAGAACAACTCCGATGTGTCCTAAACAGGCGTCGTGAGAACCGCTTGTGTGCAAAGTTCTCAAAGTGTGAGTTTTGGCTGCCTCAAGTAACCTATCTTGGTCACGTCATCTCTGCCAAGGGCATTGCAGTCAACCCGGAAACTGTGAAGACAATTGTTGAATGGCTTCCTCCTGTTAATGTCAAAGAAGTGCGGAGTTTCCTTGGTTTGGCTAGTTATTGCCGTCCCGTTCGAACTTTTTCAAGATAGCGAAGCCTCTTACCGATCTCCTCAAGAAAGGAAAGAAATACCTTTGGCCTCCGGCATGTCAAGCAAGCTTTGAGACACTCAAAGAGAAGCTCACTTCCACACCAGTCTTGGTTCCTCCGGACACATCTAAGCCTTTCCAAATATTCTGGCGCCTCTTTGCAAGGAGGGTGCGGTCCTTATGCAAGAAAAACAAGTTGTTGCTTATGCCTCTCCAGTTGAAGACGCGATCAACTATCCTACACATGACCTCGAGCTCGCAGATTGTCTTTGCTTTGAAACTATGGAGGCACTACTTGCTTGGCAAACCGTTTTGAAATCTTTTACGATCACAAGAGTCTAAGTATATCTTCACTCACCTGATCTCAACCTTGGCAGGAGATGGATTGAAGCAATCAATGATTTTGATTTGACCATCAAATACACTCGGGCAAAGCTAATGTCATGGCCGATGCTCTCACCGCAAAGCTTATGTCAATAACCTCATGATGGAAGAACAATGACCTCTCTTGTGCGAGGAATTCCGTCACTCAACCTTGAAATTGTGGAACAAGGGTATCTCCTGAACCTTCTAGCAACCCTCTCTTGGAAGAAAAGGTTCGCTCGTCGACTTGATCCGCACACCAAAAGATCATCTCCAAACTTTAGCTTCAAGTATGAGTCCTTCCACGTCGATGATCAAGGCACGCTTTTCTTTGAACACCGGATGTTTGTTCCGAACTACCGGGTTTGAGAGAGCAAGTTCTCAAGGAGGCGCATGATTCTGTTCTTTCTATCCACCACAGCACAAAGATGTACATGGACTTGAAAACACAATATTGGTGGCGGGTTTGAAACGATATTGTGCCAAGTATGTCTCGAGTGTGATGTCTCGCGCAGTGAAAGCTGTCCATCAGAAACCTTTCGGTCTTCTACAGCCATTGAAACCCCCGGAATGGAAATGGGAGAAAGTAGAGATGGATTTCATCACTGGTTTTCCAAGGTCGCAGAAGGGCAACAATGCAATCTTTGTTGTCATTGACAGGCTCTCTAAAGTGGCTCACTTCTTCCCCGTCAAGGAAACAATTTCTGGAATTCAGTTGGCTGAGCTCTATATCAACAGAATTGTCTCTCTGTATGGGGTTCCGCTTGAGATCAGTTCAGACCGTGGAAGCATCTTCACTTCCAAGTTCTGGGAAAGTTTCCAAAATGCTTTGGGTACAAAATTGAACTTCAGCACGGCTTACCACCCTCAGTCGCAAGGACAAGTGGAAAGGATCAATCAGATTCTGGAGGATATGCTTCGTGCTTGCGTCATCTCTTTTGGCATGAAGTGGGAGGAATGTCTTCCTTATGCTGAATTCTCTTACAACAACAGCTTCCAGAAGAGTCTAAAGATGGCACCATTTGAGGCTCTCTATGGCCGCAAATGCAGAACTCCGATTGGTTGGTCGGGTGCAGGAGAAAGAATTTGGTTTGGCCCTGACATTGTAACTCAAGCGGAGGAGAAGGTGCATATCATTCTTGAAAATCTGAAGTTTGCTCAAAGTCGCCAGAAGAGCAATTATGACAGGAAGCACACGGACATGGAGTATGTCCCTGGTGATCTCGTTTACCTTCGTGTCACTCCCATGAAAGGCACGCACCGTTTTGGTATCAAAGGAAAGCTGGCTCCTAGATACATCGGTCCATTCAAAATTCGTGGAAGAAGAGAAGTTGCTTATGCTCTTGAGCTCCCGGAAAAACTCAAGGTCCATGATGTTTTCCACATCTCTCAACTCAAGAAGTGCTTCAAGGATCCCGGCAGGACCGTGGATCATGAGCTAATCAATCTCCAAGAAGACCTGTCTTATCAAGAACACCCCACAAAAATCCTTGAGATCGCAGAAAGAAGGACTCGCAACAAGTCCATCAAGTTCTGCAAGGTGCAGTGGTCGCACCATTCCGTTGATGAAGCCACTTGGGAGCGTGAAGATGAACTCCGTGCCAACTATCCGACCCTCTTTGAGTCTTCTTCTTCTTCTTCCTAGAATCTCGGGGCGAGGTTCCTGTTTAGTGGGGGAGAGTTGTAGCATCCCAATTGTCTAACAACTGTAATGCTACTTGGTCTAGTAATATATTGGCTACTTCATATATATAATTGTTGCATCATTATATCATGCTCATGTCATCATGCCACCTTGCATTTAAGCATCATTTAAAACCCTTTTTGGTTTGGTTCTTCTCTCATATGCATTGTTAATTGTATTTGCCTCTTGATATTGTATTTGGTTCTTGATATATTGTTTAAATGCCCAAGTTGAGTTGGGGGCATATCTCTTATTGACTTCACCACCCTTTCTTTTCACCACTTAATAGTTCCACCATCCCATTATCCATGAGCTTGTATTTTATTTTCTTTTGGTATTTATTCTAGCTAATGGGAGATAGGATGGATCCAAATCTATAAATTCTTTTGCTTGGCCTTTACTCCACATTTTGGGAATGCATGGAATCATACCATGTGATTTTTTTTTGTTTTCACAAGATTAACACATGGCATTAAATACTTGCATGGGCCATGCAACCATCACCATCTTTTGTCCTCCTTTATTTTTATTTGGTCATTTTGAGTGGATCATCTCTCTTCTCACTTTCCCTCCTTTGGGCTTGGTCTTATTTGATCCTGCTTAAACCCTATCCTCACATCAACCTCTCTCTCTAAACCCTCATCACCTTTCTTTCCTTCCTCTCTTTTGTCTAAACCTTGTTTGATCTTAGCTTGTTCTGGCTTGATGCATGCAAGCATCTAAAATCCTTAAGCCCCTCTCATCTCTCCTCTCTCTAACCTAGCTAAAACCCTAAACCTAACCCCCCATCTAACCCTAACCCGAGTCCCTCTAGCTAACCCTAGTTCCCACCCTCTCTCTCTCGGCCTCTCTCCTCTCTCTGCCCTGCAGGCCCCACCCTGGACCCATCTACCCCCTCTCTCTCCCCACCCCAACCCTAGCTACAACCCCAAACCGAGCCACCCCATCCCTCTAACCTAGCTCCAACCCGAGCCACTTTCCCCCTCTCTCTAGCTCTCTCTCTCTGCTACCCTGGCCCCACCACCCTCTCCTTCCTTCCCTACCCCACCTGCAGCCCCTGCCTCTGCCCTGGCTCCCAGCTCGCGCACGTGAGGGAGGAGGAAAAGGTGGCCGAAGCCACCTTTAACCCTACCCACTCCCCCACGGCACCACCTCCCTCTGGCTCGCCCTTATCTACTCCCACCACCCCTCTGCCTCTCCCAGATCCGCCCAGGGCCTTGCCCTCCCCTCTCCTTCCTCTCCACCACCGTCTACCCCCAACGCCGGCCACCGTCGGTGCCCACCACCATCGCCCGGCGACCCAGGAGGCGTAGGCGGGCAGGAGGTTGTCGGCAAGGTCGAGGAGGCACTCCGCATCGTCCCTGTACCCGCAGACAAGGAGGAGAAGGACCAGCCTCGCTGCACGCCGACGCGTTCCGCCGAAACCCTAGCTCTGTCCGGCGTCTGCGTTGTCGACGATCCGCTACGCCCCCGCCCGATCCAACACCGCCGACCACCCCGCGGTGAGCCAATCTCCCTCCTAGACATCCGCGTGGCCACCGCTGCGTTTCGACACGCCGATCGCTTGCCGAAAGCACGGCGCATCTGCTAACGCTCGCGTCGCGCAAACCCTATCTAGGCCCCAGCCTCCATGCTGACAACTACCCCAGGCCACCGCAGTGGCTCCGCCCTCTGCTTGGCATCGCTGGTTCGATTCCCCGCCTCGCGCTCGTCTTGGCGTTCCGTCTTAGCCGCAGAGAAGAAGCGATGCAGTGGCCGTTTTCCAAGAAACCCCCCTTTTTATTCCGACAACCGCGCCTCCGACCCCACCAGCCGCCTCTGCTTTTTGCAAAACCCCTCTTTTGAACACTCAACCCGCGCTCCCTCTCTGTGCCGCGTGGCACGCCCCCTCTCGCCCACTGGCGTGCGGGTCCGCGTGTGCCGTGGTCCCACCTGTCATTCACAGGGACTAGGTCAGCTGTGGTGTAAAAAGCCTGTTCTGCACGCTGTGTTGCCCAGTCATCTTGGCCCCACTTGTCACTGACTGTGGCTAAGTCTGGGTCGGGTAACAAAAGTATTTCTGTTTTCCTGTTATAATTCAAATCTTTTCAAATTATTTTTAAATTCAAATTTAAATCTGTTTTAATATAACTTTCAAAATATAAATCCAAATAATACAAATAATATATGTTTTCAAATCAGAAAAATGTGAGGATTACAAATATGCCATCCAAAATATATTTTGGACACTTTAATTTTCAAGTTGACAAAAATTACAATAAAATGCCCCTTTCTTAATTAATTAATAACTTTTGATTTATAACTCCAAATTTGACAAATGATATGTCTAAAATGATCAGCTCGACGAGACCTTTCTGTTTACGCATTCCATGTTTTGAATTTCAGCATGCATCATATAAATATAAAGTATACAGAAACTAATATGAGGTTAAAATGTGACCAAAACTCAATAAAAGGCTTTAATCTTGTATTCCACATCTCACCCATGCCATGCTACTTTATTGCCATGTGAATTGTGCATCATTCATCATGGCATGATTGTTTGCTTGTCGCATTTTATTCCTATGTCAGTGCACTTTATTTATGTTGGCCCTTGTTTGTTTGGTTCTTCTTCGAATAGACGCTGAGCAAGGGATATATCAGGAGACCCAGATCCTTCTCTCGCTTCAACTGAGCTGCCAGGCAAGAACTACCACATGCTTGCATACATATAGTACCTATTGCCTCTATCTTATTCTTGCATCATTGAGTCACGATTGCATTAAATTGAATCCCAAGTATTGCATAGCCTTTACTATTAAACCCCACCGAAGCTTGTTCCTCCATCCCATGAGCCATTACTACAGGAGTTGTTTGAGCCATGCGAGTCGTAGAACAACATGTGTAGGGTATGTGAGAGTCTGATGGATAACGAGGTACCTAAACAACTTAACCTGAGTAGTAATGGGATAACTAATGAAAGTGGCACCGGTGAGCAATATCTGCTATTTGGTTTTTCCTGCTCACTTGTGTCCCATAGGACCCCGAGTACTTGATTCTTGTTCCTTGAATATTCGCGCTATCCACATCCGGGAGGCTTATGGGACCCCCCTGAGCCAGAACTTGATTCATTCTTATTTCTTGGGGCCACAAACTAGTTCGAGGTTTTATTTACTATCATGTACTTATGCCATGCTTTACTACTTTATTTAAATTGTGCGAGGAGCACCTGTACTGTTTAGGGAAGCGGAGTGTTTTCGCGGTATCGACAAGCCCAGTCACATTTTCGGGTTCCCAGTAGTTTACAGCCATTGACGCAAACCTTGAGTCCGTCTCAGAGTCAGCTAACTTCGTTGCGGGTGTACTCAATGGGGTGGCCCCCTGAAATATTTCTGAATCCTGTGATTGCTTTGTCGTGAAGGCCTCGTTGGGTTTTGATTTGGTTTTTCCGAGGTTGATCGAGTGTGTGTTGCTATTTGTGCACCCCTGCAGGGTAAAACTTTCTGAAAGCCGTGTCCGCAGTTATGGACGACTTGGAGCACAGTTTCTCGATCATAGACAAGTATAACTAAAGTACCGCTTTTATCTTGACTAAATAACTGACTAGTAAATAGTGCAACACTCATGGAATGGATAATGAAACTGCCAACAGATGGGGGGTTGTTCGTCCGCTTCCTCGTTGGTAAGCGAGGAGGAGGATGGATCTGATGATATTACTGTCATAACTGTTGTCATTAATTCACGGACATCCGTCTATCTTTGGTTTGGCGGATGGTTAGCAAGTATCTATATAACTGTTAGGGTTTATCTTTTGCTGCAATTGCGTCACCCCAGGTTGTGTCCCCTTTAGAGGCATAAAGACTTGCTGAGTACCCCTAGGGTCTCACACGATAAATTGTTTGATTCAGATGAACAGGTACACTAACAAGATGGATACTGGGTGGAGGAGGCGGACGATGTGGGCAACGATCGTTCGGTGTAGAGATTCCGGGAATGGGGATCCGTGAAATCTGTGGGCGGGATGTGTTTATTTATGGGGCATCTTATGCTGATTTGCTTCTTATCCGTACTCGGATGTTGTTTGCCGCTTCCGCGTGATACTCTGATGTTTGATGTATGAGGAGATATCCTAAACTATTATATTTATCTAGGATATTTGGATCTTGCCGTATGGCGTTGCAATATTTCCTTTCTTTTTAGTTGGAATGGCTCTGATGTACTGTTGTATGGTGGCTTGCATACATACTCATTTGTGTATGTAGTTGATCCCTTCGCCTGCCGATTACGCCGCTCGTTCTTGTCCCGATGTTTGGAAATGGTTGGGACGGCCGAAAGGTCTACCTGTGAGTGGCATTTGGGCCCCACCGTACTATTTCAACCATTTCCGCTCATCCGGGCTTGTAACTAGGAGCGTAATTCACCGAGGTAGTTACAGGACAGTGAGCGGCGGTGAGGTGCTGGCTACCTCCCAGACAAGGTTGGCAAGGCTAGGGTTGTTGCTAGCTAGCCGGCGACAATGGGGTGGCATGGTGAGGCTCGGCCTGCTCACCATTGATGGCAAGGCAAGCTCACAATGGTGCTAGATGTTTACAAATGAGCTAGATGATCTACTATAGACTAGTTGCAACCAGAGAGGGAACAAGTTAGGCCAAACACTGCTCAAAATAGTGTTTGTGATTTTGTTGATTTGAATCTGCAAGGTGTTTGATGAAATAGCCGCATGAATTCAAGTTTTGAATTTTGAAAATATTTTTGGTGTGTGTGCTAGGAATGTGCTGGTGAGTCTGTAGATGCTTGGGTTTTGAAAGTTGAGCTTGTTTGAGTGGTTTTTGAAAAAGTAGGATCTTCCCATATGAAATAGATTCAATTTTAAACTGTCATTTAAACTATGCATTTGAATGTTTCTGGATGATCACAAGGTGGGCCTTGATACTTTGTTATGAGTACTATCAAGGGGTGCAAAGATCCAAACAAGTTTCTGTTAAGTTCTGAAAGTTAGAGATAGCCAAAGTAGGCATGGGAGTTAATTTGGCCAAAGTGACCATTCACTTAATTTGTTTTTTTTGATTTATTTGTATTTGGGAAATGTTTAGGAATTGTTTAGATGATGTTTATTTCACCTAAGAATCATTTTACAAGCAAAGAAACACATAATCATGGCAATTCAAAAGAATCCAAATTTCAATACACACACATATGAATGCTTTCATATTTTTAATTAGAAAAGTTTTTGTTAACCCTAAATTTGATTATTAGAGTTTGATGATCCAAGTTTAGTATTTTTAGGATGTTACAAACCTTCCCCCCTTAAACAAAATATCGTCCCGATATTTGAAGAAGGACGAAAAAGATTACCTAGGATTTGAAGAGATCGGGAAACTCCGTCCTGATGTGATCTTCGCGCTCCCAGGTAGCTTCCTCTTCTGTATGGTTGATCCACTGAATCTTGAGAAACTTGATGCTTCAGGTTCTGGTAGTTCGGAAAGCTTCTTCCAAAATATGGATGGGTACTTCAGGATAGGTTAGGTCATTGTTGATCTCTATGGTCAGGTGATCGATATTCTTGAATACTTCAGTCTTCTCTGGAACTTCGAGGCACTTGCGAAGTAATGAGATATGGAACACATTGTGCACGGCTGACATATCTTCGGGTAGTTCCAGTTGATACGACACTTCTCCTCGACGGTTCAGAATCTTGAAGGGTCCGATATATCTGGGGGCTAACTTTCCTTTGAGTTGGAAACGTTGCATTCCTTTTAATGGCGACACTTTCAGATATACAAAATCTCCTATGTTGAAGGCGAGGTCTCGACGTCTCTTGTCGGCGTAACTCTTTTGTCTGGACTGGGCGGTCTTGAGGTGCTCACGAATCTTATGAACCTTCTCTTCTGCTTCTCGTAGGATATCGGGTCCGAAAATCTGACTCTCTCCTACTTCCGACCAGTTCAAAGGGGTGCGACACTTTCTTCTGTACATGAATTCAAATGGGGCCATTTGCAAACTAGCTTGGTAACTTTTGTTGTATGAAAATTCTGCGAATGGCAGACAGTCTTCCCATTTAGATCCATACTCTAACACGCATGCTCTCAGCATATCTTCGAGTATTTGATTTACTCGCTCCGTTTGTCCATCGGTCTGAGGGTGATAAGCGGTGCTGAAATCTAGGAGGGTTCCTAAACCTTCTTGGACTTTCTTCCAAAATCTTGAGGTAAATTGAGTTCCTCGATTAGATACGATGTTCTTGGGGACTCCATGCAAACTAACGATTCTAGCGATGTATAACTCCGCTAGCTTCGAACTCTGATATGTGGTCTTGACGGGTAAGAAATGGGCGACTTGGGACAACCTGTCCACTATGACCCTTTTAGAGTCATTTCCTCTACTAGAAGTAGGCAATCCGGTGATAAAGTCCATTCCAACGGAATCCCATTTCCATTCCGGAATCTGTAATGGTTGCAACAATCCAGCGGGTCTTTGATGTCCGGCCTTGACTCGCAGACATATATCACACTTGGCGATATAGCTTCCGATTTCTCTCTTCATCTTATGCCACCAAAATTGCTCTTTCAAATCTTGATACATCTTCGTTCCTCTGGGGTGGATAGAATAAAGAGTATCATGAGCTTCCTTGAGAATAACTTCTTTCAACTCAGAATCTGCTGGTACTCAAAGGCGTCCATTGTACCACAGAACTCCTTCTTCGTCTTTGGTGAATCCGGGTACTTTGCCTGTACCGATATGATGCTTGATTCCATCGATACTAGCATTTCCTTTCTGCGCCTCTTTGATCCGGCTGATCAAAGCGGGTTGAAGTTCTATGCTAGCCAAAAATCCTTCACTCAATAATTCCATTTGAAAATCTTCCATCTCTTTGTGCAAACTTGGCTGCTCCTTCAAAATCATGGAGTTCAAGCGGCGCGGCAATCTGCTAAGGGCATCTGCTACCACGTTGGATTTACCGGGGTGATAGTGAATGTCCAGGTCGTAATCCTTGATTAGCTCAATCCATCTTCTCTGTCTCATATTGAGCTCCTTCTGAGTGAATATATACTTCAGGCTCTTATGATCCGAATATGTCTCACAACGATTTCCCATCAGATAGTGCCTCCACGTCTTCAGGGCTAAAACTACGGCTGCGAGTTTGAGGTCATGGGTTGGGTAATTTTGCTAATGTTGTTTCAGTTGTCGAGATAGATAAGATATAACTTTGCCTTCTTGCATTAGCACACATCCGAGACCGATCTTGGATGCGTCACAATACACGTCAAAGGGCTTTGTGATATCTTGGGGCTGAAATCAATCTCCTCTTGAGTTCTTGAAAACTCGCTTCACATTTGTCGGTCCATTCAAACTTCTTGTCCTTCTTCAGCAATTGGGTCATGGGTCTAGCGATACTCGAGAATCCTTCTACGAACTTGCGGTAATATCCCGCCAATTCGAGAAATGCACGAACTTGGGTTTGAGTGGTTGGGGCTTGCCAATCTTCGACATCTTTCACCTTTGCAGGGTCAACGGCAATTCCTCCGGCTGATACAATGTGGCCGAGGAGTCCTACCTCCTGTAAAAGGATTTCACATTTGCTAAACTTGGCATACAACTGATGCTCTCTAAGGGTTCCAAGAATGGTCCTTAGGTGTAGCTCATGTTCTTCTTCTGATTTGGAATAAATCAGAATGTCATCGATGAAAACAACAACAATCTTATCCAGGAAGTCCATAAAAATCTTATACATGAGATTCATGAAATAAGCGGGGGCATTGGTTAATCCGAAAGACATGAAGGTATACTCGTATAATCCATATCTGGTGGTAAAGGCAGTCTTGGGAATATCCTCCGCGCGAATCTTGAGTTGATGATAGCCTGTTCTAAGATCAATCTTAGAAAACACTTTGGCACCGGTCAACTGATCAAACAAATATTCTATCTTGGGCAAGGGGTACTTGTTCTTGATGGTGACATAATTCAACTTCCGATAATCCGTACACAGACGGTTACCTCCATCCTTCTTGTCCACAAATAAGACATGTGATCTCCATGGTGACGCACTTGGTTGAATTAATCCAATTTCCATCATGGAATCCAGCTGTTTTCTTCGCTTAGTTCACGGGTTCATACTATATGGTCTCCGGGCTATGGGTCCTGTTCCGGGATTAGTTCGATGATAAACTCGATATCCCGATCTGGGGCATACCGGCAAAACATCTAGAAATACATCGGTATTCACGACTATCCGGACTTGGTCAATGGTAGGTTTGGCTATACTCTTGTTGCACTTGAATTGACGAGGTAAGGTTTTGGATATATGCTCGATCGATATTCCTACAGTCTTGGTCATGGTTATGGCTTTCTTGGCACAGTCAATCAATCCTTTATGTTTGGACATCCAATCCATTCCTAGTACTACTTCCAAACCTTTAGTTCTGAGTACTATCAGATTAGCATAAAAATCTATGCCATGGATTCAGATAGGGACGACTTTGCAAATTTGCCTAGCCTTGGTGGTTGATCCGGGGATTTGAACAATCATAACATGCTTCAGTTTGGTTGGTTGGATTTTACTAGTGCATGCAAATTCTTCGGTGACAAATGAGTGTGATGCACCAAAATCAAACAACACTCTAGCAAGTACTGAATTAACAGAAAACATACCCAGCACGACGTCTGGCGCTTCCTGAGCTTCTTCAGCATGCATGAGAAAAAGACGGCCGTTGCGGTTGAGCGAATTCCCTGGGGAAAATCTTCTTCCAGGCTGAACACGAGCTGCTGCTGAGCTGGGGCATTGGTATTGGGGGCTGCGGTATTCTTCTTGTTGGGGCACTCGTTGGAGTAGTGACCCTTATTTCCACAGTCATAACAAGTTACTTGCGGCTTGTCCTTTGTTGCAACAGGCACAACATTGCTTCCAGTCCTAGGGGCAGTGTTGGTGTTGGCGGTAGCATTGTTGTTGTTGAACTTGGGTGGGGCACGGTTGAAATTGCCAGAGTTGCCGGGGTTGTTGTGATTTCCTCCGGGCCTAGGGTTTCCACGGTTGGGATAGGTCGAACGGTTCATTGGGGGTCTGTTGGTTCTCGGGGCAAATCCAGGAGATGGGTTAGGGCGATACTTTGGGGTCTGATGGGTTCCTGGTTGCTGCATCATGCGGCGCTTGCGGTTATCATTGGCTTGGTTAATCTTTCCTTCCATCTGGATGGCAGAGTCGACCAGGGCTTCAATATCAGCAAAAGGGATATTGACTAACACCGTCTGCATCTCATCGTGCAAACCATTCATGAATCTTTCCTTCTTCTTGGCTTCGGTGTCGATCTCATCCGGGGCATACCAAGCTAATGACAAGTATTTGTCACGGTCATTCTCTTGATCAAACCCGGTGGCACATGGGTTCTGCTAAACTTGACCTTGAATTCTTCCCAGGTCATCATCTGTCCTCGGTCATTGCACGAACACTATTCCACCATGCCCTGGCATCTCCAGCTAGATAGTGGGTGGCGAACAAAACTTTCTCGTTATCTTCCAATCCAACGACTTCTAGGTTGTTTTACATGGTTTGCAGCCAATCATCTGCATCTAGGGGCTCTTCTGACTTAGTGAAAACAGGTGGGTTGGTGTTCTAGAAATTCTTGAGCTTAGATCCATGGTTGTCCAGATTTCCGTGGCCTTGATTGTTGTGGGCTAGCTGGGCTATCTGTTGAAGGGTGGCTAAGTTGGCTTGACGTTCGGCTCCTTCATCTTCGCGGTCAGAAACCAACATTTGCAGGATCTGCAACATCGGGTCCGGGGATGAACCACTTCCTCCACGTGGCATCTGAAGATTTGAGATAGATCATGAGAAAAGAGGGAAATTTCTAAGGTTCAGGGACTTTGAAAAGTTTTTAAAGTTTGACTCAGTTTTTTTGCAACTTGCTTTTCATTCATTCGTTCATGGCACCTGATACAAACACACACCACAAAACAAGAAAAACAGATGGTTTTAAGAACCATTCTGGAAACTATGATACAGTGGGACCAAATACTACTCACTACGCTAGTGCTCAAGTGCTACTACTCCTCGGAGTCGGTGTAGTCGTCATCCTCATCATCATCGTCGTCATTGATGAAGGCGAAATCATCCTCATCGGTGAAGAAGTCCATAGCCTGATCCTCCAGAAAATCATCATCATCGCTGAGATAAGAGTAGGGGTCTCCACGAAGATCCTCTTCGGAATTCCCCCTTTCCTCCAACTGCATGTCTCTCTTGTGGATGGTCTCCTCCAAATCCGAGATACGGTGGCGAAGACGGGCAATGATGCGCTCCTTCTTATCGAGCTGACGGCGGCGAGACTTGGGATCCTTCGCTAGCATGGCGATGGTCTGATCCTTTGTCTTGATGATGGTGGACTTGTGGTTGGAGTAGTCACGACAATTATCCAACTCCTGCTGACGATCGTACATCACGAAGCTAAGGTGGTCCAATTGGGTCTTCAGCTCGTGGTGGTATGGGGCTTCTAGTGGCTGTCCATTAGCATCACGCCATGGGAAAAACTCAAAGCGGGTTCCCTTGATCTGGTTGATACTCTGCCCACACAGACGGGCAAGAGCTTCCTGCATGGCCCTGGCAAGTCCATCGAGCCAGTTGTTCTCTCTTAATGTGAATTGAATTCCCTCCGCAGTGGGAGGTTCAATCTTTCCTCAGAGACTTGCAACAATTAGCCACCGCAGATCTTCTCCTCCTTGATCATTGAGCTGAGCTCCGAAGAACTCGGGGTGCGGACGCTCCAAAAGTTCCGAAAGTTGGTCCAAATCCCGCTCAAATATAAGGTCTCCTCCATTCCCCAACTGATAAAACTTGTTGTACTTCACGTCCATCTATAAGGATATAGGATGAGTAAGTTATTAGAGTGATCAAGTGTGTCAAATTTTATGTATGTTGCAAGAGTTTTTGAGGAACATGAATTTTTATGAAAGAATCAAGGTGATAAGAATGGGAATAAGTTTTTGTAAATATTTGCTTCCTTTGGTTTTTAAACTAAGTTTTTGATTCAAACGTTCGGTCTAACTAGGGTCTCCTATGGTCAGGATGGCTCTGATACCAACTTGTCAACACCCGGATTTTTAATCCCAGATGCCTGTTATGCCATACATCGCAATCTCAGGATTATCATTTTTGCGAGACATAACAGATTTGGATACCACAGTACATCATCCATTTCAAACCATACATAAGGTCTTATACCAATAAGGATCTCATGATCCAGTTCTTAATACAACTCAAGCAGCGGAAACACGTAATAATAACGGTAGCGTAGGCTGAAGGGGTTTGTAGCATGGAAAACAAAATTTTCTACCGCATACAAACAAACAAGCCAAGATATATCTACTATATTGTAGCAACGAATCGATGGAATAACTCACCCTCGAAAATTCCAAAGTGTTTAACGAGAGCGGATTCTCGTGGGTGATGTAGTCGTACTCTTGCCGATCTCAAGATCGCGTAGACGATCCTTCCGACGCTGTGTTCCGGCAGCGCTTTCGCAGTCGGTCACACGTTCAGTACTCGACGAAGACCTTCCTCTCCCTTGTTCCAGCAGGCAACGGAGGTTGTAGCACTCTCCTCGCGATTTCGGCAGCACAACGGCGTGGTACCGGAAGTAGAGGGGAGATCTCGCAGGGCTTCGCCTTAAGACGGAGCGAGTATGGTGGACTATGAGAGAGGCCTCGGTGATCTAGGGTTTAGACGCACCAAGGAGAGAGGGCTAGGCCGACGGCTAGGAATTGGGAAGCCCAAGTCTGCGGCTAGGGTTTGCCCTAGGCGGCGGCAGCAGCAGGAGGTGGTGGCGCCGGCGGCTTAGGGCTAGGGTTTTGCGGAGGCAAGGTGTAGTCTTGGAGGGGCAGCCCTGCCCCTCCTTACATAGGTGGAGGGAGCCGGCCAAGGGTAGGGGAGTCCCTCCCCAACTCGGCTTCCAAGGCCGGCGGGTGGAGGGAGAGGAACTCCTCCCCAAGTAGGTTTCCTACTCTCCCTCCACCAAGCAAAATAGCCGTTTGACTTTTCAAATTGGCGTTTGACTTTTCAAACTAGGATTTGATTTATACCTTTGTTTTTCTCAGCGAAGACACCTAGTACATGATGCAACCATTCCAACTTTTTATGACACATTCATGTACCCTTCCCCTCCGGAGTGCCGGACATTCCGGAACCTTCTAGAACATTCCCGATGAAAACACCGGAACCATTCTCCAACCCCGAAACAGGACTTTCCTTATATGAATCTTATTCTCCGGACCATTCTGGATCTCCTCGTGATATCCCGGATCCCATCCGAGACTCCGAACAACATTCGATATCTTATTCATCATTCCATAACTACTCAACAACGTCGAATCCTTAAGTGTGTCTCCCTACGGTTCATTAATTATGCGGAAATGATCGAGACACTTATCTGAACAATAACCAATAGAGGAATCTAGAAATTCATATGGCTCCCACATATTTCTACGATTACTTTGCGATCGAATGAACCATTTACATACGATACCAATTTCCCTTTGTCTCACGATAGTTTACTTATCCGAGGTTTTGATTGTCGGTATCTCTGCATACCTAGTTCAACCTCGTTACTGATAATTACTCTTTTCTCGTTCCCGTGATATGTGATCCCTTGTGAGCCAGTCACATGCTTGCAAGCTAATTGGATGACATTCCACCGAGAGGGCCCAGAGTATATCTATCCGTCATATGGATGGACAAACCCACTCTTGATCCATGTGTCTCAACCAATACTTTCCAAACACTCAATGCCACCTTTATAGCCACCCAGTTACGGTGTGGTGTTTGCTGTCATCAAAGCATCTTTCCGATGATGGTGATATGCATGATCTCATGGTCGAAGGAATTAGGTTAGTATGTATAAAAAAGCATATAGCAATTGAACTATTAAAATGACTTGATCTTTATGCTATGCTTATCTATAGGAGTATGTCCATCATATCATTCTTCTAACGATATGATCTTGTTTTTAATAACATCTCAATGTTCATGATAGGGAAACCACAATCATTTATTAACCAACAAGCTAGTATTATGAAGAGGCTTTACTAGGGACTTCAATTTAAGTTTACAAATCACACAAGTATTAATGTTTCCTTGTTAATACTATTATAGCATGAATGTAAACATTTATCATAAACACAAAGATATAATAATAACCATATTTATTACTGCCTCTAGGGCATATCTCCAACAGTCTCCCACTTGCACTAGAGTCATCTAATCTAGATTACATGGTAATATATCGAACACTCATGTCAGTTTGGTGTTGCTTATGTTTTGCCCTCGGGAGAGGTTTAGTCAACGGATCCGCCACATTCAGATCTATGTGTACTTTGCAAATCTTTATGTCACCATCTTGGACATGTTCTCTAATAGCGTGAAAACGTAGCTTGATATGCTTCAGCTCCTTGTGTGACCTTGGTTCTTGCGCATTGGCTATGGCGCCCATGTTATCACAGTAGATAGACATTGGGTCCAGCGCACTTGGAACCACACCGAGCTCTGTAGTGAACTCCTTCATCCATATCGCTTCTTGTGAAGCATCCGAAGCAGCCATGTATTCCGATTCAGTTGAAGATCTCGCCACAATGCTTTGCTTAGCACTCCTCCAGCTAACTGCTACACCATTCAAAGTAAATACGTATCCAGATTGTGATTTAGAATCATCCGGATCGGTGTTCCAACTAGCATCGGTGTAACCATTAACAACGAGCTGTTCATGACCTCCATAAGAAAGAACCATATCCTTAGTTCTTCTCAAGTACTTAAGGATGTTTTTGACCGCTGTCCAATGATCCACTCCTGGATCACTTTGATATCTGCTAGTCAAACTAACAGCATATGCAATGTCGGGTATAGTACATAGCATGTCATACATTAGAGATCCTATGGCTGAGGCATAGGGAGTCTTACTCATCCTTTCTCTATCTTCTGCCGTCGTTGGACTTTGAGTTTTACTCAAGGTCGTATTGGGCAACATGGGCAAGAACCCTTTCTTGCTATCTTCCATTCCAAACCTCTTTATAACTTTGTCCAAATATGTACTTTGTGACAATGATATTAGACGTCTCGATCTATCTCTATAAATCTTTATGCCCAATATGTAAGCTACTTCGCCAAGATCTTTCATTGAAAAACTATTATTCAAATATTCCTTGACACTATTAAGAAGGTCTACATCATTCCCAATCAACAATATGTCATCTACATATAGTATTAAGAATTCTACAGATCTCCCACTCACTTTCTTGTAAATACAAGCTTCTCCATAAGTTTATATAAAACCAAAACTTTTGATCACCTTATCAAAACGTTGATTCCAACTTCGGGATGCTTGCTTCAATCCATAAATGGACCGTTGAAGTTTGCATACCTTGTTAGCATCCTTAGGATCGACAAAACCTTTGGGTTGCATCATATACAACTCTTCATCAATGTCTCCATTGAGGAACGCCGTTTTGACATCCATCTGCCATATCTCATAACCATAATATGCAGCGATTGCTAACATAATCCTCATAGACTTTAGCTTCTCTACAGGTGAGAAAGTCTCATCGTAGTCAACTCCTTGAATTTGTTGAAACCCTTTTGCGACAAGTCGAGCTTTATAGACAGTAACATTACCATCAGCATCTGTTTTCTTCTTGAAAATCCATTTGTTCTCGACAGCCTTTCGGCCATCCGGTAAGTCCACCAAAGTCCATACTTGGTTTTCGTACATGGATCCAATCTCGAATTTCATGGCTTCTTGCCATTTATTGGAATCTGGGCTCATCATTGCTTCTTCATATGTCGCAGGGTCATTGGTGTTGTCCACCAACATGACACTCATAACGGGATCATACCAATCAGGAGTGGTACGAGTTCTCGTTGACCTGCGAGGTTTTGTAGCAACTTCAACCGAAGTTCATGATCATCATCATTAGCTTCCTCTCTTATTGGTGCAGGCACCACAGAAACTTCTTCCGGTGCTGCGCTACTCGCAATTTCGAGAGAAGGTTCGACAACCTCGTCGAGTTCTACTTTCCTTCCACTCACTTCTTTCGAGAGAAATTATTTCTCTAGAAAGGATCCATTCTTGGCAATGAAGATTTTGCCTTCGGATCTATGATAGAAGGTATACCCAATAGTTTCCTTTGGGTATCCTATGAAGACGCATTTTTCCGCTTTGGGTTCAAGCTTGTCTGGCTGTAACTTCTTTACATAGGCTTCACAACCCCAAACTTTAAGGAACGACAATTTAGGTTTCTTCCCAAACCATAATTCATACCGTGTCGTTTCAACGGTTTTAGATGGTGCCCTATTTAAAGTGAATGCGGCTGTTTCTAATGCATAACCCCAAAATGATAGCGGTAAATCTGTAAGTGACATCATAGAACGAACCATATCTAAGAGAATTCGATTACGACATTCGGACACACCATTACGCTGTGGTGTTCCCGGCGGTGTCAATTGTGAAAGTATTCCGCATTTCTTCAAATGCTCGCCAAACTTGTAACTTAGATATTCACCTCCACGATCAGAACGCAGAAATTTAATCTTCTTGTTACGTTGATTCTCAACCTCACTTTGAAATTCATTAAACTTCTCGAAAGTTTCGGACTTATGTTTCATAAAATAGATATACCCATATCTACTCAAGTCATCTGTGAAGGTAAGAACATAACGATAAACACCACGCGATGCTACACTCATTGGACCACACACATTGGTATGTATGATTTCCAATAAGTCTGTAGCTCGCTCCATCATACCAGAAAATGGAGTCTTAGTCATTTTAGCCACCAGACATGCTTCGCATCTTTCAAGTGATTCGAAATCAAGTGATTTAAGAAGTCCATCGGAATGGAGTTTCTTCATACGCTTCACTCCAATGTGACCAAGACGATAGTGCCACATATAGGTCGAGTTATCGCTCAATTTAAAACGTTTAGCCTCAATGTTATTAATATGTGTATTTCCACTATCAAGATTCAATAAGAATAGACCATCTATCAAAGGTGCATGTGCATAAAACATATTACTCATATAAATCTAACAACCATTATTCTCGGACTTAAAAAAGTAACCGTCTCGCATTAAACAAGATCCTGATATAATGTTCATGCTTAACGCAGGCACCAAATAACAATTATTTAAGTATAAAACTAATCCCGATGGTAGATGAAGATGTAGTGTGCCGACCACGATCACATCAACCTTTGATCATTTCCCACGCGCATCGTCACCTCGTTCTTCGCTAGCTTCTGTTTATTCTGCAGCACCTGTTTATTCTGCAGCACTTTATAACCAGGAATAAAATAATTTATTACATCTTACATAGCTCATTTGGCTATCTCATTACAATGCAGCAGAATATAACAATAGAATGGGGTCCTTCATCTTCAAAGTGACACAAGCAGACATGTTGGTTGTAGACTTGTATTCCTAAATCAATAACTTCTCTAGCATCAAACAAACCTGCAACATAATAAGTTACAGCCACAAGGGTCAATACATTTGAATTGTATTGGCAAGTGATACTATGGTAGTATAGTGGAGTCTATCATCTATATGCATTTGGCTAAGTGGAGCTTTAGGCTTGCTTTGCTCAAAATAGATTTTCCTTATCATTTGAAAACACCAAGTTTTTGCTTGACAAAAATCACCCAAGGCATCTCCCAATAAAAAATTGGTGATCCTTTAACCCTTGTTCACCCACAAGATTTTAAGTTAGAAACTGGGATGAGGAGATTCTTGATAGCTTCCATGTCTTGATGCTCAAATTTTCCTTTTCCATTGACATGGCTAAGTACTTAGATTTTTACACTCTGCAGATGTGGTGCACTTTCCCCACAAGACTTGGTTTCACCAAGACAAGATCTTTCAGAAGCCTTCCCTTAGACCAGAATGGACGCGTTCCAACCTATCAACCCCTACCACCAACTGTCCATTTGGCTAAGTTATTGCAACCTATATGATCCAGGCAGAGCCCATAATGCCAAGTGGCTGCACTTGAAGCTTCTCAACATTTGACATCTCAAATCTCTTTGTTCCTGGGTGGCCATCCACAAGTGATATACACAAGGTAAACCATAGAAATGGGCCTTGTGAACCACTCAACACAAACCATTCCTTCCATTCCACCCAGGTGATTCATTTACTTAGTTGTTTTATTAAACAAAACACAAGTCCTCAGACTTAGAAATTTTTCCATAGCATGAATACATATTCCACCCTTCTTTTCTACTAGCTAAGCTAAGCATGATAGTAGTAGGAATCTTAACTTAGGACATTTCCACTAAGGTTACATCTACTAGGATTTCCCATGGCATAGTTTATACTTAGCAAAAATTCCATGCAAGTCCTACTTAGAAACATCACTAGTGCATAGTGAAAATAATGGGACAAAAGTATGAAGCATCACTTGCCTATTTGGTAGAGAGTATACGTTCACTCCTTGTCTTTGCAACAATCACAATCTTCAAGTCACTACAATTCAATCAAGCAAACAATATTTCAATCTACCATTCAAGCAAAACATCACATAAAATGATAGAAACAAAACAATGCATGCAAGCATGCAAAAAGGTTGTTTTATTTGTAAGAGTGGTTTCTAGTAGGTTATAAACATTTGGAAACACCTATTGTTCATTTTTTAAAGTGACAAAACCATTTGCAAAAGTTTTTACTTCATAAACCATTTTTAAACCATGTCATTATTTTATGTGGTGAAGAAATGCTTTTATTAAGGCAACATTCTATAGGGTTCACAAAATATGTTTTCAAACCATAAAACTTGGTGTTTGGGGTCAGATAGTTTATTCCAAAACATTTCCCAAAGATTTTCTACTAAAAGCATTTTTAAATAAATAAACATTACTTTTGTTTGACTAGAAATGGTTTAAATCCAAAGTTTATTCTTTTGTTTCACCAAATACATTTTTGAAACCACAATTTGTTTCCTATGGTAAGTAGGTTCAAAAACACCATTTTCCAAAGATTTTATCCTCAAAATCATTTTGGAACAAATTTTATATCCTAAACATGCATACACAAGTTTCTGTAAAACCAAACAATTTAACAGAAGCTTTTTACTAAACAAAGTACATGGTTGGCTAGGGCTTGTCTTACTGAATCTATTGATATAAAATTTGAAAAATTTGGACGTGTGGTTTGAAAGTTATGGATTTTTCAAAATTGATCATCTAATAGACATGTTTCTGTTTTTAAAACAGATCTCAAGCCACGTGTCTTATTCCTATTCGCCCATACCGGTTCTTCTGGATCACGCTCTCTGGTGCGTTGGATCTAAGTTAGATCGAGCGGTGCAGATCAAGTGTAACGGTTCAGTTTAAGTGATCTATCGCATTCCTACGATCTTCATCTAACGGCTATCAACACAACGACCAGGAACTGGCGGTGCTGAGCGACGGTGAGCGGTGACGATGCTCGACTAGCGGCGGAGCCGGCGAAATAGGAAGCAAGAGGACAACGGGGATGGCTTACCAGAATCGCCTTGACGCACTGATGCTCAACGTGGCCTTCGACAGTCAAGGGGCGCACGAGGTGGTCGACAATTGCTCGTCGGAGATGCTCCTGGCGTCGGGTGCGGTCAGGCGTCGACGGGGGCGAGGCTACAGAGCGTGCTAGGATGAGTGGAGAACACAGTCAGATGCGCAAGGACATGGCGATGATGCGTGCGTGAAGCAGAAAGAGAGGGGCGGTCAGGTTCTTACCAGAGGAGTCGTCGGAGAAGAAGGCAGATGGTAGCGGCGGTGGTCTTGGTCGTTGTCGAGGCTGTGGGGCGCGCGGGGGCGAACTGGAGGTACAGTGGGGTGCGCCAGAGGCTGGGGAACATGTGAGCGTGGTCGAGGAGGCAAGGGGCAACGAGGGGCTGCCGGAATTGCTGCCGGAGAGCGTCAGAACAGAGGGCGGTGCAGGGGCAAATTGGGCAGCCTGGGGGCGGGCTAGGGTGAGGCGACGGAGAGGAAAGGGAGAGGGGAGGCAGGCGATTAAGAAGGCATGGTGAGGGGGGGATTAACTGCGCCATTACTCGTGAATTTATCCCGCGAAATCAACGCAGTGAACGCTCGGACGAACATGTCATGGGGAGGAAGATGATGACGTGGTCGTAGGGCCCGTTTGACACTGAGTGAGAGAGAGGGGAAGGTGGGTCCTGGCAGTCAGTGGCGGAGTGGGTAAGTTCTCTGGTTCGAAACGTTTTTGCGGGAGAAGAGAGGGAGTGGGCTGTTGGGCTTAGTGGGCTGCCAGATGGGTTGGGTCTTTTACTTTTTTTTTTGTTCTGATTGTCTTTCCTTTTTCCTTTTCTTTAATTCTGTTTTGATTTTGAATAAGCAATTCAAACACTCATTTGAATTCAAACCTTTGCCAAAATTTGTGTAGGTTTAAATACTGATTAATAAAACATTCTGAAATCTGTAAGGTTCCCAACCTTTAATAAGATAGAGATCCCTGTGTTTACAATGCTAGTCCCTGGATCAATAGCTAGCATCCACAATTAAGATGTAATATCAAGAAACAAAGGTCATAATACAACTTTATAACCAGGAATAAAATAATTTATTACATCTTACATAGCTCATTTGGCTATCTCATTACAATGCAGCAGAATATAACAATAGCATGGGGTCCTTCATCTTCAAAGTGCCACAGGCAGACATGTTGGTTGTAGACTTGTATTCCTAAATCAATAACTTCTCTAGCATCAAACAAACCTACAACATAATAAGTTACAGCCACAAGGGTCAATACATTTGAATTGTATTGGCAAGTGATACTATGGTAGTATAGTGGAGTCTATCATCTATATGCATTTGGCTAAGTGGAGCTTTAGGCTTGCTTTGCTCAAAATAGATTTTCCTTATCATTTGAAAACACCAAGTTTTTGCTTGACAAAAATCACCCAAGGCATCTCCCAATAGAAATTGGTGATACTTTAACCCTTGTTCACCCACAAGATTTTAACTTAGAAATTGGGATGAGGAGATTCTTGATAGCTTCCATGTCTTGATGCTCAAATTTTCCTTTTCCATTGACATGGCTAAGTACTTAGATTTTTACACTCTACAGATGTGGTGCACTTTCCCCACAAGACTTGGTTTCACCAAGACAAGATCTTTCAGAAGCCTTCCCTTAGACCAGAATGGACGCGTTCCAACCTATCAACCCCTACCACCAACTGTCCATTTGGCTAAGTTATTGCAACCTATATGATCCAGGCAGAGCCCATAATGCCAAGTGGCTGCACTTGAAGCTTCTCAACATTTGACATCTCAAATCTCTTTGTTCCTGGGTGGCCATCCACAAGTGATATACACAAGGTAAACCATAGAAATGGGCCTTGTGAACCACTCAACACAAACCATTCCTTCCATTCCACCCAGGTGATTCATTTACTTAGTTGTTTTATTAAACAAAACACAAGTCCTCAGACTTAGAAATTTCTCCATAGCATGAATACATATTCCACCCTTCTTTTCTACTAGCTAAGCTAAGCATGATAGTAGTATGAATCTTAACTTAGGAAATTTCCACTAAGGTTATATCTACCAGGATTTCCCATGGCATAGTTTATACTTAGCAAAAATTCCATGCAAGTCCTACTTAGAAACATCACTAGTGCATAGTGAAAATAATGGTACAAAAGTATGAAGCATCACTTGCCTTTTTGGCAGAGAGTATAAGTTCACTCCTTGTCTTTGCAACAATCACAATCTTCAAGTCACTACAATTCAATCAAGCAAACAATATTTCAATCTACCATTCAAGCAAAACATCACATAAAATGATAGAAACAAAACAATGCATGCAAGCATGCAAAAAGGTTGTTTTATTTGTAAGAGTGGTTTCTAGTAGGTTATAAACATTTGGAAACACCTATTGGTCATTTTATAAAGTGACAAAACCATTTGCAAAAGTTTTTACTTCATAAACCATTTTTAAACCATGTCATTATTTTATGTGGTGAAGAAATGCTTTTATTAAGGCAACATTCTATAGGGTTCACAAAATATGTTTTCAAACCATAAAACTTGGTGTTTGGGGTCAGAGAGTTTATTCCAAAACATTTCCCAAAGATTTTCTACTAAAAGCATTTTTAAATAAATAAACATTACTTTTGTTTGACTAGAAATGGTTTAAATCCAAAGTTTATTCTTTTGTTTCACCAAATACATTTTTGAAACCACAATTTGTTTCCTATGGTCAGTAGGTTCAAAACACACTATTTTCCAAAGATTTTATCCTCAAAATCATTTTGGAACAAATTTTATATCCTAAACATGCATACACAAGTTTCTGTAAAAACAAACAATTTAACAGAAGCTTTTTACTAAAAAAAGTACATGGTTGGCTAGGGCTTGTCTTACTGAATCTATTGATATAAAATTTGCAAAATTTGGACGTGTGGTTTGAAAGTTATGGATTTTCAAAATTGATCATCTAATAGACATGTTTCTGTTTTTAAAACAGATCTCAAGCCACGTGTCTTATTCCTATTCGCCCATACCGGTTCATCTGGATCACGCTCTCTGGTGCGTTGGATCTAAGTTAGATCGAGCGGTGGAGATCAAGTGTAACGGTTCAGTTTAAGTGATCTATCGCATGCCTACGATCTTCATCTAACGGCTATCAACACAACGACCAGGAACTGGCGATGCTCGGCTAGCGGCGGAGCCGGCTAAATAGGAAGCAAGAGGACAAGGGGATGACTTACCAGAATCACCTTGACACACTGATGCTCAACGTGGCCTTCGACAGTCAAGGGGCGCACGAGGTGGTCGACAATTGCTCGTCGGAGATGCTCCTGGCATCAGGTGCGGTCAGGTGTCGACGGGGGCGAGGCTACAGAGCGTGCTAGGATGAGTGGAGAACACAGTCAAATGCGCAAGGACGTGGTGATGATGCGTGCATGGAGGAGAAAGAGAGGGGCGGTCAGGTTCTTACCAGAGGAGTCGCCGGAGAAGAAAGCAGACGGTGGCGGCGGTGGTCTTGGTCGTTGTCGAGGCTGGGCGGCGGCTGGAAATGCGATGGGGTGCGCGGAGGTCGGGAACATGTGAGCGTGGTCGAGGAGGCAAGGGGCGACGAGGGGCTGCCGGAATTGCTGCCGGAGAGCGTCGGAACAGAGGGCGGTGCAGGGGCAAATTGGGCAGCCTGGGGGCGCGCTAGGGTGAGGCGACAGAGGGGAAAGAGAGAGGGGAGGTAGGCGATTAAGGAGGCATGGTCAGCGGGAGGATTAACTGCGCCATTACTCGTGAATTTATCCCGCGAAATCAACGCAGTGAACGCTCGGACGAATAGGTCGTGGGGAGGAAGATGATGACGTGGTCGCAGGGCCCGTTTGACAGTGAGTGAGAGAGAGGGGAAGGTGGGTCCTGGCAGTCAGTGGCGGAGTGGGTAAGTTCTCTGGTTCGAAACGTTTTCTGCGGGAGAAGAGAGGGAGTGGGCTGTTGGTCTTAGTGGGCTGCCAGATGGGTTGGGTCTTTTACTGTTTTTTTGTTCTGATTGTTTTTCCTTTTCTTTAATTTTGTTTTGATTTTGAATAAGCAATTCAAACACTCATTTGAATTCAAAACTTTGCCAAAATTTGTGTAGGTTTAAATACTGATTAATAAAACATTCTGAAATCATTTTTAGAATAATTTATTTAATCTTTTTATGGTCTTTTAATTATTCAAAATAGGCTCTAGTTTTAATTAGATAAGATTTAATAATATCTTTAAATCTCCATTTAAATTCTTAAACTTTCCAAATCCTTTCAGTAGGTTTTTATTTGTTTATTTGGGTTCAATTAATTCATCTTGAATTATTTGGAAAGTATTTAATATGATTCAAAAATCATTTGAATTGGGTATTTGTTTTAATTCCAATGGAATTAAATATAGTATTAATTCCCTAAAGTTTATTTGGAAGATTTCTTTAATCTTAATTAAGTTGAATTAAACCACTTTTATTTCACTTGGGTAAATTCCAAAATACTATTTTCTCATGATTTATATAATTATTCTTATTAAAGATTTGTCTTTATTAAAATAAGGATAGAATGGTTAATGTCATTTTATTTTATTTTTGGAAATTCTTTATCCTTTTATTTTATTTGGATTTGGATTATAATTCATTCCATTTTCTTATGTATTAGGCCAAGGTTTGATTTGGTCTTTAAATATTCCTTATTTAATATTTCTTTCTTCATCTTATAAAATCCATATCGTTTTATTTAGAGATCCAAACTTGGTGATTCCAATTTGTAAAATCTTATTTGAGAATTATTTATCCTTTAAAATATCTTTAGGATTATTTGCTCACCTATTGGTATGGATTTTAGATAAGGGCTTTATTAGCTTTGAAAATTCAATTCCTTATCTTATTAATTCATAAGTTTTTATTTATGGTTCCAAATTAAGTGAAACCAATTTATATGGCTTTATAATATTTCTATTTATCATTCTTGATCATTTATAAATGTTTGATGATAGATTTTTATATGGATCAAATCCATAGGCTTGGAGATAATTTGGAAATGATTTTCTTCCATTTAGGGTTTAGGGTTTGGATTTATTTTCCAAGTGTTTGAATTCCCAGATGCATTTTAAGAGGAATGCATTTCTCTTGATTTGGATTTTTGTTGGATTCAAATATTTAACCAAAGTTTGTTACAAATGGGATTTTAAGTTTCCATTTAGAAACAAAAGTTTCTTTTCACCCTAAAATTCAACAATAATTTATTTTGTTTATTTTATTTTTTTCACATTACAAGATTTGGAAAATCTTGGGATGTGACATCCAGGCACTACTACGAGTACTAGTGAGATACACATCAATAACATGTATATCGGATATACCTTTATTCTTGATGTTGCCGTTCTTCAAATCTGCCAAGTACTTTGGGCAATTCCGCTTCCAATGACCTTCTCCCTTGCAGTAAAAGCACTCTGTATCAGGCTTAGGTCCAGCCTTGGTCTTCTTCGTCGGTGAGGCAACTTTCTTACCACCCTTCTTGAAGTGTCCCTTTTGCTTAGACTTGCCTTTCTTGAATTTGGTGGTCTTATTGACCATCAACACTTGGTGCTCTTTCTTGATCTCCACTTCTGCAGATTTTAACATGGAGAAGAGTTCTGGCAACTTCTTGTTCATGCTTTGAATATTGTAGTTCATCACAAAGTTCTTGTAACTTGGTGGTAGTGGTTGGAGGACACGGTAAAGCCCCAAAGCATTAGGAATCACTATACCCAAGCTTTGAAGTTTGTTTGCGTGACCAGACATCTTAAGCACATGCTCACTGACGGAGCTGCCCTCTTCCATCTTGCAGTTAAAGAACTTTTCAGAAGCCTCATAGCTCTCAACTGCCGCGTGAGTCTCAAAAATCAATTTGATTTCACGGACAATATCATGTGGGTCTGAATTCTCAAACCTTTTCTGAAGCTCCGATTCCAAACCATACAAGATAGCACACTGAACTGTGGAGTACTGATTCTTCCGAGCAAGGTAAACGTTCTTTACTTCATCGGTAGCATCACCGCAGCGGTTCACCAATGATGCATCCAAAGACATAGGTCAAATTACCAGCATTGAGGACAATCCTCAAATTGCGGAACCAATCCGCGAAGTTGCTTCCATTGTTTTTCAACTTTTCTTTCTCTAGGAACGCATTAAAATTGATGGTAGGGGCCGCCATTGATCTACAACATATTTGCAATATTTTAGACTAAGTTTATGACAAATTGTGTTCTAATTAATAGTTAAATTAATCTAGGTGAACTCTCACTCAAAACAATATCCCTCACATTGTTTTAGTGATCACATGAACCAAATCCACCACATCAAAACCGATCATCACGAGAGTTGATGTAGCTTCAATGGCGAACAATCGACATGTTCATCATATCTACTATATGATTCATGCTTTACCTTTCAGTGATCCGTGTTCCGAGACCATGTCTGTACATGCTAGGCTCGTCAAGATCAAACCTTAGCTTCCGCATGAGCAAATCTGGCTTGCTCACGTTGTATACACTTGCAGAATCTAACACACACGATCATCACGTGGTGCTTCGAAACAACAAGCTTTAGCAACGGTGCTTACTAAGGATGAACACTATAGAACTTGAAATTCATGTGCATGAGGGATCATCTTATAATGCTACCGTCGTTAACTAAGCAATACAAGATGCATAAAGTATTAACATCACATGCAATTCATAATATGTGATATGATATGGCCTTTCTTCTTTGTGCTTCCGATCTCCATCTTCAAGCACGAACATAATATCCATCATCACCGGCATTGCATCAAGGTCGATGACACTGCTCCATGGTTGTCGTCCACCAGCTTCAACTATTACAACTACTTTGAATAGACACGCGGGTCTTAACAGAATTTAAAGACAACCATATGGTTCCTGCCGGTTGCCAACTTACAATAAGGAACATTGCATACATCAAATATAATCACAATCATGTCCATATCACATCACAGCACACCCCTGCAAAACAAAGTTAGACGCCTCTAATTTCTTTGCATATTTTACGAGGTTTGGGGCTTTCAATAAGTGTCGAACTAACTTACGAACAAGAACCACAACGTTGATGTTTGAACTATCAAGTGCCCGTTGTAAATTGGATCTATACTATAATGGGAGAGACAGACACCCGCAAAGCCACTTATGCAATACAAGTTGCATGTTGAGCGTGGAGCAAGTCTCATGAACGATGTCATGTAAGGTTAGCCCGGGCCGCTTCATCCCATCATACCGCCAGATGCAAAGTACACAAGAAGCAATTGATAATAAAAGCACCACCGCCCACAATGAACATTGTGTTCTACTCGTGCAACAGATCTACATATAGACACGGCTCAGATACCACTGAAGGGGTTCGTAGCATGGAAAACAAAATTTTCTACCGCATACAAACAAACAAGCCAAGATCTATCTACTAGATTGTAGAAATGAGTCAATGGAATAACTCACCCTCGAAGATTCCAAAGTGTTTAACGAGAGCGGATTCTCGTGGGTGATATAGTCGTACTCTTGCCGATCTCAAGATCGCGTAGACGATCCTTCCGGCGCTGTGTTCCGGCAGCACTTCCGTAGTCGGTCACACGTTCGGTACTCGACGAAGACCTTCCTCTCCCTTGTTCCAGCAGGCAGTGGAGGTTGTAGCACTCTCCTCGCGATTCCGGCAGCACTACGGCGTGGTACCGGAAGTAGAGGGGAGATCTCGCAGGGCTTCGCCTTAAGCCGGAGCGAGTATGGTGGACTATGAGAGAGGCCTAGGTGATCTAGGGTTTAGACGCACCAAGGAGAGAGGGATAGGCCGGCGGCTAGGGCTTGGGAAGCCCAAGTCGGCGGCGGCAGCAGCAGGAGGTGGTGGCGCCGGCGGCTTAGGGCTAGGGTTTTGCGGAGGCAAGGTGTAGTCTTGGAGGGGCAGCCCTGCCACTCCTTATATAGGTGGAGGGCGCCGACCAAGGGGAGGGAGTCCCTCCCCAACTCGGCTTCCAAGGCCGGCGGGTGGAGGGAGAGGAACTCCTCCCCAAGTTGGTTTCCTACTCTCCCTCCACCAAGCAAAATAGTCGTTTGACTTTTCAAGTTGGCGTTTGACTTTTCAAACTAGGATTTGATTTATCCCTTTGTTTTGCTCAGCGATGACACCTAGTACATGATGCAACCATTCCAACTTGTTAGACACATTCATGTACCCTTCCCCTCCGGAGTGCTGGACATTCCGGAACCTTCTAGAACATTCCCAATGAAAACACCGGAACCATTCTCCAACCCCGAAACAGGACTTTCCTTATATGAATCTTATTCTCCGGACCATTACGGATCTCCTCGTGATATCCCGGATCCCATACGAGACTCCGAACAACATTCTGTCTCTTACTCATCATTCCATAACTACTCAACAACGCTGAATCCTTAAGTGTGTCTCCCTATGGTTCGTGAATTATGCGGACATGATCGAGACACTTCTCCGAACAATAACCAATAGAGGAATCTAGAAATTCATATGGCTCCCACATATTTCTACGATTACTTTGCGATCGAATGAACCACTTACATACAATACCAATTTCCCTTTGTCTCACGATAGTTTACTTATCCGAGGTTTTGATCGTCGGTATCTCTGCATACCTAGTTCAACCTCGTTACTGATAAGCACTCTTTTCTCGTTCCCGTGATATGTGATCCCTTATGAGCCAGTCACATGCTTGCAAGCTAATTGGATGACATTCCACCGAGAGGGCCTAGAGTATATCTATCCGTCATATGGATGGACAAATCCCACTCTTGATCCATGTGTCTCAACCAATACTTTTCGAACAATCAATGCCACCTTTATAGCCACCCAGTTACGGTGTGGTGTTTGATGTCATCAAAGCATCCTTCCGATGATGGTGATATGCATTATCTCATGGTCGAAGGAATTAGGTTACTATGTATCAAAAAGCTTATAGCAAACAAACTATTAAAATGACTTGATCTTAATGCTACACTTATCTATAGGAGTATGTCCATCATATCATTCTCCTAACGATATGATCTTGTTGTTAATAACATCTCAATGTTCATGATAGGGAAACCACAATCATTTATTAACCAACAAGCTAGTATTATGAAGATGCTTTACTAGGGACTTCAATTTAAGTTTACAAATCACACAAGTATTAATGTTTCCTTGTTAATACTATTATAGCATGAATGTAAACATTTATCATAAACACAAATATATAATAATAACCATATTTATTACTGCCTCTAGGGCATACTCCAACATAGGCAAAGCTCCATCTTCGGGGTCACATGCAATGCTAACGATGGGAGATGATCCTAGTTGTCGTAACCTTTCTAGGGTCCATCCTCCTGGTACTCCTCTTCATAGTCTGGCCACGGGAATAGCCAGGGACAAAGCCATGAGTACTCTTTAAGTACTCGCAAACTAATACTAACAAGGGAAAGGGTTTTTGTAATAGGACACTAAGCTCTAGGGTTGTTTTGCAAAAAGCCAGATTTACCTCTACTAAGTTCAGAAGCAAAGAAAGCTAGTTGAAGTTTCATAACACCTAAGTGGGAACTTGTATTTTATATCACAACTCTGTTGTGGTCAAGTCAAAATCTCAATTCATTGCACAAGTCATTTTGAAAACATCTGACGGGGGAACAGTATGGCCACTCCAACTGTCCATAACCGCGGACGCGGCTATTCGAATAGTTTGACACTCTGCAGAGATTGTACACTTTCACCACAACATTCGATACATCCATCAGGAACAAATCCTGAATTCACCATACTCAGTATGCGGATAATCAAACCTAACCTTTCAATTGCACGCCCTAGTATAAGCACCTCTCCTGTGAGTTTGGCCTCCCAACCATGACCAACTGTCATCTTGGGTACTGCACAGGTGGACAATCTTCACAAGGTAGCCTCAGCCCAGACCTTGGCCGTGAGGGAACCAATACTAAGGTATATAAGTTTCCAGTCAAGCCCTACCCAATTTTCAGGTATTGTGGTTGCACGGTAAAATTGGAATGGTATCGCATCCAGACAACCATCAGTTTTATAAAGGGCTAAGGCTCATGCCTCAACATTTTCATCACCAAAATCATCTGTTGTTCGGAAACACATGTCAACACATCTCAATAGAATGATCCATCATTCCAAGGTTTTCATAACCATTTTTCCACCAAGTATTCCCATCTAAAGTTGATCAAGTTTTATGCTTAGAACTAGCATCTACAAGTGGGGGTAAGTACTAATGAGGGGTGGTAAACTAGTGGAGTTTAACTAAGTTCAATCTCATGCCTTAGGATGACATAAAGATTATCTAGCTTAGGCCAAGTTTTATGCTCTTTATGCAACCTTCCATTATCTTTCTAGTATCTACAATTCACTTAAGTAAGCTCTAAGTACTAGCTTTGATAAAGAAATATAGTATAAAGCTTGTAAGTAAAACTAGGGATGGGGTTATCAAGTGGGTAGGATCACATATGCTTAAGGCATATAGTTGGCATGGTAGCAAGCAAGTATTTGCTTGCATAGGTCAACTTGATTAGTAAGGATTGCTACAGTAGAGTATCTTGCAAGTGTTAGCTTGCTCAATCAACTAGTAGTATTAGGATTGCATCATTATCAGTATAAGCTTGCTAAATTGCAAGTGTTAGATTGCAAGTATTGGCTTGCCTTGTGCAGAGCAGTGGTTGAAGTTCTCCTTGGCTTCTTCTTCGTAGTATCCTCCTTCCTCCTCGTATCCTTGGTCGGTACTAGCGTCTATAAATAAATACAAGGTACACAATCACCAAACAATACTTAACTACTTTCAATCATCACACAAAGGGGGTTCTATAGATGATCTAGCATCATCACTAACATTACAAGCACTTGACTTAATAATTTATTTTTAGAAAAGTAATTTCTACTCATTGAAAAACTACTTAAGATTTAATATTCTCCAAACCAAACATGGGATCATGTTGACACATGTCATCACCACACATTTCAGTACATGGGAATGTGATTTAAAGTTGTGTCACAATTTAATAAGATTTAACCTTTTATTTTAATTAAAAATAAATTACTAGAATTGCCTATGTGGCATCCTTTTGTTACTTGAACATTATTTCTGTAAGTAAACCCATATGTTTTTATTTATTCTAAAAGGTATGATCATATGTGATTTTTGAGAGTTGGAATCAACTCAAAAGCTATTATAGTTTAAATTTGAGAAATGTTTGAATGCAGAAAAGCTTCTGCCTTGTTATTTTTAACAAGGGTGATCTACAGATCCAAATGATTTGAATCCAACGGGCTTGGATTTAGCATTTCCAGACCTTTCTAACAAAATTGGTTTCATTCAATTTGGTCCACTGAATCGAGTTGGGTTGATTTTTGAAACTAGGTACAGAACTATGTTTAGATTAAAATGGAAATGGTTAAATTCAAACGACTTCGCCACGCTGCTAATGGGCGGCACGTCGCCTGAGCTTACGGGCTGGTTAAGTTCTGTCCCCACGCGTCGGTGAGGCGAAGTGCGGCGCAGAACAGCGTGGTGCGTTGGATCTAGTTCTAATCAACGGCTCGGTTCATCGTCCACGCGTCGCGTGGCGAGACAGAACCCTAACGCGGTAGGTGGGGGTCGTGGGAGGCTCACCAGGGCTTAGGCGAGGGTCGGCGATGCGGGCGAATGACGAAGTCGACGACGGCGATGCGCTGCTCGCCTTGCTCCGGGAACGGGGTGGAACGATCAGTGAGGTGAGGGAAGTGAGATGGTGTGCTTCAATCGGCTGGAGATCGTATCCTTTTATAGGCTCGACAGTGAGACCAAAAGGGATGGACAGGCGATGGTGGCGACACGGCTACGTGCTGCTAGAGGCATGGCCGAGGGTGGCGATCGATCGGTGGTCTCCTGGCGATGCTCTATGGCTTTAATGCGTGTGTAGGGGCGGTGGAAAACGGTCTGGAACGCTCGACGTTCTGCACAGCAGAGGCGGCGTCTTTGACAGCGAGCGGTGGCTACGGGGTACGGGCGGTGAAATGGGCATGTCTGGCATGTTCCTGGGATCATGGCGAAGCGGTGGGCACGGGATGCGGTCGAGGGGCAGAGTGTGCACGCGTGCCGGGTGCGGCGCTCTGGGGCGGGATCGGCATGTCGTAGTGGCACTGGGCGCGTGGCGTTCCTGGTGGTCCACGGCTTGCACTGGCTTGGGGAGGGGACAGTGAGCGGCGGTGAGGTGCTGGCTACCTCCCAAACAAGGTTTGCAAGGCTAGGGTTGCCGCTAGCTGGTCGGCGACAATGGGGTGGCATGGTGAGGCTCGGCCTGCTCACCATTGATGGCAAGGCAAGCTCACAGTGGTGCTAGATGTTTACAAATGAGCTAGATGATCTACTAAAGACTAGTTGCAACCAGAGAGGGAACAAGTTAGGCCAAAACACTGCTCAAAATAGTGTTTGTGATTTTGTTGATTTGAATCTGCAAGGTGTTTGATGAAATGGCCGCATGAATTCAAGTTTTGAATTTTGAAAATATTTTTGGTGGATGTGCTAGGCATGTGCTGGTGAGTCTGTAGATACTTGGATTTTGAAAGTTGAGCTTGTTTGAGTGGTTTTTGAAAAAGTGGAATCTTCCCATATGAAATAGATTCAATTTTAAACTATCATTTAAACTATGCATTTGAATATTTCTGGATGATCACAAGGTGGGCCTTAATGCTTTGTTATGAGTACTATCAAGGGGTGCAAAGATCCAAACAAGTTTCTATTAAGTTCTAAAAGTGAGAGATAGCCAAAGTAGGCATGGGAGTTAATTTGGCCAAAGTGACCATTCACTTAATTTGTTTGTTTTGATTTATTTGTCTTTGGGAAAAGTTTGGAAATTGTTTAGATGATGTTTATTTCACCTAAGAATCATTTTACAAGAAAAGAAACACATAATCATGGCAATTCAAAAGAATCCAAATTTCAATACACACACATATGAATGCTTTCATATTTTTAATTAGAAAAGTTTTTGTTAACCCTAAATTTGATGATTAGAGTTTGATGATCCAAGTTTAGTATTTTTAGGATGTTACAAGGCAGACCACGCGAGGGAGCTTAGGGCTCCCGCACACATTTATGCGTGCGGAACTCAGGCGGCAACTACATCGTCTACATCCGCGGAGGAAGCCACATCTGCGGCCAAGCAGGCCGAAAAAGCCCCCGTCAGAGTTGGGGTTACCCTTGACTCTTTGGATAGGGTTTTCCGCCTGTGTCGGCGGCCCCAAACCCTGCGGCCAAACCTGCTTCTCTCGCTCTGGCGGCGCCTGCTACTATTCTGTCGTCATCGATGGCGCCACTGTCGACCAGGGTAAGTTCCCGATCTACATAGCGGTTAAGGTTTGGCCCCAAATCGAAAGGAAGTTAGGCTTTGATCTAGGAAGTTGTAGTTTTCAATGAGCGATTTGGGGCTTTTCACACTCGTACTAACAGATTTCATAGTGTGCACACAAATTTACCGATTTAATTTAGTTGAATCCTCAATTTGGGTGTTGTCCTAGGGCATTGCCAATTGGGGATACATAACTGAACCCTAAAATTGGCTACTGTCCTAGGGTATTGCCCGATTAGGGATACTAGTCGTTGTAGTCCTTGGTACTTTGCCCATGTTTGTACCATGTCCATTGCCAAATTGGACAACGCAGCTTGCTGCCAAATTTGTACTGACCTTGTTTTGCTCCATGCCAAGGTGGTTAAGTTCGAATGCGAGACTGTGGGGAGGGGATGGCACCCCCCCCCACAGTGTTTTGCCGACATGCTCCCGACCAACAGCTAAGCACTCAAGCCCATGGTCACCGGAAGGTGGAGGTGGCTTCGCAGCCGCAAAGAAAGAAGGACTGACAGCCAAAGCTTGGCTACTACCCAATCGCCAAGGTCCCTCGCCGTTTCATCATCCAGCTGGACGCGTCGGACCTCCACATGTTGGTAATACCGCATGCGTTCCAATTTGGCCTAAGGACCTAGATGAAGCAGCCGTTGCCGCACGTCATGCAGGTCGCAGCTTGCCGCTGGTGCGCCGAGTGGGTGGACTAGTTTGTTGGCCAGGTAGTGTTCAGGAAGAACTGGCCGGAGCTGGTGTACAAGTACGACCTGGAGCATGATGGCATCATGGAGTTCAAGCTGAAGGCTTTCGTCATCAAGATGACGATCTACAAGGCGGGCTCCTCTAGCGCCAGGCAGTACACCCGCCCAGACCACGGCTAGACGACGGTGGCATTCATGTCGATGCTTGTAAGTTTATAAGTAGTAGTAGTTGCTGATGGATAACTTATGATGGTGAACTAGTAGGCTGATGGTTCTTTTGATCAGGGGTAAAAACTCCTGGTGGTGGTTTAGGGGCATGGGATGCCCCTGTTGATGGTTTGCTTCATCAGGGGTTAAGCCCCTGGTGGTTCTTTTGATCAAGGGTGTAATTTAGAACCCCTGATTGCTGCCTGCATGTGACTGTTAAGACTGATATAGTGTAGCTAGCAATGTTTGTGTCCATATATGGCTGTTATGGTGATCATCTAGCTCGTAATGTGTTGTCTATGACTGTTCTTGTGATCATGTGATGTGTGTGTGCTGGGTTGTAAGATCACCAAGTTTGAAATGGGCGATCATAGCCCATATGGTCAGATGCAAAGCACCATACCAAACACCTATGAAATGCATCAGTAGGGAAAAAAAAGACAAGAATCTGGACAACCAAACACTGAGCCAATTTGTAGGAAACCTGAATACAGGAGGCCAAACAACTTGTTATCAAAATAGAGATCAAACGAGACAAAACGAGACATAGAATTTTACGTGGAAACCCTGGCGGGAAAAAACCACGGACACACGAAGGCGCAACTTCACTATGATGGAGGAGTATTACAAGCACGAGACGACATACTATCTTTTGGTGCGACTACATGGTTATATATGCGGACAATATACAAGAGTCCTTAAAGGACAGAAAACGTCTTTTCGTGCGGCTACATGGTTATATATGAGGACAATATACGAGAGTCCTTAAAGGACAAGAAAACGAGATATACTCGTATGCGCTGGCCAGCGTACGTATGTATAGCCCTCTAGAAGAATTTGGATCACGCTTCAACACAACTTGCCTAAATAGGCCTAAGCACAATCTCTCCTCATACAGCACCCAGCGGACCAACTAGAGAAAACGGGTAATTTAGGCCCGAGTAAGCAAACACGCCACGCGCCACTGTAGCACTGGAGGCTGGTTTGTCGTCTCCAGCCGAGAGCCGACCAATCCATGCATGATCCACGGTGGATTTCCAACGGCACGTCCAGTCGGCCAGGCCAGCCTACGGAGTTGCAACAGTGGCACGCACGCACGCACGTAACCGGTCGATCTATCTATCCTAACAGTGGCACGAACGGAGGGAGTAGTAATCATAATGATCCTAGTACTTGGTCGCCCCAGCTTGTGCGCCCTTTCCCAGCAGCGTGCATCTACCAGTCAAGCAGTGGGCGGGTGGGTGTGTGGACCGACGCTGGATGGAATTGGATGGCTCCAATCGCATTCAGATTCAGCAACTGGCTGGCGCGCGTGACAGCGTAGCTACCCGTACTTACATGCATGCATCAATGATGTCGTTCGTAGGATAC
This sequence comes from Avena longiglumis, assembly GCA_030063025.1. Taxonomy (NCBI): domain Eukaryota; kingdom Viridiplantae; phylum Streptophyta; class Magnoliopsida; order Poales; family Poaceae; genus Avena; species Avena longiglumis. The sequence continues at coordinate 111,819,956 of CP125977.1, read as the reverse complement.
TGTATTCTCACTTCGCCGAAGCGAGGCGAGAGCCGAGAGAGGGACTGGTCGGCGCCGCACTCGCTCTGCGCACAGGGGTAGGTGAGCCAGCCAGCAGCCGCACCTAGCCAGGCCAGCTGATCGATCATCATGCGTGCGTGCTGCAGCAAGTGAGATCACGATCAGGCACGTACTGCAACATCGGAGCGGAGGCAGTAGTGCCCGCCTGCAGCACGCAGCCAGTGCAGTGCACCCGTGGTGCCTCGTGGTGCCCTCCAGCTCGGCTCACAGCATTTCGTCGTTCCCTCTAGATTAAAAGCGATTAAGATCCAAACCCCTCGAGTACGGATACTGTTTTCTTTCCGAGATGCGTACGTACTACAGTCTACACGGGAGTTTATTAAAGCGAGCTCTCGGCGGGTAGTGGCGATGGATCTCGGCGCCTAGCCTAGTCAGGGTGATGTATACAAAGCACGTAGACGCAAGCGGGCGACGAGTGAGTGAGCGACAGCTTGCGCGCGCCGGCCGGTGTGTGTATAGGTGTGATTCTGTGCCCGAAATCGGCCGCAACTTGCTGCTGAGTTGCCTCCTGCACGGTGCTACCTCAGCTCCAACCATCGATACCATACCAGCAGCCAATGCCTCTACAACCTTCCTCCCTATATACCGTCCTACTATGCAGTCTGCACACCGTTTTCTCTTCCATCCGTTGATCGCTTTTTCCCTTCCACTCTGCCACTTGTATCGGGGACAAGTGTGCACCGTGGGGACGATCTGCCCATTCGCTTTCGACTGCTAGGTATGCATGTCAGTGACTGCTCACTGCCTCGGTGTAGACTGAAACAGTCGCTGCATCCCTTCACTCGGTGTAAGCCGAACTGCGCGTGCCAGTACTGGGGCATGTACGTGAGTACACGCACGTCGATCGCTCTTGCACGGAAATGCTCAAAACGGTGCGAATATTTATTTTAATCGCGTGGCGTGGCGGTTGAGGAACAGTTGGAGCTAGTAACGAAAATAATACTACTAGCTGCCAATTTTTTGGCAGGCGGAAGCGTCCTCCTTCCTTCCTTGGGTTGGGTCCCTTTCCCTTTTCCGAGGCGAGGGCCCCCCTTGCCCATTTCGCGGCTACGATGTCGACGGGACTGGATGCTGACAAACACGCTTCACTAATCCGCCCTAGCTTGCATATACGTACTCCGTATTTGCTGGATCTTGCCGAGTGAGGCGATATATGCTGTGTACGTACAAGTCACCCAACTGACCCGGAAACCAGATGCCGCTAGTGGGTTTTGCCATAGATATACGCATGGCAGTTTCCGGCAACAACTTGGTGATGAATGAAGCTAGAACGAGCAGCGTGGCCGATGGGTTCAGTTATTAGAATGGAATTTTCTTTTTTACTACTTCCAAGGAAATCGTTTGGGTAAATTTGACTGCATTTATGTTAATCACCCGGCACTAACTAGTAACTCGGTGTATGTCCAACCATCAGTTGCTAGGAAGGATATGTGTACTGTCATGTCAGTAAACGTCCAACACGATTGCTTCTAGGGTCTCCGTGTGTCAGGTGTTGGGGAAATCGTTTCGGAACAAGCAAAACAAAAATGCGCAGATGAAATTGCCTGCCATCTGCAAGGAAGCTTTATTCGTTTTGTCATACACTTCGCAGCTCTACGATGTGGACGGGACTGGGTGAGGACAGCATAGGCTCTATTTATTTTGTTTTTGGTTACGCCCGTCATCATGGTTATATATGTCGAGCATCTTGGACATTTGTATTCAGGTACGTCACCAAATTTATTAACCTGAAACCATCATGAAAATTATGGGCTCTAGGGTTTTTTTTTCTGAGAAAGGGACCGCGCATGATGAATACATAAATTAAAGTGGCCTCACAAGCTTGACCATTTTTTTTTCTAGTAAATTATTTTCCTCAAGATTTCCCCGTTTGGAATTAATTAGAGTACCAGGGAAGTGCTCTCATAAAAAATGAAGCAATGTCAAGAATACTTATCATACAAATGTTGTTCATGAACACTCAAATATACCACGGTAAAATAAAGTTGGTCTTCCTAGTTACTATGAAATTCTATTTGGGCATAACCCACTTTTGGCCAACTAGTTGTGGTATTGTGATGTCCCATTTAAAATATAGCCTTGACACACCGCACATCTAAGGGAGCACGGATTGCACTTATCTCAAATAACACACGGTACCGACACGTTCCAATTCGACACATGGAGAAAGTCCATGCATCAAATGGCTCTTTATAGCATCCATCAGGGACTGCTGATCCATTCAACGTTCCATGTATCACGAATAAGCTCTACTAGGTGGAGAAGCATGCTTCGGCGTGTCGACTACATTGCATCTTGGCACTATGTGTTAAGCTCTACAGACACATCCCCACTCGACACATGGAGAAAGTCGATGCATCAAATAGGTCTATATAGAATCCATTAATGTTTGCTGGTCCATTCAACTTACCAGGTATTACGAATAAGCTCTACTAGGTGGAGAAGCGTCATGAGATTCTCACAACATAGACAATAAATTTTTTCCTACGAGGGAGCGAACAAGATCCGGATCTAATCTAGGAGATGCAAGTAACGAGAAGGATTAGATCACCCTTGTGTTGGAGATATGCCCAAGAGGCAATAATAAAGTGGTTATTATTATATTTTTGTGTTTATGATAAATGTTTACATCCCATGATGTAATTGTATTAACCATAAACATTAATACTCATGTATTTTGTAAACATAAAAGGGTCCCTAGTAAGTCTCTTGTTAAGCTAGCTTGTTGATTAATATATGATCATGGTTTCCTAATCATGAACATTGGATATTATTAATAACAAGGTCATATCATTAGGAGAATGATGTGATGGACACACACCCATAGTAAGCATAACATAAGATTAAGTCATTAAGTTCGTTTTGCTACAAGCTTTCTAATACATAGTAACCTAATCCTTCGACCATGAGATCATGTTAATCACCATCACCAGATGAGTGCTTTGATGACATCAAACACCACTTACATAACTAGGTGGTTATAAAGGCGACATTGGGTATTCTGAAAGTATGTGTTGAAGCACATGGATCAAGAGTGGGATTTGTCCATCCAAACGACGGATAGATACACTCTGGGCCCTCTCGATGGAATGTCATCCAATTGGCTTGCAAGCATGTGACTAGGTCACAAGGGATGTAATATCACGGAACGAGTAAAGAGTACTTATCAGCAACGAGGTTAAACTAGGTATGAAGATACCGACACTCAAACCTCGGATAAGTAAAGTATCACGCGACAAAGGGATTCAGTATCGTATGTTAATGGTTCATTCGGTCACGAAGTCATCATTCAATATGTGGGAGCCACTATGGATCTCCAGGTCCCGCTATTGGTTATTGATTTGAGAGGTGTCTTGATCATGTCTGCATAGTTTGCGAACTGTAGGGTGATACACTTAAGGAATCGATGTTGTTTAAGTAAATATGGAATATGAGTTGGAGACCGAATATTATTCGGAGTCTCGAATTGGATCCAGGACATCACGAGGAGATACATAATGTTCTAGAGAATAAGATTCATATAAGGAAAGTCATTTCCGGGGTTCGGAAATGTTTTCGGTGTTTTGACCGGAAGCTTCTAGAATGTTCTAGAGGGACCATCAGTGGGTCCACCATCCCGGCAGGGACCACTTGGTCTAAGGCATGTCGCGGGGAAGACCTAGGGCCAGCCGCACCAAAGCCCAAGGGGCCAACCAGCCACCAAAGGTTTTTTTGGAAAACCCTAAATAAGGAAAGAGGGAAGACTTGGGGGGCAAGTTCCCCCTTTCTCCCCTTGGCCAATTTGGGGAAGGAGTGTTGGAGATATGCCCTAGAGGCAATAATAAAAGTGGTTATTATTATATCTTTGTGTTTATGATAAATTTTTACATTCATGCTATAATAGTATTAACCGGAAACATTAATACTTGTGTGATTTGTAAACTAA